>BSWB01000006.1:100153544-100753544 GCA_033239125.1 Fagopyrum homotropicum
GTTGAGGGAGAGTACACGTTCCTATATGGTGGTATTCCATTGTGAGTCCTTGACAGATTACCAAGACCGGGCCTCAGCTTATGAGCGTTAGAGGGCCAGTAAGAGGAGGACTTCTTAGACGGGACGGTCTGAGAAGAGGCAGCGTACTGGATAGACTAGTGGCGTTGGAGGAGCTTCAGGATTTGGGCGGAGCTAGAGACGCCAAAGTTACCCCTCATCATGCATTGACTGTAGAGAAGCGACGACATTGCTTCAACTGTGGTGATCCTGGACATATACGACCAGAGTGTACGAGACCACCAGTGACTTGTTATACTTGTGGTAGACCAGGGTACAAAGCTACCTTCTGTAGGCAGGGTGGAGTTGCATCACAACAGGGTTCCTCTCCTGCTTAGTGTGGAGGGAGGTGGTTAGAAGACACCTCAGCAGCAGAAACAAGGACAGTAGAGAGTCCCAGATCGTCCTTCTACTCAGGGATCAGCTCCCGGGCCAAGTAGAGGTAGAGGTCGTGGTGGGAGTACCACTGACACTAGAGGAGCTCAGGGTAGAGTCTTTGAGCTGAGAAGTGCAGTGCAGCTGCCTGCACCGGCTGCTACAGGTACCATTCTGCTTCATGGTTTACCTGTTAGAGTTTTATTTGATCTGGGTACTACGCATTCTTTTATTTCTGATGTATGTGTTGAACGTCTGGGTTTAGCTACTATAGAGGGGATACCCTTTAGTATACGGTTACCTGATGATAGTAGGGTCAGAGGTACCCATGAGATACGTAGTTGTCCCCTTCGTTTAGAGACTCGTGTGTTCTTGTGGACTTCTTAGTCATGTCATTGATGCATGAAGATGTCGTTTTAGGTATGGATTGGATCCTTAGACACCGTGCGGTGTTGGATGTAGGTAGGAGGACTGTGACAGTCTCTATCGAAGTAGGTCAGATAGAGGTTTTCCGGGGTTGGGACTAGACTTGTTCATATCCGGGCCCGGTCCGGGCTTTATAAAATATTGAGCCTGTTTAGCTGGACCCGGGCCGGACTAGGCCCGGCTACTGGGACGGGTGCCGTACCCGGCCCGGCCGGGTTGGCGGGCGGACTCCCGGGTACCCGTTTTTCAATTTCTTTTAAAAAATACTATTAAAAAATATTTTTAATTTATTATTTTCTTAAAATAAATTATATTTAAGATATTTTATTTTAAATATATTAAATTTGTTATAATTATACTACATATTTTATTTTAATACTTAATATTTATAATAATTATACTATAATTTTTTTATTTTTTATTTTTTTATTTATTTACCGGGCTGACGGACCGGGCTTTTTGGCCCGGTCGGGCCTATGGCCTCGTCCGGATCCGGCCCAGGGCTTGGTGGAACGGGCTTTTTGGCCAAACCGGGCTTGTTCTCATGTTCATACACGCCCGTATTTCTGGGCGGCCGGGCGGCCTGCCCGGATTTGAATAGGTCTAGTAGGGAACTTGAGAAGACGGGTTCTGTCATCAGTATCGTACGAGCAATGAGACTGATAGCACAGGGTTGTGATGCCTTCTGGTGTTATGCCATGAAGGATGGAGAGAGTCCAGCACTGGAGGATATTCTAGTGGTTTTGTGAGTTTGTAGACGTGTTTGTCGAGCCGTCTAGCTTGCCGCCTCAAAGGAGTGTGGACTTCAACATCGAGTTGGAGCCTGGTACGAGACAGATCTCGAAGACCCCATATCGTATGGCGCTTGTCGAGATGTTAGAGCTGAAGAAGCAACTAGAGGATTTGGCTGAGAAGGGCTTCATCTGCCATAACGTATCCCCTTGGGGAGCACCTGTCCTCTTCGTGTGGAAGAAGGACAGATCGTTGAGACTTTGCATCGACTACAGAGAGTTGAACAAGGTGACCATCAAGAACAAGTATGAATTACCCCGTATTGATGATCTGCTTGACCAGCTGCAGGGAGCGACAGTGTTCTCCCGGATCGAGTTACGCTCAGGATATCACTAGTTGAGGGTGAGGGAGCAGGATGTGCACAAGATGGCATTTCGTACCCGTTATGGACACTACGAGTTTCTAGTGATGCCATTTGGGCTTACAAATGCCCCAGTAGTATTCATGGAGTTGATGAACAGTATCTTCATCGACTTCGTAGATCAGTTTGTGGTGGTCTTCATTGATGACATTCTGGTGTACTCTCATAGCAGAGAGGAGCATGACGGTCATCTGAGGACAGCTTTACAGATTTTGCGGGATAGAGAGTTGTATGCCAAGCTCTCTAAGTGCGAGTTCTGGATGTCAGAGGTAGGCTTTTTGGGTCATATTGTCTCCGTCAGTGGGATCATGGTTGATCCGGCGAAGATTGAGTCTGTTGTAGCATGGACGACACAGATGAACGTCAAGGAAGTGCGTAGCTTTCTTGGCCTAGCCGGCTATTACCGACGCTTCGTGGAGGGATTTTCTGTGATTGTCCGTCCACTTATGAGTCTAGTGAGGAAGACTATCAAATTTATGTGGTCTAAGTAGTGTGCCCAGAGTTTTGAGGAGTTGAAGAGGTGTTTGACTTCTGCTCCTATCTTGGCTCAGCCAAAGGGTTCTGATGATTTTGTGGTATACAGTGATGCATCCAAGCTAGGCTTGGGATGTGTCTTGATGCAGAGGGGCAGAGTGATTACATATGTGTCTCGACAGTTGAAGACATATGAGGAGAACTACCTGACTCATGATCTGGAGTTGGCAACGGTAGTTCATGCTTTGAAGATCTGGAAACATTACCTGTATGGTACTACATGTTAGATCTTTATAGACCATAAGAGTCTGAAGTACATTTTCACACAACGGGAGGTGAATAACCGCCAACATCGATGGCTCGAGTTGATCAAGGAATTTGACCTTGAGATACTGTATCATCCAGGGAAGGCGAATGTTGTCGCCGATGCCATGAGCAGGAAGATGCCTTGAGAGAAGGCGATTGCGAGATTGACAGTTCAGCCTTAGCTTCAGAGGGATCTAGCTTGGCTAGAGATGGACATCAAGTTTCTTGATAAGAATGCCCAATTGTACGCTTTAGAGGTTCTACCTGGTCTGTTGAAAGAGATCTAACAGAAGCATGGGACCTGCCCGACCCTGATGAGGATTAGAGAGAGGATGTCTCGGAGTGAGGCACCACAGTTCTCCATAGGAGTAGATGGAGTGATGAAAAGCCGTGACCGCATTTGTGTACCTGCTGATGCATTGAGACAAAGGATTTTACAGGAGGCTCACTGTACACCTTATTCAGTACATCTAGTTACGAGTAAGATGTACCATGATGTGAGACGATCATATTAGTGGGGAGGGCTGAAGCCTGATGTGGCCAGATTTGTAACACAACGTGCGACCTGTCAACAGGTCAAGATAGAGCATTACAGACCTGGAGGTGATCCCACTACCAGTGCCGCAATGGAAGTGGAAGGCGTCTCCATGGACTTTGTGACCGGATTGAGGTCCAACAAGAGTTTTAATGCTATTTGGGTTATTGTTGATGGACTGACAAAGACGGCACGTTTTATTCCTATCAAAGAGATGTGGCTAGTGAGTAGATTAGCTTAGGAGTGCACTAGAAAGATAGTGAGACTCCATGGTGTATCGAGGACGATCGTCTCTAATCGAGATGCGCGATTTACCTCGAGGTTTTGGCAGTAGATTCAGACTGTTTTGGGGACGAGTCTACACTTCACGATTGTGCTTCACCCCAAGATAGATGGTTAGTCAGAGAGAACCATTCAGACCCTTGAGGATATGTTGTGAGCTTGTGTGTTGGATTGGGGACAAGGATGGTCAAATTACCTCCCATTGGTTGAGTTCTCATACAACAACACCTGGCATACATCTATTGGAATGGCTCCATATGAGGCACTGTATGGGCGTAGATGCCGTAGACCTTTATGATGGGATGAGCATAGCGGTATTAGTAATATAGCGCCAGAGCATATTCAGGATGATATGACTCGAGTAGCGTTGATCAGAGAGAGGATGTTGGCTGCACAGAGTCGCCAGAAGTCATATGTAGACAAGAGATGTCGACCTCTAGAGTTCAGAATGGGAGCTCATGTCTAGCTGAGAGTATCTCCGGCGCGAGGCGTCAGACGTTTTGGCATAAAGGGGAAGCTGAGTCCCCGATATTTCGGTCCTTTTCAAATACTAGATAGAGTTGGGAGAGCAGCCTACATATTAGCATTGCCTCCGAGGTTAGAGGGTATTCATCCTGTATTTCACGTGTCTCAGCTGAGGGAGTATATACTAGATCTGAGGCACATTGTGAGTTATGATGATTTGGTGGTTGAGGCGGACCATACTTTAGTTGAGCATCCGATTGCAATCCTAGAGCGAGGTATGAGACGCCTGCGTTCGAAGGACATTCCCATGTTGAGGATACAGTGGTCGAGACAAGGACCTGAGGAGGCTACATGGGAGATTGAGGATAGTATCCAGAGGAACTATCCAGAGTTTTATGCTGAGATAGATGCACCTGTAGGATCGCCGAGTAGATCTTAGTGCTATCTTGGTGAGTATGTGATTATGTGCTTATATGCCTTGATGTGTTTATTCCATGCTAGCTTGTGATGTATGATCTTATTAGATCTTGATGTGCTAGCATAATTTATGATTATTGTTGGAGATGGTTCTTTCCTCCATGCTATTTGAGTGCAACTAGGATTCAGCTGGAGATGGTTCTTCCTCCACGCTACTTTGATGGACATAGTTTCATTGGAAATGTTATTCCTCCATGCATTGTGTATGCGTATGAGCTAGCTAGAGATGTGATTCCTCTATGCCCTGTGATGTGAATATGGCGAGAGATGTGATTCTTCTACACCTTTGGGTAGCATTATGGCCCTGATTTCTGGGGTTGATGATACCTCCATGTTTATGTTTTGAGGTTATAGATTGATATAGGTTGTGACCTTTTGAACGGAGATGTGATACCTCCGATAGAGAGAGTTATACCTCCGCTTATGGGTCCGAGAGGATTTTGGATTTTGCCAGTTTCGGGACGAAACTTGTTTTTACGGGGGTGAGATGTAAGAGCCTTAGGCCATCTCCAATAAGGGGAGTTATATGCCCCCTTTAGCCCTACTTTATTGTAAAATGGTTTCCAACAAAAAAAAGCTATAGGGTTAAAGTGTTAAAGGTTGGTGCAAAGGGCTAAATATAACCCTAAAGGTCACCCTTTAACTCTTCAAGTGGGATCACCGTATTAAACACATTTGTTCCCTCTTTTTTGGGAGAAGGAGAAAGAAAAGTGAATACTTATAATATTTAATTAATAAAGGGCTAAATTAGCCCTTTTATTATTGGAGATCATTGAACGAATAATAAATATTAAATATTTTTCTAGGGTTAAAATTTAGCCCCAATGATATTATAACCCTTTGTTATTAGAGATGGTCTTAGTCTTGAGGAGTTGAGAGGGAGTGCTGAGTGTGCATGTTTGGCCTGAACCGCCCCTACGGTTTGCAGAGCCCGCCCCTGTGGCCCTGTGAGCCGCACCTACGCCTCCCTGAGCCGCCCTTGCGGTTTAGGGTATACTGCAGCCGACTTTGTTGACTCTTGACCCGTGCTTTACCCTTTCCTTCCTCTATAAGTTTCTTCTCTCTCCTGATGAGGGTTTCATCTCCTTCACAGCTTCATCTTCTCCCTCAAGTTCTTCTTTCTTCTCCTTCCACCTTTGAATCTTCTTCTTGTTATCCTTTGATCTTGTGAGAGTTTTGGAAGAGAGTTGATGCTTGGTTGATGTTAATGATGATAGTTGATGTTGTTGTGCCTTTGGTAAGCCATCCTTGAGCTTGTGGTGAGGATCCCTCCTTTGTTAGGTTACAGCTTGGTGAGCTCTTCCTCTCTTTCTTCTTTCTTTCTTCTCTTCTTTCATTCTTTCTTCTTTTCTTCCTTCCTAGCTTAGATTCCACAAGATTGATCTTGTGGCAGCCTTCATAGACTTTGTTTGATGTATATATGTATGTATATGTATATGTGGGGCTGCTGGCTTAAGAAAGAGTGAAGAGGTTCGAGTGAAGAAGTGAAAAGGAGCTGAAAGTGTGTATTCTGTACACCAGCCGCCCCAGTCCCGGCCAGTCGCCGCCCCTGCGCCACTTCAGGGCCGCCCCTGCGCCTCCCTGCACCAGCTTTGCTTTGCTCTTGGTTTGCAGGTGTGTCTTAATTCTGGGCTTGCCTATGGATGGCATTTCTCCTTCCTTTCCTAGTATGAGTGTGTAGTATCATGCTAGGTATAGTTAAGAGTGTGTTGATGATGTTATGATCATGTTATGCCTTGTACGGATTTGAGGATTAGTAGGTTGTGAGGCTTAGGTTGAGAATGATCCTATGGATCCCTTGGGTCAAGGTGTGACCCCTTTGATTGATAGGAGATTGTTATATCTCTATGCCTTGTTATTAGGAAGTGTCCCTCTCAAGATCAGTGGTTGATCGTGGTTGTGATTGTACGAGGTTGAGGTAAGTCCGTAGGACTTACTTAGATGCCATCCTCATATTGGGTGTTTGCATGAGTGGTGCGTTTTTACATGCTTGATTTGATAGCATGCGATGTCGATGATTACCGACCTATGTTTTATTGATAGCCCCGTTGTGGCGGTGATAATCCTTCCCTTCATCCTGTAAGGAGCTGGGGGGGAGGGTTCTCTGTGCTCATGCCATTTGGTATACAGGAAGGGAGCAATCCACTTTCATAGGGTACACGGGTTGTGTGACCGACACTACTTCCATATGGACGTCAGGCCTAGAGGGGGGGATGTATCGGTCCTCGAGTCACATAGTTTCATCTACCTATATATATACAATTTGAGTGAATGACTATTATATAAAGATAATTAAATGGGTAAGTGTGTGATAGCATGATTATGTGTTTACCTTTCATGACTTGTGTTTGTGCTTATGCATTACCTTATATATGCATGGTTAGCTAATGGTTTCATACCATGTTGTAGATGCCTTGTAGGCAAGGCGAGCTACTGAGTGATCTGGCAGAGTGACAGGCTGAGGACTCTCGTACATTAGGGGGTTATGGTTTTGGGGATGTTTATGTTTCCCTCTTGCGTGAGGATGATGTTTTGTAAACCTCCTGTGTGAGGATGTTGTTTTATACTCGGCTATGATCTTGTATACCTTTTGGTTGTACAGTTTATACAGTTTTATGTATTTGTTTTATATCTGTCAATGCCATGTTTTAAGGTCCAGTGAACTTGTTGTTAGGCAAGAGTTAGGATCCACTGTGAGATCCTAGCCCAATGTGGCATCCCGAGTCCCACGGATTTGGGGTGTTACATCCCACCAATACCTCCTTCCAACACCCGTCTAGATCTGAAAGCATCAGGCTTGCAAAGGAACATTTTTTGTATTCCTAACTTCAACTCTCGCCAGCTCACTCACACATCCCTAACCCTAGAAGCCAAAATCGTTTTTACTGTGTTGGTTAGATGTGTGATTCCCCGAGCCAATTCGAGGGAACTACTAACAAATCAAACTCTGGAGTTGATATATCAGATTCTATCAGGTTTGGATGTCGACTTGCCCAACCTGATTTTAAACCATATGGTTCATACCATTAACTCCACCCGAGCCATCCCCTTGCTTTATGGAAATCTGGTCCATAAATTTTTTTCTCATTTTTCCATCGACACCTCTACTAAGGATCAGCAGGTGTCGATTGGAAAAATTGATAAACAATGTTTAGAAAGGCTAGGTGTTGAGAAGACTCTTGCCGGAGTTTGGAATCTGAAAGGGAAGGCAGTTGTTGTGACATCTTCTTCAGAGGCTACTTCCGTATCTAAGACTAGGTTGGATGGACTGGAGCTAGAATTGAACACTCTTAACAGGGAAATGGCTAACTTTCAGCTGGATATGCTGAGCAAAATGGATGCCAGCCATGAAGTGTTATATGTGATGCATGCGAAGATCAACCAGATGTATCTCCTTAATGTCCTAACCTTCACTACCACCGGGAAAATCATGCCACTGACCGACGATGCAACTCAGCATACTCAGGAGAAGGCTGCAAATGTCTTACTCAACTATCAACGAAGTGTGAAAAACAAACCAATTCTTTATCCTACTCATGTAGAGCCCACTATTTTGACAATTGAGGAATATGTTGTGGTAAAGGAGTACCGGAATTAAGAAAGGAAACGGCGCATGGAAGCAGAGGCAAGGGAAAGAAGCAAGGGTACAACTCATTTCAAGTGGAGGAGAAAGTTCTACAAGGACTAGCTTTCAAAGTCTTGAAAAGGATTTCAAGGCCTTGAAATACATGTCAAGGCCTTGACACGGACTTCAAATTTTCCTTGGTTTTTATTTCAAAGCCTTGATCTGTGTTTGGGGGATGCGTTTTAAAACTTTGTTTTTTAAATACTTGTGGGTCTGTAATTTTTTAACTCCCGTACTTAATTATTTTCTCTCTTGTTGAAAGACAAAGGGGGAGAAATTATATGTGATGTTGATCCAACATTACAGCATTCTGCATATTTCATATAATTGTTTAATGCATATATCTAACATTGAATGCATGTACGATATTTGTTTTGTCTTCAATCAAGGGAGAGATTGATAACTCCACCTTGATTAGGATTTGCTTTATGAAAACGATGGAAGACTTAACATATAAACGTGGGCGGAGCCGGGGGTGGGCTTGACTAGGTTGTCGCCTACATGGGTTTGGCCCAAAAACCCTGTAAGCGACAGCCTAGTAAAATATATTAAATTCTACTTTAGCTGGGTAGTGGTCCCCTCACCTCCCCCTCTCAATTTTCCCCTCCCCTCTCATTTTGCATGACATTGGAATTTAAAGGTACCTTTATACCTTTTAATTTTTTTCATTATTTTACTTTTACAAATAAGATTTAATTATCAATTAAGTATTTAGTAATTAATATATAAATTTACAACTTAATTTCTATTAAAGTTAGATAGAGAACTGGTATATATATTTATAAAATTGTTAGTTTTGTTATTTTTATTTGATTTAACTTTTAATTTCGTAGAAACTAAAGATACTTTGCTAGTAAAATATATAAAATTCGATTACTCATAAAGTTGTAAACGTAGAAGTCTTAAGTCGTCACAATATCGTTGTGTTCGTTTTTAATTTTGTTAATGTACTAAAAATTAAATATTTATTATATTGTATAATATAATATGACTAAAAAATATATGAATTTTTTTTTAGAAATTTTAAATCTCGCCCACCCTTTTAAAATATATGGCTCCGCCCTTGCATATAAATGCGATTTTATAAACTAACAAATATTGATTATGTTTCTAGATTGCATGTCTTGGTTTGTTTGTTCAAATGTATGTGGGCCAGGAAAAGCATTACAAAGGACAAACTCGAAGCCTTGAAAAGTGATAACGTGATTTATGACGTTAGTTTAGGCATTAAATTAGATAGTTTTTCCCGTTATTCATGCACGGTTTGACATTAGTTCATAACGTTTACGTCTAATTTATGCATATCTCTAGAAAAGACGTCTACACGAGCTTTTGTCGGTTTTGTAGGTATTTCGGGGATCTTTTGGGCACTAATCGATACAATTGAGGGTCAAGCCTCATGGTGGTACACATCCAAGGCTTTGAAGGAACATAATAGGAGCAACAAAGGACACAAGGACCATAATTGGTGCAAGCAATGGAGCAACTAATGGCTAGACGATCATAACATACCTCTGTTGAAGAAAACCGGACCATCACTCAGGAAAATCGGCCGATTTTCCTGACTAGGTCGATTTTTTGGCCTTCAACAGCTTAAGCCACGTGTCCCACGATCTCTTTGCCCGGCCTTGCTCTTGGTGGAGAATATAAGTGGTCCTGCAAGCTGTTGCTGAGCATCTCTCCTCTCCCACATTCTCTCATTCACAGCTCATTGGATTGGGGGTAGACTTGGAAAAGAAGAAAAATCTCTCTCAAATTGGAGGAAGAAGAAGAACACTAACTCTAGAGTCATAGTGAGTTTTTGAGTGATTTCGGAGTCTTTGATTGAAGAACTATTGCAAGGAGTTGTTAGGAACGTTTTGGAACTTCATTTGAAGGGTTGTAAGTCTTGCTAAACTTAGATTCAGCTGAGATTTATCGTTTTTATTTGCTTATGTACCATCATCCATCTATGAGAACCTTGTAAACCTTGTGTGATGAATTTGGATCTTGATATGCATATTATTGGCTAGTTTATTGTGATTCTGGAGTGATGGATTGATGGTTATGGCTTGGGTGATGATATAATGGGCTTATATATTAGTTTAGGATGATTTGTATGCACAAAACCTAACCCAGAAAGAACAATCGGGCTGTTCTTCAGCCAGATCGGCCGATTTAGACATGATCCACCCGATTTTTCTCTCTGTTGCTCTTTAATTGATGAATTTGTATGTTAGGATGTTAGGTTGTTAAAATCCTAGTGTTTATTAAGCATAATTTAGCTTAGGATCACCTAATGCTATCAACCTAAGTGAGGGAAGAGATCTACCCGATGATTTCGGACCTTAGACACCTAAGATGATGAATTCTAGGTAGTAGTGAGCCTCACAAGCCGCTATTGGATTGAGTGTGCTACGATTATTGCTTTAGACTTCCCTTTTCCGAGACTTACCCGGTAAGGAGAGGGTTGCCCCTTAAGTGGAGTCCGGTTTGTGTAGAATCCCCTACTTTAACCCCTTGAGACCTACCCGGTAATAGGAGTTTGATGCGGGATTAGTGAAGTGAGAGACCTACCCGGTAATTGCTTCCATTAGTGAAACACCCTTTCCCAACACTGTAGCCTTATCCTTAGAATCTTTAGTAGCTTGAGTCCAATGCCATAACCGGAAATCTTGACCTCTAGAATTCATCTTTCTCTCTTTGATCACACATTTTGTGTTTGTGTTACTTGTTTAATTTGCTAGCTTGAGTTGTTAGTTTGATTTAGTATTTTTCCTGAATTGTGATCTTTGATTGATCACCTAAAAACCAAACCAAAAACATTAAGATCTTCATTTCTTTATTCCTTTCTCCTTTCTTAGACTAGTTCTACACTATCTATGCTCACTTGTTGATTCGATTTCACCTTAGTCTTCGAGTTCGACCTCGGAATACTATCCTTACTACAAAACGACCCATACACTGTGGGTTCGCTAGGAGTTAGGAAAAATATAAAGAGTATAAATTTAAGGCTTATTGCGTGCATCACAATCCTAGCGTAACAAGTTTTTGGCGCCGTTGCCGGGGACTAGGTCTAGATCGAGTCATTTTTGTGATTGTTTATAGTGTAGATCTTTCTTGTTGCTTTTGATCTCTTTTGGTGTGTGTCTTTGCTTTTCAGGACATCTCTCACCCTTTAGGTGTATGCGAAGATCTCGTGGCAAGGATTTAGCTTCATTCGATCCCGAACCGGAGAAAACCCTTAGATCTAGATCCAAGAGCATTAGAAAAGGGAAAGAGATGGCTGGAAGAGATCTCCAAGCTGAGTTGGATGAGGCTTTAGATCAAATTAGGCTAAGAGATGAGCTCTTGGAGGAAGAAAGGAGACTTGCCAATGAGAGGCAAGAAGCAACTAGGAGGGAGATTGAAGAGATTAGGCAAGATCTTGTGCAAGGAGAGCTTAATCGTCAACAACCTCCACCTCCTCCACCACAACCGCAGCCGGCGGCGAATATTCGGGTTGTGCCCATTGCTATTGAGGAGCCACAAACATTAGGGTGACGCATGGATCCGGCACAAAGAGCACACCGTCCGGGTGTGAACTTAGGAGATCCCGCAACCCATAATTACGAGCTCCGTCCTCAAGTTCTACAAATGATCCGGCATAATCAATTTGGAGGGATGGAAGGAGAGTCTCCTCATCAACACTTGATGAACTATGAGATCTTGATGGAGACTCTTAGACCGCCTAGATTGGAGAGCAACAACCATAAGCTTAGGGCTTTCTCCTTCTCACTTAAGGATAAAGCCTTAGCTTGGTATCAATCTATTCCACAAGGGCGAGTGAGTACTTGGGAGGAAATGACAACCGAGTTTTTGACTAAGTTCTTCCCACCTTCCAAGAATACCGAGTTAAGAGGGAAGATCAATGCCTTCGTGATGAAGGATAGAGAAAGCTTGTTCAAGTCTTGGGAGAGGTTCAAAGACCTTCTCCTAGATTGCCCACACCATAGTATACCGAAAATTGAGCTATTGGAGATCTACTTTAAAGGACTTGATGAAGATAGCCAATTCAAGCTCCAATCTCTTTCCGGTGGGACTTTCATGGAAAAGAATGTAGATGAAGCTTGGGAGTTTGTAGAGAAACAAGCTTTAGTGATTGAGAAGTACTCCCATAGGAAGAGTGAAGGGAGGAAAGCGGGAGCATATGAGGTGAGTGAAGTCACCATGAGCAATTTCAAGCTTGACGCCATCAACAACGAGCTAAAGTCTTTGAGGGAGTTGTGTGCTACAACTTTGAAGAAACAAGTGACCCCTCAAGTGCAAGTGCAAGCAAATTTGTCTTCCAAGGAGGAAGATGTGAACTACATGGGAAGGGGCAATTACAACAACTATCAAGGCCCAAGGAACTTCAACAACAACCGGCAATTCAACAATTACCGGCCTAACCACAACCATCCCGGGTTTTCCTATTCTAACCCGGATGGAGCCTTGAACCCTCCCGCTTCCACAAGCACAACTCCACCACCAAAGGCTTCACAAGAACCTCCACCCGAATTCACTCAACCTCCAAAGGATAGAACCGAAATGATGTTTGAGCAATTGCTTGGAAGGTTGAGTGGTCTTGAGAGCACGGTGACTTCTATTTCTAAGGCTCAAAAGGTTTTGGAAGCACAAGTGTTCCAAAAGGCGGGTGAAGCTCATAGAGATCCGGGAAAGCTTCCCGGAAGAACCGAAGATAACCCAAGAAGCCAAGTGTTGGCTATCACAACGAGAAGTGGGTTGAGCATGAAGGATCCCTTACCTAAGGGAAATGACAAAGGGAAGCAAGTGGTGAATGAAGAAGAGCAATTACAAGAAGATGGAGGCAAGAGCAAGGATGATGAGCCAACTTATGTGGCACCGCCTTCATACAAGCCACCACTACCGTTCCCTCAATCACGAGCAAGAGCTCGTTTGGACAAACACTTTGGTAAATTCCTTGAACTTATGTCTAAATTGCATATTAACATTCCGTTCATGGATGCTATTCTAGGTATGCCGGCATATGGCAAATTCTTAAAGGAAATACTCTCCAACAAGAGGAAGTTGGAGGAGTATGGGGAAGTAAGGATGACAAAGAGATCCTCGGAGTTGATTCAAACGATGAAGGAGGAGATGCCTCCTAAGCTAAGAGATCCGGGATCCTTTTGTGTGCCAATCGGAGTAGGAGAAGTGAAGTATGACGCCCTATGTGATCTTGGGGCAAGTGTAAGCATCATCCCGCTTGCACTTTGCAACAAGGTTGGGCTAGGAGAGCCAAAGCCGGTCAAGATGACCCTTTACATGGCGGACCGCTCAATCACTCATCCGGTTGGAATCTTGGAAGACATTCCGGTGCAACTAGGGAAGTTCTATGTGCCCATAGACTTCGTTGTTTTGGACATCCCGGCGGACTATCCGGTTCCTATCATCTTGGGGAGACCTTTCCTAGCTACTTCCGGATGTTTGGTGGATTGCAAGAATGGAGTTCTCTCTTTCAACATTGGGGAAGAGAACATCAAGTTTAATTTATCCACAATGGTGAAAGGGTCAGCCCTAGGTGAAGATGTCTTCAACATTGTTGAGGAAGAGGAGTCTAGAGAGGCTGTGAGCTCAATCTTGCTTAATGATCCACTTGAGAAGGTTCTTAGCTCAAGTTTGATGGAGGAAGGAGTTGAGGAGAGTAGCAATGAAGTATTCAAGGCCTTGAGTGCATTGGACGAGCTACCAAGTGTTATATTTGAAGTACTAGAAGGAGAGAGAAGCAGGCAGAAAAATCGGCCAGAGAGGGCCAGATCGGCCAATTTTTGGACTTATCCTGAAGTTTCATCCAGTTTTACAAATGCAGAAACTGAGATCGACCTACCCTCTGGAAAATCGGCCGATTTTCCTGACTGGGCCGATTTTCCTGAGTCTTTTGAGCATCATCCACTTGCTTGTGAGCAATCATCAAGGGACTTAGGGGAGGCTTCCATGGCTTTGCAATCATCTCAACCTACATTGTATGGATCATCTCCAACCGAAAAAGGTCCTCCTCAACTTTATCTTAAACCTCTTCCTTCTCATTTAAAGTATGCTTTCCTTGGTTCAAATTCTACTTATCCGGTGATTGTGAATGCATCTTTGAATGATGATGAGCTTAATAGATTGTTGAATGAATTAAAACTGCATAGAAAGGCAATAGGATACACCATTGATGACCTTGTTGGCATTAAGCCCTCTTTGTGCATGCATAAGATAATGATGGAAGATAACCATAAACCCTCTATTGAACATCAAAGAAGATTGAATCCTATAATGAAAGAGGTAGTCAAGAAAGAGATCATTAAGTTGCTAGATGCGGGAATCATCTACCCTATTTCGGATAGTAAGTGGGTTAGTCCCGTACATGTGGTTCCTAAGAAGGGTGGGATGACCGTAGTAACTAATGAGAACAATGAACTAATCCCAACTAGGACGGTTACGGGATGGAGGATGTGTATTGACTATAGGAAACTAAATGTGGCCTCTAGGAAAGATCATTTCCCTCTTCCTTTCTTGACCAAATGCTAGAGAGATTAGCTCAACACTCTCATTTTTGCTACCTAGATGGCTATAGTGGATTCTTCCAAATCCCTATCCACCCCGATGACCAAGAAAAAACCACATTTACATGTCCATGGGGAACTTTTGCTTATAGGAGAATGCCATTTGGGTTGTGTAACGCACCCGCCACCTTTCAAAGGTGTATGATGGCCATATTTTCTGAATATATTGAGAATATCATGGAGGTGTTTATGGATGACTTTTCTGTTTATGGATCTTCCTTTGATAATTGCCTAGCTAACTTGTCTTTCGTGCTTAAGAGATGTGAGGAGACAAATCTTGTCTTAAATTGGGAAAAATGCCACTTCATGGTAAGTGAAGGCATTGTGTTGGGACACTTGGTGTCCAACCGTGGCATTGAGGTTGATAGGGCAAAGATTGAAACGATAGAGAAGTTGCCACCACCTACCTCGGTGAAAGGGGTAAGGAGCTTTCTAGGGCATGCCGGTTTTTACCGGAGATTCATTAAAGATTTCTCTAAGATTTCTAAGCCTCTTACTAACCTACTAATGAAAGATGTTGAGTTTGTTTTCTCCAAGGATTGCCTTGAAGCTTTTTGTAGGTTAAAGGATGCTTTGATCTCCGCCCCCATCATGCAACCTCCGGATTGGAGCTTACCATTTGAAGTGATGTGTGATGCAAGTGATGTGGCCGTTGGGGCTGTTTTAGGACAAAGGAAGAATGGGCGTACACATGCCCTCTATTATGCTAGCAAGACGCTAGATGATGCCCAACTCAACTATGCCACAACCGAGAAAGAGTTGCTAGCGGTAGTGTATGCCTTTGAGAAGTTCCGCTCATATCTTGTTGGAGCGAAGGTTATAGTGTATACGGATCATGCTGCGATCCGTTATCTCCTTACGAAGAAGGATGCCAAGCCTAGGTTGATTCGGTGGATCCTTCTTCTTCAAGAGTTTGATTTGGAGATCCGGGACAAGAAGGGTTCCGAAAATTCAGTGGTGGATCACCTTAGTAGACTACCTCCATTAGAGATCGAGAGAGATGACATCCCGATTGATGACTCATTCGGGGATGAGCAATTGCAAATGATGGAGGAGTGTCTATTTCAAGTGTCTAGAGGAAGTGAGCCATGGTATGCCGACATTGTGAACTACTTAGTGTGTGAGGAAGTGCCTCCCGGATTGTCATATGTCCAAAGGAAGAAGTTCTTCAAAGATATGAGGCACTACTATTGGAGTGAACCGCTTTTGTTCAAGAGAGGGCCGGATGGAGTCTTTAGAAGATGCATACCGGAGGATGAGGTGGAGAGTGTGATCCGCCATTGTCATTCCTTGCCATATGTAGGGCATGCTAGCTCACACAAGACATGTACTAAAGTGTTGCAATCGGGTTTATTTTGGCCAAGTTTGTTCAAGGATGTGCAAAACTTTGTGGTAGCTTGTGATGCTTGCCAAAGGACGGGCAACATCTCAAGGAGGAATGAAATGCCGTTAAACAACATACAAGAGGTGGAGATATTTGATGTGTGGGGTGTGGACTTCATGGGACCATTCCCTTCTTCATGTGGCAACCTCTACATCCTATTGGCGGTAGACTATGTTTCGAGATGGGTGGAGGCAATCGCCTCTCCCACTAATGATGCCAAGGTGGTTGTGCGGTTCTTTAACCGAGTGATCTTTCCTAGGTTTGGAACACCAAGGGTGATCATAAGTGATGGAGGGAAGCACGTCACTAATAGGAACTTTGGAGCACTTTTGGCTAAGTATGGGGTGACTCATAAGGTGGCAACACCTTACCATCTCCAAACTAGTGGCCAAGTGGAGATCTCCAACCGGGAGATAAAAGGGATACTTGAGAAGACGGTCTCTAGGACGAGAAAAGATTGGGCTATGAAGCTCGATGATGCTTTGTGGGCATATAGAACCACTTTCAAGACACCAATTGGCACCACTCCTTACAAGCTAGTTTATGGCAAGTCTTGCCACCTTCCGGTGGAGATGGAGCATAGAGCATATTGGGTCATAAGGTGGCTGAATTTTGACCTCAAGGAGGCCGGAGAGAAGAGGTTGCTAGACATGAACGCCCTTGAAGAGATCCGGTTGGATGCTTATGAGAATGCCCGGATCTACAAGGAAAGGACCAAGCGTTGGCATGACAAGCGCCTCATCCCAAAGGAGTTGAATGAGGGTGACTTAGTGCTTCTCTTCAACTCGAGGCTGCGGCTTTTCCCCGGAAAGCTCAAGTCGAGATGGACGGGTCCCTATGTTGTGAAGAAGGTCTTTCCTCATGGAGCGGTGGAGATAGGAGGAGATCATTGTGGTAACTTTAAGGTGAATGGGCACCGTTTGAAGAAGTACATTCCGGAATCCCCGATGGAAGTGATTGCCCCACTTCACCTTGAGTGAAACGCTCCTGAATTTGGTCAAGCTAATGACCTTAAAGAAGCGCTTAATGGGAGGCAACCCATTGGTATATATTTTTCCCTTTCGTTTTTCTTGTTTTTTGTGTGATCTTACTCTTGGTGTGCTTTGTTCTTCTTTTGTGTTTTTGGGTGCTAGATCTTGTTGTTGTCATGTGTGATGAGATGTTGGAGGTCATGTGAAAACCTCATGGAACTGTTGAGAAGAAGGTGCAAGATCCGAGCACATAGACAAGGAAGAAAGCGCCCAGGAAAATCGACTTGTTCTTCACAGAAATCGGCCGATTTTCCTGGGGAGTTGGTCCGATTTTTCCTTCTGTCAAGGAAAGTGATGATCTCCAATCAAGCATGGGTGGAGCGGACGTGGAACTTGGACGGCTTGCGGTGCTAAGCGCGGGTTCCGACACCTTAATGAACATCAAGAGCTCTGTACCATCCTTGATCGATCATCCACCATCATCATTCAATGTGAACCGAAATACCAAAGCATCACCAATTTTACATTGTGAGGACTCTCTTTCACTTCTTTATTTAGTTTACACATTAGGGACAATGTGTTTCTAAGTATGGGGTGGGGTTTTCATGATCACTTGCATGATTAGCATCTAGGATAGTTTAATATTGTCACATGTCTCATTATGTCTTGCATGGTACATACATATTTCGGAAAATCCAAAAAATCAGAAAATTTAAAAAAATTTTAGTGCTTCTAAGCTTGGGAATGACCCTTATGATGAGATTGTCGTGTGAATTGGCTATGGATTGTCGTGTGAATTTTTTAGTGCTTCTAAGCTTTGATCTTGTGAGAGTTTTGGAAGAGAGTTGATGCTTGGTTGATATTGATGATGATAGTTGATGTTGTTGTGCCTTTGGTAAGCCATCCTTGAGCTTGTGGTGAGGATCCTTCCTTTGTTAGGTTACATCTTGGTGAGCTCTTCCTCTCTTTCTTCTTTCTTTCTTCTCTTCTTTCATTCTTTCTTCTTTTCTTCCTTCCTAGCTTAGATTCCACAAGATTGATCTTGTGGCAGCCTTCATAGACTTTGTTTGATGTATATATGTATGTATATGTATATGTGGGGCTGCTGGCTTAAGAAAGAGTGAAGAGGTTCGAGTGAAGAAGTGAAGAGGAGCTGAAAGTGTGCATTCTGTACACCAGCCGCCCCAGTCCCGGCCAGTCGCCGCCCCTGCGCCACTTCAGGGCCGCCCCTGCGCCTCCTTGCACCAGCTTTGCTTTGCTCTTGGTTTGCAGGTGTGTCTTGATTCTGGGCTTGCCTATGGATGGCATTGCTCCTTCCTTTCCTAGTATGAGTGTGTAGTATCATGCTAGGTATAGTTGAGAGTGTGTTGATGATGTTATGATCATGTTATGCCTTGTACAGATTTGAGGATTAGTAGGTTGTGAGGCTTAGGTTGAGAATGATCCTATGGATCCCTTGGGTCAAGGTGTGACCCCTTTGATTGATAGGAGATTGTTATATCTCTATGCCTTATTATTAGGCAGTGTCCCTCTCAAGATCAGTGGTTGATCGTGGTTGTGATTGTACGAGGTTGAGGTAAGTCCGTAGGACTTACTTAGATGCCATCCTCATATTGGGTGTTTGCATGAGTGGTGCGTTTTTACATGCTTGATTTGATAGCATGCGATGTCGATGATTACCGACCTATGTTTTATTGATAGCCCCGTTGTGGCGGTGATAATCCTTCCCTTCATCCTGTAAGGAGCTGGGGGGAGGGTTCTCTGTGCTCATGCCATTTGGTATACAGGAAGGGAGCAATCCACTTTCATAGGGTACACGGGTTGTGTGACCGACACTACTTCCATATGGACGTCAGGCCTAGAGGCGGGGATGTATCGGTCCTCGTGTCACATAGTTTCATCTACCTATATATATACAATTTGAGTGAATGACTATTATATAAAGATAATTAAATGGGTAAGTGTGTGATAGCATGATTATGTGTTTACCTTTCATGACTTGTGTTTGTGCTTATGCATTACCTTATATATGCATGGTTAGCTAATGGTTTCATACCATGTTGTAGATGCCTTGTAGGCAAGGCGAGCTACTGAGTGATCTGGCAGGGTGACAGGCTGAGGACTCTCGTACATTAGGGGGTTATGGTTTTGGGATGTTTATGTTTCCCTCTTACGTGAGGATGATGTTTTGTAAACCTCCTGTGTGAGGATGTTGTTTTATACTCGGCTATCATCTTGTATATCTTTTGGTTGTACAGTTTATACAGTTTTATGTATTTATTTTATATCTGTCAATGCCATATTTTAAGGTCCAGTGAACTTGTTGTCATTCAAGGGTTAGGATCCACTGTGAGATCCTAGCCCAATGTGGCATCCCGAGTCCCACGGATTTGGGGTGTTACATCCCACCAATACCTCCTTCCAACACCCGTCTAGATCTGAAAGCATCAGGCTTGCAAAGGAACATTTTTTGTATTCCTAACTTCAACTCTCGCCAGCTCACTCACACATCCCTAACCCTAGAAGCCAAAATCGTTTTTACTGTGTTGGTTAGATGTGTGATTCCCCGAGCCAATTCGAGGGAACTACTAACAAATCAAACTCTGGAGTTGATATATCAGATTCTATCAGGTTTGGATGTCGACTTGCCCAACCTGATTTTAAACCATATGGTTCATACCATTAACTCCACCCGAGCCATCCCCTTGCCTTATGGAAATCTGGTCCAGAATTTTTTTCTCATTTTTCCATCGACACCTCTACTAAGGATCAGCAGGTGTCGATTGGAAAAATTGATAAACAATGTCTAGAAAGGCTAGGTGTTGAGAAGACTCTTGCCGGAGTTTGGAATCTGAAAGGGAAGGCAGTTGTTGTGACATCTTCTTCAGAGGCTACTTCCGTATCTAAGACTAGGTTGGATGGACTGGAGCTAGAATTGAACACTCTTAACAGGGAAATGGCTAACTTTCAGCTGGATATGCTGAGCAAAATGGATGCCTGCCATGAAGTGTTATATGTGATGCATGCGAAGATCAACCAGATGTATCTCCTCAATGTCCTAACCTTCACTACCACCGGGAAAATCATGCCACTGACCGACGATGCAACTCAGCATACTCAGGAGAAGGCTGCAAATGTCTTACTCAACTATCAACGAAGTGTGAAAAACAAACCAATTCTTTATCCTACTCATGTAGAGCCCACTATTTTGACAATTGAGGAATATGTTGTGGTAAAGGAGTACCGGAATTAAGAAAGGAAACGGCGCATGGAAGCAGAGGCAAGGGAAAGAAGCAAGGGTACAACTCATTTCAAGTGGAGGAGAAAGTTCTACAAGGACTAGCTTTCAAAGTCTTGAAAAGGATTTCAAGGCCTTGAAATACATGTCAAGGCCTTGACACGGACTTCAAATTTTCCTTGGTTTTTATTTCAAAGCCTTGATTTGTGTTTGGGGGATTTAAAACTTTGTTTTTTGAAATACTTGTGGGTCTGTAATTTTTTAACTCCCGTACTTAATTATTTTCTCTCTTGTTGAAAGACAAAGGGGGAGAAATTATATGTAATGTTGATCCGACATTACAGCATTCTGCATATTTGATATAATTGTTTAATGCATATATCTAACATTGAATGCATGTACGATATTTGTTTTGTCTTCAATCAAGGGAGAGATTGATAACTCCACCTTGATTAGGATTTGCTTTATGAAAACGATGGAAGACTTAACATATAAACGTGGGCGGAGCCGGGGGTGGGCTTGACTAGGTTGTCGCCTACATGGGTTTGGCCCAAAAACCCTGTAGGCGACAGCCTACTAAAATATATTAAATTCTACTTTAGCTGGGTAGTGGTCCCCTCACCTCCCCCTCTCAATTTTCCCCTCCCCTCTCATTTTGCATGACATTGGAATTTAAAGTTACCTTTATACCTTTTAATTTTTTTCATTATTTTACTTTTACAAATAAGATTTAATTATCAATTAAGTATTTAGTAATTAATATATAAATTTACAACTTAATTTCTATTAAAGTTAGATAGAGAACTGGTATATATATTTATAAAATAGTTAGTTTTGTTATTTTTATTTGATTTAACTTTTAATTTCATAGAAACTAAAGATACTTTGCTAGTAAAATATATAAAATTCGATTACTCATAAAGTTGTAAACGTAGAAGTCTTAAGTCGTCACAATATCGTTGTGTTCGTTTTTAATTTTGTTAATGTACTAAAAATTAATAATTTATTATATTGTATAATATAATATGACTAAAAAATATATGAATTTTTTTTTAGAAATTTTAAATCTCGCCCACCCTTTTAAAATATATGGCTCCGCCCTTGCATATAAATGCGATTTTATAAACTAACAAATATTGATTATGTTTCTAGATTGCATGTCTTGGTTTGTTTGTTCAAATGTATGTGGGCCTTGAAAAGCATTACAAAGGACAAACTCGAAGCCTTGAAAAGTGATAACGTGATTTATGACGTTAGTTTAGGCATTAAATTAGATAGTTTTTCCCGTTATTCATGCACGGTTTGACATTAGTTCATAACGTTTACGTCTAATTAATGCATATCTCTAGAAAAGACGTCTACACGAGCTTTTGTCGGTTTTGTAGGTATTTCGGGGATCTTTTGGGCACTAATCGATACAATTGAGGGTCAAGCCTCATGGTGGTACACATCCAAGGCTTTGAAGGAACATAATTGGAGCAACAAAGGACACAAGGATCATAATTGGTGCAAGCAATGGAGCAACTAATGGCTAGACGATCATAACATACCTCTGTTGAAGAAAATCGGACCATCACTCAGGAAAATCGGCCGATTTTCCTGACTAGGTCGATTTTTTGGCCTTCAACAGCTTAAGCCACGTGTCCCACGATCTCTTTGCCCGGCCTTGCTCTTGGTGGAGAATATAAGTGGTCCTGCAAGCTATTGCTGAGCATCTCTCCTCTCCCACATTCTCTCATTCACAGCTCATTGGATTGGGGGTAGACTTGGAAAAGAAGAAAAATCTCTCTCAAATTGGAGGAAGAAGAAGAACACTAACTCTAGAGTCATAGTGAGTTTTTGAGTGATTTCGGAGTCTTTGATTGAAGAACTATTGCAAGGAGTTGTTAGGAACGTTTTGGAACTTCATTTGAAGGGTTGTAAGTCTTGCTAAACTTAGATTCAGCTGAGATTTATCGTTTTTATTTGCTTATCTACCATCATCCATCTATGAGAACCTTGTATGCTTGTGTGATGAATTTGGATCTTGATATGCATATTATTGGCTAGTTTATTGTGATTCTGGAGTGATGGATTGATGGTTATGGCTTGGGTGATGATAGAATGGGCTTATATGTTAGTTTAGGATGATTTGTATGCACAAAACCTAACCCAGAAAGAAAAATCGGGCTGTTCTTCAGCCAGATCGGCCGATTTAGGCATGATCCACCCGATTTTTCTCTCTGTTGCTCTTTAATTGATGAATCTGTATGTTAGGATGTTAGGTTGTTGAAATCCTAGTGTTTATTAAGCATAATTTAGCTTAAGATCACCTAATGCTATCAACCTAAGTGAGGGAAGAGATCTACCCGATGATTTCCGACCTTAGACACCTAAGATGATGAATTCTAGGTAGTAGTGAGCCTCACAAGCCGCTATTGGATTGAGTGTGCTAGGATTATTGCTTGAGACTTCCCTTTTCCGAGACTTACCCGGTAAGGAGAGGGTTGCCCCTTAAGTGGAGTCCGGTTTGTGTAGAATTCCCTACTTTAACCCCTTGAGACCTACCCGGTAATAGGAGTTTGATGCGGGATTAGCAAAGTGAGAGACCTACCCGGTAATTGCTTCCATTAGTGAAACACCCTTTCCCAACACCGTAGCCATATCCTTACAATCTTTAGTAGCTTGAGTCCAATGCCATAACCGAAAATCTTGACCTCTAGAATCCATCTTTCTCTCTTTGATCACACATTTTGTGTTTGTGTTACTTGTTTGATTTGCTAGCTTGAGTTGTTAGTTTAATTTAGTATTTTGCCTGAATTGTGATCTTTGATTGATCACCTAAAAACCAAACCAAAAACATTAAGATCTTCATTTCTTTATTCCTTTCTCCTTTCTTAGACTAGTTCTACACTATCTATGCTCACTTGTTGATTCGATTTCACCTTAGTCTTCGAGTTCGACCTCGGAATACTATCCTTACTACAAAACGACCCATACACTGTGGGTTCGCTAGGAGTTAGGAAAAATATAACGAGTATAAATTTAAGGCTTATTGTGTGCATCACAATCCTAGCGTAACAAAAAGCATTACAAAATAAGAATTCTGCTAAGGGTTTCGCTACAAGAATCGTACATATCAACGACTAAAACAAAAAGATCTCAATCAAAGGAGTTGTAAGATTTGAGAAGATTTGATTAAGAGAAGATCTCGGCACATCACGAAGATAAGAAGATCTTCAAACGGTTTCTCTAGGAGAAGATATCGGCTATCTAAAGGAAGATCTCCAACGGCTTCCAAGTGAGAAAATCTCGGACCTTACGTAAAGATCTATCTTACAACGGCTACTTTACCTCAACCAAGCAGCGTATTCCATGGAGAAAGAAGAACGTTACAACGGCAATCTTACAGCGGCTAAGAAGATCTCCATAGAAAAATATAGATGAAGATGGCGATTGAAGAAGAAAAACAACGAGCTATTACGGATAAGAAACCAAGTTTTCAAGCGATCAAACATCTTCATTGTTCCAAAATATTTTCTTCCTAATTAAGCTTACATTCGTATACTTCCTTAGAGTGAAGATAAACACAAGAGCTCCATTGGCATATCTAAAGAGTGTTATACTCGAGTGTGTTACTCTGCGAAGTAACTAGGCTATTATTGCTAGAATAGAGTTTACTAGATTATAGCATTGAGGCTACATTGAGAGAAGAAGGGAAGTTCTTCTAGGTTGTATCCAGGACTCACAAAAAGCAAATAATAGATAGTTAGAATCCTAGCGTCTGAAACCCTAGGCGAAGAGTAGGTTGTTAGGGCCAAACTTCGTAAACATATCGTCGTGTCGATCTTTTCTATTCCGCACTTTTTATCGCTTAAATTGTGACTAACCTTATTTTGCAGGTTTTGAAGTCAAGGCCTTGAAATCCACTTCAAAGCCTTGAGAACTAGTTTGTCACCAAGAGCACAGATCGACTTCAAGGCCATGAGATTAGTTTCAAAGCCTTGATATACGATATTGAAAAAAATTCACATACTCTATTCAACCCCCCCCCCCCCTCTAGAGTATTTTGATAGGTGATAGAATTACTATCATTTAGGATAGTTTTTAGAGTCTTTTTATTGCATTTGTGTCGGTTTATGCTACTAACTCCTTGGTCCAGAAGAAGAAGACTAAAAGAAGCTAAGGAAGGAGTTATAAGCACTTAGGAGTGAAGATCGTTCACGAAGCAAAGCTTTTGTTGCTTCACCACCCCCGTGGAGCCTTGTCACCACCTCTGCGGGTGACACCTGACTCCGGAGCGCTCCCTGCGCCTTCGCCAGCGCCAGCCACGAAGACTGTCACCGCCCCTGCGTCAATTCCTGGCGCCCCTGCGGTGACTTGCCCTGAAGAAGCGAAGACCAGTGCCTTTGCGCCTCCCCCCTACACCTCTGCCTGCGCCTCAACTTGGGGGCTGGAAGGTGAAGAGTCTGTGTCACCGCCCCTGCGTTGACATCGGGACGCCCCGGCGGCTTGGCATTAGAAACGGCAAGAAGTTGTAAGGTCAGACGTTTGAAGAGCATTAAAGATCCACCCCTACGGAATTGCCTTGCCGCCCCTGCGGTCATGAAGAAGATCAAGCGTTTTTTCCTTCACCGCCCCTGCGGAGCTGAAGGCCGCCCATGCGGTTCAACGACAGAAGCTTTACTCCAGTTGTTTACACCACCTTTATGGCATTAAAGGTGGCTGTTTTGGGCCGGCCATTTACTCCTATTTAGTGTCTTTTGTAGTATAAATAGGCCTTGGTTGATTGCTAGAATCATCCAACTTGTTATCCATCATCTTCCATTTAGAAAACAATTTTCATTTCCACTGTAATGAGTTGCTAACTCCCTTGCTACATTGGGTTGGTTTGAAGCTGCGTTGTTACTTTGGTTGTAAGTTTTCTTTAATATAAGTTTTCATTCAGTAATGCTTTGTGTTTCCTTGATCTCCATTGTCTAATTGCATGTTTTACTATTAATTGAGATTGATCACCTTAGGTTCTAAAGTGAATGCAAAGAACTAGGATTAATAGGTTCCAGGTTCGGGTCTTTAATCAAGTAGTAAACTTTAAGTAATAACGGGTTGTAATTACTTAAAGAAAAGGAACACAAATATAAAGATAAGCTTAACGGTTTTAATCTTTTCTTTATATCCCTTAGCCTTTGTTTGAAAGCTAACTTGTTATTTGTTCTTGTAGGTTTACGGAACACTAACCTGTTAAGTTGTGTTGATGTCGGTTGGCTCAACACATATATATGATCGAGACGGGAGATTACTTGAAAACTTGTAAAAGGAACTCATCAAAGTAGCAATTGCATGCTTAGATTCAACCTAGTGTAGATTCACCCATTATTGTCTTACTTGCAGCGTTATTCGTTTTCATAAGTTTGTGTGCATCAATTTAACCAACCCCCCCCCTTGTTACTTGTTTCTATAATCAATAATTGCATCTAATAAAACACCTTAACTCTCTTGGGTTCGACCCTTACTTAACTACTATACTTGTTTTAGTGCTAAGTCAGGATTTACTTTTGATTGGGTATAGACGACCATAGAAATACCGCCAGTCAAATTTTGGTGCCGTTGCCGGGGAGTTCTAGTGTTTTTATTGTTATTATTGATTATTGGTTTGAACCATTTTTATGGTTCAAACCCGTGCTACTAACTTCGGCTTTGCTTCCTTTGATCCAGAAATTGAGAGGACGCAAATTCGGCAACGAAGACAACAACAACTCTAACAAGAAATGGTTGATCGTACTCTTCGTCAACTTACTCAGCCCACTTTGGCTCAAAACCCTCTTGCGGTCACCATACCGGCATTAGGGGAAGGAGTCAATTTTGAGCTCAAGCCGGGTCTTATTCACTTGCTCCCATCTTTCCATGGGCTAAGTGGTGAAGACCCCATCAAACACCTTGGGAAGTTCCATACCGTGTGTAGGAGCATGAAGCCGGCCAACATTACCGAAGAACAAATCAAGATGAGGGCATTCGGCTTCACACTCAAAGATTCAGCGGATGATTGGTATTACAACCTTCCATCCGGGAGTATCGACACTTGGGAGAACCTCCACAAGGCGTTTTTGGAGAAATACTTCCCTGCCAAAAAGGTGAATAGCTTGAAGAAAGCTATAAGCAACATCGAGCAAGAGGCGAACGAAACTCTCTACGAGTACTTCGAAAGATTTGCACGCCTCCAATCCAGTTGTCCTTTTCACGGATATTCAACTCAAGATCTAGTCTTGTACTTGTACAATGGCTTGCTAGACAATGAAAGGAGGATCGTCGATGCGGCTTGCGGAGGTAATATTCTTAACTCTACTCCTGACCTTGCTTCGGAAAAGATACAGGAACTAGCAGAAAGAACCCGGAACTTTGGAAGGACTCCGTCCAAGAAAGGAGTTCATGTTGTAAATACCGGGAAGAGTGAGATCTCCACTGAGCTCGCTAAGCTGAAGGAAATGGTGAAGAGACTAACACTTATTGGAACCCCACAGCAGCTTAAAGCTTGTGGAGTGTGTGCTGACTCATATCATCCAACGGACATGTGCCCACAAGTCCAGGATGATGATGCTGAGGTGAACGCAATGGGCTTTGGACAACCACAGCAGCAAAGGCCTAGGAACAATCCTTATGCGCAGAATTTCAGGCCAAATTGGCGTGACCAATAGAATTTCCGTTGGAGGGATCAACAAAACCAACAACAGTAGCCCCGTCAAGGTAAGTATCAAACAACTGAAGATATGTTGCAGGTTTTGACTAAACACTTTGCTACTTATATCGAAACAATAGAATCCAACATCAAGAACCTTGAAAAACAGGTTGGTCAAATGGCGGAAGCCATTACAAGGATTGAAACTAGGTCCTTCGGAGGATTACCTTCACAGACGGTTATAAACCCCAAGGTGATGCTGGAGGAGGCTCAATCATAGAGGTAGAGTCCTTATGTCGAGCCAACAACGTAAAACAAAGGCGCTGCTCGGGAGGCAACCCGAAGGAATAAGAAGAGGAGCCTCTGTCAAGAAAACCACCCTTGCGGCTCAATGTCCCCGCCCCTACGGTGACACCCATGCCCAGCGCCGCCCCCGGCGCAGGGCCAGCGCCTGCAACATGCTAGTCACCGCCCTCGCAGTGACTCCCCTACGCCCCTACGGCGGCCATCCTTGACACACATCCTCAGCGCCTCCCCGGCGCTGAGGCTGCGTACCCCCTCTTCCTAGTCACCGCCCCCGCGGTGACAAACGCCGCCCCTGCGGTCTTACTAAGGAAAGAAAAAAATACACTTCCCAAAAATAACCTACAACTACCGCCCCTTTTCCTCCCTCTCCATTCACTCTTCAAACCCTACACCACCTCGCCTCCCACGCCCCTGCGCCCTCTGGAAGCTCTCACGTTTCCTTGTGCAAATGCCCTTGCACCACCTCCTGCACCTCCCCCTGCACCTCTGCCTGCGCCTCAACCTAGGGGTTGGAAGGTGAAGTGTCTGTGTCACCGCCCCTGCGTTGTCATCAGGACGCCCCGGCGGCTTGGCATCAAAAACGGCAGGAAGTTGTAAGGTCAGACGTTTGAAGAGCATTAAAGATCCGCCCCTGCGGAATTGCCTAGCCTCTCCTGCGGTCATGAAGAAGATCAAGCATTTTTGCCTTCACCGCCCCTGCGGAGCTGAAGTCCACCCCTGCGGTTCAACGACAAAAGCTTTACTCCGGCTGTTTACACCACCTTTATGGCATTAAAGGTGGCTGTTTTGGGCCGGCCATTTACTCCTATTTAGTGTATTTTGTAGTATAAATAGGCCTTGGTTGATTGCTAGAATCATCCAACTTGTTATCCATCATCTTCCATTTAGAAACCAATTTTCGTTTCCATTGTAATGAGTTGCTAACTCCCTTGCTACATTGGGTTGGTTTGAAGCTACGTTGTTACTTTGGTTGTAAGTTTTCTTTAATATAAGTTTTCATTCAGTAATGTTTTGTGTTTCCTTGATCTCCATTGTCTAATTGCATGTTTTACTATTACTTGAGATTGATCACCTTAGGTTCTAAAGTGCATGCAAAGAACTAGGATTAATAGGTTCCGGGTTCAGGTCTTTAATCTAGTAGTAAACTTTAAGTAATAACGGGTTGTAATTGCTTAAAGAAAAGGAACACAAATATAAAGATAAGCTTAACGGTTTTAATCTTTTCTTTATATCCCTTAGTCTTTGTTTGAAAGCTAACTTGTTATTTGTTCTTGTAGGTTTACGGAACACTAACCTGTTAAGTTGTGTTGATGCCGGTTGGCTCAACACATATATATGATCAAGACGGGAGATTACTTGAAAACTTGTAAAAGGAACTCACCAAAGTAGCAATTGCATGCTTAGAATCAACCTAGTGTAGATTCACCTATTATTGTCTTACTTGCTGCGTTATTCGTTTTAATAAGTTTTGTGCATCAATTTAACCAACCCCCCCCTTGTTACTTGTTTCTATAATCAATAATTGCATCTAATAAAACACCTTAACTCTCTTGGGTTCGACCCTTACTTAACTATTATACTTGTTTTAGTGCTAAGTCGGGATTTACTTTTGAGACGACCATAGAAATACCGCCAGTCATATTTATATCCTTATTATTCACCCACTCGGTTCTTCACACTTCTTTTGCCCTTTATGCGCAAGCATGTGACACAGTTTTGCAATGTTTGCATCACATGTCACCATGCGAAATTGCGCCAAGATCCGGAAGGATTGTATTCTCCTTTACCTATACCAATGAGACTTTGGGAGGATCTTTCTATGGACTTTGTTGTATATGCCTATGTCAAAAAAGGCAAAGACTCCATTTTGTGGTAGTCGACCGTTTTTTTAAAATGGCTCATTTTATTGCATGTAAGAGCACACATAATGCACGCGAAATCGCTACACTATTCCTTGAAAATGTTGTGCGCTTACATGGGATACCACGCTCTATCCTTAGTGATCGGGACGTGAAATTTGTGAGTCACTTTTGGAGAACATTATGAGGAAAACTTAGAACAACTTGTTGTTTTCAAGTCGCTCTCATCCCCAAACCGATGGGCAAATGGAGGTCAACAAATGGACTTTAGACCCTCTCCTTAGAGAGGCACTTAGGACAAATCCATGTAGGTGGGAGGACTTAATTTTTATTGTGGAGTTTTTCTATAACAGGTCTAGACACTCTGTGATGAAGCCATCACCTTTCAAAGTTGTCTATGGCCTCAATCAACAACCCCGATGAACTTCACCCCACACCCGCTCAAAGATGGAGAACACATCACCACCACACATCACCCCACTCACATCATCAAGCTTCATGAGCGGACTAGGACACAACTCCAATGTTGTGCCGCCCAACTTGTCGGACAATGCCACAAAGGCTGATGGGAAATCTCGTTTGAGCCCGGTGATCTTTTTTAGCTCCACCTTTAGAAGGAACATTTTCCATCTTGCCGTAAAGGCAAGATCTCGAACCGTGGTGATGGACCATTTCACATCCTATCTCGCCATGGCCCGAAAGCCTACATGTTAGAGCTTCCAGAATTCTAGGGTGTGCACCCGACGTTCAACATCAAAGACCTTGCCCCTTGATGACATGAATTATGTTCCATCATATTCATGCATATTACGAGTATATTGCCTCAATTTTACATACATTTGATGAGGAATGTATGCCCATAAGTCCATATTCATATATATTTTGAGAATAGAGGTCTACACACGTTATTTGTGAAATTATAGGTAAAAAGGTGGAAATTTGGTGAGGAATGGAGCAATATGGAGCATGACATCATAAAGGATCAGAAAGGGAGCTGAAAGATAGGAGAAGAAATGAGAAAAGATCACAATAGAAGATAAAAGACGAAACTAAAAGATAAACACGGGCAGAAGACAAAAAATGGGTCATTACTTGTTGAGATCGACCGATTTCCTTCATAATCGAGTTGATTTCTATCTTTAATAATCAGATTGATTGTAGGATTGTAACCATAAGATCAAGTCTCGTATCCTATAAAAGGAGGACGTCTTACCACCATTCAGCGCATCCAACACACTACCATCTCATCCCATCCAGTACACAATCAATAAATATCAAGAGCATTCAAGGAAGGAAGCATTGAAGGAAGTTTGGAAGTAGAAGTCCAAGATCGAAGTTCTTGGAGATTGTGAATTTTGATTCATATTTTGTCATTGTGAACGCAAGTTTGAGTTTGTTTTTGAGTTTTTATATGAGTTTTGAAGGATTGAATCATTGTTCAAACGTTTTTGGATTGGTTTAATTCAAGATTCAAAGTTTTCTCGTTATTCTTGGTTTTCTTAATTTAATATCTTTTTTATTTTCATAATGTGTATGCTTGGCTAAAACCCGTGTGATTCTAGGGTAATGGGTTGATTATTGTGGTTGAGATGATGATAGAATGAACCTCACGTGAAGATTGGACCCTGGGAGTTGAGTTTAACCATCGCAGTAGAGAAAAATCGGAATGTTCTGGGTCAAAATCGGACAATTTCCTTTGATGAATAGCCCGATTTTCTCTTCTGTCGTACCTATCTTGCTTTATCTTAATCTTTGGTTAAAGATTGCTTAAACCCTAGCCTTGTTGAACCTTTCTAACCTATATCCGAGTGTGGAAAGAGACTTACCCGGTGATTCCCATTCTTGGCTGCCAACGACTACAAGATCTAGGTAATAGAGGATTCAAACCCCTCTATTAAGGTTGAGTGTGCCAAAACCCTTACCTTTGTGAATTAACCTAATTCCCTTTGGGTTTGGACATGGGTGGTGGAGACTTCATCGTACATCATTCCGTTTTAGAACATATACCTTGCAATCCCAGCTTTGTCCATGATCTTTAGAAGTCTTGAATCGAAAACCACAATCGGATATCTTGATCCTTAGAATCCGTTTTCCCAAATTATTACACAAGTCTTTTGTCTTTGTTATCAATAGTTGCATATTTCTTGTTAGATTGCTTATTCTGATTTTGATTTCACCAAATCCCTCTATTCGACTCTGTAATTATTGTTTTTACTACGATCAACCCGTACACTACAGGTTCACTTATTTTCTTTTATTCTTGGTATAAATTTAAGACTTCTACGCACACCTTTTGAAGCGAACACCCCTTATGTTGATCCCCTCTTTGACGACGGTGAAACATGGAAGTTTCAAATCCAAGATGGGGGAACTGATGCGCCCTTGACTACCATGTACTAGAGGAGGAAGATGAGGCTTTGCGGGTTCGCTCCGATGGACCGCTCACCCGTTCATGTGACAAAGTCATCGCCAAATCTACCGGCTCCCTCATCGCGCGCACCATCGCTTGTCTCGGCCCCGCTAGCGACATGCCATGTATCCACTCCGCCATGGCATGAGGCATGCCCGTTTTGACAATATACCCATATTTTGCCTATGTAATAATAGAAGGGATATTTATTATGGCATATTCCCTTCTAAGTCTTTCCATTGGTCCACCTTTTTAGACCTTTCATTTCGAAACTTTAATTCCGACCTTTAATTTTAGACCTTTTATTTCGGAACTTTAATTCCAACATTTAATTCCGACCTTTTATTTCGGTCACATCCTCTATATAAAGGATGCTTGACCTTATTTGTAAAACATGTTCAAATTAATCAATTTTAGTTAAAGGTAAATCCCCCTTCTTGATTTTGGGCATCACATCTTCCCTCTCAAAGTTCTTCCTTCGACTGGAGATCCAAACCTTCAAATTCGAGGATTCTTTAAGAATCAACTAATTCAATCCACTTCACGGCTTGCTTGATCAACCTTGATCGAATCAATGATGACATGAATTATGACTTATATTTAGGCATGTATTTATATAGATTTTTCCTTTATTTTGCATGCATAGACATATATTCTTGGCATTTATGGTTATATTCACCTACTTTTCGAGAACAGAGGTCTACACAGAGTTTTATTTCATTTGTAGGTAATTTGACGAATTTTGGAGCGAAATGGCATATTTATGGATCAAGCCTTGAAGCGGGACAAAAAAGAGCATAAAAGGAAGCTAGGACGCGCCAAAGTATCTTCTGATACCGTCTGACGCGCCAAAGTATCTTCTGATACTTGTCTGACGCCCCAAAGTATTCTTTGATACCGTCTGATGCGCCAAAGTAGAGTATTTTCTGATACCAGCGGGCTCGACTTCTTTTCAACCCAAATATTTAGGGTTTTGTCTTTAAACCCTAGATTTATCCCGACAAATATCCGATAGCCTTAAACATTGAAGGGCGGACGGTGACAGCCCCAATCATCGCTTATCCCTGCTTAGCGCCGCTTAGAGTTTGGAGACGATCTTAAGGTTTCATTTCGACCTTAAGGATTGGAGATTCGTGAAGGACGTATTTTCGGAGATTGTGTACTTTTGGAGATATCTTAGGGTTTTCATTGAATGACGGATTGACATCCCGTTCTTTGTGACTTCTCTAGATCTTTGTGAGGGTTTTTATTCCTATTCTTCTAAATTCATAAACATACTACTTTGTGTTTGGATTTCGAGATTGACTTTTAGTTTTAATTGAGTTTTCGAGGGTTTTCATCTTTCATTCTTCTTAATTTGATTATTGATATCATAATGATGATTATTGGCTAAAACCCTTTAGCAATTCTAAGGTGAAGGGATGATAGTTGTGGCTTAGATGATGATAGATCGATCGTAATTTGATTGGACCCTGAGAGTGTAAGAAATATCGCCGACACCCTAAATCAAGGGTTGTTCTTGGTTTCCACGGCCGTGATTCTCAAGATCTAGCCGTGATTTCCCCTGGTTTACGAACTTTGTTTTTGCTTTGATCCAAAGTTAAAGATTTGATTTAACCTAGGCTTGGCTTGCCTTTTCTAGGTAGTAGTGAGACTCGACATCCTCTATTTCGGTTTCGAGTGTCACAACCTTAACCGTTTTAGTTTATCTTTGATTTCTTGGGTTTTGGCATGGGTATTTGAGATTAATTCTTACCTTTAGATCCTTTCTATATTGAAGCCTCAACAACTTTTATAGAGAGAGTCTTTGGGTTAGATATATAGGGTTTTGGAACTTCACCGTACACTAACTTACTTTAGTATACCTTTGCAATTCTCAACTCTGTCCTTATATATATAGTATATCTTGAATCGATTGCCAAAATTTGATATCCGGATCTTTAGGGTTGTTGTTTTCCCCAATATTTGCAAAGCTTCTACACTTTTACTTGCTCGATTACTTGAAACTGATTTTGTTTCACCAATTCTCTGGGTTCGATACTCTAGAATACTTGCTAATCTACGCCGATCCATCATTGCGGGTTCGCTTGCTTTTATTCTAGTTTTATAAATTTAAAACTTATTTGCACGCACGTTTTAGGGCGAACAATCAACCAATCGATTCCAAATCTATCTCAAAACTTCCATCAACCATATTCTATCATTGGATCCACTTGCACATCAATAAAAGGAGTAGTTGAAGCTTAAGATCGATCTAGATCCGGAGTTTATCCTTGATTTGTTGAACGTATCCAAGGACGCATCAGGTTGTTCATGTTGTAGCTCTGCATGTGTTCTTGTTGGAAGTTGAAGTTGTTCATGCCCTTGGATACGTTCTCTCCTATGTATGCTTAGGCTTCTAATTATTATTTGGTTTCTTCTTGAAAAAGAACAAGTATAGTAAGGGTTATTCTTTTTTCTCCATGATTCTCTTTAGTATTTTCTTGGGGCTTGGAATCTCCAGTTTATTGGCAATCTCCTGCAAAACAACAAAAGAGAGATCACTAAAGGGCGTTATGGGTGAGATAGAATATGTCTTTTCTTCTAAATGGTTATATTTCAGCACACTTCTCCTTTCAAGGAGGATTAAGATGAGTTGTAACATAAATTTGATATTGTCCTTGGCCGCCTACATTAACATAGGAAGCAAAAGGTAGTCATCTGAAAATTAATATAGGAATTGCATACATGTATTTATATTTCCTTTTATTTCTAAGCTCAAAATAGGCAAGATTTAGCTGCACCAACTGAACATCAACATGGTTCATTTTTTTCTAAGATTTATGTTGAGTTGATTGAGGAGTTTCTCATGATACAATACCAAGAAACTGTTAAGTTAAACATAGACTCCAAAGGAGATTCAGCATACATAAAGATCATGAGTAAGAAAGTGACAATTGTAATTTAAGATAGAGTCTTGCCTACATCAGGATATTTGTTCGCTCGAAAGCGTGTGTGTATATGAAGGAAAATGTAATAACCGGAATTTTATTTCCGGTTAATCCCGAGTTAAACTGAACTTCGACCGGTATAGACTTTCTTCCTTTTTAAATTCAATTCATGAGTGGTACTTCCATGGTCAACCTTCTAGAAGATCCATCGTTTTATCATTTTATATGATAATTAAGATTGCTAGATGACATTATATTTTTCTTTATATACAGTTTTACTCACATTTATTTTACCTTTTTTTTGTTAACTTTAGTTGTAAAATAACCCTTATTTTTATTATTTCTCCTCCTAATCTTGAAACCCTAATCCCTATTTTTCCCTTCTCACAAAATCGGGACCTGGGGCTTCTTTGGAGAGCCGCCACTCCCTCTGGTTTTTCTTCCGCCACCCTCTCCTCCCTAACTCTCAACTCTCGCTTCATCCCCTCCTCTCCACCAAGAAGCCGCCGCCTTGTCCAGTGTTCGCCTCAAGCGTGCGTACAAATAACTTTTAATGTATAAAACTGAAACAAAAGCAAGCGAACCCGCAGTGTACGGATCGGCATAGATAAGCAAATATTCCAGAGTATCGAACTCAGGGATTTGGTGAAACAAAATCAGTTTTAAGTAATTGAGCTATCAAAAGTGTAGAAGCTTTGCAAATAATTGGGAAAACAGCAACTCTAAAGATCCAGGTGTCTAATTGTGGCAATCGATTCAAGATATTCTATAGATATAAAGACAGAGTTGAGATTTGCAAAGGTATAACTAAAGTAAGGTAATGTACGGTAAAGTTCCAAAACCTTTTATGTCTAACCCAAAGACTCTCTCTATAAATGTTGTTGAGGCTGCAGTATAGAAAGGATCTAAAGGTAAGAATTAATCTCAAATACCCATGCCCAAACCCAAGGAATCAAAGATAAACTAAAACGGTTAAGGTTGTGACACTCGAAACCGAAATAGAGGATGTTGAGTCTCACTACTACCTAGAAAAGGCAAGCCAAGGCAAGGTTAAAGCTAATCTTTAACTTTGGATTAAAGCAAAAGCAAAGGTCGAAATACAGAAAAAATCACGGCTAGATCTTGAGATTCCACGTCTGTGGAAGTCAAGAACAGACCGTGATTTAGGGTGTCGACGATGTTTCTCACACTCTCAGGGTCCAATCAAGTTACGATCGATCTATCATTATCTAAGCCACAACTATCAACCCTTCACCTTAGAATTGCTAAAGGGTTTTAGCTAATAACCATCATCATGATATCAAAAATCAAATTAAGAAGAATGAAAGATGAAAACCCTTGAAAACTCAATAACAACTCAAAGTCAATCTCGAAATCCAAACAACAAAGTATATTTATGAATTCAAAAAAAGTAAGAATAGAAATCCTCACAATGATCTAGAGAAATCACAAAGAATGGGATGTCAATCCGTCCTTCAATGAAAATCCTAAAATATCCCGAAGTACACAATCTCTCAAAAATCACGTCTTTCACGAATCTCCAATCCTCAAGGTCGAAATGAAACCCTAAGGCCGCCGTCAATGAAGCTCTCAGCGAATGCGTAAGCGAAGGTCCTCGAAACTCTCTTCTCAAGCCTTCTTATAGGCGAAAATAGGGTTACGCGAAAAGCCCAATAACGTTGTTGACGTGGCAATAATGATACGCCACAAAATCACCAAAATCACGGTCATGAACAACTTTCTACGGCCGTGGTTTAGACCGTGTAACTTTCTGTTGTGCTCCAAACTCACTTCCACGATCATGTTGCCAAATCCACGGTCGTAATTTAGAGCGTGGTTCTTCCAATTCCTTTTCCACGACCGTAATTTAGAGCGTGGACTTCAAAACTCTTTGTTTTTGCCTTTGTTTCATGACATTCTTCATTCTTGCTCCTTCCTTAGCATCTCTAATGCATCTTCTTGCCATCGAGCATGATCAAATACTCCTTTTCTTCCTCATTTTGCTCTAATCCAAGCCTTTATTCACCTAAAAACAAAACAAAGCTAGTGTAGATCTCTATATCGACAAATTGGGTGAACTAGCTCACAATTGCTTCAAACTCATATCTAAGAACACAATAAAGGGGGAAAAACAACTAAAACAAGTGCCTAAAATATAGTCATATTTCATGATAACATCCAGTCGAAGCCGGAGAGCCACCAGGTATCCCTTCGCGTGCGCCGCCGGAGGTCCCTCTTACATCTTCCTTCCGTCAACTTTGCTTTCGGCCACCAGCAGCACCGGCCACCACCTAGGAGACCATGGACCGTTGCGCCGGACCCTCCTGTATCCTAACCTTGCACCAATTTGACCATTGACTGTTGAATCGTGTTTCTTCACCGTATCGAGCCCTAACAGCAAGTACACATCCGACTGGAAATCGAGCCACAAGACACAATTCGAGTCTGGAGGAGCCGCTAATTCCGCCTCCGATCCAGTCCGCCGCCACCTTTTTCTTCACCAAGGTTGTCGTTGTTGCAGTCGGCGGAGCAAACCTGCTCGGATTTCTCACCTCCAACCTCGCCCAAAACCACAGTGGGCTCGATCCGGCGTCGTCTTGGAAGGTGGAGACACAGTCGGGTTCGCACGTCGCCGGGGACTTCAGATTTATTGCCACCATCGACAGCCGTGCACCAGGCCGCCGGAAATCTCGCTGCACAGTGCTACCGCCCATGGAGATGAAACCATAGATCTGGTCAAACTTGTTGACCAACTTTGGGTAATTACAAAGCTGGCCCCATATTTCTGACTTGTGTAGTGAGGTTATTAAAGTGTTAGAGAACTTGGTATTGTAGGGTATTTGACCTCTGATATATACTTGCATATTGTGGAAATGTTGAGTTGTTTATGGACTTAGTCGTTATGTGATAGTATGCCAAGAACTGAGGATGAATATGATGAGCTTGTTTGACTTATATATTAGGTAAGGATGACGTGTATGATAGAAGCAAAGGCTTGTAGGTTGTGACAACTTGGGGAATAGAACTTCAATCGGTTAGTTGACCTTGTGATGCTCTAGGGTGGAATGCAAGCTCTGTTGTAGATGAAAGGATCGAGTTTAGTATGAAAGTATATTCCTTGAGATAATGTTGAGTTCTAGAACGGATTTGCATGAATAGTATTCTTCTAGTGTTTGACATTATATCTTTGGGTTTTGATGGAGGTCGTTGTACCTCCATAGAACTTTTAGAGTTCTCGGATTTTTAAAGTAGATCCGCCTTTATTGGATAAGGATCAATTTAGTGTTTTTTTCTGATTAGTGATAGTTAAATCTAGAAGTTTAAGACTTCTAGAGATTGGGTAAGTATTGATCCAAGTTTTCCTTTTTGTAATCAGGCAGTTGAGATCCTATTCATATGGGATTAAGGAATATCGTTATTGAGACTTGTATTGGTACAGGTAAGTCTGCGGACTTACTTAGTAAGCTTCTTTGTATTAGCTTCATTGCGTGATTGGTTGTGTGTGTGTACCGTTTATGTTATGAAAGATAATAAACCGGAAATAGGATCACCGACCTTGTGTTATGTGTATATTGGCCCAAGTGTATGATAATGGGTGGTGATCGCTTGTCTAGTCCAAAATGGGGCGACTGGGAGGCGCCTTGCGACCAGTCCAGCGGGTGATGCTGATAGGCGTCAAGTACAAACCGGCATGGTGAAAGGGGACAAGGGCGAGAGATTCTCGTGTCATACAGTAAGTGGATTAGTAAAGGAATAACGTTAAATAAAGATAATAAAACGACTTGTGTGTGTTTAGATTAGAATTGTTGTGTTGTGATGATTTATGTGTGTTTATAATTATTATGTGTGTTTGTACTATCACCTCGACTCTAATGCTTTGAATGCTAGATAACGGTTATATACCGATATTGTTGTAGTTGCCCTGCAGGTTAGGGACGCGGCCGAGAGATCCAGAAGAGTGGGCAGCCGGGGTCCGTACATTGTAGGAAGGGTTTTGGAGTAGAGTCTTGTGTATATATCTATATTGTATATTGTATGTTTTCGGTGTTTGGTCGCTAGAGTTGTTATATCGGCTGAGGTCCTTGGTTTGTATACATTTGGGGTTCATATCATTGCATCATAAACGTTTTTAGTTTTGCCTTTTTGTGCCTTGTTGGAAAGGTCCGGTGAAATTGTTGTCAAGCTAAGGGTCGGGACCCATTATGAGGTCTCCGCCCGTATCATCCCGAGTCCCGCAGATTCGGGGTGTTACAGAAAATAATCTTAAACTTATACCAAGAATAAAAGCAAATAGCGAACCCTCAGTGTACGAATCAATCGCAATAAAAGCAAGTATTCCAGGATCGATCACAAGGACTGTGGTGAAACCAAAAGTAAAAGCAATCTAAATAGACAATTTTACAAAAAAATGATGACTCAAAATAGAAAGCAAATGACAAGATTGTATGTAAAAATTGGAAAACCGCAGATTTTAGAGATCAAGGTATCCAATTGTGGTTTTCAATTCAAGACTTCTAAAGATCACGGGGAGGACTCACTATCCGTTATTCCAAACCAAAGGTCCTATTACCGGGTAAGTCTCAAGCATTTAAGGAAAGTAACTATAATCCCAAACCAACCACTCAACCTCAGGGAATAAAACTAACCATCACCAGAAGTCAGTCTTAGGTTAACTCGCAAAGGCAAGGGGAAGGCACACTCAAACCTAATAAAGGGTGTTGAGCCCTCTATTACCTAGAACTCATCATCTTTGGCAATCAAGAAAGAGAATCACCGGGTAAGTCTCTTCCCAAGCTTGGATGTAAGCTTGAAAGGCTCAACAGTGCTTGAATTTAGGCAATTTTTAACCTATATTCAAGGATATAACATCAAAGGTATGACAGAAGAAAACTCGGGCAGTTCTTGAAGAAAATTCGGCCGATTTTTCTCTAGAAAAAATTGATTTTTGCCTCCTGCAAAGGTAGATCCAACTCTCAAGGTGCAATGTAAACATGAAGGCTCAGTCTTTAATCATCTAAACCACAACCTTCAACCAATCACCCTAGAATTGCAAGGTTTTAGCCAACAACACACATTATGAAATTAAAATTGAAATATAATATCAAGCAACCAAGAAAATCAATGAAACTAAAAGAAAAGTAAGAAATACTTAGAAAAGGGTCTTCCATATCCAAAACTGAATGAAAGCAATAATTAAAGATCTGATCTTGTGTTCCAAAAGCAAAAGTGATAACATGAAATATGACCTTAGTATAGATATACATATAGCTAGTCTTTCCCTTTCTTTTGCGTACATAGACATACGTTCATGGCAATTATGGTTCATATTCATCTATTATGTTAGAATCGAGATCTACACAAACTTTGTTACAATTGTAGGTGAATTGGCGCAAATTGGAGCGAAAATGGAGCATTCATGGACAATTGATCAAGGTGGACCATAATGGAAGCATTGAAGGACATAAAAAGAAGGATTTTTTTTTCCAAAATAATAATAAAATGAAAATTATTTCTAACATTAGGCTCGGAGAAAAACTTATTCCGAGAATAGAAAGAATTAGGGTCGGAACATTTAAACCTGCAGTTTGAAACTGCGGATTTTGACTATTTTATTTATTTTTTTTAAAAAAGGGTAACCCGCAATTTAGAATTGCGGGTCTCCTTTTTTTTTAAATAAAAAATGGGTTTTATTCACAATTAAAATATAATATGCGGGCAAGGTATAAGTGGGAATCGATCCTTAGACCTCTGCGTCGTAAGGTAACCACACTCGCGTTCCACTACTCTAATTTAGTGTTATAAAATCAAAACTAAATATATTATTATCAACAAAGCTAAAATTTGTGAGCTCTACTATTTCACTTCAACATATTTTTAATCTTTACTAGTTTAACTCTTATATCTTGTATATATTTTTTCGAATAATAATAATTATAATTTCATGATATTTATATTATATAAAATATTCAATAAATTTTTTAACTCTTATTTCTATTGATGTTAAATGATATTTATAAGTCAATATAGTGAAGATATAATTATATTTCAAAAACATAGATTTTAAATTAGAATCATAATTTAAAACATTAAAAATTATTTTTTTCATTAATAAAAATTTTGACTTATAAAGATACTCAATATAATAAAAATTATAACTCTTATTTCTATAGACATTACATTAAGTATCGCATTTGTTGATAAATTCATAAATAAAAATTTTATTAATGAAAAAAATATTTTTAATGTTAAATTATGATTCTAATTTAAAATTATATTTGTGTAATTTTTTTTATAAATAGTTATATTTTTAATATAATTATATTTTTACTCTATTGTCTTATAAAATATCATTTAACATCTATAGAAATAAAAGTTAAAAAATTTATTGAATATTTTATATAATATAAATAACATGAAAATATAATATCAAAAAAATATATACAAAATATAAGAGTTAAACTAGTTAAGATTGAAAATATGATGAAGTGGAACATTAAAACTAACAAATTCTAGCTTTTTTATAGTAATATATTTAGTTTTGATAATATATCACTAAATTAGAGTGGGAGAGCAGGAGTGTGGTTGTCTGATAACCCAGAGGTCCAAGGATTGATTCTCATCTATCCTTTCTCTGCCTATTCTTTTTTAATTGTAAATAAACACCCATTTTTTATTAAAAAAATATAAAGACCCGCAGTTCTAAACTGCGGGTTACCCTTATTTTTTTTTTAAAAAAAATCGAAACTCGCAGTTTCAAACTGCGGGTTTAAATGCTCCGACCCTGATTCCTTCCTATTCTCTGAAATAGTTTTTGTCCGAGCCTAATGTTAGAAATAATTTTCATTTTATTATTATTTTGGAAAAAAAATCCTAAAAAGATTGTACAAAGTCAGGTTTTGGAAGATACAAGGAAGAACAAAGAGATCACCTCAAAGAAGAAATCTCGGACAAGGACATATTTCCACGGCCGAGATTTTCTTCGGGTCGGGCCGTGGTTTCTACGTTTCAGCCCAAAACGCAATCTTCCGAACCCTAACTTCGTTAAATAAGATAGATCGCAACAAGGATGAAATGACACACTACACAAAACAACATCAATTGGAGAAAAAGCGGTATTGCAGCGGAGAGCATTGGATTCGCACTTTGGAAACGGATTGACAACCCGTACTTCATCAAGATTCGAGATTGAGAGATACTTTGTGAGATCTTTCTAGTTTTTTATTTTCCTTTCTTTAGAACACAAGAATGAATTTATTATTGGTTTGATTCAGTTTATATTATTTGAGAACGCCTTTCGTAGCAATTCTTGCGTTTATTTTGGTTCTATTGATTGCATTCTATTCTTGAATATATATTGCATTCTTGATTTGAATATGATGATTGTTGGCTAAAACTCTTGCGATTCTACGGTGATTGGTTGAAGATTGTGGTTTAAATGATGATAGATTGACCTTTAAAAACAAATTGGACCCTGAGAGTTGTGTTTCAACCTTTGCAGATACGTTTCCACGGGTTGCTCTTGAGAATCTCGTCCGAGATTTCACCAAGATCCACCCGTGGTTCTTTGATCGTGCATATCATGTTTTATCCTTAAACCTTGGTTGAAGATTGCCTAAACCCTAGCCTTGTTGAACCTTCCTAACCTATATCTAAGCTAGGGAAGAGACTTACCCGGTGATTTCCTTGCTTGGTTGCCAACGATGATGAGTTCTAGGTAATAAAGGTTCATCCTTTATTAGGTTTGAGTGTGCCTTTCTCTTGCCTTTGTGAGTTAACTTGAGACTTACCGGGTGATGGTTAATTCTATTCCCTTAGGTTGAGTGGTTGGTTTAAGACTATCATTCCTTTTCCTTGAAGCTTTGAGACTTACCCGGTGATAAGTTTCTTTGGTTTGGAATATCGGATAGTGAGACCTACCACATGATTTATCCCACCTTCAAAACACCTTTCCTTTGCAATCTCATCTCTATCCATAGATCTTTAGAAGTCTTGAATCGAAAACCACAATTGGATGTCTTGATCTGTAGAATTTGCGCTTTCCCAATTATTACACATATTCTCATCTTTTCTTTTATTGTTTTTGATCATTGTTACTTGCATATTGTCTTAGCTATATTACTTTTATCAATTTAGTTTCACCAAATCCCTGAGATCGACCCTAGAGTATTTGCCATTACTACGATTGATCCGTACACTGCGGGTTCGCATATCGTTCAGGCTTATATTGTACATTATAAATTTAAAGCTTATTTGCACATACACTTTCGAGCGAACAAAAAGAAATCTAAAAACGAAGTATTTCTCAAAGAACTACTTCACAATCTTTCTTGAATCTCCAATGTGGTTTGTTGTTGATTATGCTCCTCCTATTCTACTTGAGTGTAAGACTTGTATTGTAGGGTTTATGGATGCTTCTATGGGCGTTTTGCCTCTTCGTTGGGGGTCCTCTATAACGTTGTAGGTTATGAGATATATATAGAGATAAATCTAGGGTTTTAATCAAGCATGAGTCGTGCTTAAAGATAAATCGCAGTTCAGAGATAAACCTTAACTTAAAGATAAATCTCAAATCTTGGGCCGAAAAAGAATGTTGAGCCCGCTGGTATCAGAGTCTGCTCCGGGTATTAGAGTCCGTTCCGACGGTATCAAAGTTCACTCCAACGCGTGTTCCTAGTTTCCTTTTATGTTCCATCATGTTCCTTTATGATCTAATCTTTAAATGTGTCATGCCGCTCCATAATTCGTCAAATTACATACAAATGTAACAAAAATTTGTGTAGACATCGTTTCTAGCAAAGAATGCAAATATGAGCTCAAATGTTATGGATTTATGTCTATGCATGCAAAATGAAGGGAAATCTACATAAATGCATGTCTAAATATAGGTCATAGTTCATGTCATCAATATTCGTAGGTCACACATGTTGTTAAGTTTGGTTACCGGATTTCAATACAGATAAATAAGACCAAATAAAATTAGTCCCAACTTTGTATGTCTAAATATAGTTGTAAATCAATAACCACTTTAATTAATAAGTGGATCATATTTGTTATGCAAAGATTAATGGTTATGGGTCGTGGTCGGTTTGTTCTAACACTATCAAGGCTTTCTAGTAAGAAAAAGAAGCAAACAAGCACACAACACACAAAATCTTTTTCATTAACATCAATCAAGCGTTTTATATTCATAGGCCATAAGCGATGAAGTTGTTTAGGTTTTTGTTTGGAGTTGGGTTTCTTCATGTTTTCTCTTTCAATTATCCGGTTAATGCTTTGGGTTAGGCTCATGTCTTCCTTCGGTCGAATATCTCAAATACCAACAAAGAAATTGAATGGATAATAGGTCAAGAAGCTAACACTGAGTCGAGGTTCCATTGAACCAGAAATATTTCAATATTTCAAGGAAATTTTCAAAGAACAAGTTTCTAATGTAGTAAAAGAAAATAGAAAGAGAATTCTACAAACATACATGAAAGTTTTTTCATAAGCATTGTTCGGGGGAGATAGGGTTAGAAAACACCTGATTAGTGATTTTGATATCCTATTTCTGGTTGAATTTTGGTTTCTCGCTTCCTAGTTTTATGAGTTTTTTGTCAGACATCGTCTTGCATTTAAGATGATAAAGTAGCAAGACTCTTCCATATTTGCCATTGGATTAATCCTAACTTGCGCATGTACATCACAATGTTTCATCTCTTTGCAAAATAAGAAGATGGAATTAGGGTTTTAACAAATTATTTGTAAAGGTTAGATAACGTTTTGTTCTATATCTCTAGAGATAATTGTTCGTTATATCTCGACGGATCGAGTTATATCTTCGGATGGTGATCAAAGACCACTGGTTATGTTGAAACTTATCTAGAGGTTCATTCGATGCGGTCAATGTTGTTGTTCAGACATAAGGGAACATGCCATCGTTTAGAGTATATCACCTATTTTAGAGTAACATCTTCCGAAGGAAAGAGCGGCCTCAAAGGAATCGAAACCCATACCGTAAATCTTTGAAAAGACACCATGGAAGTCCCCTTTCTTCCTTGCTGTCACGCCTAGGACCGTTAATGTGAGGTCTCTTCTTTCTTTTCCTCTCATGATTGGTGATTTGGAGAGTACCATGACGGACATACCAAAGCCAAAGTCTACCCATTGGGATGTTGTGGTTTAGGGATTAAGAGACGATGTTTTTACACGGGAGAAGAAGAGCACATAAGAATTCAATAATTCTCTCATATCTAGTTTTCCATTTAATCAATTTTAAGTGTTCAGGGTTTCTTTGTGATGACGACGATTCCGAAGGATTTTCTTGCGTGTAGGAGGGCACATTCTTCAAATGGGCTAAGGGGTGTTTTTGTTTTCATACTTTCTTGCGTTTTATTTATTTCAACCTCCCCATTTATCTATAAATACCTACTAATCCTTACTACAACTTTTTTTACTCCTCTTTCTCTTGCAAGATGCACTCCTCCTCTTCCACTTTCGTGTGCCTCTTCTTTTCCACTTTACTCTTTAGTTTCACCTTGTTTAGTATTGGATTGCCTAGGGTTATGACCAAGATATTGGAGGGCTACTGCGGTGATAAATCGAAATTGAAAGAGTAGGCTGCGTCTAGAATCCGGCGTTGGTGTGCTAGTTTTGCATTAGGGTCAAAATGTGACGACATGACTTCTTACCAACTTGGGGCTTCTTAGTTCGTACTAGTGATCCTCCCATTACAACATGATAGATGAGAACCCAATTTCTATTGCATGAATAAATTTATATATAAAAACTAGTGCAAGTAGGCAGTCCCGGCTCACTCATTTTAGTGGCCTTGTCCTATTAATATAATAGGTTTTATTTATAAAAATATAATAATAAAAGTGAATTTATAAAAGAGTAATATTGAATAACATAAATGTATCCTATAATTTTTTTTTAAGTGTTACAGAAGTCTAAAAGAGTAAAGGAAAAAAGAAAATTTGAAAATAAAATAAAATAAATGTATCCTATAAAAAAATAATTGTTATAGTAAGTAGGCTTTTTATATTTTCCTTTAAAAAGGGTATCCTTATTTTCTGTGAAACCCTAATTTCTCTTTACCTTTTCTTTAGCCTACTCTCCTCTGCTTTTGGAACTCCCCTCATCTTACTCCTCAGGATGCTCCAATTGCTCCATCGTCCACACCACCATTCCCCCTCTCTTCTCCTCGCCCGGAGGCGGACATGGCTTGCTTCACATTCTCCGCTTCTGGATCTTTTGATGCCCTAGGGGGCGGAGGGGCCTGATTTCTCCAGCTTTGGCGTCGAATGCACTGGCCTTTGTGGCGCAAGAGGTTCCCTCTCCTCCTTCGGTGCTTCTTTCGGAGCTGCCTTCGTTGCCTGCGCCGCTAGCTCTGCCTATTTCGTATCCTCTCCCTGCATCTCACAATTCATTCATTCATTCACCTCTACAAATCCTTAATATAAGATGATGGGGCTGCATCTCCACTCAGATCTAGGTCTAGATCTAGATTTGAGTCCACCTTGCAATCACAGTCCCTATACAATTGTAAGCTTTCTCTTCTGCCTTCAGAGATGCCCTTATTAGCGATGAATTCGTCTTCCCCTTACAATAATCCATGTTGTCCAAATTTGAAGTATTAGAGAATGAAATATGAATATGCTGAATTTTAGATAGAGGGTAAACCAGAGAAAGTGTAAATGGATTGTGCTGGTGTGAAGTATGAATCAAGATTTGATTGTTGGTGTGAAGTATGAATCAAGATTTGATTGTGGCCAGGTACATGCAACGAGCTCGGAGGCGGCGAAGTCTCAAAAGCTGGTGTGAAGCATGAGATTTCAAATTGATGGGTATCAACTAAAGGGTTCGTTTTTACTTTGATCATCATGGGCGGGAGAGATTGGGAAGAAGGAATCGAGTCCGTCGAAGAATTAGGTCCTTCGAAGAATTAGGGTTTTGATTGCGAGTGGAAGGAGGAAATTGCAGACCCTAAGTTATTTATAGGATGAGCCTTCGATTGGTCGATAAGGTATGAGGTTATCCGGCAGAAAGGTTGGATTGGTGATTGATTCTAATAACATTGGCGTTTTATGCTTGTTAGTTATCTAGCATGTGTTTCTTTAATTTTGATATTAAACATCATAGCTATATTTGTATAAACTGTCTGCTAAACATGCAAACCAGTTTGCGATAGTGTTGATGAATTAAATAAATTAAAATAATATCATGCTTACGTGTTTAGCAAAACCATGGATTGCAGAGATGTACTTACGATCCAATGATTTTGGTATAAAAATTTCTGGCATGAGATTTTCTAGTATGAATTCTATGAAAATTTTGGTATGAAAATTGTTGGTAGAAAATTTTGATATGGTATGTAAAATTCTGGTATGTAATACCGGTATACAATTTTGGTATGTAAAATTTTGGTATGAAATTCATATTAGAAAATAAAAAAAAATAAAAAGCAAAATCAAATAAAAAAAGCAGGTTCGGTAACTTCCTGTTTCAAAGTCATGTTATTCTTTTTTTCTAAATATAGGGGTTTCTTTTATTTTAAATAAAGGGGCTAATTATTTTTTACCACAAAAAATAATAGGGTACATTTGCTAAATACAAAACTAAAAAAATCTTTCATACAAAATTAAGGAGCATATACGTACTACTTTAGTAGCCTATTGGATAAGAACATGTATAAGAATATACGTACTACTTTAAGTGTAAGTTTTAATTTTTAAAAACTGAATTTGTTTTTTTTTATTTTCTTTTATTAATTTTTTTCTCTTTTTATTTTCTAGAAAGAAGAACTTTTCACATACCGGAATTTTCAAATACCGGAATTTTCACATACCGGAATTTTCCAATACCGGAATTTCACATACCAGAGCTTCACATACCGGAAGTTATCATACCGGAATTTCACATACCGGAGCTTCACATACCGAAAGTTATCATATCGGAAGTTATCATATCATACCGAAAGTTATAATATCATACCAGAAGTTATCATATCATACCGGACGTTATCATATCATACCGGACGTTATCATATCATACCGGAAGTTATCATATTGGAAGTTATCATATCATATCGGAAGTTATCATATCATATCGGAAGTTATCATACCGGAATTTATTTTATTATTTCTTTTATTTTTTTGTCTTTTTTATTTTCTTTATTTATTTATTTTTTTTTTTGGAATGCATACCGGAGTTTTACATACCGGAAGTTCACATACCGAAATTTCACATACCGGAAGTTCACATACCGGAACTTCACATACCGGAAGTTCACATACCGGAAGTTATCATATCATAACAGAAGTTATCATACCGGAAGTTATCATACCGGAAGTTATACCAAAAAAACTGATTTTATGTCATAGTTTAGAATTAAGAATTACATACTGGAGAATTACATACCGGAGAATTACATACCGGAAGTTATAAAAATGGTATGAGCAAAAGCGCAACATTCAGGTATCAACCTTGAAGCAACAAAAATGTCTCTAAAAATGGTATAACCTTCTTCTTTGCCCAGAGATGATCAAGACCACTGTCAGCATCACCCTGAGCGAGCAAATGTTGTAAATTCACTAGTGTAATTGGCATCTGGTATTAACTTCTGGTATAAAAAAATTTCGGTATGAACTTCCGGTATGAAAATTTTCGTTATGAACATCCGGTATAAAAAATTTTGGTATGAACTTCCAGTATGAAAAACTTCGTTATGAACTTTTGGTATGAACATCCGGTATGAACTTTCGGTATGAACTTCCGGTATGAACTTCTGGTATAAATAATTTCGGTATGAACTTCCGGTATGAAAAACTTTGTTATGAACTTCCGGTATGAACTTTTGGTATGAACTTCCGGTATAAAAAAAATTCGGTATGAACTTCCGGTATGAAAATTTTCGTTATGAACTTCCGGTATGAACTTTCGGTATGAACTTCCGGTATGAACTTCCAGTATAAAAAATTTTGGTATGAACTTCCGTTATGAAAAACTTCGTTATGAACTTCCGGTATAAAAAATTTCGGTATGAACTTCCGGTATGAAAAACTTCGTTATGAACTTCTAGTATGAACTTCCGGTATGAACTTTCGGTATGAACTTCTGGTATGAACTTCCGGTATGAACTTTCGGTATGAACTTTCGATATGGACTTCCGGTATAAAAAATTTTGGTATGAACTTTTCGGTATGAAAAATTTCGTTATGAACTTCCGGTATGAACTTCCGGTATAAAAAATTTCGGTATGAACCTCCGGTATGAAAAACTTCGTTATGAACTTTCGGTATGAACTTCCGGTATAAAAAATTTCGGTATGAACTTCCGGTATAAAAAATTTTGGTATGAACTTCAGGTATGAAAAATTTCGTTATGAACTTCCGGTATGTAAAATGTCCGGTATGTAAATGTGCAGTATGTAAATGTCTGGTATATAAAATGTTCGGTATGTAAATGTCCGGAATGTAAAATGTCCGGTATGTTAATGTCCGGTATGTAAATGTCCGGTATGGAAACAGAAAATAAAAAGAAAAATAAAAAAAATAAACAACAAATTCAGTAATTAAAATCAAAATTTACATAACAAACATCAAATATTCTTTCTTTTTTAATAGAAGGGTTAATTAGTTTTACCTTAGTGCTAAATGAAAGTGGTTAAAAAATCATAGAGTATATTTACTAAATAGAAAACTAGAAAAAATCTAGTTAGTATACAATAAAATAAAAAAGCATACTTACCTAATTAGCCCAAAAACAAATTAAATTTGACTCGAAAAAAAAAATCAAATCTGTCGGTTCATCCAAAGGATAATGGTAATAAAAGTTAGGAATTGATGAAAGTTGTAGTTGAGGAGTTGGTACATTTCTATCACCAAATCATTGACATCCGTCGTGCAAATCTTCAACTAATCGAAGAGAAAGAAATCTATAATATTCACCTTTTGAATACGGGTAATAAAAGTTAGGAATGATGAAAGTTATAGTTGAGAAATTGTGCAATGAAAGTGGTAAATTTCTATCACTTGATCATTGATACCCGTCGTGCAAATTTTTAAGTAATCGAAAAGAAAGAAATATATAATAGTCACCTTTTTTTTTAATATTAATAATAAAAATTAAAAAATGATAAAAGTTATATTTAGGAGATGACATCCCTAATATAAATCTTGAGAGAAAGAAATATCTAATATTCACCTCCAGAAAAGGAATTATTTGGGTACCCCAACACGAGCGAAGCGTGAGAACGCGCTGCCTCTGGTTTTCTACTTGCTTCTGTTTGGAGATAATAAATAGTGAGACACGACCCTCTTAGATTCATACAGATCTTTCCCTAATACGCGATCCCTTCAATTCACAGGTACCCTTCTACTCTGCTTCTAATCGCGCCCCAATTTCATCAAGCACTTGTATATCAATTGCAATTGCTCATATTTAGGGTTCTCGATTCTTCTCTCAGTTGCACCTTATCTCGCACGAATGAGCGTTGAACGAAATCATCGTACTAGTTATATTTATGCTTGTAACCCAATTTATTCGTGTTCAATCATTTCGCATCTCGCGTTTTCAGTTGGAGCTTAGAGAATCTTCCATGCATTCACTTGATGCTATAGAATTGATTGTTTGTTTGCTTTGCTTTGGAAATTTGGATACTGAATTTGTAGTTGACCTGTACAAGTTTCCGCTTTCTCATCATAAATTCTAGTTAAACAAGTGCTATCTGCTTTCGATTATTTGTTTTTCTTCCCATAGAGATCAATTTTGAGGTCCTAGGTATTCGATTGATCCCGCACCTTCATAATCTTAACGCTTACTGTAATTGTTATCTTGAACTCAGAAAATAGTCAAATACCACGTGACCCAAAATTTGCGTTCTGCGTGAATTTGTTATGATTTGGGGTTTGAATCTCCTGTAAATTTGTACCGAAGCTTCAGTTTCATCTGGAAGTATCAAAGAATGGAAACTTAAATCCACTAATTTAAATAAAAGCTAGTGGAGGGCAACATGAAATTTACATGTTGCAGCATCCAAAAGATAATGACAAGTAAATTCAGATTTAATATTAATAAGTTATTGCTTACTCGTCTGAATTGCTACACAAAGTTTGTCTATTTTTGAGTAGATCAATAGGGCAACAAGTTAACTTGATGGTAAACATTTTCCAAACTGTCTACAACTATTCTTGTTACAACATGTAAAATTCACTGACATTCAAGAGATGGAAATACCTTCTGTAGATAGTGGTCTTTGTCATGAAACTTTTGGTTGTGAAATTACATTGGGTCCATTGCTGTCAATATAGGTTTGGAATGTTTGACTCTGATTTTTTTTGACTCAGTGGTCACAAGGCACTGCAATGACGCCTGTTTGTCCATTTGTTAAAGCTACCCGCCCGGAAGACGCCTCTTCAAAAAAAGTTGGTGAAAGCCAAAATAAAATCTCATCACGACATGATAGTAAAAGTAAAAGCGAGTCTTCAGAATCTACAGTGATTGAAGCAAAGTGCCCCTTTGGATACGATTCAAATTCATTCAAGTTGGGTCCTCTCAGCTGCATTATATGCCAAGCTTTACTTTTTGAAAGCAGTAAATGTATTCCTTGCTCCCATGTATACTGCAAGTAAGTCATTATATAGCTAGGTCCTTCAAGTTCAAGTTAGATTAAGCTATTAATTAATACCTGCTGTCTCTGAAGCTGAATCACAGAGTTTATATAACTATGTCTTTGGCACCACAGAGCCTGTATATCACAGTTTAAGGATTGTCCAATATGCGGAGCAGACATTGAGAAGATTGAATCCGATACGAAACTCCAGGAGGTAGTTGATCGTTTTATTGATGGCCATGCCAGAATTAAGAGGTCTCATGCAAGTGCAGATGCAAAGAAAGTTTGTGATGAAAACAAGCCTGTAATATATGAGGATGTCTCATTAGAGAGAGGTGCTTTTTTGGTGCAACAAGCTATGAGGGTGAGTTTGGGTCATTCCTAATTCCCTACCCATAAACAACATGTTATTGTATAACCATTTTTAGATAGATACTGCTTTTTAACTTTCTTGGGTTGATTCTAACTATGTTTTTCAGGCATTCCGTGCTCAAAATATTGAAAGTGCCAAATCTAGACTAGGAGTTTGTGCAGAAGATATTAGAGAACAGCTAGAAGGAACAAGTGACAAGCCGGAATTGTGTTCACAATTGGGAGCTATCTTAGGGATGCTTGGTGATTGTTGGTATGTTACCATTTTCCCATTCATATGGCTCGTGATATGTTATTCTGCAGTTCTTGTCAGAAATTGAGCTTTTATCAGCTTTTACTTGTCCCATGGTGGGTAGGATAGTTGGTCGGTGGATCTGTACCCATTTTAGTGGTGGAGTCATTAGTATTTTATTTGGTTCATTTCAAGGACACACTCTTTGTATGTATTTCCACCTTGTTCTCTAAGTTGCAGAAAGGCCTTTCGAAGGACATCTGGACATATAATTTGACCCAAATCACATGACAGATTAGGTCCAAAACATACAATATGATCCTTATGAAGCAAAAAGTCATTGACAGTTGTACAGGCTGATTTTTCAAACTTTTTTTATACGTAGGACTGAGGGGAAAAAAATCCCGGAATTTCAACCTTAAAGTTGAAATGATGGAGCACATACTTTTGCCTAAATTTGAGTTTTAGCCGCTGCGAAACTCAAATATGAGCCTTGAGCTTACTTCCAAACCCACTAAGCACAAGTTAAAGTAATGTTTAAACTGCTAGGTTGCAGCCCTACAAAAAGGGGAGCCAAATCTCTGGGTTGGCACTCAAGATCCTGGTAGCAGCTAAAATCCAATGTATGAATCATAATTTTGACCATAATTTGAGTTCTTATTCTAAAGTTGAGACAAGTTATTTGCTGAAATATGTCTTTCCACTTCAAAGGAAAAAACCCACTTAATAAGTAAAAGTGAAAGTAAAAATAAGAACAAGCTGATCTAGTTGAACAAGTAGTTGGTGGTTTTTTCTGTTAAATGGGATGATGGCATTGCTATTATAATAAGATTGAGTTTCTGATTACTAAAGCAAGCACTGCTAAGAAAATTCTATGTATTGCAGTCGTGCATCTGGAGATGCTACTTTGGCGGTCACCTACTTTGAAGAAAGTGTCAAACTTTTGTCAAAACTACCCAATGAAGATGCAGAGGTTATAACTTCTGCCTGTGGTGGATTACAAAGTTATTTTGTTATTGCGTTTATTTTCTGATGTTTCTCAAATCTCAACTATGTATACTGCAGCTAACTCACACATTATCCGTTTCACTGAATAAAATTGGAGATCTGAAGTATTATGATGGTGATCTTGAAGCAGCAAGATCTAACTATTTTCGGTCCTTGGAGGTTCGTCGCAACACTATGAAGAATCAGCCAAACGTTCCATCCCAGGTTGGTTACTCGTTGATTTCTCCCATGCGTGTGAGGGGCTGTTTGGTCAATACCTGTAATCAGTCTGGAATAAGACATTGGTTTGAGCAATTTCTGATATTAGTTTGGTTAAATTTTGGAAATCAAATTGGGGTTTCATCCACCCAACGACAAACACCCTGTCTTGACTACCACCACGCCACCCGGTGATCGTTCTTCTTCCCCTCCAACCCAACACCAAATCCGAGGCCACTTCTTGATTCCGGGGTTTCGTACCAAAAGGGAAAGTTGAATTTGATTGGAAGCCATAAAATGCCGTTAATCGTTTTTGTTGATAACTACAGGTCCTTGACGTAGCAGTTTCTTTGGCAAAAGTGGCTGATGTGGACAGAGGCATTGGAAATGAGGATGCAGCGGTTTCTGGTTTCCAGGAAGCCTTGAGCCTTCTAGAGTCATTGAAAATAAAGTCCAATGAAGAAGCTCTTGAGCAACGGGTAAGATTATCTTCTTTTCTGTGCGAGAAGCCTGTTTGTAGATTCCTCTTTCAGTAAAGGAACTTGACTTACCCTTATGTTTGTATATATTCCAGCGACTGTCAGTTGTTGAGTTTCTGAAAAATCAGGTAGCTGAGAAGCAGTCAGGGTCAGCTTCTTGACAACACATTCTGAGAAAGGCACGAAGGAACACAACACGCTACTTGATGTACCTTCCAACTTGAGTAAATATATGTATGTAGAATAATGCTCAGGTTAGACAAGTACACTACGAGTAGTGAAGCTACAAGCCAAAATCAATCTGAAAACGTAAGGGTTCCACGATTATAAGTGCAACAAGGCATGAACTAGCATTGTGGCGGTTTGTTTCAGCTGCATATGGGCTTCCATCCTTTGCAATTGTGTAAGGCGGCTTTCTTCAGGTGACGATGACAAAGCTTTGTGTTTTTGCTTCCATATTTCTCCTATGCTTTGCTGTGGAAGAATTTACGTTCTCCATGAGGTTAAAGCAACACATGTTTGGTTTCTTTGTGCAAAACTGGATGGTTCATTATATGGATTTCTTTACCCACGATCATTCTGCCGTCTCTTCTCAGATTCTTTTGGTACTTTTCAAGTTTCGACTCTTGTACAATAAAATAAGTTGTAAACTTTCAGTCATGCCCAACTAAGTTAAACACATAAGCGAGTAAAAAATTTTGTCTACAGAATTTTTTTTCGCAGTAGGTCAACTCAGTATGATAATAGTAGTAAAGTGAAAAAAGTTGTGAATGGCTAACGTGTCCAAGAATATTTCATAATTTATAGGTTTGCAGCACGAATATAACCAAAGAGTAAACATATGAGCGATGTGTATGCGTTCGGCCTAAGTGTATGCGCCTGAAATTTTATTTTATTTTTCTCCAAAAAAACTTATGGGCGTATCACAATGCATATGCGCTCGGACTTTGCCCTAGTACCGCATCACTTATGGGTCCTCTCATTTTGACAAAGAGAGGCTTCCCCGACCTCATGCACATCCTGAGGCGCATGCTCTCAGGCGGGCGCATGCGCAACTTGTGCGTTGGCTCCTAGCGTCGGACCGAATAACAATTCCGTTTATAGATCTTGTGATATTATTTGTACATTATATTATCACCGTACTAACATTTTTCATATGATTTTCTTTGTGTATTATCATATTGATAGAGAATTATAGTTGGTTTTTTGGAATGAGGTTCAAACACAAGTTTGCTGCACCCCCTCCTGAGCATTTCATGAAGAACCAATAATTGTGCAATGATAAGCTTCCTAATAGCCTTGAACCGGAGTACCTTAGCTCCATTAGTTCTCCATATCTCATCTTTGGCTACAATAGCTCGACTAAAGCAGCTCATCTGTATAGAGGCACTTTAACAAAACCCTGCTCATGTTAATCATCTCTTCATTGCCCTCGTTCTCAATATAATCCTTAACCAGATTTGTATGTTCATATCCAAACAAATTTTTGTTTGTAAACACACTAAAATCTCTACAATCACATATTTAAGTGGCTCTTCTATTTCAGATATGTCCACAAGCATGAAAAGCTACTGCATTTGTTACTCTTTTTGCACATACAATAACACCAACACTCAACTCATTAGAAAAGAAGCATAAAAATGAGTCTTCTTGCTTTAAACACTTTGCTCCACCTTTGTCTTGCCTGTGATAAACTTTGTCTTTCCATCCACATAATTTCTTCCTAATCTTAAGTAGGAAATCACATATACTTAGTAAACACTAAGAATTGCAGCCAACTGAAGCCTCTCCTTACCACCCACATTTTTGCTGAACATCACTTCCCCGAATCTCTTGATTACAAAAATAAACAAATAAGCCTGTCCTGTTCCCTTTCATATGATTGCTAGGAGATCATTACCTTTAACCAAAGCACTTTCTTTGTTCCTTAGTAATCAGAGAGTTCATGCACACATGATCTTAGATGTAATCTTATAAAGGGCGTTGCGCAGGCTTATAGGCCGAAATTCCTTCATAGCTTTCCACCAACTTTGTACCATACCCCAAAAATGTTGATACAACTTTGCGTGAACACCGTCTATTCCGGACGCTTTCTTAGGGTGCATAGCTTTAACAATATCCCAGATTTCACAAGCATTAGGCATTCGTCATAACCGATCATTCATCTTAATAGAAACCAGCCTTTCAACAAAACCATTGACATACTCCAGCTCTCATAATATAAAAATGTGAATTTAAACTGCGGATGTAAGTGTGTTTTTATTTATTTATTTTAAATATTTGAATTAGTGTTTCTTTATTTTCTGGAAATTTGATGAAAGGGACTTAATTTGCCAAGTGTGCCATCCAAATATATCAAACTATAATGGAACATATTATAACATTGTAACTGTTAGATTGGAACTTCAAATTTATGAATCGAAAATTGATGGAACTTGAAAAAATTCCCTTAGTTGTAACTGTTAGATTGGATCTTCAAACTATAATGGAAATTTGATAATTTATGATCTTAAACTGTTAATATGTAAGTGAGAGACTCTAGAAATTCCTTACGTGCGAGATGCGTAAAGTCGTAGAAAAAGAATATTATATATTTTTGTTCTCTGAGACAGCCATGCTATTGCTAATTGCTAATTACTAATTGCTTATTGCGAAGCCAACCCATGTGATGAATTAGCATTGAGTAAGTAGGACAGGGCTTCATTAATTCCATCTTTCTCTCACCAATCCTTCCTCTTTGCATCATTTCTTCTTTTCTAAGATAATCATTCATTACCACCATTACCAAATACGTAATCAGAAAAGCCTTGAATGGCAATCTTCTTTTCCAACCTACAAATTCCTTTCTCTATTGCTAAGTCTCACTTTCAAAACATCCATCCCATGGCTTCTTTCATCCAACTCATCATTCTTTCCCTCCTCTCCCTGCCCCATTTCATCTCTTTCTGTGCTTCAGAGGATGTAACAAAGCTGCAGTCTTATATCGTCTATATGGGAGCGTCGTCAAGCAATGGAGAAGAAGAGTTGAGTGTTGCAGAATCAAATCATCTGCGATTTCTATCTTCTCTGATTCCAAGGTATCTATTGCACGTGTCAAATTCCTTGTTATTAAACAAAAGCAGTATAGATCAGTTGTGCCCATCTACAGGGGAAATGAGGAAAGGATTGCTCTTTCGCATGTCTACCATCATGCATTTCGGGGGTTTTGTGCCATGCTTACTCACAATGAAGCTTCTGTATTATCTGGTAAGAAAACAAATGAATAGAATAAATCAGATGAGTACAATAAAGTATGCTAAGAAAATATAGTGCAGGTCATGAGGAAGTAGTATCAGTCTTTCCAGATCCAAGGATTAGACTCCATACAACTCGCTCATGGGACTTTCTAGAAGAAGAAGAAGAAGCTGTCATCCAATCATTCCAACGCCCATCTTCCAGCTCATCTGATGATGTCATCATTGGAATGATTGATACTGGTGTTTTTTCCTTTTTAACCCTAAATCTTACTAATTGCTTTCAAAAACATAGATGTGATCTCATCACAATAATACACAGGACTATTCCCAGAATCGCCTAGTTTTAATGACAAAGGTATGGCAGCAATACCTCGCAGATGGAAAGGAGTTTGCTCTCACAATAAATTCTGCAACAGGTAATTACGTACACTGTTGGATGATAATAATAAGTTCTCACGTCTAAAGTAGATGATTTACGATTTACATTTTTGTAGGAAGATAATTGGCGCAAGGTATTATAAGACCCCGGATGATCTGTTCTCGTCTAGCAACAAGACAGGGTCGGCCCGAGACAATGTGGGGCACGGGACCCATACAGCATCGACTGCAGCTGGCTCAATGGTGGCAAATGCCAGCTACATGGGGCTGGCAAAGGGGACAGCAAGAGGAGGATCATCCACTGCACGCATTGCGGTTTACAAGGCATGCTCGCTCAGCGGCTGTGATGGCTCATCCATCCTCAAGGCCATAGACGATGCAGTCAAAGATGGAGTAGATATCCTATCAATCTCCCTCGGCATGAGTTTGATGTTACAGTCTGAGTTTGTCACCGACCCCATTTCCATCGGATCCTTCCACGCGCAGCAAATGGGAGTCATGGTCATATGCTCAGCAGGGAATGATGGACCTGAGCCTTACACTGTAGTCAATACAGCTCCTTGGATTTTCACTGTTGCAGCCTCCAACATTGACAGGGACTTCCAGACTAAAGTCGTCCTTGGAAATGAGATTGCTTTCAAAGTGATAACCATCCTACATCGTCATACAATTTCTTCCATATACATATATAATACTTTTTAAAATTTTAACATGATTTTTCACACAGGGTTCTGCAATCACTCTCTCAAATCTCACAAACTCTACCAAGTATCCTCTTGCATTTGCCGGGGACCTTGCTGCAGAATTCACTCCTCCATCCGAAGCAAGGTTGATGATGATCTGTTTTGTGCTTATCTTCAATTTACATGGCAAATCAATTTCTCATGTATTTTGGAACTGCAGCAACTGTATCCCAGGATCCTTGGATGCTAAGAAAGTAGCTGGAAAGATCATTGTATGCATAGATATATACCCCAGCATTGCAAGGAAGATCAAGAAACTGGTTGTGGAGGATGCGGGTGCAAGAGGGTTGGTGTATGTCAGTGACATCTCAAAGACTGTACCTTTTGACGCGGGCTCTTTTCCATTCGTACAAGTTGGAGAAGATGCCGGCCTGCAGATCCTCAACTACATTAACTCTTCCAAGTATGTCAAAACTCATTCATTTCAACCAAATATGTATATAAGCTATTTTCAAGAAATGATGTGATTCCGTCTAGGAACCCAACCGCTACAATCCTTCCTACGGTTACAGTAGGAGGGTTGAGACCGGCACCAATAGTTGCAGATTTTTCATCAAGAGGCCCAGGAGGCGTCACGGAGAACATCCTCAAGGTCCAAACATTTTTCAAATGTATACCTTACAAATTGTAACTTTTGGAGTGAAACATATACTGAAAAATCTGGTGACCTTATGTTTCAGCCTGACATAATGGCACCAGGAGTTGCAATATTAGCAGCTGTCACACCAGACAGTGAGACTTTGGACGATCCTATTGGAGGAAAGCCCACAACATTCGGTTTGAGATCCGGTACTTCCATGGCTTGCCCTCATGTAACGGGTGCAGCTGCCTTGATCAAATCTGTTCACCGTCATTGGACAGCATCTATGATCAAATCCGCACTAATGACCACAGGTATGTTTCACATGCGGATCATATACAAGATTGATCTATTGGATTTGAAAAGTTACCCTTTCCGTGCAGCGACCATATCAAACAATATGGGGAAAGGATTGACAAATACAACAGGTAGCTCTGCAAGCCCACATGAGGCAGGAGTCGGAGAGATATCTCCGGTTAAAGCCCTTGACCCTGGGTTGGTTTTTGCAACTACAACGCAAGACTATCTGCATTTCCTGTGCTATTGCAATTACTCCAACAAGAGCATCCGATCCATGGCGAATACAACCTTCAGCTGTCCAAACTCATCTTCTGACAGCTTGATATCTGATATTAACTATCCATCCATCTCCATAGGCGGGATGACGAGTCATCACAGTAGAACGGTTAGAAGGTGTGTAATCAATGTAGGTTCGCATAACTCCACATACACTGTCAGTGTGCAAGCTCCCCGGGGATTAACGGTCAATGTCTCGCCCAAGAAGATTGTTTTTGGGGAGGGGTTACGAACAGCTTCATTCAATGTCACATTCTCTCAGGCTAAGCAGAAAGGATACAAGTTTGGATCGCTAACGTGGTCAGACGGGCAACATAAGGTCCGTGTTGTATATGCAGTGAATATTGTATAGAAGTTAAATGTGAATTAGACACGCAAACACACAGCAAGAAAAGATATGAGATATAACAGTTTTTACAAGTACAAGAAAGATAGGAAAGGTTAGAAATTGGTTTCATATATGCTGAAACTCTTGTCTACTTCTCATGTACGCTGAAATTACATAATTTTATTGATAAAACTCGGTTACTGCTCCAATCACGCTTGTTCAGCGGCCTCCAGCAAATTAAACTGGAATACTATTATTCATCGGCCTCCAGCAAATTTTACAGTTTCTGGGTATGTTCACCTGAACAGTTTTAAGGTTGACATCTGAGATGACAACAAGAGAATTAAAGGAGATACGGTCACCTGACACCTGCATGTCTACATCAGCTGCAACAATCAAGGGATTACATGCAGCTTTCAGCCAAATGAAAACAAATTGAGATTATAGAGCCTAGGTTGCACTCAGTTACAAGTAGAACCTGCTAACTACATGAGCCTTAAATAAGATAACATGAATACACTTTTTTTTTTTGGGAATAATCTTACACGCAGCATATTACATTACAAACATAAATAGGATAACCGTTCCGCTGATTTAGCTGCAGCAAGGATAGAAAAAAACCCGACATGACAAGACAAGCTGTTGCCGTCTAATGGTTGATGAGTTCTTGATCATCACTTCTTCAAAAAAAATTCAGACGGCAGCACATTGCCTGAAGTTACATCTTACGACTGCATCTACTACCAGTTATCCTAAATACTGCAACCCACAATAATGCACAAGGTGAGTAAGGGCATGTTTTCACTATAATATGACACTGATCAGCAAGTTCTGTAACAATATGGAACATAATATGAAAGGTAACCACTAAACCAAAGTTACTTAAGGAACCAAAAACCTGAATACTCAATGAGATCGATCACGTGGCAAAGATTTCCGCAGTGAACATTGTCCTTATTAAAGCACACCTAAGAACTACTATTACTTTTTTGTTCTTTCATAAGACACTGATCACTATGAGCCATTGTAGTCCTATGCGATACAGAAGTAGAACTAATGGCTTTTCCTACCCACTATCAAACACTAATCACATAGAGTAGTCACTCATAGGTCCTTTGTCAAAGGGGTGAATCAGGGGCAGAGCACGAGATTTTATTTTATGAGAGCTAAGACGTCTTTCACACTAGCTGAACGGAAATAAAAAAAAGTTTTCAAGATGGCACCGACTCATCTCTCATACCATGAGAGTATAACACCAAAAAAGTTCACACCACACACAGTATCATAACAAGAAAAATGACATATAAGTAACATAAGTGTTATAAATTTAAATTCAAACCTTCTCAAAAGTCGGACGTCCCAGGAATCATCCAGCTGCAGATACTGCCCATTAACCAAAATACCCTTTGCATTTATGAGATCCACATAAACATTGATTCCTTCTATGCCCAGATTGGGACAGACCATAATCATATGCGAGCTCAGTCATCGGTGGAATGTGCTGAATTGCGAAAAAACCAACATGGACGAGATGTTCACCGCTTTTTTCAGTAGAAACTAACTGCCAGAGAACGTTAGGTGAGCAACTATGATTCATAAACCGGCCAACATTTCCAGCATCTTTTGCATTAATGATTAATGGAGGTGGGGGAACAGATTCCTCATTTATGTCGGCTGTTGTCTCCTCGTCTATCAACACAGGATCATAGTTCCATTTAAATGAACTATCAAGAGGACGAGTTGTATCAAAAATGTAGTCATTGCTCTCACCTTCACCTCTATCAAACTTAGCTTTTTCAAAGACCTCACCAGCATATTCACAAATAAAAGTCCCTGCTCGTATGGCATCCCATGACCTCAAACCCCAACCCCTGTCCTTTGTCTTAAAAACTTCAAGACGAGCTTTAAGTCCAATTTGCAAAACTCTATTCTTGCAGTTGGAATTACACGGGCATGATGACCCACATTCATACACCAATGGTTTGCGAACCACTAATATCCCATTTCCAATATAAGGGAAATCACCCCCATTTTTCCGGACGCAAGCACAGTTGAGATCACCTGCAGAACATTCCTTTCGACAGTGGCAACTGGGGGATGGCAGGGAAAGACTGAATGACTTTGAATATCTGACAGTAGAAGTGTAGGTAAAGTAGGGAGGTCCCCTTTCACCATCAACATCATTAACAAGAGCAACTGAAATGCTTTCGGCACCTGAAGTGAGGTCTGGAAGAATGAGCCCGGGCCTAGAAGAGATTTCTTGTTTCCATCTCTGAACTGATTGCCAGACAGCAAAAGCTGAAGTTTGCCCAGGAACTCTAACCATTTTATATTTAAAAGCACTGGCACCAGATTTTGTTTTATCAATCCATGAATCCTCAATAGAATAAAGGCCATCATAGACATAGATCTTGGTGTTTGGATTAACCGAATCTTTAATTCCTCGGATAACCCTTATCTCATTTCCACGGCGAAAACTTTTGTCTAGGGCCAGATTACCTCTCTCTAGCTTCTGATCAGTTGCAACCTTGTCCTTGCTACTGAAATTTCCACCCTGACCAGTGTAAATTAAAACATCCTTGTCTTCAGCATTGTCATCATATGATCCTGATGAGACGATGGAAACAGCAACAGGCTCTTCTTCCACGCCACCTTTCAACACCATGTAGTCAATCCCTGCCATAGATGGAGCATGTAATCCTACAATACACATCTCCATGCGAAAATAGAATATATCCCCAATTTCAATGCCAGGAACAGAACCAATCCTCTTTTTAGAATTAGTCCGAATACCAGCAAGCATCATGATATTACCCGATCTCAAGTCGGAACGATTAATCAGCATTGATTGTGCTTCCTTGGAATCTTCAAGCTGAGCAACTCTCCTTCTGGCTGCATCAAATTTCAAAAGGACGTAATTTACCAGTTCCCTATTCCCATCTTCTTGTTCAGGTTGGCCTAAAGTCAAACCTGGATAAAAAGCCTTCTCACGTTTCTTGGGCATTTCAGATGGATCACGAATCCTCTTTGCCTTTTTATGTGATGAATTTGAGCCCTGCGCTTGTGATGGAGTTTTTTTCTTCCCTCCAACATATCCATCTCCATTGAAATCCATGGATGAGCTACTGCTTCCATTCCCTGAAAGATGTGCACCATGGCCCATTTGTGGAGTCCCAAATGAGCGAAGCGGGACAGCAGCAGCAGGGCTAGGGATGCCTTCATCTTGCTGTTGCTGAGCCCCACCAGCTGTCTGAGCCCCCTGAGGCACACTGAAGGGATAAAAGGGAGAGAAACCGGACGGGAATGGGCCGAAAGGAGAGGAACAAACAAATGGAGGAGCTTGCGGTGGATTAGGAAACATTGGTACCAATGTCCTCAGAGGCTTCACATCCAGAACCCTAGACTTATCTAATGTGGCGGAAGGAGGCATTGTATTCGAACCAGAAGCCCTTTCCATATCCAAGTTTGTTCTTATATAACTGCTATAAGCCAAACACCAAGCAATATCTTAACGCCAAACTCTACGATTTCAACCTTCCAGCCACGTTTGTACTTATGTATATAAACGATGACATCAAAATCTGCTTTACCTCCACAGAAACGCTTGCAACTCACCAATAAACTAGAGATCCTAATTCATAACCCAACACCCTGCGGAATAAAACCAACAAAGCAAATCAATGACCGCAAAGAAAAGTTAGTCCCAAAAAAAAGTATGAAACTCGAAATACATAGAAGTTGAGCGAAAGCGTTCGTAGAAAATCCTAAGAGCTAAATATCCAAATTCTACCAGAACAACGTTGAGAATCAAGGAATAACATCACGGGATACAAAATCAAGCGTTGAATAGACCAAATTAGAAAATTTTGAAGAGCAATTATCTGAAAATCAACTAGGGCTTACTGAACAGGGAGAGAGATGGCGAAAGACGAGAGACAGCAGAAAGTGTAGAAGTACCAAGCTTAGTCAATGAATGCTCTCATCTTTTTAGTTTTGAGTTTTTTTTTCCTCTCTGTACTCTATTTACATTTTGGATTCCCGCCCCACGTGTACGGATGTAGTTGACCGGGTTCGCTTTGCTTCGATCGATTCAGCTCCTCGTCAGGCTCGTCGGACTTTTTTTTTCCTCCTACATCAAAAGCAATTTGGGGCATTAGAACCAGTGGTACGAGGGTACATCTCTGATCGAAGACAATGAACATGATGTAAAGTCAAGATCTAATATATGTAACTAGCTGCCATAAGGAATCACAAAGGATGAGCTCTTCGATCACTTGATGGATTCAGCATTTGCAGCAAAGCGTAATTGGCAAAGAGCAAGAACCATAAACCACGGTGTTTACTTTCCTCTAATAGTTTGATCCGCACTTCCTCAAAAGATTGTCATAAAACATAAGGTCACCAATAAGTATATGTGTTTTTCACGGTGGTTTGCGTATGCCCATGAAATAATTGATCACATTGAGATTATCTCCCTCGATTTCGATTTTTCGAAGCCAAACTCAAAACTTTAGCAACCCTTTTAAAAGGGCATGCAATTTTGGTTCAAAGACCGATACTTCGGGAAGTTCTTATAATCTAGGGAAATGACCTTATTATCAGGGTCTCTAATGATGAAACCAAAGGTGCTTGAACCATTAGTCATTCTAAACTCATCAAAATTGAGTTTCACAACGTCGTTATTTGGAGGTTTCCCTTTTATATTTCTTTTTCTTCCTATTGTGTTGTATTATCTTAGTTAGATAATCGTTATCTTCTTCTATCTTGGCTTCCATCCATGTTTTGATATAGAATAATATAAATTCTTTAATACTAAGTGTTTTCATGAAATCATCTTTATTGAAGATTAATTGGTTCCTAGAGTACCACAGACTTCACCAAGTAAAAAACACAATTCTTTGTTGAACGTGAAAGTTTTAACCAAGTTGTTTGTTAATCGTGGAAATCTTAAGAGATAATTGGATGAAATGCACCCAATGATAAATTTTGTTTAGTAGATAACTTAAGCCTATAAATTATTAGGTGAATAGCCTTATTAAAACGATAATGACAGATTTGCCCTTATTTATTATAATAAATTATATCCTAATTTAGACGTTTCTCTTGTAACTTATTCTTGAAAATGAGATGTATTTTCTTGTAAATTTGAATGTAGCCACGGAGAACTGATCTCTGGTTGATAGTCTTTCCCACCCTAATACCAACCGGACAAGTTGGATCTTACGATTTATCTTCTTTTGAAAATTATAAATATACGTTAATTATGATAATTGAATTCTCTTGTACACTAAATTTCTTGTACAAGAATTATTATAACTAATTTTCTTGTACACGATTATTGTATCGAGAAACTGAATGTTCAACATGAAGAGTAGTAAACGATGAAGAGTAGTCGACACTTTAGATCCAAAAGAGAAATCTTGTACTTTCTTGTATGAGGGTAAGCCAAATTTATTACGTTAATCCAAATTATAGGGAGTATGGGTGAGTTAAAAGTTAATAATAAACACATAATCTTGTAGATTATTGTAAAAGAGTAAATTAGTCTTAAATTTTCAAAAGAAGTCATATTCTAACAAAATTAGTGAAGTGAACAAATACTAAATAAAATTAATGATCCAATGCTACATAAGTTTTAACCAAGTAGTTTACAACAACTTATCCCACAAGGAACAAAGATATTAGTGAGCTAAAACCCTACTGGCGGCGGCGACTGTATGGCGATTAACAATCCACGAACCTCTCTCCCCCCTACGGCTCCAGATCCCGATGGAGGCAAGGCTCCACATTCGACAGATTTGTTAGGTGCTTCTGTCAAGTCTTCTAATAACCCTAACTTGGGTGATACGTCTGCAAACCTAATTCCTGATGCACAAGAAGATATCCCCTCATGGCGAAAAATGCTTTTTGGGGAGAATGCGTGGAAGCAGATGCCGGTTCTTCCGGAAGACTTGGTTGAATCAGGAAGAATTAAGATTGACTACCCAAAAGGGAAGGATGGAACCCCCGTTATTAATGTGGCGGCGGATGTTGTCCAAGTATTGAATGCACCCTGGAGGAATTCAATTGTTGCAAAGCTGCTGGGTCGAATGATCTCGTTCGGATCCTTTGAAAGATGGATTAGGCAGATTTGGAAGCCGGTGGGTGGATGGTCCATCATTGATTTACCGAATGACTTCTTCCTGGTTAGGTTTGAAAAGGAAACGGATATGCTTGACGTTTTAACTGGAGGGCCATGGAAGTTGTTTGGTCACTACTTGATGATGAAGCAATGGGATGAATCCTTTGATCCGTTGACATCGGTTATGACCTATACGGGTGTTTGGGTTCGGATCACTGGTCTTCCGTTTGCCTTGTATAACATTTCGGTTCTAAAGGCTATTGCTTCTGCCATCGGAACACCGTTACGCATGGATGCTAATACCCTAGGGGTGTCTCGTGGGAAATATGCGAGAATCTGTGTTTCAGTGGATCTTACAAGGCCGTTGAAAGGAGACATTATTCTAAATGGGAAGCGCCTCCTATTAGAGTATGAGAATTTACACACCATTGGTATGGGATGTGGATGTTATGGGCATCTGATTGACCTATGTCCTTATATTGAGAGAGAGAATGGGAATGTACCTGTTCCAAAGACAGTAATGGCTGAAGCGAATGGATCGACTGTCCCTCCAGAAGTTGGCCCTCCTGTTGCTGCACCAGGGAAAGAAACGAGGGAAGTGGAGCGAACCCAAGATGGGGATGGACATGGCCCTTGGATGATTGTACCCCGAAGGCGTCCTTTCAATAAGGGGAGGAAGAGCCAGGAGAATATAGGACAACAGGTTACGTATGGTGAGCCTCAATTACAGTTTGGGGGAAACAAATTGAAGGAGAGACGAAGTGTAATACAAACTACATTGGGACCTAAAGCAGTTGGCAGTGGAGAAACCCAAACAAAGAAGAGGACAAGACCTGATGGAGGAGAGAAGAGAGGTCCTCAGAATAATGGGAGGGTAGTGGCTATGGGTCAGCCAAGGAAGCCCCCAGTCCTGTTGAGTAAAACACCGTCACTTCCTATTATACAACACCAACAAGTGAGAATCCTTCAAAGAGATGTTCCAATAGTGACAACATTTGTCGCTAACGTGAATCCAGACCCTACTGGCGATAATGATGAGATTATGGAGTCTCCAAACCAGGATAGCCCATTAGAAGTGCAAGAGGACCTGGAGTCTCAGACTTCGATTGTTCCTAACTCCCAATAATGTGGGTTGATTCGTTTTTCCCCTTTATTAATGATAGGTATAATTTGGAATTGCTTCGGAACTATTAAGACTAGCTTCCGAAGATCTATTCGTTATATGATTCGTAAACATAAACCTAACTTTTTGGCTCTTCTTGAAACCCATTGCTCCGGTAATGCTGCGGATAGCATTTGCGAGAAAATGGGTTTTGACTCCTTTGATCGTGTTGAAGCTGATGAACAGCAAGGCGGAATATGGCTTCTTTGGAACAAGGATAATTGCTCTTTTGTTATTACCTATAAATGCATGCAATTCATGCATGTCACTGTTGGTGTTGGCAACGCAGTATTTGCCCTCATCATCGTCTATATTGCACCGGATATCAGTAGACGTGGAACTGTTTGGGATGATATCAGCCAGATTATTGAGAATTCCACCATTCCAGTGGTCTTGGGAGGAGATTGGAATGTTATCCGATGCTTAGAAGAAAGCCAAGGAGGTTCAACTAGACTTGCAAAATCTGCATTGGATTATGGTATGTGGATTGATAAGAACCAGCTTGTGGATCTGGGTTATATGGGCTCTCCGTTTACATCGGTTCGAGGACGATCAACCCAGACTAGGATATCAAAACGATTAGACAGGGTGCTGATGAGTCCATATGGGCGACTTAAATGGTCGGAAGCATCTGTACGACTGTTACACTAAGATTGTGACACGCAAAAAGCTTTACATTTATAAACTCGATCTAATCTCCTAAACTACCTAGCGAAACCCGCAGTGTACGGATTGTTATGTAGGAAGGAAAGTATTCCGAGGTCGAACACAGGGACTGAGGCGAAATCAAGTCATTCAATGATCAAAGATAGTGCGAATCTAAACTAAGAAAAGAGAAATAAATAAAGAAATGAAAATCTTGATATTTTTGGTTGGTTTTTGTGGTGATCAAGCAAAGATCACAAATCAAGCAAGATAATAAATCAAACTAACAACTCAAGCTAGCAAAGCAAACAAGTAAAACAAGCACAAAATATGTGATAAAAGAGAGAAGAGTGGATTCTAGAGGTCAAGATTTCCGGTTATGTCATTGGACTCAAGGTTCTAAAGATTCTAAGGACAAGGCTGAATGTTGGGAAAGGGTGTTTCTCTAATGGAAGCAATTACCGGGTAGGTCTCATGCTTCGCTAATCCCGCACCAAAATCCTATTACCGGGTAAGTCTCAAGGAGGTAAAGTTGGGAATTCTACACAAACCGGACACTACTTAAGGGGCAAACCTCTCCTTACCGGGTAAGTCTCGGAAAATGTAAGTCTCAAGCAACAATCCTAGCACACTTAGTCCAATAGCGGCTTATGAGGCTCACTACTACCTCGAGTTCATCATCTTTGGTATCTAAGATCGGAAATCACCGGGTAGGTCTCTTTCCTTAATTAGTTTGCTAGCATTAGGTCACCCTAAGCTATATTATGCTCAACAAACACTAGGATTTCAACAATCTAACATCCTAACATACAGATTCATCAAATAAAGAGCAACAAAAGGAAAAATCGGGTGGATCATAGCAAAAATCGGCCGATTTGCCTGAAGAACAAGCCGATTTTTCTTTCTGGGTTAGGTTTCGTTCATACAAATCATACTAAACTAACATATAAGTCCATTCTATCATCACCCAAGCTATAACCATCAATCCATCACTCTGGAATCACAATAAACTAGCCAACAACATGCATTTCAAGATCTAAAATCATCATACAAGAATACATGGAATCCATAGCAAGAAGAAGAAGTAAGGAAATGAAAGCAATGAAACTTAGCTGGATTTGAGCTCAAAACAAGTCTTTCAACACACCAAATGTAGCTCCAAGTCAGATCTTACAACCTTCAACAAGTTTCTTCACAAAAATCACTCAAATCTCACTACGAAATTGAAATCTACACTAATCTCCCTCAAGAACACCCACAAGGGTGTCTTGAAGAGAGCTCCCAATTGGAAGAGTCTTTTTGGAAGATGCTAGAGGATGTGGGAGGGGGAGAGATATCTCAGCAACAGCTTGCAGGCCCACTTATATTCTCCACCAAGAGCAAGGCCGGACAAGAGATCGTGGGACACGTGGCTTAAGCTGTCAAAGGCAGAAAATCGACCCAGTAGGAAAAATCGGCCGATTTTCCTGGGTGTAGGTCGATTTTCTTCAACAGAAACTTGTTATGATCATCTAGCCATGAGTTGCTCCATTGCTTGCACCAACAAGGGTCCTTGTGTCCTTCATTGCTCCAATTATGTTCCTTCAAGGTCTCGGATATGTACCACCATGAGGCTTGATCCTCGAATGTATCGATTAATGTCCAAAAGATCCCCGAAATACCTACAAAACCGACAAAAGCTCGTGTAGACGTCTTTTCTAGAAATATGCACGAAATAAGCGCAAACGTCTTAAACTAATTTCAAACCGTGCATGAATAATGAGAAAAACTATCTAATTGTATGCCTATACTAACGTCATAAATCACGTTATCAAAATACCCCATACTTAAGATTTGCTCATCTCCGAGCAAGATCCAACTATAGGCCAAGAGATGACATGATTTATGCATGCAGAAAAACAACAAAATCTTTTTGGAATTGTGCTTCTAACATTGGATCACCTTCATAGTCATGTTTCATAGCAATGGACAAGCAATCATGCATAAAATGAATGAAGGCATGGAAAGACAATTATACTTAACTAGAAAGCATGCATGAGAGGTGAAAATGAAGAAGTCAAGATGATCATGAGTATGTCCAATCTAGATCACTAAGTCTTACACACATGCATTTAGGTCACAAGGACTTAGGAAAGAAAGCGCTAAGAAACGTTGTGATTAGGTGGGGATTTTTAAGTCATGTGATGCTAATCCGGAAAAGGAACTAACTCCACAATTTCATTTTTGCTCAACTTCCCAACAAGTGTATAATTTTCCCATCTTTTTCTTTGTTTTCTTTTCTTTTTCACTTATTTTTGAGACAATGACATTGGTGTACAAAAGCCGAAACCTTGGTGATTAGCCGTCCTCGGGCTTTTTTATTTTTCGAGGTGCATCCACACCAGGCACACATACCAAAGCTCGTTAGGACTATCGGTTTATTTGACTTTGGCAAGGCACAAACACCCGATTATGTGAATGGTGCCGAGTTACTCGTCATTTAAACCAACGTCCCCAAACCTATATTTTTTTTCTACACTTTCACAACAAATTCAGCACTTCATTCACAACATTCTTTCATCAACAACTTCACCCCACACTTGCTTTTCACACACATCAACACACTAGCATGCTCCTAGTCCCGGATGGGTCAAAAGAGGTAAAATTTTTCATCAATTGAGGTGCTCAAACAACATGATCAAGATGAGAAGTAGAGAAAGATGAATAGCCTTAATCACTCCTAAATGATGTGCAAGAACTATCATGTAATTTCGACTTTCAATCCTCAATTAAATCAAGGCAAACATTCATGATCACAAATCATTCATGGGATTCAAGATAAGTACTTCAAGTCCACATATGCATTCATCTATTCAACACATAAGGCCATCCATAGCCAATTCACAAGACAATTTCATCATAAGGGTCATTCCCAAGCTTTAGAAGCACTAAAATTTTTAAAATTTTCTGATTTTTTTTTTTGGATTTTTCGAAATATGTATGTACAGTGCAAGACATAATGAAACATGTGACAATATTAAACTATTCTAGATGCTAATCATGCAAGTGATCATGAAAACCCCACCCCATACTTAGAAACACATTGTCCCCAATGTGGAAACTAAATAAAGAAGTGAAAGAGAGTTCTCACAATGTAAAATTGGTGATGCTTTGGTATTTCGGTTCACATCGAATGATGATGGTGGATGATCGATCAAGGATGGTAGAGAGCTCTTTGATGTTCATTATGGTGTCGGAACCCGCACTTGGCACCGCAAGCCGTCCAAGTTCCATGTCCGCTCCACCCATGCTTGATTGGAGATCATCACTTTCCTTGACAGAAGGAAAAATCGGACCAACTGCCCAGAAAATCGGCCGATTTCTGTTGAAGAACAGTCCGATTTTCTGGGTGTTTTCTTCCTCGTCCATGTGCTCGGATCTTGTACCTTCAGCAGTTCCATGAGGTTTTCACATGACCTCCAACATCTCATCACACATGACAATCAACAAGATCTAGCACCCAAAAACACAAAAGAAAAACAAAGCACACCAAAAGCAAAATCAAACAAAAACAAGAAAAATAAAAGGAAAAGACATGTACCAATGGGTTGCCTCCCATTAAGCGCTTCTTTTAGGTCATTAGCTTGACCAAACTCAGAGGATGTGTCAATCCACCTCGAATACCATGGTTTGCTTGAGGAGTCCAAGCAACCATCGCTTTCCGGCATCCATGATGACAAGCAAGGGCCACTTGATGCCCAAATAAGCCTTAAGTTCTCTCTTCACCGGTGAGTAGTAGACTCCTTCATCACCGCTCCCTTGATGATAGTATGGAGTTGCAACCATAGGTGCTACCCCATACTTAGACAATTGGTACTCCGCGGTCACACCGGTGAGATGCTTGCCATCCTCATCCCCTATGATCCAAAGAAGGCCGGTTCTTGGAAAGAATTCTTCATTAAGGTGCTCCATAACCATCATGGATCCATCATGCTTGCCTCCATCATTCAACATTGGAGACTCCTTAGGAAAGGGACTCCAATCTTCGTGTGTACTCCGGGCAAGCAAGGAAGGATTTGAAGGAGTTGAAGTTAACTTAGGGCTCTCCCTTGTGAGCTCTTCAAGTGTGGTGCCGGGGTTGATGGCAAGGATGTCCGGGGGTGAGAATACTTCATTGCACTCCTCCAAAGGTGAAGGAGGTGGAGGTAAGCCTTGAAGGATGGTAGGATCTCCTAGCATAAGAGCATGCCTAATCTCCTCAATCTCCCTCCTCATTTGTTCCTCTCTTTCGACATTCAATCTTCTTTCATCCTTCAGGGCCAAATCCCTTAGCCTCACTTGATCCCAAGCTTTATCCAATTCTTCTTGAAGGTCTCTATTGGTTATGGTTGAATCGGGTAATTCTTGGATTTCCTCATGGTGAACCTCCTCTTGTTGAAATACTTCCGCTTCAAGCACCATGTGGTCACTCGAAATGGAAGCAAGGTTGCTCTCTAGATCATCCATCTTCCTCAACATTTCTTCTAGCATTGACTCCAATCGATCATTGTGAGGTTGATGGTGAGGTTCCACATAAGGCAATATAGTCATGTGAGCTTGATCATGGGACTCATGATAGGCATTAAACTCCTCCCAATACTCAAACTCATCATGGAGAGGTCCTAGATCTTGGCTTTCCATCCACTCCTCATACTCCATGTTGTCAAGGTCGTCTTGGAAGTACAATCCGTCCATGGCAAACATGAAAAGGCAAAGACAAAAACAACACAAGATCAAAAGTAACAAGAAAGATAAACACTAAAAACGATCAAAAGCAAATGACTCAATCTAGACCTAGTCCCCGGCAACGGCGCCAAAAACTTGTTACGCTAAGATTGTGACACGCAAAAAGCTTTACATTTATAAACTCAATCTAATCTCCTAAACTACCTAGCGAAACCCGCAGTGTACGGATCGTTATGTAGGAAGAAAAGTATTCCGAGGTCGAACACAAGGACTGAGGCGAAATCAAGTCATTCAATGATCAAAGATAGTGCGAATCTAAACTAAGAAAAGAGAAAGAAATAAAAAAATGAAAATCTTGATATTTTTGGTTGGTTTTTGTGGTGATCAAGCAAAGATCACAAATCAAGCAAGATAATAAATCAAACTAACAACTCAAGCTAGCAAAGCAAACAAGTAACACAAGCAAAAAATATGTGATAAAAGAGAGAATAGTGGATTCTAGAGGTCAAGATTTCCGGTTATGGCATTGGACTCAAGGTTCTAAAGATTCTAAGGACAAGGCTGTGGTGTTGGGAAAGGGTGTTTCTCTAATGGAAACAATTACCGGGTAGGTCGCATGCTTCGCTAATCCCGCACCAAACTCCTATTACCGGGTAAGTCTCAAGGAGGTAAAGTTGGGAATTCTACACAAACCGGACACTACTTAAGGGGCAAACCTCTCCTTACCGGGTAAGTCTCGGAAAATGTAAGTCTCAAGCAACAATCCTAGCACACTCAGTCCAATAGCGGCTTATGAGGCTTACTACTACCTAGAGTTCATCATCTTTGGTATCTAAGATCGGAAATCACCGGGTAGGTCTCTTTCCTCACTTAGTTTGCTAGCATTAGGTCACCCTAAGCTATATTATGCTCAACAAACACTAGGATTTCAACAATCTAACATCCTAACATACAGATTCATCAATTAAAGAGCAACAGAAGGAAAAATCGGGTGGATCATAGCAAAAATCGGCCGATTTGCCTGAAGAACAGGCCGATTTTTCTTTCTGGGTTAGGTTTCGTTCATACAAATCATCCTAAACTAACATATAAGTCCATTCTATCATCACCCAAGCTATAACCATTAATCCATCACTCCAGAATCACAATAAACTAGCCAACAACATGCATTTCAAGATCTAAAATCATCATACAAGCATACATGGAATCCATAGCAAGAAGATGAAGTAAGGAAATGAAAGCAATGAAACTTAGCTGGATTTGAGCTCAAAACAAGTCTTTCAACACACCAAATGTAGCTCCAAGTCAGATCTTACAACCTTCAACAAGTTTCTTCAAAAAAATTACTCAAATCTCACTACGAAATTGAAATCTACACTAATCTCCCTCAAGAACACCCACAAGGGTGTCTTGAAGAGAGCTCCCAATTGGAAGAGTCTTTTTGGAAGATGCTAGAGGATGTGGGAGAGGGAGAGATATCTCAGCAACAGCTTGCAGGCCCACTTATATTCTCCACCAAGAGCAAGGCCGGACAAGAGATCGTGGGACACGTGGCTTAAGTTGTCAAAGGCAGAAAATCGACCCAGTAGGAAAAATCGGCCGCTTTTCCTGGGTGTAGGTCGATTTTCTTCAACAAAAACTTGTTATGATCATCTAGCCATGAGTTGCTCCATTGCTTGCACCAACAAGGGTCCTTGTGTCCTTCATTGCTCCAATTAGGTTCCTTCATGGTCTCGGATATGTACCACTATGAGGCTTGATCCTCGAATGTATCGATTATTGTCCAAAAGATCCCCGAAATACCTACAAAACCGACAAAAGCTCGTGTAGACGTCTTTTCTAGAAATATGCACGAAATGAGCGCAAACGTCTTAAACTAATGTCAAACCGTGCATGAATAACGGGAAAAACTATCTAATTGTATGCTTATACTAACGTCATAAATCACGTTATCAACGACACCTACCCAGATTATGTTCTGATCACAACCCCCTCCTTCTCTGCTTTGAAAGAAGCAGCTCTGCTGATCCCAAACGACGACCGTTTTGGTTCCTTGCAGCCTGGATTGACCACCCAGAGTTTACAAAGCTCATTAAGGATGCCTGGAACTCTCTCCTTCCCATCCCCTCAGCCCTTAAGCGCCTTCAGCTGACATTAGCCAAATGGAATAAGGAGGTGTTTGGCTCTATCCATAAAAGAAAAGAAGCACTCTTGAAAGAACTTGAAGGTATTGCTATTTCCCTTGCTACTAACCCTGATGAATTGTTAATCAGGAAAGAACGTGAAACTGGCATGGAACTGAATACAATGCTAGAGCAGGAAGAGTTATTGTGGTGTCAAAAGTCGAGACAGCAATGGCTTCAATGTGGTGATCGGAACACTTCATTCTTTCACTTATAAACTATTATACGGAGGCAACAAAACTGTATTGAGGCGCTCAAACTTGAGAAGGGAGAGTGGAGTCTTGATCAGCAAGCTTTGGAACAACATGCAGTGTCTTATTTTAAAGGTATTTATGGCCCCACGGATTTAATGAGGTTATGCAGCATTCTCAGAGGCGGCTTTCCAACCCTTTCTAGACAACAATGCATGGAACTATCCAAGGATGTTTCAACAAAGGAGATCTGGGAGTCAATTAATGGTATGGGAGCTCTAAAGGCTCCGGGACCTGATGGTTTCCAACCCATATTCTACCAGAAACTTTGGGATACGGTCGGCCAATCTCTGGTTCGCTTTGTGAAAGAATTCTGGTCTTCTGGTGTCATTCCTGATGGAGCAAATGAAACTCTCCTGGGTTTGATTGGTAAGATTGATAAACCAGAAACTACTCAGAATTATCGGCCCATTAGTCTATGTAATGTGTCGTACAAGGTTATCACCAAACTGCTCACAAACCGTCTCAAACCACTGATGAATCTCCTAGTCAGTCCTATGCAATCGAGTTTTATTCCGGGTAGGTCTATCTCGGACAATATTGTTTTAGCACAAGAAGCAATCCATTCTATGACCAAAAAGAAAGGTATGAAGGGCTGGATGGTTCTAAAGCTTGACTTGGAGAAGGCATATAATATTCTACGTTAGGAGTTCGTTATGGATACCTTCGAGGCTCTTGGGCTGCCAAAGGTCTGGATTGATAGAGTGGGGAAGTGTCTCTCTTCGAGTTCCATGAGAGTGTTATGGAATGGAGAATGTACGGAGAGCTTTGACATGACAAGGGGATTGCGACAAGGAGATCCTATCTCTCCCTATATCTTTGTCCTATGTTTGGAACGTCTTGGTCATATGATTGAGAGAGCAGTGAATGAAGGGGGTTGGAAGCCTATGAAGATGTCGAGGTCAGGTCCCTCTATCTCGCACCTTTTCTTCGCGGATGACATTCTTTTGTTTGCTGATTGCTCGAAGGGCCAGGTTAGAGTGATTAGATCTATTCTGGAAGAATTTTGTGCTGCCTCGAGCCTCAAAGTTAGCCTCACTAAATCTCGTCTATTTGTCTCACATAATAAACGAGGGAACCTGGAGGAACAACTTAGTCTCATTAGCGGGATTCCTGCCACTCGTAACTTGGGAAAGTACTTAGGCATTCCCATTTTGCATGGAGCGGTCTCGAAGCACATTTTAACCCCCTTGTGGAAAGAGTATCGGCAAGACTGGCAGGATGGAAGGCTCAGAGAATTAGCCTTGCAGGAAGGACAACCCTGGTGAAGTCGGTCCTTTCCGCATTGCCAGTACACTATATGAATAACATGCTCTTGCCCACAAGCGTCACCAACCGCTTAGACAGGATTTGCAGAGAGTTCTTATGGGGAAGTACTGAGGTGAAGAAGAAAATGCATCTGGTTAGATGGGATGTGGTGTGTCAAAAGAAGGCTATGGGTGGTTTGGGTGTCCGGAAAGCTTGCGAAATTAACCTCGCCGCTGTGAGCAAGCTGGGCTGGAGACTGTTTTCGAATAGAAAGGGCCTATGGGCTGAATGCTTACTTAGTAAGTACGCAAGGGGTGTTGCGGACTGGCCAACCTCCTTAGTATCCAGATATGGGAGCTCTTACATTTGGAGAAGTATTGTCCAAGGTTATAATGAGGTTATTGCTCCAAACCTAGGTTGGAATGTTGTTGATGGGAGAAGAGCTCGCTTTTGGAGTGACTTATGGGTCACATCAGAACCTCTAAAGAACCACTGTCAGTTGGAGCTATCGGAGGCCGAAAAAGACTTGAAAGTACGGGATTTGTGGCTCGAAAATGGCACTTGGGATTGAACTATCTTACATCTAGACTCAGCAACACTAGTATGCTCCATGTGATCGCAAAAGGCCTTTGGGATGTGACTGGACAAGAAGATAAGGTCCGCTGGATTCATACTCAAGATGGCCAATTCTCAATATCTTCGGCCCATGATTGGATTAGGAAAGAACGTTGTCAAGGGGGAGTGCGAACGAAGCTCTTCCAACAACTCTGGGAAGTCAACGCCACTGAGCGGATACGTTTTTTTCTTTGGCAACTTGCCTGGGGAGTGCCATTGACAAATCTGGAGAGAGTCCGTCGACACATGGCGACTGACCCGTTTTGTCTGGCTTGCCCGACCGAAGCTGAATCCCTTCTGCATCTTTTGCGGGACTGTCATTTTGCAAAAGAGGTTTGGGAAGAGCTGGTTCCACAAGACAGGATCAATGAGTTTTATTGCTTAGAATGGGAAGATTGGCTTTTTGTGAATTTATCCCTGCGGGCTACTGGAATAACAGGAGGAGCCTGGTGTGACATTTTTGCAAATGGAGTTTGGTGGTTGTGGTGCTGGCGCAACTCCAGAGTGTTTGAAGAGGGTTCCATTGCAAGAGACAAGGCTAATTTCATTATGCAGAAACATAAGGAGTATAAGGAAGCTGCGTTCTATGCCTCACATAAGAATACCCGTAGGAAGAGTGAAATTTTGGTGAGTTGGAGAAAACCGAAGACAGGATGGGTTCGAGTGAATTCGGATGGAGCATCCCGGGGAGAGCACCAGTTAGCTGGTGCAGGAGCTGTGATTAGGGATGACCAGGGTTCTTGGATCAGTGGTGTTGCTGCGAACCTGAGGGCATGCTCGGCCCCTGAAGCGGAGCTGTGGGGTGTTGTTCATGGTGTTGAGCTGGCCTGGGATTTGGGTTATAGACGTGTTGAAATTGAGGTGGACTCCCTTATTGTTATTGGATTCATTGAGCGAGGAGTTAGTCAAACTCATCCTCTCTTCAGCCTGGTTACCCGCTGCCAAGGCTTAACTATTCGAGACTGGATTATTAGTTTCGCCCACATCTATCGGGAAGGTAATCGTGTTGCCGATACCCTTGCGAATCATGCTTTTTCTTTGGGGTTTGGTGTTCATCCCCTTGTTGTTCCGCCCTTAGGCGTTAGTAGTCTTGTTATGGATGATCTTCGAGGAGTTTCTCTTCCTCGTAGTATTTGTTTTTAATTGTTGTGTTCTAATAATAAGCGTCTAACGCAGAGGGTCTCGACTCTCAATTACCAAAAAACTTATCCCACAAGGATACGTGTTCGGATGTACCATATTCAAGTATCGAATTCACATGGACCATGTCTAATTTGATACATACCAATAATTAATTATGAAAGAATTTACTAAATAAAATTATATTATGAGTTAACAATATTGCTAAAAGACCTAATTAGTGATATTGGCCATTAATTATTATGAATAAGGAAGAAAGCAATAACGATAACAAGCGAGCAATGGTGATTTGTAGCAACAATTGATGAAGGCGATCCAAAGAAAATAAGATCACACTATAATGAGTTAAAGTAGCATTGCATATATGAGATTCATGAACACAAACAGAGAACCATCTAAAATAGTCTTTGACATTAACCATAAAGTCATTCAAAGGTGACTAAAAACTCTTTGGGTAAACATTCTAGAGAAACTTCAGGATGCTGAACAAGGCATGAAGAAGATGCTGAGACATACTTCTCGATGCGTAGACTTCAAAGAGTATAATACCTTCCCCATCAAACTAATAGAACCGGGTTCAACTAAAAGACCTAAAAAGAAGCGTTAGATAGCGAGTTTTTCATGATTCACTTGCTTTTTTTTTGGGTTCGGGGTAGTTTGGATACTCCATCTATACTGGTGAAACTGCCAATAGAGCCGCCTAAGTTGCACTTAGTTACAAGCAGAACCTGCTAACTGAATTTTAAATAACATAACATGAATATACATTACAAGCATAAAAATAGGCGACCCATTCCACTAACGTGGCTGCAGCTAGGTTTGAAAAAACCAGAAAAGATAAGACGAGCTGTTGCCATCTAATGGTCGATGTCTTGATCATTACTCCAGGGAAAATTTTTCAAAACTGCAGCCCATTGCCGGAAGCTACGACTTCTATTCCTACCACCAGTTATCCTACATACAAAAACCCACAAGATGCACAAGGTGAGTAAGGGCATGTTTTTCACCAACATTTGACAATGATCAGCAAGTTCTGTAACAATATGGAACAAAACATGATGAAAGGTAACCACTACCCAAAGTTACTTTTACTTCTTTCTTCTTTCATAAGACACTGATCATTATGAGTCATATGCAATAAAGTAGAACTGATGAGCTTTTCCTAGCAATTATCAAACACTAATCACATAGAGTAGAGTCACATAGGTCCTTTGTCAAAGGGGTGAAGCCATGTTCTAAAAGACGGCCGTCTAGGCCGCTAGACGGCTCTTCCTGGACGGGTTCAGACACTGGACGGTTCAAGACAGGTTCAAGACGGAAAAATTCGGGTTTAGAACGTCTAGACGATTTCAATACGGCCAAGATGGTTCAAAGCCCTAATTTCTAAAACCAAACCCTAAACAAATTAGTTTTCATTTTTGAAATTCTGAATATTAAAGTGTTGTGACTCTTGTGAGTTGTGGTAACCTAGCTTATTTTCATGCATTTTAGGGCAAAATACATGAAGATAAGCCAAAAGGTAGACGGTGCCTCTCCGTCCCGTCTCCGTCTAGCTTCTTGTTGAACATTGGGTGAAACGGAGCAAGATATTTCTGATATGAGAGCGTCTTTCACACTAGCTCAAGGGAAATAAAAAAAAGCTTTCAAGATGGCAACAACGCAAGTCTCAAACCAGAAAGTATAACACACAAAACGCTCACACCACACACAATATCATAAGAAAAATGATATATAGGTAACAACAATGCCAAATATTAGAACTCAAACCTTCTCAAAAGTCGGAGTTCCCAGGAACCATCCAGCTGCAGGCACTGCCAACTAACCAAAATAACCTTTGCATTTATGTGATCCACATAAACATGGATTCCTTCTATCCCCAGATTGAGGCAGACCATAATCATATGTGAGCTCAGTCATCGGCGGAATGTGCTGAATTGCAAAAAATGCAACATGGATAAGAGGTTCACTGTTTTTTTCAGTTGCAACTAATTGCCAGAGAACGTTAGGTGAGCAACTATGATTCATAAACCGGCCAACATTTCCAGCATCTTTTGCATTAATGATTAATGGAGGTGGGAGAACAGATTCCTCATTTATGTCGGCTGTTGTCTCCTCGTCTATCAACACAGGATCATAGTTCCATTTAAATGAACTATCAAGAGGACGAGTTGTATCAAAAATGTAGTCATTGCTCTCACCTTCACCTCTATCAAACTTAGCTTTTTCAAAGACCTCACCAGCATATTCACAAATAAAAGTCCCTGCTCGTATGGCATCCCATGACCTCAAACCCCAACCCCTGTCCTTTGTCTTAAAAACTTCAAGACGAGCTTTAAGTCCAATTTGCAAAACTCTATTCTTGCAGTTGGAATTACACGGGCATGATGACCCACATTCATACACCAATGGTTTGCGAACCACTAATATCCCATTTCCAATATAAGGGAAATCACCCCCATTTTTCCGGACGCAAGCACAGTTGAGATCACCTGCAGAACATTCCTTTCGACAGTGGCAACTGGGGGATGGCAGGGAAAGACTGAATGACTTTGAATATCTGACAGTAGAAGTGTAGGTAAAGTAGGGAGGTCCCCTTTCACCATCAACATCATTAACAAGAGCAACTGAAATGCTTTCGGCACCTGAAGTGAGGTCTGGAAGAATGAGCCCGGGCCTAGAAGAGATTTCTTGTTTCCATCTCTGAACTGATTGCCAGACAGCAAAAGCTGAAGTTTGCCCAGGAACTCTAACCATTTTATATTTAAAAGCACTGGCACCAGATTTTGTTTTATCAATCCATGAATCCTCAATAGAATAAAGGCCATCATAGACATAGATCTTGGTGTTTGGATTAACTGAATCTTTAATTCCTCGGATAACCCTTATCTCATTTCCACGGCGAAAACTTTTGTCTAGGGCCAGATTACCTCTCTCTAGCTTCTGATCAGTTGCAACCTTGTCCTTGCTACTGAAATTTCCACCCTGACCAGTGTAAATTAAAACATCCTTGTCTTCAGCATTGTCATCATATGATCCTGATGAGACGATGGAAACAGCAACAGGCTCCTCTTCTGCCCCGCCTTTCAACACCATGTAGTCAATTCCTGCCATCGACGGAGCATGTAATCCTACAATGCACATTTCCATGCGAAAATAGAATATATCCCCAATTTCAATGCCGGGAACAGCACCAATCCTCTTTCTAGAATTAGTCCGAATACCAGCAAGCATCATGATATTACCCGATCTCAAGTCAGCACGATTAATTAGCATTGATTGTGCTTCCTTGGAATCTTCAAGCTGAGCAACCCTCCTTCTGGCTGCATCAAATTTCAGAAGGACATAATTTACCAGTTCCCTATTCCCATCGTCTTGTTCAGGTTGGCCTAAAGTCAAACCTGGATAAAAAGCCTTTTCACGTTTCTTGGGCACTTCAGATGGATCACGAACCCTTTTTGCCTTTTTCTGTGATGAATTTGAGCCCCGCGCTTGTGATGGAGTTTTTTTCTTCCCTCCAACATAGCCATCTCCATTAAAATCCATGGATGAGCTACTGCCTCCATTCCCTGAAAAATGTGCACCATGACCCATTTGTGGAGCTCCAAATGAGCGAAGGGGGACAGCAGCAGCAGGGCTAGGGATGCCCTCATCTTGCTGTTGCTGGGCCCCAGCAACAGTTTGAGCCCCCTGAGGCACACTGAAGGGGTAAAATGGAGAAAAACCGGCCGGGAATGGGCCGAAAGGAGAGGAACAGACAAATGGAGGAGCTTGCGGTGGATTAGGAAACATTGGTACCAATGTCCTCAGAGGCTTCACATCCAGAACCCTAGACTTATCTAATGTGGCGGAAGGAGGCATTGTATTCGAACCAGAAGCCCTTTCCATATCCAAGTCTGTTCTTATATAACTGCTATAAGCAAAACACTAAACAATAGCTTAACACCAAATTCTACGATTTCCACTTTCAGCCACGTTCTACTTCTGTATATAAACTTACGACATCAAACTCTTCTTTACCACCACAAAAACGCCTGCAACTCACCAATAAACTATAGATCCGAATTCATAACTCAATACCCTGCGAAATAAAACCAAGAGAGCAAATCAATGACCGCAAGCAAAACTTAGGCCCAAGAAAGAAGTATGAGACTCAAAATCGAAACAGTTGAGCGAAAGCGTTCGTAGAAAATCCTAACAGCTAAAAGCACAGATTAGAAAAGACCTTTACTGAGAGATCTGAAAAATCAAAATCCAAATTCTACCAGGATCGCGTTGAGAGTCGGGGAACAACATGACGGGATCCTATATTTAGGGCGTTGAAGACACCATATTAGAAAGATTAGTAGAGCATTTACCTGTAAATCAACTAGGGTTTACTGAACAGGAGAGTTGGCGAAAGGCGAGAGACAGTAGAACAGTAGAAGTATGTTGAATATGAACCTTTTTCTGAATGTGCCGAAGTCACTGAATACTGATGAACCTTTTTCTGATGTCTTTATTTTTTTTTTTTCTTTCTCTTTTACTACCTTGAAATTTTTTTTCCCTACTCTATTTACTGGGATTCACCGGGTTGACAATGGGTAGTTTGGATCACTTTTATGACTCCCATAGTAAGGGTATGTTTGGTATTAAATGTGATTTTTTTACTAGATTAATTTATATGAAGATTATTGGGGATTATAATTGCATTTCGTAGATGAAAAAAGATGGAGTGCATTAAAATTATAGAAATTAAGAGGAATTCTCTTAATCTCGTTTGGTAAGAGGATGAAAGAAACGAGGGACTTTAACTATAGAGATTAATAGAATTAGATTATGAAAATTGTGGTTGCGTTTGGCAGATGGAAGATTAAGGGAATAAGATTATAGGAATTAAGAGAAATTTTTTTTTTAATCTCGTTTGATAATGGAATGAAGAAAATGGAGAGGATTTCATCTACAAAAAAGGTTTAACACATATTTTTTTTAATATAATTTTACCCACAATCATATTCATTTTACCAAACACTCATTTCACTTATTTACATACTCATCTCCTTAATTCTTCGTCTAATAATTCTCTTCATCTCCAGTTTCATTTACGTAATCTTAGGTTATCAAACAGATTCCGATGATCCTATTGAACTTCGATTATTAGGGTTATTGAGGCTAAAATCTCAATTTTCACCCATCTTTATTTTTTCATCTACAAATAAAATTTATCATAATTTTTTTTTGTAATTTTATCCATTATCATATTTATTTTACCAAATACTAATTTTACTTATTTTCATACTCATCTTCTTAAACAATTTCACCACCTTAAATTTTCATTTAAATCATTATCTTCATCTTCAGCTTTATCTACTTAATTTTATGTTATCAAACAAAGCTTCTAGGTTATAAAAAGAGATTATCCAAAATTATAGAATTTAAAATAGGTTCTTGGTAAGGGTTTTGATGTGGGGTAGACGGACTATGCTTTAATCATATATTACCGCAAATATATAGCCGTGTCAATGTAAGTATATGATGTAACATCAAGGTCGAAATCCCAAGAGACTATGTATATCTCAACTTTGTCTCAAATCCAACTAGTAGAGCAAGGTGTGTAAAATGAAAGGGAAAAAAGGTTAATCAAGTGATCAAGATGCTTAAGCTTTTTGAGTAACAAGTAACAAGTATCAACTGTCAAATATCAATAGGAGAAAACACTAGGAATTGGGATATTCCTTCAAATCATAGTTAGGTACATACATGATCATGTTGTGTTTGGTAAAATAAGAGAGTTTAAATCACAAATACTAATGTAGCATGATATAAGTATGCTTTGTCAAGGCATTTGGCTTGCTTCAACTAGTGGGTATCACATGGTGTTTGCTATTTACTCATTAGTTGATAAGTTTCTCTACAATTTATGACTATATTGAACTATTGAAGCATCACATGATGTTTTCTGTTTGCTTACACAATTCGACATAGCCATAGTTGAACAATCACACGACAAACATGCTTATCCATCCTCACATCCCTAACTAGCATCATTCAAGCATCATATGCATCAAACATTGCACATTCACCTTATAATCACTTATAGGTATCATCTAAGATGATCAATTCATTAAAACACTCATTCATGCTTGAAAATATACAATGTGCTATGAGAACAATCTAGATTATATGATGCGGGGTTGAGACCGCAATTGACTGATCTAGATTGAAAGTCCACAAAAGCTTTGACCTTGGGTAATCTCGACGATGACCTCAAACGAGATCAATAACTACAAGGGCGAGATTAATACGAAAACAAAGACCAAGATGGAGATATATGGATGATATATGACGAGATTTAAGAAGATGAATATGGAATAATATTAATGGAAATATAGGAATGAAAGAACCAAGATATACTTGTAAAAACGTTGATCGATTGGATCAAAACCAGAACAATGAATTACCTTAACCCTTCGTTCTTCAACCTTACAGAATTCTTCAAATCGAGACAAACACAAGGAGGGACTAGATCGACTAGGAGCACCAATCTTTAAGAAGATTAACACACACAGGAAAAACTGGTGCGGGACCATCCTTAACATCTCCTACATTGCATGTATCCATCACTAGTCCTAAGGCGGGAGACACGCAAGGAGAGGCTGCTAGAAAGAGTCGAGCATGGAGGATTCCTTGGAATGGGGAATTGCATGGAAGGAGAAAATCTCGGTTCCCTTTGGTAAATCTCGACCGAGATTATGCATACTGTTCGCTGGAAAGCATGTATGCAAATAAGCTTTAAATTTATACTAAGAATAAAAGAAAAAGCGAACCCGCAATGTATGTATCAATCGCAATATAAGCAAGTATTCCAGGGTCGATCTCAGGGACTTGGTGAAATCAAATCGATAAATCAATCTAGCTAAGACAATATGCAAGTATTGATAACAAAAGCAAATATATGCTTAAGAATTGGAAAATCGTAGATTCTAGAGATCAAACTATCCAAGTGGTTTTCGATTCAAGACTTCTAAAGATATATGGACAGAGCTGGGATTGCAAGGAAATATGCTTCTATGACGGGATAGCTTATTGAAGAACCGTATAAGTGAATATAAAGGATATAAATACTCTAGAAGGGGGGGTTGAATAGAGTATGAGAACTTTTCGCAAAAAACTATCTCAAGGCTTTGAAACTGATTTCAAGGCCTTGATGTTGATCTGTGCTCTTTATGAAACAACTGGTTTTCAAGGGCTTTGAAAGTGATTTCAAAGCCTTGATTCCGAAAACCTACAAAATAATGTTAGTTACAATAAAGCAAGATATAGTGCGGAAGTAAAAGATCGACACGGTGATATGTTTACGAAGTTCAGCTCTAACAGCCTACGTCTCTGTCCTAGGGTTTCTTTACCCGAGGGATATAACTATCTATTATCATCTTCAAAGAGTCCTAAGTACAACCTAGAAGAAATCCCCTTCTTCTCTCACAGTAGCCAATGCTACAATATAGTTCCAACTCTTAACCTAGCTATAATAGCCTAGTTACTTCGCAAAGTAACACACACTCGAGTATAACACTCTCTAGATATTTCAATGGAGCTCTAGTGTTTTTCTCTCTCTAGGGATGTAACCTTTTGTAAACTAAGAGGAAGAAAAACTTTTGGAACGAATGAAGATGCTTTTGATCGATTGAAGACTTAGATGTTTCCGTGTAAGCTTGTTGTTGTTCTCTTCAATCGCCATCTTCATTTATAGTCTTCGATGGAGAAGTCTTCCCGTTGTAAAAGGGACCACTGTGAGGTTTTTCTTTCTCCATGAAAAACGGTGTTAGTTTGAGATGAAGTAGCCGTTGTAAGATCTTCTATCTTCTTTATCTCCTTGACTCACGTTGAGAGTCTTCTTCTTCGAGATCTTCTCTTGAAAGAGCCATTGAAGATGTTGTCGTTGAAGTCCTTATTTCCAGCTCCGAGATCTTCCAAGCTGTTGAGGATCTTTGTTTGAAGATATCTCACTTTGAGAACTGTTGGAGATCTTCCTTGGATATGAGATCTTTGTGAGATCCGTTGGAGGAGATCTTCCAATCTTGCGTTGGTTAAGATCTTTACAAGATCTTTGTGTTAGGCCGATATCTTCTCTTCAAGATCCGTTGGAGATCTTCTTTGTTGAGCTTTCCGAGATCTTCTCTTGATATCTTGTTTGAAGATCTTCTCTTGATCCTTGGTAGATTTGATTGTTGAGTTTGAATCTTGATTTTGAAAAGCTTCCAGCCGATGTCTCCCTTGTATCGCTTTTCAAGGCTTCGGATTTTATCCCTTGAAATGTGTTTCAAGGCCTCCATGTTGAATTGAACTGCTTGATAGCATGAATTATTGTATATATTTCGGATAAGGTTTTGACGCTTTCTCATCATTATTCTGCATGCATGGATGTATATTCTTGGTGATTATGTCATTATTTGTTTACTTTGCAAAAATCGAGGTTTACACCATGTTTGATTGTAATTATAGGGAATAAGGCGTATTTTGGATCAAATTGGAGCATTAAAGTCTAAGGAGGCTATGGAGCTACATCATGGAGCATATAGGAAGGACAAGAAGAAAGGCAGGAATCATATAGAAAGGACAAGAAGAAAGGCATAAATTATAATGGAAGGATGAAGGAAGGATCCAGTTGAAGACACAAAGACATGCACGTAGATCACCACTAATCTCGGACCGATACAGACATGCACCTTGACCGAGATGGCCTACTGGGCCTGGATCGAGGTCGACGGCCCACAACCCAAGAAAAATAAGATATTATTTGACCTAAAATTCTTCTATAAGAATGGAAGGTGAAGGTGAAGAAAGGGAGGCCGGATTCTGGAGATCACGTATAGACATAAAGATGACTATTGGAAAAAAGATCTAAGGAAGGATTGCTTAGAATTCAAGGAAGAAGAGATTGTGAAATTTTCTTGGAAAGTTGTTAGTGAGTTGTTATCATACTTTTTAAAACACATTATTGATACGATTGTTGGTTTGTTTTCTTTGATAATTGAGACACCTTTGTTGATTGCCTCATTCTCTTTTCTTGATATTCTTGATAAATATTTGATTGTTTGATAATGATGATTGTTGGCTAAATTCCCCTGTGATTCTAGGGTGATTAGTTGAAGGTTGTGGTATAGACGATGAAAGAGTGAACCTTTATCACGAGTGGACCCTGAAAGATTGAGTTAACCCTAAACCGAAACCTATCTCGGGCTGTTCTTGGATTCATCTTGACCAAGATCGATAAGAACTAAACGAGATCTCCCACTGCTTTGCCGATCTTGAGTTTAGGTTATCGTTTTCCAAATCCTATCCTTGTTGCACCTTTCATGGTTTACATGCAAGCCTAGGATGGAACTTACCCGGTGATTCCTTTGCTTGTTTACCAATGATGATGAGTGTTAGGTAATTAAGGTTATCCTTTATTAGGGTTTGAGTGTGCCTTCACCCTATCTTTGAGAGTTAACTTGAGACTTACCCGGTGATGGCTAGTTATGTACCCTTAGGCCATCTCCAATAACAAAGGGTTATAATAGCCTTGAGGCTAAATTTTAACCCTAAAAAAATATTTAATATTTATTATTAGTTCAATGATCTCCAATAATAAAAGCGCTAATTTAGCTCTTTATTAATTAAATATTATAAGTATTTACTTTTATCTCTCCTTCTCCCAAAAAAGAGGGAACAAATGTGTTTAATATGGTGGTCTCACTTGAAGAGTTAAAGGGTGACCTTGAGGGTTATATTTAGCCCTTTGCACCACCCTTTAACTCTTTAACCCTATAGCTGTTTTTTTATTGGAGACCATTTTACAATAAAGTAGGGCTAAAGGGAGCATATAACTCCCCTTATTGGAGATGACCTTAGGTGAGTGTGTTGGTTTGAGTGCTTGTACCTTTCCATAGTTCCTTGAGACTTACCCGGTAATAGGATCTTTGGTTTGGGAAAGTGGATAGTGAGACTTATCCGGTAATCTATCCCATCATAAAAATACCTTCCCTCAGCAAACATCAGCTTTGTCCACGTATATCCTTGAGAAATCTTGAGTCAAAACCACAACTGGATGCCTTAATCTCTAGAATATGCGTTTCCCAATCATATTACATAATCTTGTCTTTGCTTTTAATCATTGCATTTGCATGCTTGCTGAGTTAGATTGCTTTGCTGAATTTATTCTCACCAAATCCTTGAGATCGACTCCGAAATATTAGCCTTTACTACGATAGATCCGTAAACTGCGGGTTCGCTTATCGTTAGGCATATATTTCAAGATATAAATTTAAGACTTTTTTGCACACACACTTTTGAGCGAACAAGTTTTTGGCGCCGTTGCCGGGGATTTGGTCAAGACCAAATTCAGTGCACGGTTGTCTAGCTTGGAAGCTTCTTGCTTTTGCTACTAATCATTCTACTTGAGTGTTCTTGAAGAACCTTTCTTTAGGTGTATGCAAAGAACTCAAGCTGGTAAAGAAATCATTCCTTACGATCTTGAACCAGAAAATACATACAAGAAGAGATTAAGAGAAGCTAAAAGGGCTGCTGCAAATAACGAAGAAGAAAGAAACTACAAAGCTAAGTTGGAAGATGTTCTAGACCAACTGAAGCTACAAGATGATGCTCTAATTAGAGAGCAAACATAAGCTTGTGCTAGAGAAGAGAAACTTTAGACCGACATGGCCGAATTAAGAGAATCTATTCGACAAATTCATGAAGAAAGAGAAAGAAACGCTAGAGTAGTGGTTAACCCACCAACACCCGTTGTCATACCACCATTACCACTTGTAATTCACCCTCCGGTGAGAGTTGAGATAGTTGACCCGTTTGTGGGTATTCCACAAACACTTGGTCAAAGGATGGATCTCGTTCAACAAATGCGCCGTCCGGACGTTATGATTGATCCAGCTGAGCGTGAATATGAGTTTATACCGCAAGTTATTACTATGATCCGCCAATGTCAGTTTGGGGATTGAAGAGGGAATCTCCACATCAACATTTGCAAAACTATAAAATTCTCATGGAGAATTTGAAACCTTCAAGAGCTGAGAATGCAAACTATAAACTACATCCTTTCTATTTTTCTTTGAAGGATAGAGCACTTGCGTGGTATCAGTCACTTCCATCCGGAAGGGTTAACACGTGGGAGGAGATGATTGTGGAGTTTCTCACAAAATTCTTTCCTCCATAAAAAACGACGGAGTTGAGACGTAAAATCAATGCCTTTGTGATGAGGAATAATGAAAGTCTTTTTAAGTCATGGGAAAGGTTCAAGGACCTTTTGTTGGATTGTCCTCATCATGGGATTCCAAAGATTGATTTGCTAGTGATCTACTTCAAGGGTTTGAATGAGGAATCTCAATTCAAACTACAGTCTCTTTCTGCCAGAACTTTCATGGAAAAACCCATTGATGAAGCATGTGATTTTGTCGAAAAACAAGCTCTTACTATTGAGAAGTATTCCTATCGGAGTGTTGATAATGGAAGCCAAAGCTCAAAAACTCAAGAGCTGAACCTTACCTCTTCTAGTGTTGCTAAAATCAACGCTCTTAACAATAAGATGAAGGCTTTGAAGGATCTCTTGAAGACACAAGCACAACAACCCAAAGAGCAAGATGTTGGGTATGTTGGAAGAGGAAACTACCATGGAAATAGGAACAACAACTACAACTACAACAACAAGAACCGGAACTACAATAATTGGAGATCCAATGAAAACAATTCCGGTAACTCTAATTCCCATACTAATAATACTCTAACTCCATCTTCTTCTTCTTCTTCCACTCCATTGAAAATTCAGGAACCATCTTCAAGGCAACCAGCCAAGGATAAGCTGGAGGCGAAGATTGAAACCTTGATGGTAAAGATGAATGGTTTGGAAAGTTCGGTTACTTCGATTTCTAAGGCACAAAAAGCCTTGGAAAATCAAGTATTTAGCAAGGCCGGAGAAGTTCCTAGAGATCAAGGGAAGCTTCCCGGACGTATGTTCGCTCAAAAGTGTGTGTGCGTCAAAGTCTTAAAATTTATAAAACTGAAATTAAGCAAAAGCGAACCCGTAGTGTACCGATCGACATAGTAAAGCAAGAATTCTAGAGTATCGAACTCAGGGATTTGGGGGAACAAATTCAGTTCACAAAATTGTCAGGCAAGTAAAAAGCTTTTATAAAGATGATAAGGAAAACAACGATTCTAAAGATTGAGGATTTAATTGTGGCAATCGATTCAAGATATTCTAAGGATATAAGGACAGAGTTGGGATTGCAAAGGTATATCTAAGGTAGGGATTTGTACGGTGAAGTTCCAAACCCATATGTCTTACCCAAGGCTCTCTCTATAAAGGTTGTTGAGGCTGCAATATAGAAAGGATCTAAGGACAAGATTAAACTCTCAAATACCATGCCCAAACCCAAGGAAATCAAAGATAAGCTAAAAAGGTTAAGGTTGTGATACTCGAAACCAAAGTAGAGGATATTGAGTCTCACTACTACCTAGAAAAGGTAAGCCAAAACTAGGTTAAAGCAAATCTTTAACTTTGGATCAAAGGATAAAACGATAAGGAACATCAGAGGGAAAACTCGGCCGATTTACTCAAGAACAACACGATTTTCCGCTGCCGCAAAGGTTAAAACTCAACTCTCAGGGCTCAATCTATTTTGGTTCAATCTATCATCATCTATGCCACAACTATCAACCCTTCACCTTAGAATCGCATAAGGTTTTTAGCCAACAATCATCATAGTCAATTCAATAATCAAATATGAAAGGGAGAAAAGGTAAAACCTTGAAATCTCAATAATAAACTCAAAACAAAAGTCAATCAAACACAATAATTGTAACTTGCGTTCAATAGATGTAGGATAGAATAAGAATCTCTCACAAATCTCAAGGAACAAAGAAGAACGGGATGTCAATCGCCTTCAAGGTGAAATCCTAAGATCTTTTCCTAGTACGCAATCTTCAAATGCGTACTTCTCCAAATCTTCCCTCTACGTAATAATATCTCCTCGAAATCTCCCTCCAGTCTTCGGGTCTCCCCGTCTCAGGTCTGCCGCAGTCTTTCTTAAATGTTGAAGGCCCTCGAACATTGATATGGATAAATCTAGGGTTTAAAGATAAAACCCTAAATATTTGGGCTGAAAAAAAGTCGAGCCCGCTGGTATAAAAAAATACTCTAGGCCGTGTCAAACGGTCTCAGAAGATACTTTGGCGCATCCTAGCTTCCTTTTATGCTCCTTTTTGTCCCGCTTCAAGGCCTGATCCTTAAATATGCCATTTCGTTCCATAATTCGCCATATTACCTATAAATGGAATAAAACTTTGTAGACCTCTATTCTCGCAAAGTAGGAGAATATAACTATAATTGCTATGAATGTATGTCTATGCATGAAAAATAAAGGGAAAATCTACATAAAAACATGCCTAAAAATAGGTCATAATTCATGTAATCAACGTGTTCGCTCCAAATGGTGTGTGCAAGCTTTAAATTTATAACCGTAGATGTAAGCTTAAAACAAGGATGCGAACCCGCAGTGTACGGGTCAATCGTAGTAAAAAGCAAGGAATTTCAGGGGTCGATCACAGGGACTTAGTGAAACAAAGTCGGAATTGGTAAGCTTTAGCAATTACTAACCACAAAAGCAATTAAAACAGTCAAAGATGATAAACAGTCAATAAAGGAAATATGCAATTCTATGGATTAAAGCATCTAGTTGTGGTTCCAACTCAAGATCTCAAGATAAGCGGACAAAGCTGAGATTTTGCATAGGGAAGGTGTTACTAAAGTGTGAATAGATCACCGGGTAAGTCTCACTACTCACTAATCCCAAACCATAACTCCTATTACCGGGTAAGTCTCAAGTTATTAAGATAAAGATCTATAACCTCAAACTAATACACCAACTAAGGGAATAGAATCAACCTTTACCGGGTAAGTCTTAGGCTAACTCACATAGATGGGATGAAAGCACACTCAAACCCCAATAAAGGATAAACCTTTATTACCTATTGCTTATGATCTTAGGTAAACAAACCAAGGAATTACCGGGTAAGTCTCATCCTAAGCTTGCATTGAACCAGAAAAGTTGTAATAAGAATAGGATTTGGCAAACTCTAACACTTAACTCTCAGTTTCGGATCAGATAAGTCACCTCGGTCAGCCAAATTCCACCCCGGCCGAGATGTTCATCGACTGAGCGAGATGCTTAGGGTTAAGGTAAAGACTCGAACTTTCAGGGTCCTACTATGATTAAGATTATTCTATCAATGTTTTTCCCACAACCTTCAGCCAATCACCCTAGAATCACACAAAGAGATTAGCCACTCATCATCATGAAAGTATTAATCAAATATATGGGAAGAAAGAGAATAATTGAACAAGAAAACCTTAAGAGAAAGGCTTCAATAACTGAATCAATTATAAAACCAACAAGCGTTCCTTGGATAGAAATCCAACAAGACAAACAACAAAGAAGGGAATCTAAGATGATCTTACAAAAACCCTTCAAAAAGCTATAAAAGCTATAGACTTTCTTCCTTCAACCTTCAAAAAGGTTCTTCAAATCTCCCAACTGGAGTATGGCTGCAGCGGATGTCTAAACACAATCGGTGGTATAGCACGATGATAGCGGATGTATGCAGGATGTCGGTGGTATAACACGATGTTATTTCCGGTGTAAGCGGATGTATGCAAGATGTCGGATTTGTGGGAAATCCGACCCTTTTTATAGGAAAATTACTCTCCAAAGATAAGATATCTTAGAAGATCTCTTCCCATAAAAATAGGTAAAATTATATGGTCTATCTTATCTTCTTCCTTCCAGGAACCCAGCCCAAAAATATAAGATCCTCTTTCCAAAGATAAAAGATCTCAGCCAAGAATAAAATATTCTCGCCGCGTCCCAGGTGTTCGCGTCGGTCGAGTCGACTTCTCTGGATCACCTCGGTCGAGGTGACTTTGTAGTCAACCGAGGTGAATCACAACTGAATGTGAAATCTCTCAAATCTGGTCCAAAGTGAATCTTTAATCCTTGGCCATGCTTCCTGGATGTTTCCTTAAGCTCCCGAATGTAGCTCCAATGACTCCATAGCTCCTTTTGCTCCTTTTTGATACAAAGCTTGCCATTTTACCTACGATTACAACGAAACTAGGTGTAGACCTCGATTCCCGCAAAGGTAGATGAAATGACAATATAATCACATAATATACATATAAACATGCAGATTATTGAAGATAAAATATCTAAACAGGCCCCAAAATATAGACAATAATTCATGCTATCAAAATACGCCATACTTAGCCCTTGCTTGTCCCCAAGCAAGTTCCGCATATAAAATACAAGATAGAATGGATTATAAGTCATAAAGATCAATGAAAAAGTCTTTCAAAAACATTTTTATGGTGTGCTACAATCATAGATCACTCTAAGAGAATACTTCATGGAATTTAAAATCAAAACATGTTTAAAACATTTTATAAATATAGGAAAGTTGTTCATCTTTGCATAAAATGTTAGAATGCATAATAAATCATAATCATCGAAATTAATCATGTATAATCCAGTTTAAACCACTAAGTCAATCAACAAGCTCGAGGTCTCAAGGGCTTCCCAAAAGAAAGGTCAAGAAACGTGTAGGGTAGGGATGTATATAAGGTAATGTGGTGCTAGAATCCGGGAAAAGGATATCACTTCACTTTCACTTTGACTTTCAACATCTTCCACCAATAAGCTTTGCTTATTTCACACTTTTTCTTTTTTACTTTACTTTTTGGGATGCATGGACAGAGGTGCACAATAACCGAAGCCTAGGAAATCAACAATCATCAATTTCTTGAGATGCATAAAACCCTTGATGCACATACCATGACCCGTTAGGAATATCGCTCAATCTGACTTTGACAAGACACAAACACCCGGCTATGTGAATGGTGTCGAGTTACTCATCATCATGATTGACTTCCCCAAACCTATTTATTGCTTTCTAACACTTTCACTTCCAGCCAACTTCTCAACTTTTACTTCACTTGCTTTCACCACTTTACTTGCTTCCAAATTCCCGGATAGGTAAAGGGAGACAAAAATGTATATGAGGGGCTAAGCATGATCAAGAAGAAGAAGAGAGAAGAATGAATTGCCTTGGTCTTTCCAAGAAGAAAGTGAGAGAACTTATCTTGCGGTGTCAACCTTCAAATTCAACATAATTTGGATAAAAACAAAGTATTAAACATGCCAAAAATTTCAAACAAAGCATTTAGCAACTTAAACATATCATAAACATATCATAAAACCTTTCAAACATATAAAGATTTCAAAACCAGTCAGCAAACAAGATCTTCACTGAGATCATATCCAAATAAGAAGCACAAAACGTTTCGAAAACTCTCAGTTAAACCACCTCGGTCGAGGTGCTCTAGGTCAACCGAGGTGAAGTACCTCGTTCGGCCAGAACTGTCCCGGTCGAGGTCAGAATTTTTTTTTTCTAAACCAGTTTTGACGTTTTTCTCAATCAAATAACCTGTATACATGCATGTAATCTCAGATAAAACCATAGAAGCAAAATGAAGCATAAATATCCGATAATGTCGAGTCATACATCACATAAGTCAATAAAATACATAAACACCCCATACTTGGGACACACTGTCCCAGTGGGTCAGAATAAGTCTAGAGAAAATAAAGTACTCACCGGACATATAGCTGAGCTGCATAATAAATAAGAAAGAAAATCCTGCAAGCTCTCAATGATCACGATCCGGTGGTGGTGGTGGTGGCATGTACGGATACTAGGATGGGTCAAATGGATAACCCATAGTCTGCTGAAACTGGATCTCCATCATCCGGTGCTGATAGTGCTGGCTCTCTAGCATCTGATGAGTCATGCGGTCGAGCTCTCGGCGCTGGTCAGCAAATCTCTCATGGATGTCCACAGTAAGGGCAGCATAAGAGTCTATCATCTGATCCGTCAGATCATCGATCCGACGGTGAGCCTTTGGATCTCTCTGTCGGCGTACCCTACGCCTAGCAGGTCGCACTGGTGATGCAGCCGGCGCGGTCTCAGTATCGTCGTCGTCTAAGTCAATGACCGGCGCACTCGTCGCAACAGTATCAATCCCTGTATCCATAGGAACTCCACCATCCCTATCATCATCCTCATCATCAGCATCCTCAACCTCATCCTCCTCAGCTGGTGTAGCTGCGACAGCTGCTGCCTCTCTCACATCCTCCATTAGTGGGATCCAAGCAGTGTGCCAATAGTGAGGATCATACACTGAGAACTGGGGTGACTATCTGATCCCCTGTGGTGCAGTAGGCTCCCATGGCATCGCCACATATGGCGTAGTAAGTCCTCGAGGAACCAGTATCCTCCGAGTGATCATCTCCTGAAGCCCTAGCGGCTTGGCAGCCGCCATCATGGTACATGCGCTGAGATCCATATCCCGGTAACTCGCAATGTGAGTTACGATGCCTCCGCATGAGATATCCCCCTTCGCCTTGGCCTTGATCCTGTGTAGATCCTCTGCCAACATCAAGCCAAAGTCTGGGATCCCTCCAGTCACCATGCAGTAAAGGCTGAAAAGCTCCCCCTGTCTAACCTTTTGGGGCGTCTCAGTACGCGCCAAAAGAGTCTCACTAAAAATCCGGTGAGCTAACCTAAATGCTAGGTGAAAAATAATACGCTCCCTGGAGTCTCCAGGCGCCATCTGTCTGCGTGCTCAACTACATGAGCAATCTGACCCCAAAACTCCCTAGCTACAGCTCGGGAGGGAAAATCAACAGCAGTCGGAGCCGGGAAACCAAAGATGTCCCGCCAGTACTCTAAAGGAACTATGAAGTTCTGGTTCATCAACCGGTACTTCACAGCACGCTTTGTGGGAAGGTAGGTGAAGGAGCTAACAAACTCCAAAGTAGGCTCTAAGTAGGCAGGTGCGCGGATCTCAGTAAACTGATCTAGCCCTACCATCGAAATCATCTGTCTCAAATCTCCATCCACACGGAGACAATCAAAAGCTGATACGTCCAGGAAGCGAGGTGCAATCACTGGACGGGCTGCGGTGCGGTCATAGTCGACATGGTGTCGCTTGTGGATCACCGGTCTAGTAGGTCTGGAGGAAGAAGAAGAAGGGGAAGGAGAGTATCTATCCCTCAGGACCAGCTGTCTATCTGAACTCATCTCTAAAACAACCTGTCAGATCACCTCGGTCGGCCTGACAACTCTCAAGAACACCTCGGCCGAGGCACAGGCCGACTGGACCGAGGCGAATAACTGCGCGACGAATTTCCTCAAAAATCCAGTTCTTTTCCCCCAAAATCACTACAACTGGTTCCTATGGGGTACTTAATCTGTTTTTCAGCAAATGTAAGGGCAACCAAAGCCCAAATCGAAGGAAATCAGTGAAGAAAGCGAGATTAGGGTTTTTTCGATATTTACCCCGATTCGGTTCGGTTTTCTTGCAGATTGGCACTTGCACTGGGATCCTCTACCCTTTCTTTGCAATTTGGAAGAAAGAATCGTCGAAATCGATCGAAGAACGACGAAGCGACGCGAAGAGGCTGCCGCGGTCGAGGAGAAGGTAAAGGAGGAGAGAGAATTTCAACCCCCTTTTATACCCTTTTCTGGAACTGCTGTCACCTCGGTCGAGGTGGTCTCGACTGGACCGAGGTGGTACGGACCGAGGTGGATCTTCAGAAACCCTAGTCGCCTCGGTTGCTCAAGAATCATCTCGGTCGAGGTGCTTTGATTGTAACGGAGATGTGCCTCAGTCAAACTCCGTTTTCTCAAATTCTCGAACTTCTGTCCTTCCAGTTGTGCTCCTAGTTTATATTCCTTCCTTAGATGTCACCTGTTATCTGTCTAGGACGCCAAAAACAAAACAAAGCAAAGCAAAAGCAAACTATCTAAACTAGACTAGAAAAAGGGAAAAGAAAGCAATACCTTGGGTTGCCTCCCAAGAAGCGCTTGATTTAAGGTTGCTAGCTGGACCATACTGCGTCTCTATATGAGGTATAGTGGTGCAACCTCCTCAACCGGAATTTCCGGTTTGTTTTTCTTGAGTCTATGACCATTGACCTTGAAGCTTCCACTCGTTTCGCCCCATATCTCAACTGCACCATGAGGAAAAACATGTTTCACAACGTAAGGTCCGGTCCATCTAGATTTCAACTTACCTGGAAAGAGGCGGAGACGGGAGTTGAAGAGTAGAACTAAGTCTCCTTCTTTAAGTTCTTAGGGATGATACGCTTGTCATGCCATTTCTTCGTCCTTTCCTTATAGATTTTGGCATTCGCATAAGCGTTCAAACGCAGCTCCTCCAGCTCATTGATATCCAATAGCCGCTTCTCGCCGGCTTCATTAATGTCGAAGTTCAACCATTTGATCGCCCAATATGCTTTATGTTCTAACTCCACGGGAAAATGACAAGAATTCCCATATACCAAATTATAAGGGGTGATACCAATGGGAGTCTTAAATGCGGTCCTGTAGGCCCAAAGAGCGTCGTTCAATTTCATGGACCAATCCTTCCTCGTCCTAGAGACGGCCTTCTCCAAAATTGCTTTGATTTCTCTATTCGAGATCTCGACCTGTCCACTAGTTTGAGGGTGATAAGGGGTTGCTACCTTGTGGGTTACCCCTTACTTCGATAAAAGTGCCTTAAACTTTCGGTTGATGAAATGCGTCCCTCCATCGCTGATGATGATACGTGGAGTTCCAAAACGTGGAAAGATAGTCCTGTTAAAGAACTTCACAACCACCTTGGCGTCATTAGTGGGGGAAGCAATGGCTTCAACCCATCTATAGACGTAATCAACTGCTAGAAGGATATCGATGTTTCCTCCGGAGGATGGGAAAGGTCCCATGAAGTCTATCCCCCATACATCAAAGATTTCCACCTCTTGAATGTTATTAAGTGGCATCTCGTTCCTCCTAGATAAGTTCCCTGTTCTTTGGCATGCATCACAAGAGACAACAAACGATTGCACATCTTTAAATAATGTAGGCCAAAAGAAACCGGAACGTAATACCTTACCGCATGTCTTATCGGTGCTAGCATGTCCTCCACAAGGAAGTGAATGACAATGCCGTATGACGCTATTAACTTCATCTTCCGGAATGCATCTTCGAAGCATCCCATCCGGCCCGCGCTTGAATAGCAGCGGTTCATCCTAGTAGTAATGGCGTACGTCCTTGAAGAATTTCTTCCTTTGAGAGTACGTCAATCCGGGCGGTATTTCCTGGCAAACAAGGTAATTCACAATATCAGCATACCAAGGTCCGTTATTATAAGAAAGTTGGTGGATAGAATGTTCCACCAACTGAGGATGAATGTCAGAGAAAGGAGTAAGAAGTTTGTTATTTTCAGTAGTCTCAGTTGACATCATTTCGCCTTCGACCTCGGTCGAGGCGCAGAGGCGTTGACCGAGATGTTCTTCAATCGCCTCGCTCGGTCCAGAAAGTGCCTCGGTCGAGGTACTATAACTGGAACCGAAACTGGAGATCCTCGTCTCCTGGATTAGTTTCTCAGTTTTAGCTCTTGGATCTTCTTCTAGTGCCTTTAAGCTCCATATATCTGCATCACAAGAAGCATCTATACCTTCCTCCATTAAACTAAAACTAATAACTCTTTCAAGTGGATCGTTAATAAGGATAGAGCTCACCAATTCTCTTGATTCTTCTTCATCATAGATGTTGAAGATATCATCTCCTACCTTCATGGCCGCAAGTAATGCGAACTCCACTTCATCTCCGCCAATGTTGAATTTCAACTTGGCGTTCTTACAATCCACGTTGCAACCCGAAGTTGCTAGAAATGGTCTCCCGAGAATGATAGGAACAAGATAATCTGCGGGAATGTCAAGTACAACAAAGTCTATAGGTAAATAGAAGTTACCTAACTTAACCGGAACGTCTTCCAAAATTCCCACGGGATGGGTAATGGAGCGATCCACCATGTATAATCGAATCTTCACCGGCTTGGGCTCTCCAAGTCCGATCTTCACACATAGCTCCAGCGGAATGATGCTCACGTTGACTCCTAGATCACATAAGGCTTCACAAGTGACGTCCCCAACTTGAATGAGAATGCAAAATGAGCCGGGATCTCTCAACTTAGGTGGCATCTTCTCCTTTATGGTTTGTATGAGGTCCGAGGATTTAGATGTCATCCTTACTTCACCAAAGTCTTCCAGTTTCCTTTTCCTTGATAGGATCTCTTTCAAGAACTTCCCATAGGCGGGCATCCCTAGAATAGCATCAAGGAAAGGAATGTTAATGTGTAGTTTATTCATCAAGTCAAGGAACTTACCAAAGTGCTTGTCTAGATGTGCTCTAGCCCTTGACTAGGGGAATGGAAGTGGTGGTTTATAAGCAGGAGGTGGAACATATACTTCAGTTTTCCCCTCTGCTTTCTATGGCTCCACCTCGGTTGGCATCTCGGCCGAAGTGTTCTTCGACTGCACCTGGACCGAGGTGGTCTTCGTCGGTACTGGCACCGACCGAGGCACTGAATCTGCAGTCTTCAGTCCACTCCTCGTCGTTATGGCCATAATCAGGCCCTTAGGGTTGCTTTCCGTCCTTGTTGGAAGCTTCCCTGGATCTCTTGGCGTCTCATTCGCCCTACTAGCAAGTTGTTGTTCAAAGGCCTTTTGGGCCTTCGAAAATGAAGTCATGGATGTCTCCATAGCACTAAGCTTGATCAAGATGGCCTCCAGCACTGCGTCTTTCTTTTCCGGCTGGGACGAACTTGATCCTTGCCCCTGGCTCTTTAATAGAGTAGAAGAAGAGGAGGGGGAAGAGAGGAAAGGATTAGAGGAATCGTTAGAATTGGAGTTAGAATGATTGTTACCAGAATTTTGGTTGTTCGCCCTCCAATTATTGCTGTTGGATCCTCTATTGTTGTTGTAGTTGTTGTTCCGGGAACCGTTGTTGTTGTTACGGTATCCATTGTTGTTGTTCCTTGATCCTTGATCTTCCTTCTTGGTTTGAGCAACCAAGAGTTCCTTCAATTGCTTCACATCATTCTTCAAAGACGTGAGTTGATTGTTGTTAGGCGGAGCATCTTGAAAGTTAACTCTTTTAACTCCACCTTCAGCTCCTTGGTGGGTATATTTCTCCATATGCAAAGCTTGCTTCTCAATAAAGTCCCAAGCTTCGTCAATCGCCATGTCCATAAAGGTACCAACGGATAATAGTTGGAGGTTGAACTGGGTGCTTCCGTCCAGTCCCTTGAAGTATATCTCCAACAACTCTATCTTTGGAATCCCATGATGTGGGCAATCCAAAAGAATGTCTTTAAACCTCTCCCATGACTTGGACAAGCTCTCCTTGTCCTTCATAATGAATGCATTAATCTTCCCTCTCATTTCAGCGGTCTTAGAGGGGGGAAAGAATTTAGTCAAGAATTCCATAGTCATCTCTTCCCAAGTGCTGATTTTTCTTGGAGGAAGAGATTGATACAAAGTAAGAGCTCTATCTTTTAAAGAAAAGTAAAAAGGTCTTAGCTTGTAGTTGTTGTTTTCTATTCTTGAGGGTCTCAAGGTCTCCATCAAGATTTCATAGTTTTGAAGATGTTGATGCGGAGATTCCTTCTCTAGGCCTCCAAACTGGCATTGGCGAATCATGGAAAGAACTTGCGGTCAAAGTTCGTAGTCATGGTCCGCCGGATCTCCTAGGTTAACTCCTGGACGTCTCAGTTGTTGATTGGGGTCCATTCTTTGCCCTATGGTTTGCGGGATTCCTGCAAAAAGAGCGCCTCGGGCTGGCATCCGAGGTGGAAGTACCTCGGCTGGGGTGTCAAGTACTGGGACCTGCCTTGGTCGAGGGTCTGGAACTGGATCCTACATCGGTCGAGGATCGGGAATTGGATCTTCCCTCGGTCGAAGTAGATACTGGTCTCGTAAGGCTGCCATATCTGCTTCGATCGCTTCAGTTCTGGTGCGAGTTTCTTCTTTCTCCTGCCTTAGTTCTTCCCTGCTGAGGCGTAGCTGTTCTAACGCCTCATTCAACTCGGCCTCAAGATCGCGATTGTCTTGGTTGACCATCTTCGCTTCTCTCAAGCGTCGTTTGTATGTCTTTTCTGGTTCGGGATCGTAAGGAACGATTTCCTTCCCAGTGCGGGTTCTTTGCATAAACCTAAGAAAGAACCTGCGAAAGTCACTCAAGTAGAGTGGTTAGTAGACACGGGGGCAAGTGCCCCAAAAGCGAACCGCACAAAGAGATTAGCCACTCATCATCATGAAAGTATTAATCAAATATATGGGAAGAAAGAGAATAATTGAACAAGAAAACCTTAAGAGAAAGGCTTCAATAACTGAATCAATTATAAAACCAACAAGCGTTCCTTGGATAGAAATCCAACAAGACAAACAACAAAGAAGGGAATCTAAGATGATCTTACAAAAACCCTTCAAAAAGCTATAAAAGCTATAGACTTTCTTCCTTCAACCTTCAAAAAGGTTCTTCAAATCTCCCAACTGGAGTATGGCTGCAGCGGATGTCTAAACACAATCGGTGGTATAGCACGATGATAGCGGATGTATGCAGGATGTCGGTGGTATAGCACGATGTTATTTCCGGTGTAAGCGGATGTATGCAGGATGTCGGATTTGTGGGAAATCCGACCCTTTTTATAGGAAAATTACTCTCCAAAGATAAGATATCTTAGAAAGATCTCTTCCCATAAAAATAGGTAAAATTATATGGTCTATCTTATCTTCTTCCTTCCAGGAACCCAGCCCAAAAATATAAGATCCTCTTTCCGAAGATAAAAGATCTCAGCCAAGAATAAAATATTCTCGCCGCGTCCCAGGTGTTCGCGTCGGTCGAGTCGACTTCTCTGGATCACCTCGGTCGAGGTGACTTTGTAGTCAACCGAGGTGAATCACAACTGAATGTGAAATCTCTCAAATCTGGTCCAAAGTGAATCTTTAATCCTTGGCCATGCTTCCTGGATGTTTCCTTAAGCTCCCGAATGTAGCTCCAATGACTCCATAGCTCCTTTTGCTCCTTTTTGATACAACGCGTGCCATTTTACCTACGATTACAACGAAACTAGGTGTAGACCTCGATTCCCGCAAAGGTAGATGAAATGACAATATAATCACATAATATACATACAAACATGCAGATTATTGAAGATAAAACGTCTAAATAGGCCCCAAAATATAGACAATACAACGTACAAAGAATAACCCGAAAAGCTAAGTGATGACAATCACCACAAGGAGTGGTGTGAAGACAACCGACCCAATACCTCGATCAAGCAACGTTGTAAAGCAGCCCGTTTCGACCGAGATGACTCCTGAGTCAACCGAGGAGAATGCAACAAGAGGTCACCCCGGATTGAATCTCGACCAAAACACATCCGAGTCAACCGAGGTGAAAGAAAAAGGAGAAGTTTACATACCTCCTCAGGCTTACAAGCCTCCACTACCGTTCCCACAGTCTAAAGCGAGAGCACGTTTAGACAAGCATTTCGGTAAGTTTATAGACCTTATGAGTAAACTCCATATTAACATACCTTTCATTGATGCAATTCTAGGTATGCCAGCTTATGGGAAGTTCTTAAAAGAGATCCTCTCTAACAAGAGGAAACTAGAGGATTTTGGTGAAGTGAAGATGTCTTCTAGATCATCGGAACTCATCAAGATCACGAGGGAGAAAATTCCACCCAAGTTGCGAGATCCCGGATCGTTTTGCATCCCCATTGGAGTTGGAGAGGTCATATACGATGCACTTTGTGATCTAGGAGCAAGTGTGAGCATCATTCCACTTGCATTGTGTGAGAGGGTCGGTTTAGGAGAGCCTAAACCAATAAAGATGACATTGTATATGGCGAATCGATCCATCACTCAACCCGTTGGCATATTGGAAGGCATCCTAGTAAAGCTTGGTAAGTTTTACATTCCTATAGATTTTGTGGTATTGGACATTCCTACATTATCCAGTCCCAATCATCCTTGGGAGGCCATTTCTTGCAACCTCTGGTTGCTTTGTGGATTGCAAGAACACCAAATTGTCTTTCAACATCGGCAAAGAACGTGTTGAATTCGTGCTGTCAACTTTAATGAAAGGACATGGCCTTGAGGAGGACATTACATTTATGATGAAGAGGAATCACGAGCATTGGTTAGCTCTATCCTTATTAAAGATCCTCTTGGAAGAGTTTTAAGTTTTAGTATGATGGAGAAAGGTGTAGATGTTTCTTGTGATGCAGCTTTACAAAGCTTGGAAACTTTGGAGAAAGATCCAAAAGCTATTTTTGAGGAATTTGAAGAGGAGACGACAAACTGTCTCGACATTGTGCAGCTCACCTCGACCGAGGAGACTTTTGGAGGAACCGAGGTGAAAGCAACAGGGAGTCACCTCGGACCAAACCTCGGTCGAGACACTTTAGAGTCAAACGAGTTCATTGATTCTTCATCACCACCTCATTCCAAGGCTTCAAGTGTAAGAGCCTTAGTCTTTTAGGACCCCACGCCTGCGCTTCAGTTGAGACGCAGGTGCATAGTTGCCCCAACGGCCCTGTGTACCGCCCCCAACGGCCCTGTGGTCCGCCCCTACGGCTCAGGGACCCGCCCCTACGGTTTCTTGCGGCTGTGACCGCCTTCGTTGACTCCTTGACCTTGCTTTCCTCAGCTTCTTATATAAGCTTCTTCCTTTGATTTTGGAGGAGGGTTTCCTCATTCTTCTGTAGGCTTCTCCTTCCTCACGTTCTTCTTCTCTTCCTCTTCGTCCTTTGATCTTCTCCTAGGTGTTCCTTTGTTTTTGCAAGAGAGTTGGTGTGAGTTTTGAGCTTTGATGATGATGGGGATTGTTGAAGTTGAGCTGTGAGAGCCAATTGTGTGTATGGTGTGGATCCTTTCCCTATGTTTGGTTCCATCTTGGTGAGTTCTTCCTTCTCCTTCTTCTTTCTTTCTTCTTTTCTTCTTTCCTTTTTCCTTTAGCCTAGAAATCCACAAGTTTGATCTTGTGTTGATATACTTGGACATGTATTGATGTATATGTGTATGTATATGTGTGTGGATGGTTGTTGGATGGAAAAGAGGTGAAGTAGATCGAGTGGAGGATTGAAGAGAAGTCGGAGATTGCTTATGCATAGACAGCCGCCTCTGCGCCTGCCAGAAGCCGCCCTTGCGCCTGGTGTGCCGCCGCCCCTGCGTGGAGTGTCGCCGCACCTGCGCCTTCCTGGTGCTCATCCACTTTGTCTTCTTGTCACGCAGGTGCGTCTTGTCTAGGACATACCTAGGGTGGTATGAGTCCTTTCCTTTCCTAGTATGAGTGGATTAGAAGCATGATAGGTATGAGTATGGGAATAGGATGATTATATCATGGTATTGATTTATGCTGGTTATGGCTTTGGGGTTTAGTAGGTTGTTGAGGCTTATAGGTTGGATATGATCCTTGTGGATCCCTTGGGTCTAGGTGTTACCCCTTTGATTGATAGGAGATTTGATATCTCTTTATGCCTTGTTATTAGCCAGTGTTATCCTCCGAATTGGAGTTGATCGTGGTTGAGATTATCTTGAGGTTGAGGTAAGTCCGTAGGAATTACTTAGCTGCATTCCTATACTGGATGCATGCATGAGTGGTGATTGCTATATGCTTGATGGCATGCGGTGTTGATTATTACCGACCTATGGTTTATTGGTTTGCTCCCTTGCAGTGGTAGTGATAACCTTTCCCTTTCATCCTATAAGGAGTTTGGGAGGTTCTCTGAGGTCAGGCCAGTCTTGGTATACGGGATGGGCACTTCACCACTCCTTATGGTACACGGGAAGTGCGCCGATACTACTTTAGATGGCTATGGTACCCAGAGGCGAGGATGATATGTTCCTCGTGTCACATATTTTCATCTACTTATACATATGACTTGAGTGTACGACGTTATAAAGATAATTAAACGGGTAAATGTGTGGTAGCATGATTGAGTGTTTACCGTTCCATGACATGTGTATGTGCTTATGCATTATCTTACATATGAATGGTTAGCTAACGGTTTCATACCGTGTTGTATATGCTATATAGGATAGGAGGACTGTAGAGTGATCCTGCAGGGTGACTAGCCGAGGACTTCCGTACATTAGGTGGTATATGGGTTTTGGGGATGTTTACATATGTTGTATACGATGTGGCCGTTTTGTACTCGGATATGGTTTTGTATACCCTTTTGGTATATAGTTATTGATGACATGAATTATATACCATTATAATCATGCATATTGTAGAGGTTTACCTCGATTTGCCTTGCATTTAAGGAGAACTTGTGTACCTTTTGCGTTCTATTCAATAATATTTCAGAAATAGAGGTCTACACGAGTTTTGGTTGAATTATAGGTAAATGAAGTGGATTTGAAAGCAAAAGTGGAGCAAGGAGCATCTAAGGTCATTAAGGAAGCTAAAGGAGTCTTAGAGGAGTCACAAAGGGCAAAGGAATTACGTAAAAGAAGCACAAGGAAGAGGAAGAAAACAAGCCAAAGGACGAGCACTTTCTATTGAAGAAAATCGTGCCATTATACATATAAATCGGACGATTTTCTTCATTAGAAATCGAACGGTTTTATGTATAAATCGGCCAGCCCGATTTACTTTGTTTTTCGGCCAAATAAAAAGACGACATAAAGCCCACCAACTTTGGGCTCGAGAAGGGTTTTGCCAAACGGCCCACTAGCAAGAAACTATAGTTGGGAACCCTGGGAACGAAATCGAGGAGGCCGTAGTGGGAAATCTTTACACATTAGTGAGAGATTGAAGATCCAAGAAGAAGGATTGAAGCACTTTTACCGGAAAGTCAATCTTGATCATATTTGTGAGATTTCTGTATTCCATTGAAGTCTTTTTGGTTTTTGAACACGATATTGAGTAATTTGAGAGATACATTGATTACATTTGAGATTGGTTTACAAATTTGAAGGTTATTGAGTTTTTATATAAGATTCGGGTTTATTTGTATTATTTCACTCAATCTTTAATTTGATTTGATTTTGAAAATGGTTGGCTAAAACCATTGTGATTCTGGGGAAAATAGTTGATGATTGAGGCTTAGATGATGATAGACTGAACTCATTCAAACATTTGGACCCTGAGAGTTTAGATTTTTACTTTGCAACAAACAGGAAAATCGGCCTGTTCTTGAGATAAATCGGACGATTTATTTATGGTAGGTCGATTTAATACCCTGTCGAACTTTAATTGATTCATTCCTTAACCAAAGTTAACCCTAGCCTAAATCCCAACCTTGATTAACCTTTTTTTTTTTTACCTCTAATTGAATGTATGAAGAGACTTCAAACTTGATTCTACATTTAATAGATTAAGATTTCAAAAATTGGGTAATAGAGAGACTCAACATCCTTTATTAAGATTTTAAATGTGCTTTCTATTCTTTATCTTGGAGAGTCATATCCTGAAGTTTTAGATAGTTAGTTTGAACATAATTCTTGTCTTTAGATCTTTCTATATTGCAGCCTCAATAACCCTTATAGAGAGAACCTTTGGATTTGATAAATAGGTTTCGGAACTTCGCCGTACGATACCTGCCTTAGAACATATAATTTTGGCAATATAAACTCTGTCCTTATATCATTTAGAAGTGTCTTGAATCAAAAGCCAAAATCGGATACTTAAATCCTTGGAATCATTTCCCCCTTTATTAATCACAAAAGCTTTTGCATTTTCGCTAGATAATTGACTTTGAATTTATTCTCATCAAATCCCTGAGTTCGACTCTGGAATTCTTACTTTACTACAGTTGATCCGTACACTGCGGGTTCGCTTTGCTTTGAGTTCTAGATATAAATATTAAGACTTTGACGCACACACTTTTGAGCGAACAAGTTTTTGGCGCCGTTGCCGGGGATTTGGTCTAGACCAAATTCGGTTTTCGGTTGTCTAGCTTGAGAGCTCTTGCTCTTGTGATTTGATTAGTCTACTTGAGTGATCTTTGCAGGTTCTTTAGGTATATGCGAAAGACTAGATCCACTAAAGATCTAGTTCTTTTCGATCCCGAATTGGAGAAAACTTTAAGAAGAAAGTTGAAGGAAAAAAAATGGCTGAAAATAACGAGAGAAACATCCAGACTGAGTTGGATGAAACTCAACGTCAACTAAAGTTGAGTGAGAAAGCTCGTGTAGATGCTGAAACGAGTCATCAATTTCAAATTGATGAACTCAGGGCTATGATACTGAACATGAATATGGAATTGAACGAATCCAGGAAGAAGAAGAAAGTCAAGACGCCGACTAAATGCATTAGGAATGACTCATCCGATGATGAAGAACTTGACCCGGACATGCCGGAACTTGAGGAGATCGATCCACTGATTCATCCTGTTCGAAACACCCCAAAACCACGGGTTGTTCCTCGCCTCTTAACTAGGGATGTGAGAGTTGCTAATGAAGGTGATAGACCCCGAACTTTGGGGCAACGGATGGACCCAATTCAGCAACCACGCCGTCTAGGTGTGGATTTCGGAGATGAAGACATCCAGGAGTTTAGCTTCTCACCACAAGTTATCACCATGGTTCGCCAAAGTCAATATGGCGGAGCAAGTGCTGAATCTCCACATCAACATTTGCAGAATTTTGAGATTCTCATGGAGACTATGAAGTCGAAAAAGGCTACTACATGCAATTACAAGATCAAACCGTTCTTCTTTTCTTTGAAGGACAAGGCTCTAGCTTGGTACCAAACACTTCCAGCTGCAAAGCTGGCTACATGGGAGGAATTGTCTTCGGAATTCCTCACCAAGTTCTTCCCGCCATCCAAAACGGCGGAATTGAGAGGTAAGATAAATGCTTTTTCTATGAAACCTAACGAAAGTTTATTTCAATCTTGGAAAAGGTTTCAGGATCTCTTGTTGGATTGCCCACACCATGGCATTTCAAAAATGGAATTATTGGAGATCTACTATAAAGGATTGGATGTGGAAACACAATTCAACCTCCAATCTCTCTCTCATGGCACATTCATGGACATGAGAGAGGATGACGCTTGGGACTTCATCAAGAAGCAAGCCCAAGTGATTGAGAAGTATTACCACCGGAAGGTGGAACCAAATAGCCGGAATCAAGGTGATCTAGGAGTTAAATTGAACCATGCTTCTCAAAAACAAATATTTTCCCTCAACAATGAGATCAAAGAGTTGAAGGAAGTAATCAAAACGAGTCTTCAAAGGACTAAGGAGCAGGAGGCCAACTATATGGGAAGAGACAACGATTAAAGGAATGACTACCGGAACAACAACCGGAACTCTAACTGGAATAAAAACAATAGGAATTCCAATAGCAACAATTGGAGGTCGAATCAACAAGCTCCAGGTAATCCTTATTCCTATGCTGAAAAAGCTCTAACACCTCCATCTTCCTCTACTCCTTTGAAAAGCCAGGAACAATCATCGAACGGATCGAACAAACCCGATCCCATGTTGGAAACGATCCTAGGGAAACTACAAGGGTTGGAGAGCTATATAACTTCGGTTGATAAAGCTCACAAAGCTTTGGAAAGCCAAGTATTTAACAAAGCTGGAGAAGTTCCAAGAGACCAAGGGAAACTTCCCGGGAAGACAGAAGATAACCCAAAGGGAAGGGTTATGGCAATCACTACTAGGAGTGGCGTAACAACTACCGATCCTCAACCTAAAGTAGTTGAAACCACCACCAAAGAAGGAGAGGGAAAAGAGAAGGAAGATGTCTATGTTCCTCATCCCGCTTACAAACCACCTCTACCTTTTCCTCAATCTAGAGCGCGTGCATGCCTAGATAAACACTTCGGTAAGTTTATTGAACTTATGAGTAAGTTGCATATTAATATACCTTTTATGGATGCAGTTTTAGGTATGCCAGCTTATGGGAAATTCCTCAAGGAGATCCTCTCTAACAAGAGGAAATTAGAAGACATTGGAGAAGTCAAGATGAGTATGGAGTCTTTCGAACTCATCAAGACTATGACGGAGAATTTGCCACCTAAGCTACGTGATCCAGGATCCTTTTGCATACCCATCACTTTGGGAGAGGCTACTTATGATGCACTTTGCGACCTTGGAGCGAGTGTGAGCATCATACCACTTGCTTTATGCAAAGCAGTCGGTCTAAGAGAGCCTAGACCGGTGAAGATCACACTCTACATGGCTGATCGTTCCACCAATAAGCCAGTTGGGATATTAGAAGACATTCCTGTAAGACTCGGTAAGTTTTACATTCCTATAGATTTTGTCGTTCTTGATATCCCTGCAGATTATCCAGTTCCCATCATCCTTGGGAGACCATTCCTTGCAACATCCGGATGCATGGTAGACTACAAGAATGGCCAGCTATCCTTCAATATAGGTGAAGAGAAAGTGGAGTTCATACTCTCCTCTTTGATCAAGGAGCCAGCCTTGAGAGAAGATGTCTTTGACATCTTTGATGAAGAAGAATCTAGAGAGGTAGTAAGTTCAATCTTGATGAAAGATCCTCTTCAAAAGGTTCTTAGTATGAGCATCATGGAGGAAGGAGTAGAACATGACTGTGACGATGATGTGAAAGCATTAGAAGATGGTGAGGAAGAATCTGGAATAGGATTTGAAGAGCTGAAATCGACCCAGAAAACTGTGAAAAAAATCGGCTGTCACGAATTAAATCGTTCGATCTCTAAAGAGGTAAGTCGATTTTTGAAAACAGAAAGAAAAATCGACCCACAGATCGTCCGATTTTCTTCAGGGGAGGTCGATTTATTGAAGAATTCTCCGGATCCCACAAACTTGACTGTAGTTGTTCTCAACTCTAGTGATACACCCTCCCCACGTTCAGAGGCTTCCCCCATGACATTGGAAGGTCATGAATCATCGGTCAAAGCACCTCCATCATTGGAATTAAAGCCCCTCCCTACACACCTAAGGTACGCATTCCTTGGCACTAATTCTACATATCCGGTCATAGTTAATGCGAATCTAGATGATGTTGAGCTAGAGAAGCTCATGAAGGTTTTAAGGCAACATAGGAGAGCATTAGGGTATACTATTGATGATTTGGTAGGTATAAAACCTTCCCTATGTATGCATAAAATTTTAATGGAAGAGGACTACAAACCTTCACGTCAACCTCAAAGACGGTTAAATCCGGCAATGAAGGATGTCGTGAAGAAAGAAATCCTTAAGTTACTTGATGCAGGTATCATCTTCCCTATCTCCGATAGCAAATGGGTGAGCCCAGTACAAGTAGTACCAAAGAAAGGAGGCATTACCGTTTTTGCCAACAAAAACAACGAACTTATTCCCACAAGGACAATTACGGGGTGGCAAATGTGCATCGACTACCGTAAGCTGAACGTGGCTACTAGGAAGGACCACTTTCCCCTTCCTTTTATTGATCAAATATTGGAAAGGTTAGCCCAACACTCTTACTTTTGTTATCTAGATGGATATAGCGGTTTCTTTCAGATTCCCATTCACCCGGATGATCAAGAGAAGACGACTTTCACATGCCCTTGGGGTACATTCGCCTATAGAAGAATGCCATTCGGTCTATGCAACGCTCCAGCAACCTTTCAAAGGTGTATGATGGCAATCTTCTCCGAATATGTATAGAACATCATGAAAGTCTTTATGGACGACTTTTCGGTATACGGTTCTTCCTTTGATAACTGTCTCTCTAACCTTTCATTAGTTCTTAAGAGATGTGAGGATACTAACTTAGTTTTAAATTGGGAAAAGTGTCACTTCATGGTCACTGAAGAGATTGTGTTAGGTCATCTAGTATCACAAAGAGGAATAGAGGTTGATAGAGCTAAGATAGAAACTATCGAAAAGTTACCTCCTCTCTCTTCTGTAAAAGGAATAAGAAGCTTCTTAGGACATGCAGGCTTCTATAGGAGATTCATAAAGGATTTTTCTAAGATTTCAAAACCCTTGACTAATCTTTTAATGAAAGACGCAACTTTCGAATTTTCGAAGGATTGTTTAGATGATTTTTGCAGGATCAAAGAAGCTTTGATTTCAGCGCTAATCATCCAACCACCCAATTGGGCTCTTCCTTTCAAGGTTATGTGCGATGCAAGCGATGTCGCTATAGGAGCCGTACTTGGACAGAAGAAAGATGGTCGCACTCATGCCATCTACTATGCTAGCAAAACGCTAGACGAGGCTCAATACAACTGTGCCACCACGGAAAAGGAACTCTTAGCTGTAGTTTACGCTTTTGAAAAGTTTCGTTCCTATCTTGTAGGTGCAAAAGTGATTGTCTATACATATCATTCAGCAATATGCTACTTATTCACGAAGAAGGATGCGAAGCCAAGGCTTCTAAGATGGATCTTACTCTTACAAGAGTTTGATTTGGAAATTCGTGATAAGAAAGGGTCGGAAAACTCCGTTGCTGACCATCTTAGTCGTCTTCCACACCTCACCGACGAGACGGATGAAATCCCTATATACGACTCATTCCCTGACGAGCAACTACATGAGATTGAAGAGTGTCTTCAACACATCTCAAAAGGTAATGATCCATGGTTTGCTGACATTGTAAATTACCTTGTTTGTCAAGAGATTCCCCCCGGACTTTCGTATGCTCAAAGGAAGAAGTTCTTTAAGGACGTCCGACACTTCTATAGGAATGAACCTCTTCTATTCAAAAAAGGTCCTGATGGTATATACAGGAGATGCATTCCAGAAGATGAGGTGGAAAGTGTCATCCGCCATTGCCATTCTCTTCAATGTGGAGGACATGCTAGTTCCCACAAGACTTGTGCTAAGGTACTTCGTTCCGGTTTCTTTTGGCCTACACTATTCAAAGGTGTGAAAAAATATATTGTTGCTTGTGATGCTTGTCAAAGGACAGGTAATATATCTAGAAGGAACGAGATGCCTCTCAACAACATACAAGAAGTAGAGATCTTCGATGTATGGGGAGTAGACTTTATGGGACCTTTCCCATCTTCTTGCGGAAACCAATATATACTTCTCGCCGTAGACTATATCTCGAGATGGGTTGAAGCAATCGCTTCTCCTACTAATGATGCAATGGTAGTGGTGAAGTTCTTCAATAGAATGATTTTCCCAAGGTTCAGAACTCCCCGAACCATCATTAGTGACGGAGGAACGCATTTCACAGCCCGTCGATTCGAGACTCTATTGTCTAAGTATGGGGTGACCCATAAGATAGCTACGCCATATCATCCGCAAACTAGCGGACAAGTTGAGATATCCAATAGAGAGATCAAGGGAATTTTAGAGAAAACTGTCTCTAAAACAAGGAAGGATTGGTCAATGAAGCTTGACGATGCATTGTGGGCGTACAGAACCGCCTTTAAGACACCAATAGGTACGACTCCCTATAATCTCATTTATGGTAAATCTTGTCATCTTCCTGTAGAGCTAGAGCATAAAGCATATTGGGAAATCAAGTGGCTCAACTTTGACATGAAAGAAGCCGGAGAGAAGCGGCTCTTAGACATCAACGAGCTGGATGAGATCCGGCTAAATGCGTATGAGAACGCAAAGATCTACAAGGAAAGGACGAAGCGTTGGCATGATAAGCATATCATTCCAAAAGATCTGAAAGAGGGAGATCAAGTCCTTCTATTCAACTCGAGGCTTCGTCTATTTCCAGGTAAGCTTAAATCCCGTTGGACAGGACCTTATGTAATTAAACGAATTTTCTCCCATGGTGCAGTTGAAGTATGGGGTGAACAAAGCGGAAATTTCAAAGTTAATGGCCAACAGTTGAAGAAATACACACCGGAAGCTCCGGTCGAGGAGATAGCTCCTATCCTCCTCCATTGAACACAAACCATACACCGTCCAGCTAAAGACGATAAACCAAGCGCTTCTTGGGAGGCAACCCATGATAGTATAGCTTTTCCCTCCTTTCATCACTTAGTTAGAATAGATTAGTTGCTTTGTTTCTTTATTTTCGCTTTTTGTTTGTTCCTCGATGCACTCTTGGTTTGTCGTGTCATTAATCGCAGGAAATTAGGTCCAATTTGAGAGATCCATGGAGAAAGGGAGCATAAATCAGTTTAAATCTCAATTTCCAAGAGGAACAAGGAAGGAAATCAAGGTACACAAAGTAAATCGTTCGATTCAGGAACAAAGCAAGTCGATTTTTGACAACAGAAAGAAAAATCGACCTAGAGATCGACCTACCAAATTAAATCGACCGTTTTTTCTTGTGTTCAGAGAAAATGAAAGAAAAAATCACCCCGACGATTAAATCGACCACCTAGATCGTCCGATTTTCTTCATAAATTCTCAAGCCTATATAAAGACACAAACACTCGATTCCCTCATTCCAAAACACCTCCACTCTCGATTTCTCTCTCTCAAAAGCTCCAAAAATCGCCCACCGCCTAAATTCCTCATTCCTTAATCGTTTTGAACGCTTCTTGGCTCCAAACTGAAGCATTTTCAACAAGGAACAAGGATCTAGCAACAACAAACTCGGCAATCGACTCTTCCATCCGGAATTCAGGTTTTTCATTCCGAAACCTAAGTTTCTCATTCGAATTTGAATCTTGCTTAGAAAGTGTTTGTTTGATGAGATTGATTGAGGGGTTTGCTTAGGAAATACTATAGGAGACTGTGTGGTGATTGTTGAGTCAGAACTTTACAAAATTGTGAGAATCGTAGAAATCGACAGAAAAATCGACCTAACCCAGAAAAATCGGACGATTTTTGTGAAGAACATGCCGATTTTTTGATGCAGAAATGGAAATTGTGAAGAGAATAACTAGAAATACGGGGAAGAAGAAGGGATCTTCTTCCAAATCCCCTCCCCCACCTCCACCACCCTCTCAAACCATTCCCAAACTTCCACCTCCCGCATCCAAACACAAGAAAAGATATGAACGTATGTTAGATCGCCCATTTACCCCTCCTAGATACATTATGCTAGACGACTTAAACCCCTTGTTTGTTCGAGAGGATGTAGACATGATGTTAGATAAAGCTGGGCTGAGTCAGTTTGCTATGATAAGAGAAGATGCTTACACCGAGATCACCTTAGAATTCCTTAGCACCTTCGAGCATGACCCTAGAGAGAGAACGGTCTCTTTCCTTCTCATGAACCGCGACCATGCTATGAGTATGGATGACTTTGGGGATTTGTTTGGTTTCTCTTACTCTAATGCAGGCACATTTGCGAGAGGAGTAAGCGCTAGCGCTTTTTGGGAATCTATTTCGGTGGGAGAATATGGAGGAGATAAGTGGAGACCCGGGAATTCAAAGGAGGCTAGTATGTACAACCCCTCCTTTAAGGTAGTACATAGGATCCTTAGTGAAAGCCTATTTGCTCGTACGGAAACCCCACAGAAGCTCAAGGCTGATGAGCTCTTCATCTTATACTGTATGACAAGCACTACCGTCCCCGACATCACCTCCATGCTTGCTGACTATCTAGGAAAGATAGCCAACAAGGCAAAAGGTGACATTTGTGCTGGAGGCCTTGTCACTCACGTGGCTAAGGCATTGGAGTTAGACTTCTCGGGTTGCACTCTAGTTGAGAGTGCCCTCCCATTAGGTTCACAGAGATTGGTTGTCCGACAGGTTTTGATTCCTCGAGGGAGAGGAACCCTTCATGTGCCCATGCCGTGGGCAAAGGATCCAAAGAAGAAGCCATCCGAGATTATTTGGAAGTCCGAATACACTATTCGGAATAGGAGGAATTGGAAGGAAACGTTTGAATCGATGCTTGAGGAGATGTCTCCTCCTATGTATTATGATGATGATGCAGGTGACGCTGAGGACGAGGAGGATGATGAGGATGGAGCACAACAGGGGAACATGCTTGAGTTCGAGAGTGGCACTTATAGTGGTCACGCCACGGATGCCATGGACACCGATACTCATGGTGGAGGACCTAGCAGGACTAGTAGAGGTGACGAGGAGACAGAGGATGACATGCAGCCACCTCGCCACTCTTTTGCACATGCCCTGAGCCATGGACGAGGACATCGACTTCCCCGCCACTTTAGAGACTTAGTCTCTAGCTTCCAAAGCCTCCGCACCGACTATCGCGCTCTCTACACCGACTATGACACCTTGAACACTTAGTTCAGGGAGTACCGGCACGACACGGACGCTAGGCATTCCTCCTACGACGGCCAGATGAGAGACTTATACTACCATCAGTTCGGCCACTTCTACGATCCTAGTGCACCGATGTATCAGTATCCTCCACCACCACCACCGACCGAGGATTGAGCTTCCACTTCTTTTACATTGTAAGTATTTTTCTCCATATTATGCTTGATTTTCACATTGGGGACAATGTGGATGTTAAGTATGGGGTATTTGGGGTACTTACAATACCTTTTGCTTCATCTTAGCACTCTATGCACTTTATACTACTCTTGATGATTTGGCTTGTAATAACTCTTATACTACTTGCTTTCCACTTTGACATTTGCATTTGGATGATCTTTTTCAAAAATTATGACTCTTTTCAAAAATTTTGTGCTTATTATGATGGAAATACCTCTATGATGAGAATTGTGATGTGGATGGGCAAAAAGATGACTTGGTTGTGTTGAGATTTTAATCATAGCATGAATGAGCTTGCTTTTGTTACTTGAACACATGAATAAGTTATATGATTTAGATGTTTTGATAAGAGAATGAAATAATAGTCGAAGCTATATTATAAGTTCTTCTACGTCATATAAGAATGACTAAGGCAATTCACTTCTTTTCTCTTCTCATATCTTGATCATGCTAGCCCCTCAATGAAATATGTGACCCTCCTTTTACCATCCGGGAATTAGGATAAGTGATTGAAAAAAGGGATGTTTGATGTGGGAGGGCCAATGAAAATGTGTTAAGTGAAAGTGTAGCAATTCATAAGTTTGGGGACGTTGAACATGAGGATGAGTAACTCGGCACCATTCACATAGCCGGGTGTTTGTGTCTTGCCAAAGTCCGATTGAACGACAAGTCCTAACGGGATATGGTATGTGCATCAAGGGTTTGAGGCATCTCGAAATTTGAGAAACGCCGATCTCCTAGCCTTCGGTTATTGTGCACCTCTATCCATACTCTCAAAAAGTAAAGTAAAGAAAGCAAAGCTTTTACATGCAAAGCATATGTGGTGAAGTAAAGTTCTTGAAGGTTTTATGTTGTTCCTCTTTCCCGGATTAACACCACAATGGCCTAAAATAGTTCCCTCCCTTAACACGTTTCTTAGACCTTATCCTTGATTAGAAGACCTTGAGACTTTTATGCATGTATTTAAGACTTCATAGCTTAGACTTGTTTGATTTTAATTACCTCTACATCTTTATCATGTCCTTTATTTGTGTTTTCAAGAAAGAAAAGAGAGTTAGTCCATGTTATTGTTATCATTGATACATACTTTGCCTTCCTATGCCTTGAAACATCACTTTGAGGGTGATCCAATAAGAAGAAGCACTATCAAAAGAAAATTTTTTGAGTTTTCATACATATATAATGCATGACATCTTGTATTCTAAATTTGAGTCTTGCTTAGGGACAAGCAAGGGGCAAGTATGAGGTATTTTGATGACATGAATTATATATCATTATAATCATGCATATTGTAGAGGTTTACCTCGATTTGCCTTGCATTTAAGGAGAACTTGTGTACCTTTTGCGTTCTATTCAATAATATTTCAGAAATAGAGGTTTACATGAGTTTTGGTTGAATTATAGGTAAATGGAGTGGATTTGAAAGCAAAAGTGGAGCAAGGAGCATCTAAGGTCATTAAGGAAGCTAAAGGAGTCTTAGAGGAGTCACAAAGGGCAAAGGAATTACGTAAAAAGAAGCACAAGGAAGAGGAAGAAAACAAGCCAAAGGACGAGCACTTTCTGTTGAAGAAAATCTTGCCATTATACATATAAATCGGACGATTTTCTTCATTAGAAATCGAACAGTTTTATGTATAAATCGGCCAGCCCGATTTACTTTGTTTTTCGGCCAAATAAAAAGACGACATAAAGCCCACCAACTTTGGGCTCGAGAAGGGTTTTGCCAAACGGCCCACTAGCAAGAAACTATAGTTGGGAACCCTAGGAAGGAAATCGAGGAGGCCCCAGCGGGAAATCTTTACACGTTAGTGAGAGATTGAAGATCCAAGAAGAAGGATTGAAGCACTTTTACCGGAAAGTCAATCTTGATCATATTTGTGAGATTTCTGTATTCCATTGAAGTCTTTGTGGTTTTTGAACACGATATTGAGTAATTTGAGAGATACATTGATTACATTTGAGATTGGTTCACAGATTTGAAGGTTATTGAGTTTTTATTCAAGATTTGGGTTTATTTGTATTATTTCACTCAATCTTTAATTTGATTTAATTTTGAAAATGGTTGGCTAAAACCATTGTGATTCTGGGGAGAATAGTTGATGATTGAGGCTTAGATGATGATAGACTGAACTCATTCAAACATTTGGACCCTGAGAGTTTAGATTTTAACTTTGCGACAAATAGGAAAATCGCCCTGTTCTTGAGATAAATCGGACGATTTATTTATGGTAGGTCGATTTAATACCCTGTCGAACTTTAATTGATTCATTCCTTAACCAAAGTTAACCCTAGCCTAAATCCCAACCTTGATTAACCTTTTTTTTTTTTTTTTTACCTCTAATTGAATGTATGAAGAGACTTCAAACTTGATTCTACATTTAATAGATTAAGATTTCAAGAATTGGGTAATAGAGAGACTCAACATCCTTTATTAAGATTTTAAATGTGCTTTCTATTCTTTATCTTGGAGAGTCATATCCTGAGGTTTTAGATAGTTAGTTTGAACATAATTCTTGTCTTTAGATCTTTCTATATTGCAGCCTCAACAACCCTTATAGAGAGAACCTTTGGATTTGATAAATAGGTTTCGGAACTTCGCCGTACGAAACCTGCCTTAGAACATATAATCTTGGCAATATAAACTCTGTCCTTATATCATTTAGAAGTGTCTTGAATCGAAAGCCGAAATCGGATACTTGAATCCTTGGACACATTTCGCCCTTTATTAATCACAAAAGCTTTTGCATTTTCGCTAGATAATTGACTTTGAATTTATTCTCACCAAATCCCTAAGTTCGACTGTGGAATTCTTACTTTACTACAGCTGATCCGTACACTGCGGGTTCGCTTTGCTTTGAGTTCTAGATATAAATATTAAGACTTTGACGCACACACTTTTGAGCGAACAGTTATACACTTTTATGTATTTGTTTTTATATCTGTCGGTGCCTTGTTGTAAGATCTAGTGAACTTGTTGTGAAGCTAGGGTCAAGATCCACTGTGAGATCCTAACTCAGTGACGCCTCAAGTTCCGCGGATTTGGGGTGTTATAGAGTTGGTATTAGAGCCAGGTTGACAACAATGACACTTGTAATCAGCAATAAAGGTTGGATAGATATATAAACAGAACCCGAAAGGGGTCTGACTTTTCAAAAGGATTTTTGTTTGGAAACTGTGTATACAGTTGATTTGGGATAGAATGTATGGAAAGTCATCACCTCTGTTGTGGATATTAGTAGTATAGATATGTATATATATGTATTAGGGATTATATGCGTGGACATGTTATATATATATATATATATATATATATATATATATATATATATATATACACACACACACACATATGGCATATATATAGCCTTAGGTGTGTATGTGTATGCCGCATATGACTCGGACTAGAGCAACCTCTACTGTGGGACTGGGTAGAGGTAGACCACCTCTTCCTCCAGTGATAGGTCATAGACTAGTTCCCGCTGTTGATCTGCCTGTGGTGGAGGGTGTTCATGAGGAGATTGTTGAGAGCATCGTTCGTGAGACTAGGAGCGGAGTAGCAGCGAGACAGAGATCTTAGTGAATCCAGTCACTTGACTCTGATCATGTCTCTATGAGGGGACCAAAGTTTCACGCGTACATCAGACGAGTGGAGGAGGCTTTATGAGCGGGTAGATGTGCCCTAGATCTGCTAGCACAGGAAGGATCTTCTGAGATGTTCCAAGGAGCTACTCAGGTGCCAGTTACACCGGCACATGCTGCTAAGATTGTTAGAGCTCCAAAAGAGTATAGAGGACCTCGACCAAACACTCGGTTGAAGGCATTTTATTAGATAGGTGTACCACCTTTCTCTAGGAAGGTGGGATTAGAGACTGAGATATGGATTGGACATGTGGACTCAGTCCTTGAGTCCATTAGATGTCCAAAGGACAAACGGATAGAATTAGTACAAACTCTATTCCTTGACCTAGCTCAGCAATGGTGGAGGACCATGTAGATTCGAGCTAATAGCTATGATAAGATATGGAGTATGATCCGAGAGCGTTTCTGCCCTGCCTCACTGAGGAGGGAGAAACTGTAGGACTTTGTTGAGACTGGCTTCGAGGATGTGCCAATAGTTGATGCCATTAGTCGTTTCCAAGAGGAGTTGGCATTACTGGGTCCAGCTGCAGCTTCTGAGGACCAACACATGTATCTGTTCTCCCGTCGACTGAGGGAGAGTACACTTTCTTACATGGCGGGTTTTCATTGCGAGTCTTTGACAAACTATCAAGACAAAGCCTCAATATATGTGCGTGAGCGGGCCATCTAGAGGAGGACTTCTTAGATTTGACGGTTTGAGAAGAGACAGTGGACTAGGCAGACCAGTGTTATTGGTAGAGCTTCAGGTTCCGGGCAGAGCCAGAGACGCCAAAGTTATCCCTCATCTACACCGGTTGCAGAGAAGGGAAGACAATACTTCAACTGTGGCAATCGTGGACATATACGACCAGAGTGTACGAGGCCGCTGGTGACTTGTTACACTTGTGGAAGACCAGGTCATAGAGCCTTCTTTTGTAGACATGGTGGAGCTACATTGCAACAGGGTTTTTCCCTTGCTAGTGTATCAGGAGGTGGGTAGAGGCCACCTTAGCAACAAACACAGGGACAACGGAGAGTCCTAGATCGTCCTTCTACTCAAGGATTTTCTCCCGGATCGAGTAGAGGTAGAGTTCGTGGTTGGAGCACCACTAACACTAGAGGAGCACAAGGGAGCGTTTTTGAGTTGAGGAGTGAAGAGGAGCCAGTTGCACCGGCTGCTATAGGTACCATTTTGATTCATGGCTTGCCTGTTAGAGTTTTGTTTGATACCTGCTACACACTCATTTATTTCTAATGCATACGTTGAGCATTTGGGTTTAGTTACGATAGAGGGGATACCCTTTATTATAGAGTTACCCGATGGTAGTAGGGTTAGAGGTAACCGCAAGATACGTGACTGTCCCATTTGTTTAGGGACTCGTGGGTTACTTGTAGACTTCTTTGTCATGCCGTAGGTGCATGATGAAGTCATTTTAGGTATGGATTGGATGTATAGACATCGTGCTGTATTAGACGTAGGTAGGAGGACCGTGACGGTCTCTACCAAGTTAGGTCAGATAGGGGTTTTCCGAGGTTGGGACCTTGGAAAGACGGGTTCTATCATCAGTGCACTTAGAGCAGCGAGGTTGATTGGACAGGGTTTTGAGGCCTTTTGGTGTTATGCCATGAAGGATGGGGAGAGTCCAGCGTTAGAGGATATCCCAGTGGTTTGTGAGTTTATGGATGTATTTGATGAGCCGTCTAGTTTGCCGCTTCATCGGAGTGTGGATTTTGACAAAGAGTTAGAGCCTTGGACGAGACCGATCTCGAAGGCCCCGTATCGCATGGAGCCTGTCGAGATGTTGGAGCTGAAGAAGCAACTCGAGGAATTGGCTGAAAAGGGTTTTATACGTCCTAGTGTTTCACCATGGGGTGCACATGTCCTCTTCATGCGGAAGAAGGACGGATCGTTGAGATTGTGTATCGATTACAAAGAGTTGAACAAGGTGACCATAAAAAATAAGTATCCACTGCCCTGTATTGACGACTTGCTAGATCAGCTTCAAGGAGCGACTGTGTTGTCCAGGATTGATTTACGTTCAGGATATCACAAGTTGAGGGTGAGAGAGATGGATGTGCACAAGACGGAATTTTGGACCCGATATGGACACTACGAGTTTGTAGTGATGCCATTTGGGCTCACGAATGCCCCAACATTCTTCATGGAGTTGATGAACATCATCTTCATCGACTTCTTGGATTAGTTTGTAGTGGTCTTTATTGATGACATCCTGGTGTACTCTCAGAGTAGGGAGGAGCATGCAGGACACTTGAGGACAGTTTTTCAAGTTTTGCAAGATAAAGAGCTGTATGCCAAGGTCTCTAAGTGCGAGTTCTGGATGCCAGAAGTAGCCTTCTTGGGTCATATTGTTTCTGCCGAGGGGATCAAGGTTGATCCAACGAAGATTGAGTCCGTAGCAGCATGGACGCTACCGACGAATGTCAAGAAAGTATGCAGCTTTCTTGGCCTAGCCGGTTATTACCGACACTTTCTGGAGGGATTTTCTGTGATTGCCCGTCCACTTACGAGTTTGTTGAGGAAGACCACTAGGTTTGTATGGTCTGAGTAGTGTGCGCAGAGGTTTGAAGAGCTGAAGAGATGTTTGACTTCTGCTCCTATCTTGGCACAACTAGAGGGCACAGGGGATTTTGTGGTTTACAGTGATGCATTTAAGCTAGGCTTGAGATGTGTGTTGATGCAGAGGAGTAGAGTGATTGCATATGCGTCTAGATAGTTGAAGACGTAAGAGGAGAACTACCCGACTCATGATCTAGAGTTGGACGCGGTAGTTCATGCGTTGAAGATCTGGAGACATTACCTGTATGGTGCTACATGCCAAATCTTCACTGACCATAAGAGTCTAGAGTATATTTTCACGCAACGGGAATTGAATAACCGCCAGCGTAGATTGCTTGAGCTGATCAAGGACTTTGACCTTGAAATTCTATATCACCCAGGGAAGGCGAATGTAGTCGCCGACGCCCTCAGTTGGAAGATGCCTCGAGAGAAGGTGATTGAACGACTGACTGTACAACCTCAGTTACAAAGGGATCTAGCGTGGCTAGAGATGGACATCCAGTTTCCTGATGAGGATGTTCATTTATCGACTTTAGAGGTTCTACCTTAGTTGGGTGAGATCCAACAGAAGCAGGAGACATGTCCAACGTAAGCATGTCCACGGGTCAAGGGTCACCCGTGACCCGGCGGGTTTCGACCCGCCCGTAACCCGACGGGTCAGTGACCCGGCAGGTTACGGGTACGGGTAAGGGTCGAGGTGATCCTTACCCATGACCCGGTGGGTCATGACCCGGCGGGTCATTAATTTTGAAAAAAAAAATAAAAAAAAACTCAACGGCTATTTTTAGCCGTTGGCGGGTCGACCCGCCGGGTCATCTTCTTTTTTTTTTTAAAAAAAATTTGTTTTTAAAATAAAAGATGCAACCCGCCGACCCGCCGGGTATGACCCGTGACCCGGCGGGTCGCCAACCCGGCGGGTTGGCCTTTTACACGGGTCCGGGTCACCCTTCCCGGACCCTCGACCCGGCGGGTCCGACCCATGAACATGCTTAGTCCGACGTTGATAAAGATTCGAGAGAGGATGTCTCGTTGTAAGGCACCACATTTCTCCATAGGAGCACATGGAGTGATGAGATGTCGTGACCACGTCTGTGTACCCGCTGATGCAGAGTTGAGGCAGAGGATTTTGCAGGAGGCACACTCCACACCTTACTCAGTACACCCCGGTACGAGTAAGATGTATCAGGATGTGAGACGTTCGTATTGGTGGGGCGGGCTGAAGCCCAATGTAGCCATATTTGTGGCATAGTGTGTAATCTGTCAGTAGGTAAAGATAGAGCATTGCAGATATGGAGGTGAGCTCCATCCATTGCCAGTACCGTAGTGGAAGTGGGAGGAAATCACCATGGATTATGTGACCAGTTTGAGTCTGAGCAGAAGCTTTGATGCCATTTGGGTTGTAGTTGACAAACTGACGAAGACGACACGTTTTATTCCTATCAGGGAAACGTGTCCGGTGAGCCGTTTAGTTGAGGAGTTCACTAGGTAAATAGTGAGGCTCCATGGTGTACCAAGGACAATCGTCTTAGATCGAGATGGACTATTTACCTTGAAGTTCTGACAATAAATTCAGACTGCCCTGAGGACAAGTTTGCACGTCACGACTGCATTCCATCCTCAAACAGATGGTCAGTTAGAGAGGACCATTCAAACGCTAAAGGACATGTTGCGAGCTTGTGTATTGGACTGGGGATAGGGATCGTCAGATTACCTCCCATTGGTTGAGTTCTCGTACAACAGCAGCTGGCATGCAACGATGGAGATGGCCCCGTATGAGGCACTATATAAGCGGAGATGTCGTACACCATTATGCTGGGATGAGCCTAGTAGTGTTAGTGGTTTGGCACCTTATTAGATTCAGGATTATATTGCTCGTGTAGCATTGATTAGAGATAGAATGCTGATTGCACAGAGTCGTCAGAAGTCATATGCAGATAGGAGGCGTAGACCTCTAGAGTTCCGGGTAGGAGCTCATGTGTGGCTGAGAGTGTCTCCAACACGAGGTGTTAGACATTTCGGCATTAAGGGGAAGTTGAGCCCCTGATATGTCGGACCGTTCGAGATTATAGATTGAGTTGGGAGAGCAGCCTACAAACTTGCTTTACCACCGAGGTTATAGGGTGTTCACCCCGTGTTCATGTGTCTTAGCTGAGGGAGTACATACCAAATATGAGACACATAGTCAGTTATGATGACTTAGTGGTTGATCCGGACCATACTTTTGTTGAGCATCTAGTTGTAGTCTTAGAGCGAGGTATGAGACGACTGCGTTCGAAGGACATTCCTATATTGAGGATACAGTGGTCGAGACGAGGACCTGATGAGGCTACATGGGAGACTGAGGATAGTATCCAGAGGAACTATCCAGATTTTTAATCCGAGATAGATGCACCTGTAGGATCGATGAGTAGATCTTAGTGCTACCTTGGTGAGTGTTGTGATTATGTGTTTTGATGTGTTTATATTCGTGCTAGCTATGATGTGATATATGATCTTGTTAGATCTTGATGTGCTAGCGCGATTTATGATTATAGTTGGAGATGGTTCTTCCTCCATGCTATTATGATATGATTATAATTTCACTGGAGATGTTCTCTCTCCACGACCTAGTGTTATGAGTATGGTATAGAAGAGACGTATTTCCTCTATGCCCTTGTGATGTGACTATAGTTTGGCTAAAGATGGTTTACCTCTATTCTATTGGATAATATAGTGATCTTGTTGCTGGAGATGATGATTCCTCCATGCATGCGTTTTGAGGTTATAGAGTGTTATATGTTGATACCTTATGAACAAAGATGTGATACCTCCGATAGAGAGAGTTATACCTCGGCATATAGGTCCGAGAGGATTTGGGATTGTGCAAGTTTTGGGACGAAACTTGTTTTTAGGGGGTGTGATGTAAGAGCCTTAGTCTTTTAGGACCCCGCGCTTGTGCCTCAGCTGAGACACAGGTACATAGTCGCCCCAGCGGCCTTGTGAACCGCCCCCAGCGGCCCTGTGGTCTACCCCTACGGCTTAGGGGCCCGCCCCTGTGGTTTCCTGCGGCTGCAGCCACCTTCGTTGACTCCTTGACCTTGCTTTCCTTAGCTTCTTATATAAGCTTCTTTCTTTGCTTCTAGAGGAGGGTTTCCTTATTCTTCTGCAGGCTTCTCCTTCCTCATGTTCTTCTTCTCTTCCTCTTCCTCTTTTGATATTCTCCTTGGTGTTCCTTTATTTTTGCAAGAGAGTTGGTGTGAGTTTTGAGCTTTGATGATAATGAGGATTGTTGAAGCTGAGCTGTGAGAGCCAACTGTGTGTGTGGTGTGGATCCTTTCCCTCTATTAGGTTGCAACTTGGTGAGTTCTTTGTTCGCTCTCAGACGTGTGTGTGTGGTGAACGATATAGCTTTAAATTTATAACCTAAAATATAAGCCTGAAACAATATGCGAACCCGCAGTGTACAGACCAATTGTAATAACGGAAAATACTCCAAGGTTGAACACATGGACTATGGTGAAACAAAGATCGGTAATTCAGGTTGTCAATTAAAAACAAGCAACAAAGCAAAGATATCAAAGATGATGTAATAACAAGGTAAAGAAAATGCAGATTCTAGAGATTAAAGCATCCAATTGTGGTTCCAACTCAAGATCTCAAAAGATAATGTGGACAAAGTTGAGGTTTGCAAAGGGAAGGTGTTTCTAAGGTGGGAATAGATCACCGGGTAAGTCTCACTACTCACTATCCCAAACCAAAGATCCTCTCACCGGGTAAGTCTCAAGGTACTAAGGAAAGGAACTATAATCTCAAACCAACACACCACCCAAGGGGATAGAATCAACCTTTACCGGGTAAGTCTCAAGCTAACTCTCAAAGATGGGATGAAGGCATACTAAACCCCAATAAAGGATAAACCTTTATTACCTAAACTCATGATCTTGGGTATACAAACAAAGGATAGGATTTGACAAATAGAAACCTCAACTCAGATAAGGATCAGGAAAGAGCTCGCCTCGCTCAGTTAGTATCCCATCTCGGTCGAGATGTTCTACGACTGACCGAGGTGTTCATCGGTTAAGGTAAAGGCTCGAGCTTTCTGGGTCCACTTGGGTAAAGACTCATTCTTTCATCGTCTTTCCCGCAACTTTCAGCCAATCACCCTAGAATCGCATAAAGAACTTATCCAACAATCATCATGATAACAATAACCAAATATATGAGAAAGGAATCAAGATTCAAACAATAAAACCTTAACACAAAGGTCTTAATAACTCAAATAAAAAATCAAACAAACAATCAAACTACGTTCATCAGTCACAATCAGAAAGACAACAAATCAAACCAAACTAAGAAAATCTTATAACTTCCGTCAACCTTCCTTCAAAGCTAACTTCCTTCAACTTCCTTCAACCTCCTTCAAATTTCCAAACTTCCTTCCACTTGTCTTCTGATTTGGAGAACTGTAGCTCCGAGATAAATTATCTCTAGAAAATACACCTCTTTATATAGGAGAATCATCTTCCTAAGATAAAATATATTTAAAGGCAATTTCCATCCTTAGAATATCTTCCAATCTTCCAAATAAATCAGCCAAAAAGATGTACTACCATCCAGAAAATCCATCCTAAAATATTGGAAAATCACTTTCCAAAAATAGAAGATCTCAGCCAAAAATAAAGATCTCCGGTGGATTATTCTCCTCGGTCCAGCCTATCCCGAAGATCACCTCGGTCGAGGTGACACTGTAGCCACCCGAGGTAAATATCAGTTACGTGTGAATCTCTCTAATCTGATCCAGAATCAATCTTCCATCCCATTTCCATGGTTTCTGAGCCTTTATTGTAGCTCCTCAATGCTTCATAATGTAGCTCCAATGACTCCTTAGCTTCCTTAGCTTCATTTCGTTCCAAAACGTGCCATTTTCCCTACAATCACAACGAAACTAGGTGTAGACCTTGATTCTTTCAAAGGTAAACAAAACAACATAATGATCAAAGAATATACATCCGTACATGTAGATTTATGAATATAAAATGTCCAAATTAATCCCAAAATATAGACTATAATACATGCTATCAAAATACCACATACTTGTCCCTTGCTTGTCCCCAAGCAAGATCCAAATCTTAGATACAAGATAGAATGTATTATAAGTCATCAAAAAGATAAATGAAAAACATTTCAAAACCTTTTGGTGTGCGCTCCATTCATAGATCACCTAAGAGAATGCTTCATGGCAAATAAAATCAAGACATGATCAAAACATTTTATAAATATAAGAAAGCCGTTCATATTTGCATAAAATCATAGAATGCATAATAAATCATATATTTCAAAATCAATCATGTATAATCGGTTTAAACCACCAAGTCAATCAACATACTCGAGATCTCAAGGGCTTCCAAAAGAGGTCATGAAACGTGTCAGGGTGGGATGTATATAGGGTAATGTGGTGCTAGAATCTGAGAATAGGATCTTACTTTACTTTCTTTGAATCACAACATCTTCCACCAATAAGCTTTGCTTATTTTCACTTCACCTTACTTTTTGTGAACATGGACAAAGGTGCACAATAATCAAAGCCTAGGAGATCAACAATCATTAATTTTTTGAGATGCCTCAAACCCTTGATGCACATACCATGACCCGTTAGGACTATCGATCATTCCGACTTTGGCAAGACACAAACACCCGACTATGTGAATGGTGCCGAGTTACTCATCATCAAGATCAACGTCCCCAAACCTAATTTATTTCTTTCTAACACTTTCAGCCAATATCTCAACTTCACTTCACACGCTTTTTCGTCAACTGTATCCAAATTCCCAGATAGGTAAAGGGAGGTAAATATGTATATGAGGGGCTAAAGCATGATCAAGAAGAAGAAGAAGAGAATGAAGTGCCTTAATCATCCCAGGAAGAATGTGAGAGAACTCATAATGTGGTGTCAACCTTCAAATCCAACATAATTTTGATAAAAACAAAGTATTATACATGCTAGAATTTCAAGCAAAGCATTTAGCAACTTAAACATATCATAAAACCTTTCGAGCATATAAAGATTTCAAAACCAATCTGCAAACAAATATCTTCATCGAGATCATATCCAGAATATAAGCACAAAACGTTTCGAAAATCTTTCAGTTAAAAACCCATCTCGGTCAAGGTGTTCTGACGGAGTCCGAGGTGTTCAACCGAGATGTGCCTCGGTTTTCACGACCTCGTTTGGCCACGAACGTCTCGGTCGAGCTAAATTTTTTTTTTCAAACTGGTTGTTACGTTTTTCTCAAACAGAAACCTGTATGTATGCATTAAATGACAGATAAACACATAGAGCAGAATAAACGATAATATCCATGAGTCATACAAACAATAGTCAAACAAGTCAAATAATACATCAAATACCCCATACTTGGGCCACATTGTCCCAATGGGTCAAATATAAGTCATGAGAACAGAGTACTCACCGGACAAACTAAACTGCATAATAAATATAGAAAATAAATCTATGAAGCTCTCAGTCCTCGTCAGCTAGCGGTGGTGGTGGTGGAATGAAGGGATGTTGAGAAGGATCGAATGGATAGCCCATCATCTGCTGAAACTGTATCTCCATCATCTAACGTTGGAAATACTAGCTCTCCTCCATCCGGTGCTGCCATCCATCCATGGATCTGCGCTGATCATCAAAGCGCTGGGTGATATCAATTGTCATGGAGGTATAAGAATCTATCATCTGCTCTGTAAGATCATCTATCCGCTGATGTGCCTCGGGATCTTACGGCAGTGGGCTCGTCACTGTTGAGGTGGCGGTGATATAGCGGCTGGTCATGTAGGTGCCTCCCTCTCATCCTCCGTGACCTCATCGTCAAGGTCAGTAGTGGGAATACTAGGCCTGTCGGTATCAGTACCGGTGTCCATAGCAACACCTCCTCCATAGCCATCATCATCATCATCCTCCTCCTCCTCCTCAGCTGCCTCTCTAGCAGCAGCAACCTACATGTACGGAAACCATGTGGCGTACCAATACTGGCGATCATAGACAGAGAACTGGGAAGACCAAAGAATGCCTTGAGGAAACTTCGTTTCCCATGGCATGGCAACATTAGGTGTGCCAAGACCACGAGGAACGAGTATGCACCGTGTGATCATCTCTTGCAATCCCAGCGGCTTCGGAGCCGCAACCAGTGTGCATTTAGATAAGTATAATCCCATGGAAGTGGCGATGTGGGTCACCAGCCCACCACAACAGATATCGCCCTTCGACTTCCCCTTGATCTTGTGAAGATTATCTGCCAGCATGGCAGCAAAATTTGGAACTCCTCTTGTGACCATACAAAACAGACTCAAAAGCTCATCCTGTCTAACCTTCTAGGGCGTCTCAGTACGCGCTAGAAGCATCTTGCTGAAAATCCTATGAGCTAAGCGGAAGGCAAGGTAAAAGATGATCCGCTCCCAGGAACCGCCGGGCTGCCATCTATTAAGATAATCTGTAACATGGGCTATCTCGCCCCAAAAAGTCCGAGCCACCGCTCGAGAAGGAAAATCTGTCACTGTAGGGGTCAGGAAGCCAAAGATCTCCCTAAACTGATCAAGAGGAACTGTGTAGTTCCTGTTCAGCAACCTATACTAGATCCCTCTATGCTCCGGCACATAGGTAACTGAACTAAGGAACTCTAAAGTCGGCTCTAGATAAGCCGGCGCTCTGATGGCCATAAAATCCTCCAGGCAAACCATCGAAATCATCTTCTTCAAGTCCTCTACCACGTGGAGACACTCGAAGGCATCAACATGTAAAAACCGTGGGGCAATGATGGGGAACCCACAAATCCGATCATAATCCCGCTGATGTCTCTCATGAATCACCGAGATGGTATACTGTGCTGCACAAGAAGGGGAGGAGTGGTGTGAACTGTTGGACTTATCCCTCAAGGCCAACTGATGATCAAATCTACGTGAACTTCTCATGACTGGAAGATCACCTCGGTCGGCCAAGAACTCGGCCGAGACACAGTCGAGTCGACCGAGGCAAAGTACGGTGCGAGGTGGATTCTTAAATTTGCAAGGTTTTTCCCCCAAAAACACTACCAAAAGCCTCCTATGGGGTACTTATATCTTTTTCAGCAACAACCTATGGAAACCAAAGTCAGATCTATGCAGAATCGAGAAAAATAGAACGGGTTAGGGTTTATGTCAAAATACCCTTAAATCTGCAGATTTGAAGCGTTCTTTGTGCTGCTTGTTACTTGGGAAGTAAATCTCTTGCTTCCTCTGGTGATTTGGAGCCAAAAATCGTTGAAAACAATCGAGAATAGAGGATTTGAGTAGAGAGAGAGCCGCGTTCGAGGTGTGCGTAGAGAGGGAAAAGTGAGAGGAGAGAGAAACCGTCGCACCCTTTTATACCCCTCACTGAATTTGATTACACCTCTGTCGAGATGTTCCTGAGCGGACCGAGGTGTCAGAGCGGATGTCAGACCTAAGCACCTTGGTTGACGGAGAACACTTCGGTCGAGATGCTATGACAGCAACCGAGATGTGTCTCAGTCAAACTCCGTCTTCTCAATTTCTCGAACTTCTATCCTTCCATGTAGCTCTTGATTTGTAATTTATTCTTAGAGAGTACCTGATTCCTTTCTAGGAGGATGCAAAAACACAAAGCAAACTATCTAAACTAAGCTAGAAAAAGGGAAAAAGAAGCAATACCTTGGGTTGCCTCCCAAGAAGCGCTTGGTTTAAGGTCGCTAGCTAAACCGTATGTCATCTTCAAACAAGGTATAAGGTGTCCTCACCCTATACTTCAACTTCATCATGGAGAAAAACAAAGAATTCCATCCAATGCTCCATAAAATGCAAGTGCTCATTGAGAAATGAGTCATCAATGTGTAGGTTATCCTTCTCGAGCGAGATAGGTGGTAGCCGGCTGAGGTGATCCGCCATGGAATTCTCGGATCCCTTCTTATCGCGAATCTCTAGGTCAAATTCTTGAAGCAAGAGAATCCAACGAATAAGGCGCGGCTTTGCATCTTTCTTGGCTAACAAGTATTGAATAACTGCATGGTCCGTGTAAACAATAACTTTTGCACCCACTAAGTAAGAGCCAAATTTGTTGAATGCATAAACAACTGCAATTAGCTCCTTCTCAGTGGTGGTGTAGTTCAGTTGAGCTTTATCTAGCGTCTTGATGGCATAGTAAATGCCGTTGGTCCGGCCATCCTTCTTTTGTCCAAGTACAGTTCCTACGGCCACATCACTAGCATCACACATAATCTCAAAGGGCAAGGTCCAATCAAGAGGTTGAACGATGGGAGCGGTAATCAACACTTTGTAAAAAGTATCAAGGCATTCTTGCAAAAACTCAAAAACAACATCCTTATTCAAAAGATTAGTGAGTGGTTTAGAGATTTTAGAGAAATCCTTGATGAACCTCTTGTAAGAACCCGCGTGTCCGAGAAAACTCCGCACACCCTTAATAGAACAAGGGTGGGGAAGTTTCTCAATAGTTTCGATCTTAGCTCGATCGACCTCGATACCTCGGTTGGAAACGAGGTGTCCTAGAACAATTCCTTCGTTAACCATGAAGTGACACTTCTCCCAATTCAAAACAAGATTAGTGTCTTCACAATGTTGTATCACTAGAGAAAGGTTAGCCAAGCAGTTATCAAAAGAGGAACCATATACCGAAAAGTCATCCATAAATACCTCCATGATCTCCTCAATATACTCGGAAAAGATAGCCATCATACAACGCTGAAAAGTAGCTGGTGCGTTACACAATCCGAATGGTATCCTCCAATAAGCGAATGTCCCCCATGGACAAGTGAAAGTGGTCTTCTCTTGTTCATCCGGATGGATAGGAATCTGAAAGAAGCCACTATAACCATCTAAATAGAAAAAATGGGAGTGTTGTGCTAACCGTTAGAGCATTTGGTCGATGAATGGAAGAGGGAAATGGTCCTTTCGAGTGGTGATAGGTGATGGAATCACTATCATTTAGGATAGTTTTTGGAATCTTTTTATTGCATTTGTGTTGGTTTATGCTACTAACTCCTTGGTCCAGAAGAAGAAGAGTAAAAGAAGCTAAAGAAGGAGTTATAAGCACTTAGGAGTGAAGATCGTTCACGAAGCAAAGCTTCTGTTGCATCACCGCCCCAGCGGAGCCTTCTCACCGCCCCTGCGGGTGACGCCTTACACCGGAGCACTCACTGCGCATTCGCCAGCACCGACCATGAAGTATATCACCGCCCATGCGCCACTCCTTGGTGCCCCTGCGGTGACTTCCCTGAAGAAACGAAGACCAACTCCCCTGCGCCTTCCACTGTGCCCCTGCCTACACCTCAACCTGGGAGATGGAAGACGAAGAGGCTGTGTCACCGCCCCTGCGTTGACATAGGGACGCCCCGACGGCTTGGCATCAGAAACGTCAGGAAGTCGAAGGGTCAGACATTTGAAGAGCATTAAAGATCCGCCCCTGCGAAATTGCTTAGCCGCCCCGGCAGCCATGAAGAAGATCAAGCGTTTTTGCCTTCACCGCCCCTGCGGAGCTGAAGGCCGCCCCTATGGTTTAACGTCAGAAGCTTTACTCCGGCTGTGTACACCACCTTTATGGCATTAAAGGTGGCTGTTTTGGGCCGGCCATTTACTCCTATTTGGTGTCTTTTGTAGTATAAATAGTCCTTGGTTGATTGCTAGAATCATCCAACTTGTTATCCAACAAATTATCCACTTTTCCCATTTAGATTATCTTGCTACCTTTGTAATGAGTTGCTAACTCCCTTGCTACATTGAGTTGGTTTGAAGCTGCGTTGTTACTTTGGTTGTAAGTTTTCTTTAATATAAGTTTTCATTCAGTAATGCTTTGTGTTTCCTTGATCTCCATTCTCTAGTTGCATGTTTTACTATTACTTGAGATTGATCACCTTAGGTTCTAAAGTGCATGCAAATAACTAGAATTAATAGATTCCGGGTTCGGGTCTTTAATCTAGTAGTAACTTTAAGTAATAACGGGTTGTAATTACTTAAGGAAAAGGAACACAAATATAAAGATAAGTTTAACGGTTTTAATCTTCTCTTTATATCCCTTAGTCTTTGTTTGAAAGCTAACTTGTTATTTGTTCTTGTAGGTTTACGGAACACTAACCTGTTAAGTTGTGTTGATGCCGGTTGGATCAACACATATATATGATCGAGATGGGAGATTACTTGAAAACTTGTAAAAGGAACTCACCACAGTAGCAATTGCATGCTTAGAATCAACCTAGTGTAGATTCACCCATCATTGTCTTACTTGTCGCATTAATCATTTTCATAAGTTTTTGTGTGCATCAAGTCAACCAAAACCCCCCCTTTTTGTTACTTGTTACTATAATCGATAATTGCATCTAATAAAACACCTTAACTCTCTTGGGTTCGACCCTTACTTAACCACTATACTTGTTTAAGTGCTAAGTCGGGATTTACTTTTGATTGGGTATAGACGACCATAGAAGTACCATCAGTCAAATTTTGGCGCCGTTGCCGGGGAGTTTTAGTGTTTTATTGTTATTATTGATTATTGGTTTGAACCATTTTTATGGTTTAAACCCGTGTTACTAACTCCGGCTTTCCTACCTTTGATCCAGAAATTGAGAGGACACACATCTGGCAACGAAGACAACAATAACTTCAACAAGAGATGGCTGACCGTACACTTCGTCAACTCACGTAGCCCACTTTGGCTCAAAACCCCCTTGCGGTCACTATACTGGCATTAGGGGAAGGATTCAATTTTGAGCTCAAGCCGGGTCTCATTCACTTGCTTCCATCATTCCATGGGCTAAGTGGCGAAGACCCCATCAAACACCTTGGGAAGTTCCATACCGTGTGTATGAGCATGAAGCCAGCCAACATTACCGAAGAGAAAATCAAGATGAGGGCATTCGGCTTCACACTCAAAGATTCCGCGGATGATTGGTATTATCACCTTCCATCCGGGAGCATCGACACTTGGGAGAACCTTCACAAGGCGTTTTTGGAGAAATACTTCCCAGCCAAGAAGGCCAATAGCTTGAAGAAAGCTATAAGCAACATCGAGCAAGAGGCGAACGAAACTCTTTATGAGTACTTCGAAAGGTTTGCACGCCTCCGATCCAACTGTCGTTTTCACGGATATTCAACTCAAGATCTAGTCTTGTACTTGTACAATGGCTTGCTCGTTAATGAAAGGAGAATCGTCGATGCGGCTTGCGGAAGTAATATTCTTAACTCTACTCCTGACCTTGCTTTGGAAAAGATACAGGAACTAGCGGAAGGAACTCGGAAATTTGGAAGGACCCCGTCCAAGAAAGGAGTTCATGCTGTGAAAACCGGGAAGAGTGAGATCTCCACTGAGCTTGCAGAACTGAAGGAAATGGTGAAGAGACTAACACTTATGGGAATCCCACAGTAGCTCAAAGCTTGTGGAGTATGTGCTGACCCATATCATCCAACGGACATGTGTCCCCAAGTCCAAGATGACGATGCTGAGGTGAACGCGATGGGTTATGAACAACCACAACAACAAAGGCCTAGGAACGATCCCTATGCACAGAATTTCATGCCAAACTGGCGTGATCAATAGAACTTTCGTTGGAGGGATCAACATAACCAACAAATGCAACCCCGTCAAAGTAAGTATCAATCAACCGAAGAAATGTTGTAGGTTTTGACTAAACACTTTTCTACTCATGTCCAAACAACAGAATCCAACATCAAGAACCTTGAAAACCTGATTGGTCAAATGACAGAAGCCATTACAAGGATTAAAACTAGGTCCTCCGGAGGATTACCTTCACAGACAGTTATAAACCCAAAGGTGATGCTGGAGGAGGCTCAATCATAGAGGTAGTGTCCTTACGTCGAGCCAATGACGTAAAACAAAGGCGCTGTTCGGGAGGCAACTCGAAGGAATAAGAAGAGGAGCTTTTGTCAAGAAAACTGCCCCTGCGGCTGGAAGACCCCGCCCCCGCGGTGACATCCTTGCCCAGCGCTGCCCCCGACGATGGACCAATGTCTGAAACAGACTGGCCCCCGCCCCCGCGGTGACACCCCACGCCCCTACGGCGGCCATCCTTGACACACACCCTCAACGCCGCCCCCGGCACTGAGGCTGCGTACCCCCTCTTCCTTGTCACCGCCCCTTCGTTGACAAACGCCGCCCCTGCGGTTCTATTAAGGAAAGAAAAAAAATACACTTCCCAAAAATAACCTACAACTACCGCCCTTTACATTCCCCCTCCATTCATCCTCCGAACCCTAATCCACCTCACCTCCATACGCTCTTGTGCCCTCCGCCGCCCTGCCCAAACGCTCTTGCGCCAGCTCCGACGACTACCGCCCCTTTACGATGCCAGCCCTCACCATCACCACACACAAAGATCCCCTCAACCCTCTCACTCTCACCCTCCACTCCCCCACCTCCGGCGATGTCTGCAACATCAAAGAAGACGCCGGAACAGCCCCATCACCAAAACCTTCGCCGAACTCCCAAAATCGCCCTCTGTTCTTTGACCGCCCCTGCGCCTGCAAGCACCCGCCCCTGCGCCGTGCCACCCCTGCGCTTGCTTCAGCCGCCCCTACGGAAAACACAACAGAGAGTTCGTCTCTTACTCAATTTTCTGAAATTTTCTAATTCCTTTGATTGTTCAGACTTCAAGAGATGGAAGACTAGAGGAAATATAAGTTATCAGAAGCTGAGAAGGAACGATATAGGATCGTACAAGGCCGGGATGTGTATGCAACCCGGTTTTTTGATTTTCCTACTTTGGAACGTTTGGGCATGGTGGAGAGCATGCAAGAATTCCTCAACAACGTTGGGCTCGGTGATTTTCTGATAACGAGCGCTCCAACATACCCCGAGCTCAACTGCCAATTCATTGCCACATTCAAAATGGAAACGGTGGACCACGGTTGTGTTGGACTTTCTTTCAAGTTCAACAAACGAAAGTATACATTGGATTACACCCAGCTGCAGGAGGCATTAGGGGTGACTATAGCCGCTTCCGACGACTGGTGGGACCCCATCCCGACACCCGACCTGATGGAGTTTTGGCAGGCCGCCACCAGATCTGAGTTTCATGCAGGGGGTGAGTATTCCAACAAATTCACTCACCCCTGTTTAAGGCTCATCTCGAAGATCTTCATGAGTGTCTTTTGTGGACACAAGGAGGAGAATAAGGTCGCTCTCAAAGACCTTCCATTGCTATATTCCTTCCTCCCCACAAACGACTAGGTACCGGATTGGCTATACCTCTTCCTTACCGCTTTGAAGCGGATTAGGAAGAATGAGCCATGAGACATTGTGGGAGGCGGGATCATCTCCTTGTTAGCTGCACAGGTGATGGATCTCGCTACCTTGGAGGACGGATTAGAGGCTCCACTATATACGGAGAGTATGTTGAGGAGGTGTAGGCTCCTCAGGAGGGACGGGGAGAACCTCTTTTGGCTCTCTTTAGCAGATGGGAGTCACATTACATACCTCCCCCAACGACTTCCACTAGGAGACGAGCTCTCAGAGTAGTATGTACCAACTGACCCTATTCCGCCGAGACGGCCTCAGGAGGATATTATTGGGAGATATGTTGCAGGCTCCAGTCAAGCCCTGGTCACTAATGAGGAGACGCCTACTACAACACAGGACGACAGTCAGGCCATGGAGAGCCTTCAGGCTCAGATGGCTGCCTTGACTAAACAATATCAGGCATGGCAGACCGAGTACCAGCGGTCCATGCTTGACCAGCAGCAGGCGTGGCAGTCCAGCTTCGCCTCCTCCATGACCACTCACTTCGACCGCCGACAGGATGCTTGGCAGGCGGCCCATCAGCAACAGTTGGAGACTCAGCAGCTGGCTTGGCAAGCTAGCCACGAGACTTTATTCAGAGAGAGGATGGAGGCTCAGGAGGGCCGCATCGACACGCTCTACCGCCGGCAGGAGCACTTCTTCCGCCACTTCCCTTATGACCCGGAGGAGGGTCCAGGTGGTCCATCCGGACCATCCCACTGAGGGGTACATTTCTCTTCCCTTTTCCACATTTATCTTTGACTCATTTCCACTTTGAGGGCAAAGTGATCTTCAAGTATGGGGGAGGGAATTATTATTGCTTGTACAGTTCATTTGAGTTTTTGAGTTGTTTTGTTTTGTCTTGCATTTTGAATTCAGATTGAAATTCATTACAAAAAAAAAGAAAAAGCCAAAGAAAATCCTTGGATATACCGAAAACCGGAAAGGGCGGTTTAGGCAAAAAGAAGGTAGTCCGACCAACCTTAGGTTGCTGCAAAATTGGACTTGAGGGATGTGAGTTCAAGTGAATTCATCCAAAGAAGAAGAGTGACAAGGTGAAAACCCGAAACGGCGCCTTGGCAAAATGAGCGACACTGTTAGCATGAAATATTGCGATATTCTAGGCCTTTTTCTAGTTATTTTTCATCCATTATAGTGTTCATTGATAAGGCATTGAAGCAATTGTTAGCTAGTTTGTCTATATTGTCGATATAGAGGTCTACTTAAGCTTTGTGTTGATTATAGGTGAATAAGAGCTAAAACCGAACCAATAGGGAGAAAGGAGAAGATTTGAGCACATCCAAGGATTAAGGACACATCAGAGAAGCCAAGGGAGATGCTAGGATGAGGAATGGCACAACACAAAGGAAACAACAAGCAATTTACACTTCCACACTCTAAAATACGGTCATAGAGAAGTCCACGCCCAAAACCACGGCCGTGGATCTTGGCAACATGAACGTGGAGTATTCCAGAAAGTTACACGGTATAAAGTACGGTCGTGGAAATCACGAAGAACCGTAATCCTCTTCCACGCTCTAAACCACGGTCGTGGAACTCCAAGAGACCGTGATTTAGGCGATCTTTTGACGAATAAAATATTGACACATCATTTACGCATATGGCCCGGACGGTTATTTTACTCTTCCTTATAAAAGGAATGGAGGAGAGATATTTCGGCACTTTGGCTTACACGTGCTTAGGGCTGCATTGGACGTCCGGAGATTTGCACTTGCAAACGTGATTCGCGAGGGTTTGAAGATTTGGAAGTTGTTTGTGGCGGAAGTTACGCCTTTTGTCCTTAGGTTTGATTAGAAGACGGATTGACATCCCGTTCTTTGTTCTTATCAAGGATCATTATTGGTTTGTATTTATTCCAAATCTGATATACATTATTCCTTTTGTGTGTGGATTTGAGATTCATTTGAGTTTTATTGAAGGTTTTCGAAGGTTTCATCTTCCATTCTTCTTAAACTTGATTTTGATATTATAATGATAGTTATTGGCTAAAACCCTTTAGCAATTCTAAGGTGAAGGGTTGATAGTTTTGGCTTAGATGATGATAGATCGATCGTAAACAGATTGGACCCTGAGAGTTAGAGAGATTTCGCCGACGAACCAAAATCACGGTCTGTGCTTGAGGTTCCACGGCCGTGGAATTCAAGATCTTCCCGTAATTTATACCAGTTTACGAACTTTGCTTTTACTTTGATCCAAAGTTAAAGATTAGCTTTAACTTAGTCTTGGCTTGCCCTTTTATAGGTAGTAGTGAAGCCTCAGCAACCTCTACTTTGATTTCGAGTGTCACAACCTTAATCGGTTTAGTTAGTCTTGATCCTTGGGTTACAAGTTTGGGTATTTGAGATTAATTCTTGTCTTTAGATCCTTTCTATACTGAAGCCTCAACAACCTTTATAGAGAGTGTCTTTAGATAAGTCATATAAAGCCTTGGAACTTCACCGTACATTGCTTTACCTAAGCATACCTTTGCAACTCTTAACTCTGTCCTTAGTTCTTTAGTATATCTTGAATCGATTGCCACAATTTGATACCTGGATCTTTAGGGTTGCTGTTTTCCCAATATTTGCAAAGCTTATACATTTACTTACTGATGACATGAATTATGACCTATTTTTAGGCATGATTTATATAGATTTTCCCTTTATTTTGCATGCATAGACATACATTCATAGCATTTATGGTTATATTCACCTACTTTGCAAGAATAGAGGTCTACACAGAGTTTTATTACATTTGTAGGTAATTTGGCGAATTATGGAGCAAAAATGGCACATTTAAGGATTAAGCCTTGAAGCGGGACAAAAAGGAGCATAAAAGGAATTTAGGACGCGCCAAAGTATCTTCTGATACCGTCTGACGCGCCAAAGTATTTTCTGATACCTTCGGACGCGGCCCAAAGTATTTTCTGATACATTCGGACGCGGCCCAAAGTATTCTCTGATACCGTCTGACGCGCCAAAGTATTTTCTGATACCTTATGACGCGGCCCAGAGTATCTTCTGATACCAGCGCACTCGACTTCTTTTCAGCACATATTTCTAGGGTTTTACCTTTAAACCCTAGATTTATCCCTACATATATTTGATAGCCTTCAACATTGAAGGAAGGACGGTGACAACCCCAGAACGAGGGGAGCCAAATTCTCCAAAGGGAGACTTAAGAAGGCCGCAACGGGAAATCTTTACACGTTTGAGAGAATTCGAAGATTCTTGGAGGAAGATTGAAGTATTCTTTGCCGGGAGGTTAATCTTGATTCTAGTTGTGAGATTTCTTTGTCCATTGACGTACTTGCTGTTTTTGAGCACGAATTTGAGTTGTTTAAGAGATACATTGATTTGTTTTGACAATCGTTTACAAATTTGAAGATTTTTAGAATTTTTATTCAAGATTCGGTTTCTTTGTGATATCTCTTTCAATAATTAATTTGATTCGATTTTGAAAATGGTTGGCTAAAACCTTTGTGATTCTGGGGAGAATAGTTGATGATTAAGGCTTAGATGATGATAGACTGAACTCTTTCAAACATTAGGACCCTGAGAGTTTAGATTTTAGTTTTGCGACAACAGGAAAATCGGACTGTTCTTGAGTAAATTGGCCGATTTTCTTATGAACAGCCCGATTTATTCCTCTGACGAACCTTAATTGAATCAATCTTTAACCAAAACTAATCCTTGCTTAAATCCCAACCTTGATTAACCTTTTTACCATCTATTTGAATGTATGAAGACACTTCAAACCTGATTCTATATTTAATAGATTAAGATTTCAAGATTTGAGTAATAAAGAGACTCAACATCCTTTATTAAGTTTTTAATTGTGCTTGCTATTCTTTACTTTGGAGAGTCATATCCTGGAGTTTTAGATAGTTAGTTTGAACATAATTCTTGTCTTTAGATCTTTCTATATTGCAGCCTCAACAACCTTTATAGAGAGTGTCTTTAGATAAGTCATATAGGGTTTTAGAACTTCACCGTACATTACCTTACCTTAGTATACCTTTGCAAACCTCAACTTTGTCCTTATATCTATAGTATATCTTGAATCGATTGCCACAATTAGATACCTGGATCTTTAGGATTGTTGTTTTCCCAATATTTGCAAAGCTTCTATACTTTACTTGCTCGATAATTTGTTAACTGAATTTGATCCCCCAAATCCCTGAGTTCGATACTCTGGAATACTTGCTAATCTACGCCGATCCGCACACTGCGGGTTCGCTTGCTTTTATTATAGTTTTATAAATTTAAAACTTGATTGCACACACTTTTTGGGCGAACAAGTTTTTTGCGCCGTTGCCGGGGATTTGGTCTAAACCAATTTCGGTTTTCGGTTGTCTGGCTTGGGAGCTTTTGTTTTTGCTTTTAATCTTTTCGGTATGAGTATTTGAGTTTTCAGGTTCACCAATGGCTGCATGTAGCTATAAACCTGCATTTGATCCAACATGGTTTACATGGCAAGGTGCTAGGGCGGACCATTATGAATACTTGGAAGAGAAATACGCCTTTCATTGGTTCGACAGTGAAAGAGAAAGAGATGAAGTTATTGAGGATGAGCTTGCTTATTGGGATGAGCTCAATCCCCCTCATAACTTTTATGAGCAACCTCCTCAAGTGCAGCCTCCACAACAACCATCCGAGGATGGGACACAGACGATGTTGGAAAAGATGTTAAAAGTGTTGGAAAAGATGGAAGACAAAATGAAGGCTATTTCTGAAGCTCAAAAATCCTTGGAAAATCATTTATCCTGCGAGGAAGAATTCTAAGTCTTAAGCCTTCCTCCTATTGAGCTTGAAACCCCTCTTGAAGTCCTCATTGAAGAAGAGGAAGAAGTGGAGAACCTTAGCCAAATTACTGAAATTGTGGCCAAGGTTGAAGAGGATCTAGCTAAGTTGGGAGATATTTCATGTGTGGATCATCATCCCAACATGAAACTTGTCCCAAGCCTTGATGAACTTTCCAAGGTACATTCTCTTACTTCTTTTGAAATTCCTATTAAAATTTCAAATTTTTTCAGGAATGCACTAGAGAGTTGGAGGTCTCTTCCAAAAGAACCTCCTAAGGTGAAGATGAAACCTCCATTAAAACTGCTGGAAGTAGATGCTCCTTGGACTACAAGGAGTGGAGTTAGCAAGCACTTCACCGTTAAGGCGATGAAGTGTCTTTTGTTCAAGTATGGGGTCATTCACATGATGAACACCATACATCATCCCCAATCTAGAGATGGGGAAGTTAGGAGGATTCTCGAGAAACTGATTTCTCGATCCAGGAAAGGATGGGACGCAAGGCTGAATAATGTCCCATTAGAGCATAGGAAAGCTAGGAGAATCCCGGTGAGAATCAAATCGTACAACCCTGTACGTGGGAGATCTTACCATTTGCCGGTGAAATTAGGAACCGGAATCTTTTTTGAGGAATTTTATGATGAGTTTGATGAGCAATCCAAGATGTTCAAGGTGCATTGAATCATCTATGGAGATAGGTCCAGCTAACGACCTTAAACAAAGCGCTTCTTGGGAGGAAACCCAAGGTAATGCATTCATGTTTTTCTTTTTCTTTTTCTTAGGATAGTTAGCTTGTTTGTTTTGTTTTTGCTTTGTTTTTTTTTGTTTTTCTCGATGCGCTCTCGGTTTGTTTGTGTCATGGATCGCAGGAACTAGGTATAATCTTGAGGAATTGATGGAAAAAGGCAATACAAATGTGCCTAAGGACGTTTTCAAGGAACAAAAGGCAAGAAATCGACTTACCAAAAGAAGATCGGTCGATTTAGGATTCAGAACAAGTCGATTTTTGACAACAGAAAGAAAAATCGACCCAGAGATCGACCCCCTCAGGAAAAATCGGACCGACGAAAAAATCGGGCAGAAAACTCGGCCGATTTTTTGAAAAATCGGTCAATTTTTTCAATAAAAAAAAAAAAAAAAAATTTCAGAAAATTTTTGGTCGGCCAAAAGATGTTCCCCTTCTTCATTCTTCGACACCGATTGGAATATCTGGAGTTCCCTATTGAGCTTATATAGACTCCCACCATCACCACTCAATGAATGATTCGTCATGCCTGATTCGTCATCTTACATTGTGAGTATCCTTTTCTTCCTTTTCTTTTCTTCACATTGGGGACAATGTGAGTTTTAAGTATGAGGTGGAGGTATTTGCAATACCATTTGCATGTTTTATGTCTTGCATCATATGATTTGAAAATTTTTAAAAAAATTTTAAAATTTGTGTGCTTCTAGGATGGATATGATCTTTATGATGAACATTGTTTTGTGGAATAGCTATGATGATTTTGATATGCTTGAATTGATTTATGACATATGTGGGATTTGAATACTTTGTTAGAACTTCATGCATGTTTGATAATTCACTTTCATTCTAAATCATGTTGAGTGTTGAAGGTTGAAACCGCATGATAAGTTCTTACAATTCTTATTGAAATGATTAAGGCACCTCGATTTTTCTTGCTTCTTTCCTTATTCATTTAGCCCCTCAATAAAATAATTGCCTTCCCTACCTATCCGGGAACTAGGAAGAGTTGAGTTTTGGCATGTTTGATGTGGGAGGGCCATGAAAGCAAAATTTTGCATTCAAAGAATAGAAAAAAATTTGTAGGTTTGGGGAAGTCAATCTTGATGATGAGTAACTCGACACCATTCACATAGCCGGGTGTTTGTATCTTGCCAAAGTCGGATTGAGCGATATTCCTAACGGATTATGGTATGTGCATCAAGGGTTTGAGGCATCTCAAAATTGAGAAACGCCGATCTCCTAGGCTTCGGTTTTTGTGCACCGCTGTCCATATTTCCAAAAAGTAAAGTCGAAAAAGAATTTTGTGTTGAAAAGGGAGAGCAAAGCTCTCAATGGTGGTTAGTTCAAATAGTAAAAAGAAAAAGAGTTTGTGTTGTTCCTTTTTCCCGGATTCATACACCATTTTCCTTTATAAGTTTCCCACCTATTCACGTTTCTTGACCTTTGCTTGAAAGACCTTAAGATCTTTGAGTATGTTGTTTGGCTTTGTGGTCTAAACTGGATTCCTCATGATTGATTTTGATATATTTCAAGTTATGATGCATGTTATGATTTTCTTCCAAAGTGTGATTATCCTTTCCATGACATAATTCCTTTTGATCATATGATGATTTTCATTAGCTATTAAGCAACCATTTGAGAGTGATCTATGAATAGAAGCACAATCAAAATATTGTGGTTTTTCTTTATTTTTGCATATTCATAATCCATATCATCTTTTATTTTAAGTTTGAACCTTGCTTGGGGACAAGCAAGAGGCAAGTATGGGGTATTTTGATGACATGAATTATGACCTATTTTTAGGCATGTATTTATATAGATTTTCCCTTTATTTTGCATGCATAGACATACATTCATAGCATTTATGGTTATATTCACCTACTTTGCAAGAATAGAGGTCTACACAGAGTTTTATTACATTTGTAGGTAATTTAGCGAATTATGGAGCAAAAATGGCACATTTAAGGATTAAGCCTTGAAGCGGGACAAAAAGGAGCATAAAAGGAATTTAGGACGCGCCAAAGTATCTTCTGATACCGTCTGACGCGCCAAAGTATTTTCTGATACCTTCGGACGCGGCCCAAAGTATTTTCTGATACCTTCGGACGCGGCCCAAAGTATTCTCTGATACCGTCTGACGCGCCAAAGTATTTTCTGATACCTTATGACGCGGCCCAGAGTATCTTCTGATACCAGCGCACTCGACTTCTTTTCAGCACATATTTCTAGGGTTTTACCTTTAAACCCTAGATTTATCCCTACATATATTTGATAGCCTTCAACATTGAAGGAAGGACGGTGACAACCCCAGAACGAGGGGAGCCAAATTCTCCAAAGGGAGACTTAAGAAGGCCGCAGCGGGAAATCTTTACACGTTTGAGAGAATTCGAAGATTCTTGGAGGAAGATTGAAGTATTCTTTGCCGGGAGGTTAATCTTGATTCTAGTTGTGAGATTTCTTTGTCCATTGACGTACTTGCTGTTTTTGAGCACGAATTTGAGTTGTTTAAGAGATACATTTATTTGTTTTGACAATCGTTTACAGATTTGAAGATTTTTAGAATTTTTATTCAAGATTCGGTTTCTTTGTGATATCTCTTTCAATAATTAATTTGATTCGATTTTGAAAATGGTTGGCTAAAACCTTTGTGATTCTGGGGAGAATAGTTGATGATTAAGGCTTAGATGATGATAGACTGAACTCTTTCAAACATTAGGACCTTGAGAGTTTAGATTTTAGTTTTGCGACAACAGGAAAATCGGACTGTTCTTGAGTAAATCGGCCGATTTTCTTATGAACAGCCCGATTTATTCCTCTGACGAACCTTAATTGAATCAATCTTTAACCAAAACTAATCCTTGCTTAAATCCCAACCTTGATTAACCTTTTTACCATCTATTTGAATGTATGAAGACACTTCAAACCTGATTCTATATTTAATAGATTAAGATTTCAAGATTTGAGTAATAAAGAGACTCAACATCCTTTATTAAGTTTTTAATTGTGCTTGCTATTCTTTACTTTGGAGAGTCATATCCTGGAGTTTTAGATAGTTAGTTTGAATATAATTCTTGTCTTTAGATCTTTCTATATTGCAGCCTTAACAACCTTTATAGAGAGTGTCTTTAGATAAGTCATATAGGGTTTTGCAACTTCACCGTACATTACCTTACCTTAGTATACCTTTGCAAACCTCAACTTTGTCCTTATATCTATTTATATCTTGAATCGATTGCCACAATTAGATACCTGGATCTTTAGGATTGTTGTTTTCCCAATATTTGCAAAGCTTCTATACTTTACTTGCTCGATAATTTGTTAACTGAATTTGATCCCCCAAATCCCTGAGTTCGATACTCTGGAATACTTGCTAATCTACGCCGATCCGTACACTGCGGGTTCGCTTGCTTTTATTCTAGTTTTATAAATTTAAAACTTGATTGCACGCAGTTTTTGGGCGAACACTTACTTGACAATTTACAAACTGAATTTGTTCCCCCCAAATCCCTGTGTTCGATACTCTGGAATTCTTGCTTTACTACGCCGATCCGTACACTGCGGGTTCGCTTTCTTTTATTCTAGTTTTATAAATTTAAGAGTTGATTGCACGCACGCTAAGTGGCGAACAAGTTTTTGGCGACGTTGCCGGGGATTTGGTTTAGGCTAAATTCGGTTACCGGTTGTCAAGCTTGGGAGCTTGCTCTTGTTATTTGGTATCTCCTTTGAGTGATATTTGCATGTTACCTTAGGTATATGCGCAGGTCTAGGAACAACAAGGACCTCTTACCTCTTGATCAAGAACTTGAGAAGATTTTGAGGAAGAAACTCAAAGAAAGAAAGATGGCTGAAGATAAGGAGCGGGATTATCAAACATAGTTAGCGGAATCCGAAGCTCAACTTAGATGGAGCGAGAAGACTCGCAAGGAAGAATCGGACCGTCATCAATTGCAAATTGATGAGCTAAGGGTTATGATGTTTCAAATGAGGCTGGAATTGAGCGATTCCAAGAAGAAGGAGAGGAGAAAACTGGCAAGATCAGTTAGAACCAATTCATCCGATGAGGATAGCAACTCTTCCATGCCACCGCTTGAGGATCTTAATCCGACGGTCAACATGAATCAATTTAATCCAAGACCGGCTGCCAATTATCGTGTCCCGGCTAGGGGTGCGAGAGCCGCTCGTGTGGATGAAGAGCCAAGAACTCTTGGCCAAAGGATGGATCCAATTTAGCAACCACGCCGTCTAGGTGTGAACTTTGATGCTGATGATATGCAAGGGTTTAGCTTTAACCCACAAGTTATTACCATCGTTCTCCAAAGTCAGTTTGGAGGAGCGAATAGCGAATCTCCACATCAACATTTATAGAATTTTGAGATCTTGATGGAGACAATGAAGCCAAAGAATACAACCACCAACAACTACAAGATCAAGCCATTCTTCTTCTCTTTGAAAGGGAAAGCTTTATCTTGGTATCAAGCTCTTCCAAACGGAAGACTCAACACATGGGAGGATCTTTCTTCGGAGTTCCTCACCAAATTCTTTCCGCCATCTAAAACGGCGGAGTTGAGAGGTAAGATTAATGCATTTTCTATGAGATCTAATAAAAGTTTGTTTTAATCTTGGGAAAGATTTCAGGATTTACTATTGGATTTCCCACACCATGGCATTTCCAAATTGGAGCTATTGGAGATATACTATAAGGGGCTGGATATGGAAACACAATTCAAGCTTCAATCCCTTTCATGTGGTACATTCATGGACATGATGGAAGATGACGCTTGGGACTTCATTGAGAAGCAAGCCCGAGTCATTGAGAAGTATTCTCACCGGAAAGTAGAAGCAAATCGAGTGGAGCAAGGAGCGAAGCTAACACAAGCCGCTCAAACTCAAATCTTTTCTCTCAACTCTGAGATTAAAGAATTGAAGGAAGTCATAAAGGCTAACTTTCCAAATCAAAAGGGGCAAGATGTGGGTTATTTAGGAAACAACAATAACCACAGTGGGAATGAGAATACAAACCACAACAACCGGAACAACAACCGGAACAATTGGAACAACAACAACAACCGGAATAACAATTGGAACAACAATAGGGTTCAAACAACAACAATTGGCGTTCCAATCAACAACACAATTCCGGTAATTCTTATCCCAATTCTGGAAATTCACTAACTCCACCTTCTTCTTCTTCCATTCCTTTGAAAAGTCAGGAACAAGCATCTAATAGTGGAAGTACTTCGGGGAAAGAAAAGTCCGATCCCATGTTATGAACAATTTTGGGAAAGCTTCAAGGATTGGAAAGTCACATCACCAAGGTCGATAATCACATCACTAAGGTTGATAAAGCCCAAAAGGTTTTAGAAAACCAAATGTTTAGCAATGCTGAGGAAGTTCCTAGGAATCAAGGAAAACTTTCAGGAAAGACGGAGGATAACCCAAAAGGAAGGGTGATGGCTATCACAACTAGGAGCGGAGCAACAACCACCGACCCGCAGCCTAAGTTTGTGGAAGTTCCCGTCGAGAAGGAGAAAGAGAAGGGGAAGGAGAAGGAAGACATCTACATTCCTCCTCCAGCTTACAAACCTCCCCTACCATTTCCGCAATCTAGAGCAAGAGTGCGTCTAGACAAACAATTCGGTAAGTTTATTGAACTCATGAGCAAACTGCATATTAATATACCTTTCATTGATGCAATTGTAGGTATGCCAGCTTATGGGAAGTTCTTAAAAGAGATCCTCTCTAAGAAGAGGAAATTAGAGGAATTTGGAGAGGTCAAGATGAGTTCGGATTCGTCGGATCTCATTAAGATAATGAAGGAAAAGATGCCCCCAAAGCTGAAGGATCCGGGGTCGTTTTGTGTTCCCATAGGAGTGGGAGATGTCACATATGACGCATTATGTGATTTAGGAGCAAGCGTGAGCATCATTCCGCTTGCCTTATGCAGGAAGATCGATTTAGGAGAACCTAAACCGGTGAAGATTACGTTATACATGGTGGATCGATCCATAACTCGTCCCGTCGGTATAGTTGAAGACGTCCCGGTCAAGCTTGGTAAGTTCTATGTTCCTATAGATTTTGTTGTGCTTGACATTCCTGCAGATAGTCCGGTCCCGATCATACTCGGAAGACCGTTTCTTGCAACATCCGGCTGCACGGTTGATTGCAAGAATGCTAGACTCGCCTTCGACATAGGAGAGGAAAAGATAGAGTTCGTTCTTTCCACTTTGGTGAAAGAACCAGCTTTTAAAGATGATATATTCAACATTCATGACGAAGAGCTATCTGTGTATGAAGGAAAGTTTGAAAAAATCTACGATGGGTCAGAGAATGTGAGAAATCACGGTCAGTCGTGCTATTCCACGGCCGTGGAATCCACCAACATGGCCGTAATCAGCTATTCAGAGGACTCCAGTAAGTTACACGGCCAAAACCACGGCCGTGGAACAAACAGAGGCACCGTAATTGATTTCCACTCCCAAAACCACGGCCGTGGAGGAAACAGGGGAGCCGTAATTTTGGGTGAATCTGAAGGCAATTGTGTTCTTTCCACCACTTCTTTTGATTCTTCTCCAACAACTTCTACACCCTTAGAAACTTCTAAGGAAGCATTGGACACTCCTCAAGAGTCATTAGAGAGTCCTATAGTGATGGAATTAAAGCCACTTCCTGCACATCTAAGGTATGCATTTCTTGGACCTAATTCTACCTTTCCGGTAATTGTTAGTTCCGATCTAAGTATGGATGAACATAGTAAGCTTATGGTTGTACTTAAGAAACATAGGAAAGCCTTAGGGTATACTATAGAGGATCTAGTAGGAATCAAACCTTCACTATGCATGCATAAAATTCTAATGGAAGAGGATTTTAGAACTTCGCGACAACCTCAAAGGCGGTTAAATCTGACCATGAAGGAGGTTGTCAAGAAGGAAATTATTAAACTACTTGATACAGGTATCATCTACCCTATCTCCGATAGCAAGTGGGTGAGTACTGTACAGATGGTTCCAAAGAAAGGAGGAATGACGGTCATTACCAACAAGAACAATGAGCTCATTCCTACATGAACCGTGACGGGATGGAGGATGTGCATAGACTACCGTAAGCTAAATAACGCAACGAGGAAGGATCACTTCCCACTACCCTTCATCGACCAAATGCTTGAGAGATTAGCACAACACTCACACATTTGCTATCTTGACGGTTATAGTGGTTTCTTTCAGATCCCTATACATCCAGACGATTAAGAGAAGACCACATTCACGTGCCCGTGGGGTACGTTTGCTTATAGAAGAATGCCGTTTGGGCTTTGCAACGCCCCAACCACCTTTCAAAGGTGCATGATGACTATCTTCTCGGAGTACATAGAGGAAATCATGGAGATTTTCATGGATGACTTTTCTGTTTATGGTTCCTCTTTCGATAATTGTCTTTCTAACCTTGCTCTTGTGCTACAAAGGTGTGAAGACACTAACCTAGTTCTTAATTGGGAGAAGTGTCAATTCATGGTGAAAGAAGGCATTGTATTAGGACACTTGATCTCTAGTAGAGGGATTGAAGTAGATAAGGCTAAGATAGAGACTATAGAAAAGCTTCCTCCTCCATCTTCGGTGAAAGGGATAAGAAGTTTTCTAGGACATGCTGGATTTTATAGACGCTTTATAAAGGATTTCTCTAAAATATCAAAGCCGCTTACTAATCTATTGATGAAGGATGCAATTTTTGATTTTTCGCAGGAATGTTTAGATGCGTTTAATAAGATTCGGGAAGCTCTAATCTCAGCCCCGATTATACAACCTCCGGATTGGAATCGCCCATTCGAGGTTATGTGTGATGCAAGTGACGTAGCTATAGGAGCTGTGCCTGGGCAAAAGAAGGAAGGACGAACCCACGCTATCTACTACGCTAGCAAGACTTCGTCTCTTTCCAGGTAAGCTTAAATCTCGTTGGACCTTATCTAATCAAACGTGTTTTTCCCCATGGTGCAGTTGAAGTATGGGGTGAAAAGGGCGGAAGCTTTAAGGTGAACGGTCAACGACTCAAGAATTACTCACCGGAACTCCAAGCTGAAGAGTTCGCACCTACCGCACTTGAATAGGTGCAAGTACGGTCTAGCTACAGACCTTAAACAAGCGCTTCTTGGGAGGCAACCCAAGGTATTGCACTTATGTTTTTGTTTTTAATTCGTAGATTATAGTAGTTTAGACGTTTTTGTTTTGTTTTGCCTTCGATACCTTCCGGTATGTTCGTGTTCTTGAATGTAGGAGCAATGGAACAGGCAAGGAAGAAGGAAAAGTTGGAGAAAGTTGACGAAACTTGGATTTTCGCACATTACAGATAGTTCCACGGTCAAAACCACGGTCGTGGAACCCTTTGACACCGTAATTTGTAAAAGCCTGAGAAAAATCACCAAAACCACGGTTCCGTACAAAACCACGGCCGTGGAAACCCTCGAGTGACCGTAATTTTCCAAAAATTTTACGGCCACTATATAAACCACATTCCTTCACAAAGAACACCACAATACCCAATTCCACGCTCCAAAATCGCCGAAAACGACCCCCTTCTCTCAAATCTTCGTTGTTAATCATTTCGAGCGATTCTTGAACCCAAAATGAAGAAAATTCAACCATCTACAAGATCCAAGCAACAAATCGAGTGGAAAATTACTGGAGAAGACGGAATTTGGATTTTAAAAATCCAAAACCTAGGTATTTCCTTCTTTCTTTACTTTGTCAATTTGGCTAAATTTTTGCAAGAATTTTTAGGAGAACTGATTGGAATTGGATTGGAATTAGTCTAGGGCTGTTGTCTGGTGAGTTTGGTGTTGATTGATTGCGTTTTGAGAAATTTAGAGCCGAACCACGGTCACTGGGCATTCCACGGCCGTGAAAACCAAGAACAGGCCGTAATTTTTCGACTGAGATGGATTTGGTTAGGAGAATGTCGGCTAGAACCAAGAAGAGGAAAGGGGATGCTTCCTCCTCCTCCCAGGTACCCCCTAGTGAGCCACCTTCACCCCCACCCCCTAGAATTCCAAAGATCCATGATGATTACCTCGATACCTTAGAAAGGATCGCGAAGAGACCGGTCATAGGACCACGTTATTTGCTTCTTGAGGATTTAGAGCCACTGAATGTGGTGGGCGACCTTACATGGTTGTTAGATAGGGTAGGTTTGATCATCTTCTCCGCCATTCGGGAAGATGCATATGAGGAGATCACTAGAGAGTTTGTGATCTCTTTTGAGCACAGTCACATGGATAGGACAGTTTCTTTTCGGCTGATGGAGATGAACTATGAATTCTCGATCCTAGAGTTTGTAGCCTTCTTTAGGTTCCATGAGACCTTCAATGGTCGTTTCCCTAGCGGTGTATACGCTAAGGATTTATGGGAGGACATTGCTATGATATATGCTAGCGAGGACCGTTGGCAACCTGCTGATACCAAGGCTAAGCTTATCTATCACTTAGCCTTGAAGATAGCCCACCGAGTACTTTTTGAGTGTCTCTTCCCTAGGACTGAGACTCCTCAGAAGATCAAGACTGTTGAGTTGTTTTTATTGTATTGCATGCTGCACAGTAGACTTGCTGACTGTGCCACCCTCTTAGCTTCTACCATGAGTAAGCTAAAGAACAAGAGGACTGACATTATCGGATATGGTGGGATGGTCACCCACATTGCTTGACAGTTGGGGATTGATTTTTCTGCATGTACTAGGATAGCAGCTAGACCATTAGGACTTCAGACCCTCATGACTAGAGGTTTGATCTTTCCTAGGCATAGAGGTCCACCTACCGCTGCCATGCCTTGGGAGGATAGAGGAGGTAGAGGTGTTGCATGGCTTCCCGAGTATTCCATTATGGCTGGACGCCATAACTGGAAGGAGACATTTGCTGCTATGCATGCGAATAGATTGGTAGCACCTCCTTACGTCCCTGATGAGGTACCGGCTCCAGCTGAGGAGAGAGGAGGAGATGACAGTTTTGAGGGAGGAGGTGAGGAGCACGACTTTGGTACTTTTCTGGATCAGCTGGACACATTTCCCGACCTCTCTAGACAGTCTCCCCGCCCTACTAGACCTTCCGGTTCTTCCACTCGCCGTGCCAGCGTGAGTGAGAGGCCGACATGGATGGCAACCCCTCCCGATTGGTATGGACACAGCCGGAGGGGATGGGAGCTCCACCGACTTGGTATGCACAGCCACCGTCTGCACCAGCACCATCGGATGCTCCAGATTGGTACAGCTAGGCACCCAGATGGTATGAGCATCTTCCAGATTGGGCTACCGACCTCTCCAAGAGAGTAGGAGCTTTGGAGGTCCGACAGGATGCTAGAGATGTCCGAGCCGACGAGCACGATAGGATGATGAGGGACATCTACCGCCAGCAGTTTGGGCGGAACTTCGACTCCAGCTTCTTCCCGTTTCCACCACCACCAGCTCCTCAGTGATGACCATGGATGATTGACAGCATTAGCCACTTCACCGCCGTCTTGTGAGTTCATTTTCTTTCTTTCTTTTCTTTATTTCTTTTTGAACATTAGGGACAATATTTGTCTCAAGTATGGGGTGGGGTGTGACTATCGTTTGTAATAACTCTACTCACTTTGCTTGCTGTGATTGAGAACACTTTGCATGTTTCATTCCATTGTCACACGTTTCATTATCGCATTGCATGAAAAAGCTTTTGAAAAACCCATAAAAATTGAAAAATTATGATTTCTATGATAATCACTACTTGTGAATTGAGTTTTTTATGACAATTGTATGCCTAAACGAATAATGAATTGAAAAGAAATTGAACGTGTTGATTATTCCTTTCTTGCAAGTTTTATAATGTGAAGAGTTTTATCTAAATCATATTGAGAAATCAAGGTTGAAATCACATGATAAGTTCTTATACTTCTTTTTGAAATGATTAAGGCAATTCGATTTTCTTTCTTCTTTCTTTGATCATTTAGCCCTTCAATGAAATAATTGCCGCCCTTACCTATCCGGGAATTTGGAGGAGTTGAATTTTGGCATGTTTGATGTGGGAGGGTCATGAAAGCAAAATTTTGTATTGAAAGAATAGAAAAAAGTTGTAGGTTTGGGGAAGTCAATCATGACGATGAGTAACTCGGCACCATTCACATAGCCGGGTGTTTGTGTCTTGCCAAAGTCGGATTGAGCGATATTCCTAACGGTTTATGGTATGTGCATCAAGGGTTTGAGGCATCTCGCAAAAATTGAGAAACGTCAATCTCCTAGGCTTCGGTTTTTGTGCACCTCTGTCCATAACTCCAAAAGTAAAGTCGAAAAATGATGTTAAAAGAAGAGAGCAAAGCTCTAAGTGGATGATGTTGCAAAATCAAAAGAAAAAGAAAAGAGTTAGTGTCCACTTTCCCGGATTCATACACCATATCCTTTATAAGTTTTCCCTCCCTTCCACATTCTAGACCTTATTTGGAAGTCCTTAAGATCAAAAGAGTGCTATTTGGCTTGGTGATCTAAATTGAAGTTTCTTATGATTGATTTTGATAATGTTTGAAGATTATGATGCTTACATTGAAGTTTGATCAATTCATGATGTTTCTTTCCTCTTTATTCTTTGGTTATGTATATGAGCGTCTCATGAATGAATGAAGCAAGGTTTGAGAATGATCTATTGACTAGAAGCACATTTACCTAAAAGATGTTTTGTTTTTGAGATTGCATGCATATTTCATCCTAACTTAAGTTCTAAAGCTTTTGAAAGACCTTGCTTGGGGACAAGCAAGTGGCAAGTATGGGGTATTTTGTTAGCATGAAATATTGCGATATTCTAGGCACTTTTTCTAGATATTTTTCATCCATTATAGTGTTCATTGATAAGGCATTGAAGCAATTGTTAGCTAGTTTGTCTATATTGTCGATATAGAGGTCTACATAAGCTTTGTGTTGATTATAGGTGAATAAGAGCTAAAACCGAACCAATTGAGAGAGAAAGGAGAAGATTTGAGCCCATCCAAGGATTAAAGACACATCAAAGAAGCCAAGGGAGATGCTAGGATGAGGAATGGCACGACACAAAGGAAACCACAAGCAATTTACACTTCCACGCTCTAAAATACAGTCGTAGAGAAGTCCACGCCCAAAACCACGGCCGTGGATCTTGGCAACATGAACGTGGAGTATTCCAGAAAGTTACACGGTATAAAGTACGGTCGTGGAAATCATGAAGAACCGTAATCCTCTTCCACGCTCTAAACCACGGTCGTGGAACTCCAGGAGACCGTGATTTAGGCGATCTTTTGACGAATAAAATATTGACACATCATTTACGCATATGGCCCAGACGGTTATTTTACCCTTCCTTATAAAAGGGGTGGAGGAGAGATATTTCGGCACTTCGGCTTACACGTGCTTAGGGCTGCATTGGACGTCCGGAAATTTGCACTTGCAAACGTGATTCGCGAGGGTTTGAAGATTTGGAAATTGTTTGTGGCGGAAGTTACACCTTTTGTCCTTAGGTTTGATTAGAAGACGGATTGACATCCCGTTCTTCGTTCTTATCAAGGATCGTTATTGGTTTGTGTTTATTCCAAATCTGATATACATTATTCCTTTTGTGTGTGGATTTGAGATTGATTTGAGTTTTATTGAAGGTTTTCGAAGGTTTTCATCTTCCATTCTTCTTAAACTTGATTTTGATATTATAATGACAGTTATTGGCTAAACCCCTTTAGCAATTCTAAGGTGAAGGGTTGATAGTTGTTGCTTAGATGATGATAGATCGATCGTAACAGATTGGACCCTGAGAGTTAGAGAGATTTCGCCGACGAACCAAAATCACGGTCTGCTCTTGAGGTTCCACGGCCGTGGAATTCAAGATCTGCCCGTAATTTATACCAGTTTACGAACTTTGCTTTTACTTTGATCCAAAGTTAAAGATTAGCTTTAACTTCGTCTTAACTTGCCCTTTTCTAGGTAGTAGTGAAGCCTCAACAACCTCTACTTCGATTTCGAGTGTCACAACCTTAATCGGTTTAGTTAGTCTTGATCCTTGGGTTACAAGTTTGGGTATTTGAGATTAATTCTTGTCTTTAGATCCTTTCTATACTGAAGCCTCAACAACCTTTATAGAGAGTGTCTTTAGATAAGTCATATAAAGCCTTGGAACTTCACCGTACATTGCTTTACCTTAGCATACCTTTGCAACTCTTAACTCTGTCCTTAGTTCTTTAGTATATCTTGAATCGATTGCCACAATTTGATACCTGGATTTTTAGGGTTGCTGTTTTCCCAATATTTGCAAAGCTTATACATTTAGTTGCTTGACAATTTACAAACTGAATTTGTTCCCCCCAAATCCTTGTGTTCGATACTCTGGAATTCTTGCTTTACTACGCCGATCCATACACTGCGGGTTCGCTTGCTTTTATTCTAGTTTTATAAATTTAAGACTTGATTGCACGCACGCTAAGTGGTGAACAGACACCGAGTGTAGGTTTTCCTTCTGGCGTTTGGCGACATCAGAAGGGGAGTCATAAGGAGGTTGTCCGGGTAGGCCACTCTTGGAGCAATAAGGATGGTAGTTTCTCCCTTTTTCTCACATTTCCTCTCTTTTCCTTCTTTCTTTCTTGGCTTTTCTTTTGTTTTCATTGTCTTTTCTGCTTGCCCATGCTTCCTGAGGCCTTTGAGTCTAGTTGCTATCATTTGCTTTACTCGGGACGAGTAAAAGGTCTAAGTATGGGGGAGTTTGATAGGTGATGGAATCACTATCATTTAGGATAGTTTTTAGAATCTTTTTATTGCATTTGTGTCGGTTTATGCTACTAACTCCTTGGTCCAGAAGAAGAAGACTAAAAGAAGCTAAGGAAGGAGTTATAAGCACTTAGGAGTGAAGATCGTTCACGAAGCAAAGCTTTTGTTGCCTCACCGCCCCAACGGAGCCTTGTCGCCGCCCCTGCGGGTGATGCCTTACATTGGAGCGCTCCTTGCGCCTTCGCCAGCGCTGGCCATGAAGTGTGTCACCGCCCCTGCGCACTCCTTGGCGCCCCTGCGGTGACTTGCCCTGAAGAAACGAAGACCAACTCCCCTGCGCCTTCTACTACGCCCCTGCCTGCGCCTCAACCTGGGAGCTGGAAGACAAAGAGGTTGTGTCACCGCCCCTACGTTGACATAGGGACGCCCCGGCGGCTTGGCATCAGAAACGTCAGGAAGTCGAAGGGTCAGACGTTTGAAGAGCATTAAAGATCAGCCCCTGCGGAATTGCCTAGCCGCCCCGGCGGCCATGAAGAAGATCAAGCGTGTTTGCCTTCACCGCCCCTGCGGTTTAACGTCAGAAGCTTTACTCCGGCTGTTTACACCACCTTTATGGCATTAAAGGTGGCTATTTTGGGCCGGCCATGTACTCCTATTTAGTGTCTTTTGTAGTATAAATAGTCCTTGGTTGATTGCTAGAATCATCCAACTTGTTAGCCAACAAATTATCCACTTTTCCCATTTAGATTATCTTGCTACCTTTGTAATGAGTTGCTAACTCTCTTGCTGCATTGGGTTGGTTTGAAGCTGCGTTGTTACTTTGGTTGTAAGTTTTCTTTAATATAAGTTTTCATTCAGTAATGCTTTGTGTTTCCTTGATCTCCATTGTCTAATTGCATGTTTTACTATTACTTGAGATTGATCACCTTAGGTTCTAAAGTGCATGCAAATAACTAGGATTAATAGGTTCCGGGTTTGGGTCTTTAATCTAGTAGTAACTTTAAATAATAACGGGTTGTAATTACTTAAAGAAAAGGAACACAAATATAAAGATAAGTTTAACGGTTTTAATCTTCTCTTTATATCCATTAGTCTTTGTTTGAAAGCTAACTTGTTATTTGTTCTTGTAGGTTTATGGAACACTAACCTGTTAAGTTGTATTGATGCCGGTTGGCTCAACACATATATATGATCGAGACGGGAGATTAGTTGAAAACTTGTAAAAGGAACTCACCAAAGTAGCAATTGCATGCTTAGAATCAACCTAGTGTAGATTCACCCATCATTGTCTTACTTGTCGCATTAATCGTTTTCATAAGTTTTTGTGTGCATCAATTCAACCAAACCCCCCCCCTTTTGTTACTTGTTACTATAATCGATAATTGCATCTAATAAAACACCTTAACTCTCTTGGGTTCGACCTTTACTTAACCACTATACTTATTTAAGTGCTAAGTCGGGATTTACTTTTGATTGGGTATAGACGACCATAGAAATACCGTCAGTCAAGTGGCCACATTCAGCTTCCTATAGTCAATGCACATCCTCCAGCCCATAACGGTCCTAGTAGGAATTAACTCGTTGTTCTTGTTTGTCACAACGGTCATCCCACCCTTCTTGGGAACTACATGCACCGAACTCACCCATTTGCTATCCGATATGGGAAATATGATACTTGCATCCAACAACTTAAGAATCTCCTTCTTCACAACCTCTTTAATGATTGGATTTAACCGTCTTTGAGGTTCCCATGAAGTCTTGTGATCATCTTCCATTAGTATCTTATGCATACAAAGAGAAGGCTTAATACCAACAAGATCATCAATAGTGTAACCCAAAGCCTTTCTATGTTTCCTCAGCACATGCATCAACTTAGACAATTTATCTTCAGAAAGAGAAGCACTAATAATGACGGGATAAGTAGAATTCGGGTCAAGGAAAGCATACCTCAAGCTAGTCGGGAGTGGTTTAAGTTCTAAGACTGGTGCTTACAGAGGTGGATTTGTACCTTCTCTCTCCAGTGAAGAGGACTTAGATTGAAGTACTAGACTAACGGAAGTCTCAATTGACATCATCTCGCTTGCTGTCTCGGTCGTGGTCCGAGGTGAGTGACCGAGGTGTTCTTTAGATAAGATCACCTCGCTTGCTCCGAAAACTATCTCGGTCGAGGTATTGGAATTGGGAACGAAACCTAATGTGCTTTTTTTCTCCTGAATCAGTTTATCAAATCTAGCTCCTGGATTTGCTTCCAATGTTTCCAAGCTTTGCACATCTGCATCACACAAAACATCTATACCTTCCTCCATCAAACTAAAACTCAAAACTTTCTCAAGAGGATCTTTAATAAGAATAGAGCTCACCAATTCTCGAGAATCTTCTTCATCATAGATGTTGAAGATATCATCTTCCAAAGGCTCTCCCTTCATTGCAGCCAATAGTGCAAACTCCACATGATCGCCACCAATGTTGAACTTCAACTTGGCATCCTTACAATTAACGTTGCAACCCGTTATTGCTAGAAATGGTCTTCCGAGAATGATAGGAATTGGATAATCTGCGGGAATGTCCAACACAACAAAGTCTATAGGTATGTAGAAATTACCTAACTTGACGGGAACATCTTCCAAGATACCAACGGGGCGGGTAATGGAGCGATCCGCCATGTACAACGTCATCTTCACGGGCTTGGGCTCTCCAAGGCCGATCTTCTCACAAAGTTCTAGAGGAATGATGCTTACACTAGCTCCTAGATAATAAAGTGCATCATAAGTCTCATCCCCAACTCGGATGGGAATACAAAATGAACCGGGATCTCTCAACTTAGGTGGCATCTTCTCCTTCTTGATTTGAATGAGCTCCGAAGATCTAGAGGTCATCCGTACTTCACCAAAGTTTTCCAGCTTTCTCTTCCTTGACAAGATTTCTTTCAAAAACTTTCCATAGGTGGGTATTCCTAGGATAGCATCAATGAAAGGTATGTTAATATATAGCTTATTCATAAGGTCAAAAAACTTACCAAAGTGCTTGTCTAGATGTGCCCGCGCCCTAGACTGAGGGAACAGAAGTGGTGGTTTATGAGCAGGTGGTAGAACATAAACTTTAGCTTTTTCTTTCGCTTTCTGGGGCTCCATCTCGGTTGGCACCTCAACCGAGGTGTTCCTCGTCTGATCGTGGTCCAACCGAGGTACTAGATCTGCAGTCTTCAATCCACTACGTGTTGTGATAGCCATGACTTGCCCTTTTGGGTTGTTCTCTGTCCTTTCTGGAAGTTTTCCAAGATCTCTTGGCACTTCATTAGCCTTGTAGAAAAATTGTTGTTCTAAGGCTTTTTGTGCCTTCGAAAATTAGTTCATAGATGTCTCCATAGCATTGAGCTTAATCAATATAGCCTCCAACACAGTTTCCGGTTTCTTAGGTTGCTGGGACGAGCTTGATAACGGCTCTTGGCTTCTCAATAGAGTAGAAGAAGAAGAAGAAGAAGGGGTGTTAAGAGCATTTTCAGCATGAGAATAAGGGTTACTGGGATTTTGTTGATTTGATCTTCAATTGTTATTGGAATTCCTGTTGTTGTTGTTGTTGTTGTTGTTATTGTTGTTGTTGTTGTTGTTGTTGTTGTTGTTGTTGTTGTTGTAATTGTTGTTGTTCCACAGCCCTTGATAATTTCCTCTTCCTTGGTATCAAGCATCTTGCTCCTTCTTTGTTTAAGCTACTAAAAGCTCCTTGAATGCCTTGACTTCATTGTTGAGCGAGGTGAGTTGAGCAGCATTTGATGTTGTATCCTGGAAGCTAACTCGCCTTGTTCCATCTTCAACCCTTTGATGGGAATATTTCTCCATGTGTAAAGCTTTTTTTTCTATAAAATCCCAAGCTTCATCTATCGGCATATCCATGAAAGTGCCGGCGGAAAGTAATTGGAGTTTGAATTGAGTGTCTCCATCCAAACCCTTGAAGAATATCTCCAACAACTCGATCTTTGGAATCCCATGATGAGGGCAATCCAACAAAATGTCCTTGAACCTCTCCCATGACTTGGACAAACTTTCTTTTTCTTGCATGATAAAAGCATTGATCTTACCCCTCAATTTAGCGGTCTTTGATTGGGAAAAGAACTTAGTAAGAAACTTCATAGTCATCTCTTCCCAAGTGTTGATTTTTCCAACTGGAAGAGATTGATACCAAGCAAGCGCCTTGTCTTTCAATGAGAAGTAGAAAGGCCTCAACTTGTAATTGTTATTTTCCACTCTTGATGGTCTCAAAGTCTCCATCAGAATCTCATAATTTTGTAAATGTTGATGTGAAGATTCGCCCTCCAAACCTCCAAATTGACATTATCGAATAATGGTTAGAACTTGAGGTCGAAGTTCATAATCATGCTTGAAAACTCCACCTTGATTAAATGGTTTACAAGTGTTGATGATGGAAGACTTCACACAAATATAGCAGTTGGATCTCTAACATTGTACTTGATTATATTTCTAGATGTTTGGTTTCAATTTAGTGCAGGTATAGGTTATATATTCACATGTCAAGAGACTTGAAGTCGGATTGAAGAACAAGTTCAAAAAGACGAAGTTCAAGGGCCTTGAAATCCAAAATGCACGGAACAAAGGATTCAAATACATTGAAGATCTTCGTTGAAGATTCGGCAACAAGAAGATCTTATCAAACAAAGATTTTTTCAACCAAAGGAAGATCTCAACCGAAGGATATTCTCTAAACAACAAACGGCACAAATATCTTCTCTCTCTTATCCAACAGAATACGAGAAGATCAAGGAGTAAAAGACTCAACGTGTTCGTAGGATCAAAGACATGCAACGTCTATCTTACGATCTTCATGGAAAAGATTCAAACGGTCATCTCTACAACGGTTATAAGATTTTTCCATGGAAGATATAAATGAAGATGATCGATGAAGAAGAAGATACACAAGCCTACATCGAAAAAACTTCTTCGCATCCTTAAGCAACCTAATCATCTTCTTTCGTTGTTTTTCATTCTCGTAATTATGTAAAAGTCTTATCCCCTCAGAGAGAGAGAAAACACAAGAGCTCCATTGGTAGATCTAAAAAGTGTTATACTAGAGTGTGTTACTCTGCGAAGTAACTAGGTTATTATAGCTAGGTTAAGAGTTGGAGCTAGATCGTAGCATTGGCTACAAGTGAGAGAAGAAGGGGATTTCTTCTAGTTTGTATCTAGGACTCTTTGAAGCTGATAATAGATAGTTAGATCCTTCGGATATACTCTGGGACGGAGAGTAGGCTATTTAGAGCCAAACTTCGTAAACATATCCTCGTGTCAATCTTTTCAATTCCGCACCATATAAGTTTTACTATGACTAACTTTGTTTTGTAGGAGCAAGAAGTCAAGACCCTTGAAATTGAGTTTCAAAGCCCTTGAAATTAAAGTTTCACTAGTAAGACAGATTGACATCAAGGTCCTTGAAAGGAGTTTCAAGGCCTTGAGATTTGGTTTGCGAAAAGTTCCCATACTCTATTCAACCTTCCCCCTCCCTTCTAGAGTATTATCTATATTATTTATATCACCTAACAGTTCTTCAATTGGTATCAGAGCTAGACTCATGTTTATTGATTTAACCATCAGTGAGACTAATCATGAATCCTGTAGGTGATGGTGGATTTGCTCAAGGAAGATCCTCATCTCGACCACCACTCTTATGTGGCAACAACTTCGCTCATTGGAGATCACTAATGCGTATGTTTCTGATTGACCAGGATATTGAGCTTTGGAGCATTATTCAAGATGGACCAAAAGTTCCAATGACAACGGTTGAAGGCGTCCAAGTCCCAAAGAAGGAATCAGACTTCTCTCAGGCTGATCTGGACAGTGTGTCAAAGAATTACAAAGCAATGAATCTACTTTAATGTGGATTAGATGCTAATGAATTCAATCGCATCTCATCATGCAAAAGTGCAAAAGAAATATGGGACAAGCTTGTTGTCACTTATGAAGGAACAAGTCAAGTCAAGGAAACAAAGATCAGCATCTTTCTCAGACAATACGAGCTATTCAAGATGAATCCAAATGAACCAGTGAAAGACATGTTCACCAGATTCACTAGAATAGTGAACAATCTAGACTCACTTGGAAAGACCTTCACGAATGAAGAAAAAATGAGAAAGGTTCTAAGAAGTTTACCTAAAGCCAAATGGGGACCAAAAGTGACTGCTATTGAAGAAGGTCAAAATCTTACTACTCTTCCTCTTGATGATTTACTTGGAAAACTCATCACACATGAAATGATTCTTGGCGAAGAAGATGGAGAACTTCCTTCCAACTCCAAGAATTTAGCAATGAAATCCAGAAAAGATGAGTTACCTTCTGATGAAGAAAATAGCGAGGATGATAATGAAGAAGATGCTCTGGCCATAATCTTTAAAGGTTTAGCAACAATTCTCAAGATAAAGAAACAATATGCAGACCGAGAATTTCCACGAGCATCAAAACTCCGAGGTAAGTTTTCTAACTCGAATAAGAAAACGAAAGTACTGACTTGTTTTGAATGTGGTGAATCAGATCATTTGGTGAAGGATTGTCCACAAAAGAAGAGGACCAACTTCAAGAAGAATGATCGAAAGAAGAAAGCCATGGTTGCATCATGGAGTGATTCATATTCAACTTATGAATCAGAAGATGAACAAGAACAAGCAAACTTGTGTCTTATGGCCGATCATGAAGATAACTCAAATCTTTACATCGACAATATGGTAAGTACAATCTTGTCTCAACCTGAGATTGACCTTAAACAATTTCTCAAGGATATTATCTTAAGTGATAAGGAACATAGAATAATGATAAATTCTTTCAAAGAAAAACTTCATGAACAAGATAAACAATTAAGTGAAATGTCTCTGGAAATTGAAAATCTTAACACAGAAAAAGAAGAACTTGATGACAATATCAAGGCCTTGGAATCAGAAATTCTGATTCTCAAGAACAACCTCTCTTCTCTACATCGAAGCTATATCGATCTAGAGAAAGAGATGATCCTTATAGAAGAAATGATCCTTATAGAAGCATTCACATGCCTACCTGCTTCTATTGTTCTAAAAAGGGTCATGTTAAATCTACATCTCCTTATAGAAGAAATGATCCTTATATCATCAGAATGACCTATCCTCTATGTTTAACGAAAAAGTTAAACAAATCTGGGTTCCTAAAGGTACTAGACCACGAAACATGATCGAACATGAGTATGAACCAAAATATGCCATTTGGTCGACCTGAAAAGGTTGATGTTTGCTGTTTTGCAGGATATCACCAAGGTAAAGGAGCACAAATGGATTTTAGATAGTGGTTGCTCAAGACACATGAGTGGAAAGAGTTCTTTATTCTCAGATTTAAAGAAGCAATCATGTGGAACTATTACTCTTGGTGATAAAGGAAAGTGTGACATAATTGGCATTGGTAAAATTTGCTATGATTCATCCAACTTTATTGATGATGTTTACTTTGTTGATGGTTTGAAATATAATCTGCTAAGTATTTTTCAAATTTGTGATAAAGGAAATAAAGTCATGTTTGATTCAGAAAAATGTGAAGTTCAAGACATAAAGACGGGAGAAGTGTTGCTTACCGCTTCTAGGTGTAATAATGTTTACTCTTTAAGTACTAACCAAGTTGCAGGAACTAAGCTAAAATGTCTAAAGGCCTTGACTGATGATCCAATGCTTTGGCATAGAAGACTTGGTCACGTAAGCATGCACACCATGCAGAAGCTACTTACAAAAGATTTGGTACGTGGTTTACCAAACCTAAACTTCAAGGTTGATGGCCTATGTAAAGCGTGTACACAAGGTAAACAAACAAGAGGTTCATTCAAACCTAAGAAAGCTGTAAGTTCTTCTCGACCTATTGAACTTTTACATATGGATCTTTGTGGACCTATGCGTGTCAAATCTCCCGGAGGAAAACAATACATCCTTATTATTGTTGATGATTTCTCTTGTTTTACATGGATATATTTTTTACGAGAAAAATCCGAAGCTTTATTTGAGTTTTCAAAATTATGTAAGGAGTTACAAAGTCTGAAAAACCTACCAATCGTCTCTATAAGAAGCGATCATGGTAGAGAATTTGATCAACTAAAGTTCGATTTATTTTGTGCAAAATATGGTATTTCTCACAACTTTTCAGCTCCTAGAACTCCTCAATAAAATGGAGCTGTGGAACGCAAGAACCGCACTCTTGAGGATAGGTCTAGGACAATGCTTTTAGAAAATCATTTGCCAAAAAGTTTTTGGACTGAAGCAATAAACACTGAAAATTATATTTTAAATCAATGCTTAATTCGCCCTATTTTGAAAAAGACTCCTTATGAACTCTTCAAAGGAAGAAAACCAAACATTTCATACTTTAAACCTTTTGGATGTACTTGTTTTGTTCACAACAATGGAAAAGACAATCTCGGGAAATTTGATGCACGTAGTGATGAAGCTATATTCATTGGATATGCTTCAAATAGCAAAGCTTATCGAGTATATAACAAACGTACCAAAGTTGTTGAAGAAAGCATTCATATTATTTTTTATGAAAGCAATGATAGTACTTTGAGTGAGAGTTTTGCAGATTTAAATTTGAATCAAAGCGAAGATCACATTTCGGATGAAGAGGAAGATCCTAAAGATCAAGACAAGAATATGTAAGAAAAGATTCAAGATGCCAAAGAAAATCCTCAAGACCTTGAAACACACCTTCAAGACCTTGAAACTGGAAACTGTGACAGAACTCCACTTCAAGGGCTTGAAACCCAACTTCAAGGCCTTGAGATTGGAACAACAGGTAATACACAAACAATACCTGAATCAAGTCAGACATATACAACTCAACCTTCTGGATCTACATCATCTGTCAAAAGAAGAAAAGTTCAACACTCCTCGTATCATCCACAAGAAAATGTGATCTTAGATCCAAATGCTGGAGTTCAAACTATATCAAAAGTGAATAATCTTTGTGCCTTCTCCGCTTTTGTATCACTTGTCGAGCCAAAGAACTACATTCAAGCTCTTCAAGAACCAGACTAGATTATTGCAGTGCAAAATGAACTAAATGAATTTGAGAGTAACAAGGTATGAACTCTTACTTCAAGACCAAAGCATCAATCAGTTATTGGCACGAAGTGGGTCTTTCGAAACAAATTGGATGAAATTGGCAAAGTCGTACGAAATAAAGCACGACTCGTAGCACAAGGCTATAACCAAGAAGAAGGTATTGATTATGAGGAGACTTTTGCTCCTGTTGCAAGGTTAGAAGCCATACGTATGCTACTCGCATTTTCATCTTTCATGAGTATAAAACTTTTTCAAATGGATGTAAAATGTGCTTTTTTAAACGGCTTCTTAGAAGAAGAAGTCTACTTTGCTCAACCTTCTGGTTTTGAAAATGATGAATTTCCGGATTATGTTTTTTAAACTAGACAAAGCTCTTTACGGTCTTAAGCAAGCTCCTCAAGCTTGGTATGAAAGATTGTCTAAATATCTTCTTGAAAACAATTTCAAAAGAGGTTTGATTGATAAAACATTGTTTATTAAAACTAGAGGCAACGACATCTTAGTAGTACAAATCTATGTTGATGATATATTATTCGGTTGTACTAATGACTCCCTTTGCAAGGAATTTTCAGAAATTATGTGTAGGGAATTTGAGATGAGCTTAATGGGAGAGTTAAATTTCTTTCTTGGACTTCAAGTTACACAAGCAAAGAAAGGAATTTTTCTCAATCAAAGTAAGTATACTAAAGACTTGCTTAAAAAGTACAAAATGGATCAATCTAAGGTTGCAAAGACTACTATGAGTTCAACACTTTCGCTAGATCTTGACAAAAATGGCAAAAGTGCAGTACAAAAGGAGTATCGAGGTATGATCGGTTCATTGTTATATCTAACTGCTAGTCGTCCTGACATATGTTTAGTGTGTGCATGTGTGCAAGATTTCAAGCTGATTCTAAAGAGTCACACTTGATTGTTGTGAAAAGAATTTTTCGGTATCTCAATGGCACTAAGGATCTAGGGTTATGGTACTCACATCAAAGCTCTTTTCATCTTGTTGGCTATTCAGATGCAAACTTTGCAGGTTATAAGGTCGATAGAAAAAATATTCTAGTTGTTGTCAATTCTTAGGGTCATCCCTAATTAGTTGGCACTCCAAGAAGCAAAATTCTGTTGCCCTATCCACAACTGAGGCTAAATACATAGCTGTTGGAGCCTGTTGTGCTCAAATTCTTTGGATTGCTCAACAACTTCGTGATCTTGACTTTGACTTGAGAGGTATTCCTATAAAATGTGATAATACTAGTGCTATTTCTATAACCAAAAATCATGTGCAACATTCAAGGACTAAGCATATTGATGTAAGGCATCACTTCATACGTGATCATGTTGAGAAAGGTGATGTTTCGATTTCTTTTATCTCAACTAACTTGCAGCTTGCAGATATCTTTACCAAGCCTCTTCTTGAGGAACAATTTAATTTTATTAGATTGGAACTTGGTATGTTGAACAAGGAAGCATTAACGTAGGGGGAGTAAACGAGTTTTAATCATCCTACGTATGCAAGCCCAAATGATGTTTTCAAAGGCCTTGAAATAAAATTCAAGGGGCCTTGAAACATATTCCAAAGGGTACATAAATAAAGCGGATCAATTAGAAATTCATATCTTTTAGATATTGAATTATCTATTTTTTAAAAGGGATTTCAAAGGTTTTGTTTTCAGATTCAATGAATTTTGAAAAGAGGTTACCTAATTTATGGGAGGAATTTTTATCACTCAAGATCTTTAAAATGTTTTGATCGTATGTTGATTGGACTTCTTTCCTTAAATACCTCCTCTCTCCCTCTTTCTCTCTTCTGCTTCACTTTGCTTTCAAAAGAACGGTGCTTTACTTTTCAAATTTTCCAAAACCCTCTTCATCGATTTCTCAAAAATCTCTCAATGCCTCCCAAGACATCTTCAACCAATGACACATCTTCATCAACTCCAAAAAGGCTAAGAGTCGTACAAGTTTCATCCGACTCTGACTCTAGTTCTGAATCTGGGTCAAGCTCAAGCTCGAGCTCATCAGGGTTCTCAAATAACGCTGAAATTTTTGCTAGAACAAGACTACCATCAAGTTGGTTCATCAACCCCACAACTGCTAGAAAGTGGGTCAAGGACTGTCCTCAGTGCATGTGTGAAGAAGTGCATTGTGAACTGTTCACCTGTTCGTCTCTGCCAGGGATGGAAGCACTTCAAGCAAGTTCAATATGGATCATGTTGAATCCAGGGGAATCATCCTATCCTAGACTGACAAGGTTGTTCTACGCCAACTTTTCGGCCAGATGTTAAAGAGGGGAATGGATTCTAAACACAGTTATCAAAGGTAAGAAAATCACCCTCACTTCTGAAATCATAGCTGATATTTTTGGGATTCCTTTGTATGCTACTTCAGACGATTCAAATCCTGCTAGAACTTTAAGGCTAGCAAAAGAACAACTCCTCCTTCCCGGTGCCTTATCACCTCCGACCATTACTTGTTTAACCCTGGAAGCCATAATAATCTATTCTGTTATAGATAGATGCATTGTTCCTAGAGTTGGCAATAAAGAAGTTTTGACCAATTCTGTGCTGATATTGACTTACAATGCCTTAAATGGGTTAAAGGTGAATATGCTTGAAATCATTCTGTCTCATATGGTAAATGTGATAAATTCTCCTAGCACAAGTCATCTACCTTACGGGAATTTGCTTCCTATAATATTTACACACTTTTCAGTAGATTATTCTGGTGAGGTGATGCATCTTTACCATGATGGACTAGATGAAATTTTCTTCGAGACAATAGACATCAAAAAGACTAAAGTGGGCTTAGTACTGTGTGGGTGTTAATGGATCAGCCTGAATGGAATTTTACTACTCAGCAAAGGCTGAATTTTGTGGAAGACTCGTTGATATCATTAATTGGTGATTTTATTGGGTTTAGAGCATCAATGACTGATCAGATGGACAAAGCTCAAGATTTGCTGGGAATTCTGAATCAGAAGATTAACCAGTTATTTCATGTGAGTGTCATGTAATTAACAGCTGCAAGTAGTATCAAACCACTAACAGAGGAAGATGACAAGGAAACCCATAAGGACGCTGAGAACGTTATGGATCAGTGTCATAAGTTTGTCAAGGATAAGCCCATTCGATAACCTATTCTAGAGGATCTAGATTTTTTGACAATTGAAGAGTTTGGGGTCGTAAAGAAGTATGCCAAAGATTCTACTCAACGAGAAACAGACTTGTCTCTCAAGGAACGTGATCTTGCTGATGCAAAAGATCGATGGAGAGATACGTGCCTCAGAGATTACTATGGAAAATGCAGTTCCTCAAAGTGGTACAAGGAGGATTGAAGATCTTGGCATATCATGAGTTTTTGAGACATTTTTTATCGTTTTTGAAATACATTTGTTCTGGGTTTGTAATCGGTTTTAAGACTTCCTATTTTACCTTTGCTTTTTCTCCCTTGTTGAAAGACAAAGGGGGAGAAATATGATCCGACATTCTGCATTCTGCAATTTTAGTTTTGAGATTTATATATGTATTGTTAAACTAACAATTGCACGAACGAAAATTTGTGTTGTCTTCCATCAAGGGGAGATTGAAAACTCCACCTTGATTAAATGGTTTACAAGTGTTGATGATGAAAGACTTCACACAAATATAGCAGTTGGATCTATAATAATGTACTTGATTATATTTCTAGATGTTTGGTTTGAATTTAGTGCAGGTATAGGTTATATATTCATATGTCAAGAGCCTTGGAGTCGGATTGAAGAACAAGTTCAAAAAGACGAAGTTCAAGGGCCTTGAAATCCAAAATGCACGGAACAAAGGATTCAAATACATTGAAGATCTTCGTTGAAGATTCGGCATCAAGAAGATCTTATCAAACAAAGATTTTGTCAACCAAAGGAAGATCTCAACCGAAGGATATTCTCTAAACAACAAACGGCACAAATATCTTCTCTCTCTTATCCAACAGAAGACGAGAAGATCAAGGAGTAAAAGACTCAACGTGTTCGTAGGATCAAAGACGTGCAACGTCTATCTTACGATCTTCATGGAAAAGATTCAAACGGTCATCTCTACAACAGCGAGAAGATTTTTCCATAGAAGATATATATGAAGATGATTGATGAAGAAGAAGATACACAAGCCTACATCGGAAAAACTTCTTCGCATCCTTAAGCAACCTAATCATCTTCTTTCGTTGTTTTTCTTTCTCGCAATTACGTAAAAGTCTTATCCCCTCAAAGAGAGAGAAAACACAAGAGCTCCATTGGTAGATCTAGAAAGTATTATACTAGCATGTGTTACTCTGCGAAGTAACTAGGCTATTATGGCTAGGTTAAGAGTTGGAGCTAGATCGTAGCATTGACTACAAGTGAGAGAAGAAGGGGATTTCTTCTAGTTTGTATCCAGGAATCTTTGAAGCTTATAATAGATAGTTAGATCCTACGGATATACCCTGGGACGGAGAGTAGGCTATTTAGAGTCGAACTTCGTAAACATATCCTCGTGTCAATCTTTTCAATTCCGCACCATATAAGTTTTACTGTGACTAACTTTGTTTTGCAGGAGCAAGAAGTCAAGGCCCTTGAAATTGAGTTACAAAGCCCTTGAAATCAAAGTTTCACTAGTAACACATATTGACATCAAGGTCCTTGAAAGGAGTTTCAAGGCCTTGAGATTTGGTTTGCAAAAAGTTCCCATACTCTATTCAACCCCCCCCTTCTAGAGTATTATCTATATTATTTATATCACCTAACGGTTCTTCAATGCTCAACTGGATCTCCTAGATTGAATCCTGGACGCCGCACTTGCTGATTCGGGTCCATCCTCTGACCTAGGGTTTGCGGAACTCCAGCAAAAAGATCACCTCGGTCTACCATGGCCGGCATCTGAGGTGGTGGGTGTATCTCGGCCGGTGCAACTAGGGCTTGTACATGCCTCGGTCGAGCAACTAGGACCACTCGAGGTAACATCTAAGCTCGTAGAGCGGCCATATCAGCTTGAATCTCTTCAGTCCTTGCACGAGTCTTGTCTTTCTCTCTCTCTGCAATTCTTCTTTACTGAGACGAAGTTGTTCCAATGCCTCCTTCAATTCGGCTTCAAGATCTCGATTATCTTGATCGGCCATCTTATCTTGTTTCAATCTTTTTTTGTTTGTCTTTTCTGGTTCGGGACCGTAAGGAAAGATTTCCTTTCCAGCACAATTTCTTCGTATAAACCTATGGAAAGATCCTGCGAAATCACTCAAGTAAAGCGATCAATAGCAACAAGGGCATCAGCCCCAAAAGACCACCAAAACCGGACTTGGTCTTGACCAAGTCCCCGGCAACGGCACCCAAAACTTGTTCGCTCTCAGACGAGTGTGTGTGGTGAACAATATAGCTTTAAATTTATAACCTAAAATATAAGCCTGAAACAATATGCGAACCCGCAGTGTACGGATCAATTGTAATAACGGCAAATATTCCAGGGTCAGACATAGGGACTATGGTGAAACAAAGATCGGTAATTCAGGTTGTCAATTAAAAACAAGCAACAAAGCAAAAATATCAAAGATGATGTAAAACCAGGTAAAGAAAATGCGGATTCTATAGATTAAAGCATCCAATAATGGTTACGACTCAAGATCTCAAAAGATAACGTGGACAAAGCTGAGGTTTGCAAAGGGAAGGTGTTTCTAAGGTGGGAATAGATCACCGGGTAAGTTTCACTACTCACTATCCCAAACTTAAGATTCTCTCACCGGGTAAGTCTCAAAGTTTTAAGGAAAGGAACTATAAACTCAAACCAACACACCACCCAAGGGGATAGAATCAACCTTTACCGGGTAAGTCTCAGGCTAACTCTCAAAGATGGGATGAAGGCATACTCAAACCCCAATAAAGGATAAACCTTTATTACCTACACTCATGATCTTGGGTATACAAACAAAGAAATCACCGGGTGAGTCTCAACCTAGGCTTGCGTTAAACCAGGAAAGGTATAACAAGGATAGGATTTAGGAAACAGAAACCTCAACTTAGATAAAGATCATGAAAGGGCTCACCTCGCTCAGTTAGTATCCCATCTCGGTCGAGATGTTCTACGACTGACCAAGGTGTTCGTCGGTTAAGGTAAAGGTTCGAGCTTTCTGGGTCCACTGGGGTAAAGACTCATTCTTTCATCGTCTTTCCCGCAACTTTCAGCCAATCACTCTAGAATCGCATAAAGAACTTAGCCAACAATCATCATGATAACAATAATCAAATATTAAAGAAAGAAATCAATATTCAAACACGAAAACCTTAACACAAAGGTCTCAATAACTCAATCAAATAATGAAACAAAAAATCAAAGTGCGTTCCTCAATCACAATCAAAAAGACAACAAATCAAACCAAACTAAGAAAATCTTACAACTTCCTTCAAACTTCCTTCAAAGCTAACTTCCTACAACTTCGTTCAAGCTTCTAAACTTCCTTCTGATCTAGAGAAATGCAGCTCCGAGATAATTAATCTCAAGACAATACACCTCTTTATATAGGAGAATCACCTTCCTAAGATAAAATATCTTTAAAGGCAATTTTGATTCCTTAGAATATCTTCCAATCTTCCAAATAAATTAGCCAAAAAGATATGCTTCCATCCAGAAAATCCATCCTAAAATATATCAAATTCACTTTCCAAAAATAGAAGATCTCAGCCAAAAATAAAGATCTCGTGGCCGGTGGATTATTCGCCTCGGTCCAGCCTATCCTAAAGATCACCTCGGTTGAGGTGACACTGTAGCCACCTGAGGTAAATCTCAGTTACGAGTGAATCTCTCTAATCTGATCCAGAATCAATCTTCCATCCCATTTCCATGGTTCCTGAGCCTTTCTTGTAGCTCCTCAATGTTTCATAATGTAACTCAAATGACTCTTTAACTTCCTTAGCTCCATTTCGTTCCAAAACATACAATTTTCGCTACAAAGAACCGATCATACCTCGATACTCCTTTGGAATAACACTTTTACCATCCTTGTCTTGATCAAGTGAAAGTGTGGAACTCATAGGAGTTTTTGCTAACTTTGATTGATCCATTTTATACTTCTTAAGCAAGTCTTCGGTGTACTTGCTTTGATTAAGGAAAATTTCTTTCTTTCCTTCTGTGACTTGAAGTCCAAGAAAGAAATTTTTACTCTCCCATTAAGCTCATCTCGAATTCACTACACATAATATCTGAAAATTCCTTGCATAGAGAATCCTTAGTAGCACCAAATAATATTTCAACAACATAGATTTGCACTACTAAAATATCGTTGCTTCTGGTTTTTATAAATAAAGTTTTGTCAATCAATCCTCTTTTGAAATCATTTTCGAGGAGATACTTGGACAATCTTTCATAACAAGCTCGAGGAGCTTGCTTAAAATCATAAAGAGCTTTGTCCAGTTTAAAAACATTATCTGGAAATTCATCATTTTCAAAACTAGGAGGTTGAGCAACGTAGACTTCTTCTTCTAAGAAGCCATTTAGAAAAACACATTTAACATCCATTTGAAAGAGCTTTATGTTCATGAAGGATGCAAAAGCAAGTAGCATACGTATGACTTCTAACATGGCAACCGGAGCAAAAGTCTCCTCATAATCAATACCTTCTTCTTGGTTATAGTCTCGAGCTACAAGTCGTGCTTTGTTTCGAATAACCTTCCCATTTTTATCCAACTTGTTTCGAAATACCCATTTAGTGCCAATGACGGATTGTTGCTTCGGTCTAGACGTGAGGGTCCATGTAACGCCTCGATTTTTGGCGCGTTTGCGATGTTTATTTTTCCGGCTTTTATCGATATCTTTTAGCTTAAATATTTTTTAAAAAGGTATTTTCATGACGTAAAATATTTTTCCCGAGTATATTGAAAATTTGGATACGTTTACGTATATTTGTTTTATTATTTTCAGAAAATTTAAGAAAGTTTTCCAATTCGGAAATCCTGTTCCGAATGTTGTCGATCGAGTTATTCTTAATCGATTTATTTTATTTTTCTCCTTTTCATAATGTCTTTTCCTTCTTCTATATGCCAGATGGTACCCTTGTTGTCACCCTTGCTGGCCTGTGATCCCGCCCAAGCTACCCCAGGTAGCCCCCCTGCACGCTCATTCTCTGTGTGGCTAGCTCAACCTACCCCGACCCCTTGTTCCCCTCAATTTGACTCAGCCTTCGATCCCTCACTTCTTCCCTACCGTTTCCACTTTGTGAAAATTGAGCCTCTCAACTCTTCATCCCTGCTCATCTCTCCTCAACACACTCAGCTCCCCAAACTCATTCCCTCTTGAGCCTTTTTCAACCACTAGGAGAGTCTCGCCGCCACCGGCGTTCTGCCACCCCTCCTATATTGCAACTCGTTGAGAGCCTCACAACAGCAGAAACGACCACCAAAAGGGGAGCTTGCAGTTTCCGTCGCCGCTGGAGAGGCCCTTGGCTCACCATCTCCACTGGCCTCGTCTGCCCGCCTTCGCCCTGCCGGATCCCACTGAAGGCCGATTGCCCTGGCCTCTGTAATACAACGCAACCGTTGTTGAACCACCCCTGTTTTCTTCTCGATCCCCATGTTGAACCTCCTTCCTCTCCGGAGCCCCCTCTGTGATTCCCTCTCACCGTCGCCCGCTACACACCAGGATCGCCACCCTAACGCAACCAAAGCCGAGCCGCTGCCTGCGCTCTCTCCCCCTTGCCCGCCTTCGTCCACCGGCGCTCCTCTAGGAAGCTCTAGTAGCCGCCCTGTGTGTCTCTTTGTCGCGTCCTCCCTATCAATTTCAAAAGGAAGGTCTTTGCTTTTAATTACCATCGGGACTCCCATCATTTTTATTGTAATTGCAGTTTCTAACCCATATATTATATTTGTGTTTTTGAGCCTTGTTTATGAGGTTTAGCAAATCTGCCCTTACTGAAATAATTACAAATGTGCCCAGAACTTTTTGTTTACACAATTTACCCAATTCCGGGATTTTGCAATTTCGCCCTTATCGAATCAATTACTAAATATGACCGACATTTAAGAAATTATACAAGTTTCCCGGAATATGTATTTACGGTTTTTAACTTGGGTTTTATTTTGAGTCTATTTCTTATATTTATTTATATTATATTATGTCCGAATTTAGACTATAAGCTAAATTTGTTTAGTTTTGTGTTAGGTCTGGAAGCGCCCCGATAAAGGCCAACGAATCCATATCGACATCCATAGATCGTCTTCCGTCTTTTGACGTCATGTGAGTACCCTCTCCCCCGAGCTTATGATCTTATCTCGATTTAGTTATGTTTAGTTTTAGTATCATGCTAGGTTGGATATAGCATAACTTAGAGTGAATACCAAGTAGTGGTTTAGAGCTCTAACATTCGAAATTTTTATTCCTGGTGTTTAGATGTTTTCCAAACTTCCCGCGTCAGCGGCTTAGTTTTCCCACAGACACGTTTGTTGAGTTTTAGGATTTATCCCCAAAATCACGTGCCAACCTTTGAGTTCCCTCTTTTACTTTCCAGCCTTGGGCTATGGAGTGAAGGGACAAGGGGGACAACTGACCTTGGGACTCCCCACCCCTTTGTGTAGCCTTCGTTACTCCCCCTCTCTCCTCATTTCCCTCTTTTCCTTTCTTACAATCATTTCCTCTCTTCACTCTCCTCATCCTTGTTTGCTCTCTTATTCATTCTCCTTAGAAGAATTGGGTAGGAAGCTGCGACCTTGGAGTTCCGGATCTGCTGTGGTAAGCTATCTCTTTCCCTCTTCCTCTTGTTGTTAGTTCTTTCCTCCTTTCTCTTCTCTTCACCTCCATGGCAATGGAGGAAGCTTTGAAGAGAGTTTTTGTAAACCCTTTGCATGTCCATTCTTCTAGCTTGTTTAGGTCGTGGTGAGGAAGCTAAGACCTGTGGAGAGTGATTGAAGAAGGCTCAACTAAGGAAGGAGGCATTTAGAGCAAAGACATAGTCGAAGAAACGAAGAACACGAAGCTTCTGCTGTTCGACCGCGGGGGCAGATCACCAGAGGCGCAGGGGTGGACCAGGGCCACCGCAGGGGTGGCCAGAGCCACCACACGGGCGGCTCCCAGGCGCAGGGCCTGTGACAGCTTCATGCAGGGGGCGCCAGCTTGCTTCTGCGGCTGCGTTTTCTTCACCAGTAAGCTTCTTCCTCCCTTCCTCTTCGTTCCTTTCCTAGCCTTGTGGTTATACCTTGTTAGAAGCATGCTTATGGTAGACCTAAGACTCATGAGAATTCCATCTAGTAGTTGCCATCCTTGGAACCCTTATGGCTTGATGTGATTGTTGATTTCGAGTTGTTTGACCATGTTGGATCTCTCTAGGCTAGATTAGCTCTCCTAAGCTGTTGATCAAGACCATTTGATGTATAGGCTGTTGTGAGAGGTTTCCTTGTGTTGAGAGTATTGTGAGGATTGTGAGTTCTAGGATGCGTTCCTAGGTTGAGATCTAGGTGATCTTGCATAGATCCCTAGAGTGAAGTGTTAGACTTTGTTATGCTTGAGCTTGTGTTGATGATCGTATGTATTCCCTTGTGAGCAGGTTGTGGAATTCCTCTTTAAGGAAGGAAGAGTGTGTGAGTTGAGTGTGGTGACGAGGTAAGTCTCCGGACTTACTTAGCTCGTATTCTACGTATTAGACTCGATGTGTGTTTGGTGGTGTGTGTTTTATCGCAATCGCTTTCATTATAACTTATAAAACCGGAAATAGGATTACCGACCTTTATATATTATTTGGCCCAAGTGTATGATAATGAGCGATGACAACTTGTCTAGTTCTTGTGTAGAGCTAAGAGGTTCTTGGCGACTAGTCCGTGTGGTTAGGCGGTCGGATGCATCCGTACCGTTCCATGCGGTAAGTGGGGACCGAGGCGAGTTTTGGGAGATTCTCGTGTCACAAAAGAAGTTGAATTAGAACGGGATATGACATAATAAATAAAGATAATAAACCGGACTTGTTTGTTGAGCATGATTATGTGATTTTATGATGTATGAGTGTGTATGTTCCTTCAGCATGTCTCTAATGCTTCGAATTGAGCTAACGGTTTTAAACCGTCTGTGTAGATGCCCCGGAGGTTAGGGACGCCGCCGAGTGAAGTGGAGGAGTGGACATCCGAGGGTCGCCGTACATTATAGGACGGGGGCGTTTTTGGATTATATTTGTTATGTTTTGATTGTGGTCTGATGTACGGTTTTCGGATTTATGCTTTGGAGTTTTGTGTCATTTTGAGGACTCGGCTAAGTTTCCACATTGGACCCTTTACTTTCAGTTCTCGCATACATTATAAACATTTTAGTTTTACGCCTTTATTTGTGCCATGTTGGAAAGTTCCGGTGAGATTGTTGCCAGGCTAAGGGTCGGGACCCATTGTGAGGTCTCGCTCGTAGCATTCCGATATCCCACAGATTTGGGGTGTTAAAAAGTGATATCAGAGACCTAAGTTAAAAACTATGGCACTCGCAACCTTCTAAAGGCCGAATGAGGAAAAACAGAATCCCCACGGGTTTTGACTATTCGTTTTCAAAATTTATATGCATGAGTCAGGATTGGGTTAGAATGTACGGGACCACCACTCCTCACGGAAACCTCGACGACATAGATTCCTTGATTTGATGTATATATATTATATATATATATTTGCATAGCTATATATATATATATATATATATATATGTATATATATGACCTTAGGATATTTTGGACTTGTATGTACCTAGATATGCATGTGACCTTAGGGTGGTTGGGCTTTTATGCCTTGGTTGTATTTTGGATTTCGGCTTCTTTCTTTTATGATTTATAAGTTTCCTTCTATTTTAATATTACAAGTATTACGTACCTATCGATAATGTATATATATATAAACAAGTACAAAACGATATCAGGTGACACGTATGAGAGCTCCACATATGTAGGGCCCGCCAAGGGTAGACCACCTCTACCGCCTACCGTCCCGAGACGGGGACGAGTAGGGAGACCTCCCGCCCACAAGAGATCGGGGACCTATCCCCACTTCGGACCCACCCGTTGTGGATCCGACAGCAGCTGAGATCCCCGTAGAGGGCGTGGTAGAGAGCATCATTCCCGAGGCTAGGGAGAGGACAGTTGTGAGGTCCGGGACACATAGTTCCCCATCTTCTAGGACCGGGGGAGCATCGATTGGGGCTACAATGTTTTAGCATTATGTACATCGAGTCGAGGAGGCGCTTAAGATTATTGCACCACCTCCCGCACCACCGGTGCCTGCACCTGCACCGGTGAGATCAGCCGAGGTCTCGCAGAGGGCTACCCAGATTAGAGCCGCACCAGAGATAGTTGCACCGGCGATAGTTGCACCCGAGCCAATTATATATGGAGATTTCTAGGGCTAGAGACGAGTTGAGGTCTCCAAGACCGGATTCATAGTTGAAGGCTTTCAACAAGCAACATTTACCTTACTTTGACTGGAGGGTAGGGTTAGAGGTGGAGCATTGGATTGGGCACGTGGAGTCGGCCTTAGAGGCGATCCGTTGCCCGGCGGAGAGGCATGGGGAGATAGTCTAGACCTTGTTTTGAGAGCAGGCCTAGTACTGGGGGAGGACGGTTAGAGGAGGCATGACTAGGATGGACCAACTATTGAGTCTCGTGAGAGAGACATTTTTCCTGGATTCACTGCGGATAGACAAAGTTCAAGAATTCTTAGAGGCAGGTTTTGAGGATGTCCAAGTCATTAAAGTGATTAGACGTTTTCGGGCGGAGTTAGAATTGTTGGGACCCGCTGCACCTCCAGTAGACCAGCATGTTTATCTCTTTTCTAGGAGACTGAGGGAGTCCACCCGTGCCTACTTAGCGGGTTTTTTGTGATTCATTGGCGGAGTACCAGGACCGAGCTTCGGCTTATGAGAGAGACCGCCCAAGGTCTAAGAGAGCAGCACAGTCTGGGGGGCCGGACAAGAGCCATAGGACATGGCCAACTAGTACGGGAGCACGAGCCTCAAGACAGTAACGTATCCAAACACAAGGACGTCCCGGTCTTTAACAATCGACCCAGACACCAGACCGGGGTAGATAGTGCCATAGATATGGAGAGTTTGGGCAGATTCGGACGGCATGTAAGAGGCCGCCCGTGACATGTTTTACTTGTGGCCAAGTGGGTCACCGAGCCGCTTTGTACCGTCAAGCCAGGTCACAGCAGGGCTCTTCGCCTACAAGAGTAGCAGAAGGTAGTTAGAGGCCTTCACAGTTCCAGTCACAAGGATCTCAACAGAGGGGTCAAGGTCAGACTCGTACACAAGGATCAACCCAAGGGCAGGGCCGAGGTAGAGGTCGTGGTGGGGGTACCCAGGAGACCAGCAGGGCCGGAAACTACAAGTACTATTCAGATACATAGCCTTCCGATCCGAGTTTTATTTGATATGGGTGCTACGCACTCTTTTATATCCGATGATTATGTAGCTAGGTTGTCCTTAGTTACGGTAGAGGGGATACCCTTCTTTGTGGGGTTACCCGATGGGTGTAGGGTTAGTGGTACCCGAGAGGTACACGGTTGTCCCATACGTTTGGGAAACCGTGATTGGTTAGCCGACTTCTATGTCACGCACTTGGTGCATGATGAAGTCATCCTTGGGATGGATTGGATGGACCGCCATCGAGTCATGTTGAAAATCAGCCGGAGGACCGTGACGGTTACTACAGAGATGGGACATGAGGTAATTTTCCGAGGTTGGGACCTCGGGAAGGCCGGTACCGTCATTAGCGTGGTCCGAGTCGCGAGACTTATCGGGAAGGGATGCGAGGCCTTCTGGTGCTATGCATGAAGGAGGAGACAAGCCCATGTTGGAAGAGATTCCCATGGCATGTGAGTTTGAGGACGTATTCGGGGAGCCACCCGGGTTACCACCGTAGAGGAGCGTTGATTTTTCTATTGAGTTTGTGATAGCATGAAATATGACCATATTTTAGGCACTTGTTTTCATTGTTTTTCCCTTTTAGTTGTGTACATGGATGAGAGTTTGAAGCATTTATAAGCTCATTCACCTATTTTGTCGATATAGAGATCTACACAAGCTTTATTTTGTTTTTAGGTGAATAAAGGTTTGGATTGGAGTATATATGAGAGAGTATAAGTATTTGATCATGCTAGGCATCAAGAGGATGCATTGGAGAAGCTAAGGAAGGAGCATGATTAGAGAACTTCACGAAACAAAGGCTTTTACAAAGGAATTTGACAAATCACGGCCAAACCAAGAGAACCACGACCGTGGTTTTAGCATTGAGGGCGTGGAAAACCATGTCGAGAGCAACAGAAAGATTCCACGACCAGAACCACCACCGTGGAAGTTTACACTAGACTGTGATTCTTATAACGGTTTCCACGTGTTATATTTGCCACGTCAGCGACGGTTATCGGGCTTTTCGTAACCCTTCTTTTGCCCTATAAGAACTCTGAAGAAAGGAGAAATTAAGGGACTCGCATAGACGGCTGCATACGCTACATTTCATTGGAGATTGCTTAGGAAATTTCCATTGCATACGGGGAAGATCCCGAGAAGGACGCATTTTGACATTGCGTACTTAGGAAGATCTTAGGGTTTACATTCGAAGGCGGATTGACATCCCGTTCTTCATTGTTCCTATATATTGTTGTGATGATTTATGTTTCCTATTCCACTTTCATTGAACACATATACTTGTTGATTGTTTTTCGAGATTGACTATTCGATTATTATTGAGTTTTCGGAGTTTTACCCTTTTTCTCTTTCTAAACTTGATTTTTGATTCAATGATGATGGGTATTGGCTAAAACCCTTTAGCAATTCTAAGGTGAAGGGTTGATAGTTGTGGCTTAGATAATGATAGATTAATCGCAAACAGATTGGACCCTGAGAGTTGCGAGAAGCCTCGGCGTCCAGGATTTCCACGGTCTGTTCTTGAGTTCCACGGCCGTGGTTTCCTCTGTCGTACGTCCTTTGCTTTTGCTTTGATCCAAAGTTAAACATTTGCTTTATCCTTTGATCCTTTCTATACTGCAGCCTCAACAACCTTTATAGAGAGAGTCTTTGGGTGAGAAAAATAGGGTTTTGGAACTTCACCTTATATAACCTTACATTAGATATTTGCAATCCCGACTCTGTCCTTACATCTATAGAATATCTTGAATCAATTGCCACAATTGGATACTTGGATCTTTAGAATTGCTGTTTTCCCAATATATTTGCAAAGCTTTTATTTTCATTACTCGACAATTTGTGAACTGATTTTATTCCCCCCAAATCCCTGAGTTCGATACTTTGGAATTCTTGCTTTACTACGTCGATCCGTACACAACGGGTTCGCTTTTGCTTAATTTCAGTTTTATAAATATTAAGACTTTGATGCACACACTTTCGAGCGAACAAGTTTTTGGCGCCGTTGCCGGGGATTTGGTTTAGGTCAAATTCGGCTCTCGGTTGTCGAGCCTGGGAGCTTTGCTCTTGTTATTTGATTTTTTCTTTTTGAGTGATTTTGTAGAATTTTAGGTGTATGCGAAGGTCTAGATCCGCGAAAGACCTTGTTCCTTTTGATCCCGAACTTGAGAAGACTTTGAGGCGAAAGTTATGGGAGAAAAGGATGGCTGAACATAATGACAAGAATAACCAACCAGAGTTAGAAGAGACTAGAGCTCAATTGAATCCAAGTGAAAGACTACGTCTTGAGGAGTAAGTTGTTGCTCGGGCTGATCGAGAGAGAAATCTAGCCCAAATTGAGGAGCTTAGGGCGATGATTCTACAAATACAATTAGATAAAGGAGCCGGAAGTAAGAAAGCTAATTCAAATAGATCCATTAGAGCTGAATCATCCGACGATGATGACATGCTGGACCTAGAGGATATTGCACCAATAATCCATCCGGTTCGTGACAATCGTAGACCACATGTTGATCCTTGCATCCCCGCTAGAGATGTGAGAGCCGCTGATGGCGGGGATGAACCACGAACCCTTGGGCAACGGATTGATCCAATTCAGTAACCACGTCGTTTAGGTGTAAATTTCGGAGGTGAAGACGTCCAGGATTTCGGGTTTAGCCCACAAGTTATTACCATGGTTCGCCAAAGTCAATTTGGTGGAACGGATACTGAATCTCCACACCAACACTTACAGAATTTCGAGATTCTTATGGAGACAATGAAGCCGAAGAGAGTTGTCAACAACAATTACAAGATAAAACCGTTCTTCTTCTCTTTGAAGGACAAGGCTTTCTCTTGGTATCAAGCTCTTTCGGCTGGAAGACTTAACACATGGGAGGATTTAACTTCGGAATTCCTCACCAAGTTCTTTCCGCCATCCAAGACGGCGGAGTTAAGAGGTAAGATTAATGCTTTTTACATGAAACCTAACGAAAGCTTGTTTAAATCTTGGGAAAGGTTTCAAGATCTTCTATTGGATTGCCCGCATCACGGCATTTCAAAGCTGGAATTATTAGAGATCTACTACAAGGGGCTGGATGTAGAAACGCAATTCAAGCTTCAATCCTTTTCTTGTGGAACTTTCATGGACATGAGAGAGGATGACGCTTGGGAGTTCATTGAGAAGCAAGCCCAAGTGATTGAGAGGTATTCCCAGAGGAAAGTCGATGATGGGAATTGGAATTCGGGAGATCCAGGAGCAAAGTTAACTCATAGTGCACAAACTCAAATATTTTCCCTCAACAATGAGATCAAGGAGTTGAAGGAAGTCATAAAAACTAGCCTTCAAAAAACGAAGGAGCAAGATGCTGCCTACCTAGGAAGGGACAATTACCAAGGCAATAGGAACAACTACCGGAACAATATGTGGAATAACAACAACAGGAACTCCAACAACAACAATTGGAGATCCATCCAACAAAACCCCGGTAATCCCTTTTCACATGTTGAAAATGCACTAACACATTCTTCTTCTACTCCTTTGAAAAGTCAGGGTCAAACTTCAAATAATTCGAGTAAACCGGAGAAGGATAAGCATGATGCTATGCTGGAGACAATCTTGGGAAAGCTCCAGGGATTAGAGAATCATATCACTTCGGTTGATAAAGCACAAAAAGCTTTAGAAAACCAAGTTTTCAGCAAGGCAGGAGAAGTTCCTAGAGACCAAGGGAAGCTTCCCGGAAAGACGGAGGACAATCCGAAAGGAAGGGTGATGACTATTACAATTAGAAGTGGTGTAACAACCACCGAGCCGCAACCAAAGTTCGTCGAAGTCCCTGTTGAGAAAGAGAAAGATAAGGAGAAGGAAGATGTTTATGTTCCTCCTCCAACTTACAAACCTCCTCTACCAATCCCGCAATCTAGAGCAAGAACGCGTCTAGACAAGCAATTCGGTAAGTTCATTGATCTAATGAGCAAACTGCATATTAACATACCTTTTATTGGTGCAATTGTAGGTATGCTCGCTTACGGGAAGTTTTTAAAAGAAATCCTCTCTAACAAGAGGAAGCTGGAAGACTTTGGAGAAGTCAAGATGAGTTCGGACTCTTCGGAGCTCATCAAAATAATGACGGAGAAGATGCCCCCAAAGTTGAGAGATCCGGGGTCATTTTGTTTTCAAATAGGAGTTGGAGATATCACATATGATGCTCTTTGTGATTTAGGAGCAAGTGTAAGCATCATCCCGCTTGCTTTGTGTAGGAAGGTTGGTTTAGGTGAACCTAAACCGGTAAAGATGACATTGTACATGGCGGATCGATCTATAACTCAACCCATAGGAATCATTGAAGACGTCCCGGTCAAGCTCGGTATGTTCTATATTCCTATAGATTATTTTGTGCTTTATATTCCTGCAGATTGTCCAGTCCCGATCATACTCGGGAGACCTTTTCTTGCAACTTCCGGCTGTATGGTAGATTGCAAGAATGCTAGGCTAGTCTTCGATATAGGAGAAGAGAAGGTTGAATTTGTTCTCTCAACTTTGGCAAAAGAACCTGCGCTTGGAGAAGATATGTTCAACCTCTATGACGAAGAAGTATCTAGAGAGGAAGTAAGCTCGATCTTATTTAAAGATCCATTGTAAAATGTCATAACCATGAGCATCATGGAAAGAGGAGAAGAAGAGGATTGCAATGTTGTGGTTGATGCTTTGGAGGAGCTAGGAGAAGTGCAAACTGAAGAGTTCGAAATATTGTACGATAGCTCCGAAGACGTTAGAAACCACGGTCAATCGCTCTTTTCTACGGGCATGGTTTCACCTATTCCAGCCGTAGAAAGTTATGTCGAGAGCAAAGATTTAATTCAAACCACATTCCATGGTCTCCCAGCCACAAACCACAGCCGTGGAAGTAACAATGACACCGTGGTTTTGGAAAATGCTAACGGCAACTCCGTTCTTTCTACAAACACTCATGATTCTTCCTCCAACACCTCCACACCCTTGGAGACTTCCAAGGAGACATCAGCCAACTCTCAAGACACTCCAAAGGTATCAACAACCTTGGAATTGAAGCCACTTCCCACACATCTTAGGTAATCATTTCTTGGAACTAAATCTACGTTTCCCGTTATTGTTAGTTCTGATTTGAGTAAAGATGAACATGAGAAACTTATGGTTGTTTTGAGGAAACATAGGAAAGCTCTAGGTTATACCATAGAGGATCTTGTAGGAATTAAACCATCTTTATGTATGCACAAGATTCTAATGGAAGAAGATTATAAGCCTTCACGCCAACCTCAAAGACGGTTAAATCCGATCATGAAAGAGGTCATGAAGAAGGAAATCCTTAAGTTACTTGACGCATGTATCATCTATCCTATCTCTGATAGCAAGTGGGTGATCCCCGTTCAAGTTGTCTTAAAGAAGGGAGGAATGACTGTTGTGACCAACAAGAACAACGAACTCATTCCAACAAGAACGGTAACAGGATGGAGGATGTGCATCGATTACCGCAAGCTGAACAATGCAAGGAGGAAGGACCACTTCCCACAACCATTCATCGATCAAATGCTTGAGAGGTTAGCACAACATTCCTATTTTTGTTACCTTGACGGTTATAGTGGTTTCTTTCAGATCCCGATTCACCCGGATGATCAAGAGAAGACCACATTCACGTGCCCATGGGGTACGTTTGCTTATAGGAGGATGCCATTCGGACTTTGCAACGCTCCAACCACCTTTCAAAGGTGCATGATGGCCATCTTCTCGGAATATATTGAGGAAATCATGGAGGTTTTTATGGACGATTTTTCAGTTTATGGTTCCTCATTTGACAATTGTGTTGCTAACCTTTCTCTTGTTTTGCAAAGATGTGAAGACACTAACCTTGTTCTAAATTGGGAGAAGTGTCAATTCATGGTTAGAGAAGGCATGGTGTTAGGACATTTGATCTCCAAAAGAGGGATCGAAGTTGACAAGGCTAAGATCGAGACAATCGAGAAGCTTCCTCCTCCATCTTCGGTGAAGGGGATAAGGAGTTCCCTAGGACACACAGGATTTTATTGGAGATTTATCAAAGACTTTCCGAAAATTTCTAAACCGCTAACTAATCTATTAATGAAGGATGTTGTTTTTTAATTTTCACAGGAATATTTAGATGCTTTCTATAAGATTCGAGAAGCTCTTATCTCAGCCCCGATAATCCAACCTCCGGACTGGAATCTTCTGTTCGAGGTTATGTGTGATGCAAGTGACGTAGCCGTTAGAGCGGTTCTTGGACAAAAGAAAGAAGGCCGCACTCATGTCATCTACTATGCTAGCAAGACGCTAGATGAAGCGCAACTCAACTACGCCACGATAGAGAAGGAATTTCTTGCCGTTGTATATGCTTTAGAAAAGTTTAGTTCTTAACTTGTAGGAGCAAAGGTATTTGTATACACGGACCATTCAGCAATACGGTATTTGCTCGCCAAGAAGGATGCAAAGCCAACGCTGATTAGATGGTTTCTTCTTCTTCAAGAATTCGATCTAGAGATTCGCGACAAAAAAGGCTCCGAAAATTCTGTTGCGGATCACTTAAGTCGTCTACCACACTCCGAAGGCGACGGCTTACCCATCGATGACTCCTTCCCGGACGAACACTTGCACATAATAGAAGAGTGTATCGATACGATCTCTAGAGGTAACGGACCTTGATTTGCTGACTTTGTAAATTACTTGGTTTGTCAGTAAATACCTCCCGGATTATCCTACGCACAAAGAAAGAAGTTATTTAGGGATGTCCGCCACTACTATTGGAATGAACCTCTACTCTTCAAGAGAGGTCCCGACGGCATCATTAGAAGATGTGTGCCGGAAGACGAAATGCAAAGTGTCATTCGTTATTTCCATTCACTTCCTTGTGGAGGACACGCTAGTTCGTATAAAACTAGCGCTAAGGTATTGTAATCCGGATTCTTTTGGCCTACTTTATTTAAGGATGTGCAAACCTTTGTTGCTTGTTGCGATGCTTGTCAAAGAACAGGAAATATCTCTAGGAGAAATGAAATGCCTCTCAATATTATTCAAGAGATGGAGATCTTTGACGTTTTGGGAGTCAATTTCATGGGACCATTCCCATCATCATGTGGAAACCAATACATACTTCTAGCTGTGGATTATGTTTCGAGATGGGTTGAAGCTATTGCCTCTCCAACTAACGATGCTATGGTGGTTGTCAAGTTCTTTAATAGAACTATTTTCCCAAGGTTTGGGACACCACGAACCATCATTAGTGACGGAGGTTCACACTTCATAGCCCGACGATTCGAAGCTCTACTAGCTAAGTATGGGGTGACTCACAAGATCACCACACCCTATCATCCACAAACAAGTGGACAAGTGGAGAATTCAAAAAGAGAAATTAAACGAATCCTTGAGAAGACGGTGTCAAAAACAAGGAAGGATTGGTCATTGAAGTTGGATGACGCATTATGGGCGTATAGGATAGCATACAAGACTCCCATCGGCACAACACCTTATAACCTTGTGTATGAGAAGTCTTGCCATCTCCCGGTAGAGTTGGAACATAAGGCGTATTGGGCCGTAAAGTGGTTGAACTTCAGCATGAAAGAAGCGGGCAAGAAGCGGCTCTTGGACCTTAACGAGCTAGAAGAACTCCGCTTGAACGCCTATGAGAACGCCAAGATTTACAAAGTAAGGGTGAAGCGTTGACATGATAAGCATATCATTCCAAAGGATCTCAAAGAAGGATACATTGTTCTCCTCTTTAATTCTAGACTTCGGCTCTTTTCGGGTAAGCTTAAGTCTCGTTGGACAGGACCTTATGTGATTGAACGTGTTTTTCCCCATGATGCAATTGAATTATGGGGTGAGAAGTGCGGAAGTTTCAAGGTGAACGGTCAACGACTTAAAAAGTATTCACCGGAGCTCCAAGCTGAGGAAATCGCTCCGATTGTCCTCACTTAAACAAAAGAACGGTCTAGCTACGGACCCAAAACAAAGCGCTTCTTGGAAGGCAACCCAAGGTAATGCATTCTCATTTTTGTTTTTGTTTCTTTCTTAGATTAGATTAGTTTAGATGTTTTTGTTTGTTTTTCTTTGATACGCTCCGGTATGTTTGTGTCTTTACATGTTAGGAATAAGGAATGAGCAAAAGAAGAGAGGAAAAGCCGAAAAAATGACGAAACTTGGATTCTTGGCGGAAAAAAAGGATTCCACGGCCAAAAAGGCAAAACCACGGCCGTGGTTTGCTTAATTAGGCAATGGAAAACAAGGTCGTAGCTAAAGAAAATAAAAACGCCAAAATTCCTCGAGTCCGTACAAAACCACGGCCGTGGAACACCCGGACTGGCCGTGGTTTTCAAAAATTTTACGGCCACTATAAAACCCCTCCTTCTTCATAAAATCTCACACTCTTCCCCTTCCACGCCCTAAACCATGCCGATTCACCCTCACCCTCGTGATTCTTCATCCGGTGACCGATTCGAACGATTCTTCAACCAAAAGTGAAGCAAATCAGATCCTCTACAAGATCCCAACAACAAACTGAGTAAACAATCGACAATCGGAAAGGAATTTGGAATTTCCCAAATTCAAACCCTAGGTTTTCTCTCTATCTCTTCTTGGTTGAATTTGTTCGTTTTTCTTACAAATTTCTAGGAGAACTAGGCAGAAATGAACTTAGAAATAGTCTAGGGGTGTTGTTGCTAAGTTTTCTGTGAATTTGCTGATTTTTTGTGTGAAATCGATGAATTCCACGGGTGCCGTACATTTCCACGGCCGTGGTTTCTGAAGAACAGACCGTGGTTTTTGCTGATTTGTGAGAAAATGTTCAGAACTTGGAAATCCAACAGAACCAAGAAGTCTAAGGGTGATGGGTCTTCTTCCCAACCCCCTCTTGTAGAACCACCAGTCCCTAGAGTCCCCACTATCCATAGCGATTACCTTAGAGCCTTGGAAAAGATGTCCAAGTGGAATGTGATAGCTCCTAGGTTTATTGTCATGGATGAGCATCAAGAGCTGAATGTGGTTGATGATTTGACTTGGTTATAAGATAGGGTTGGTTTGATTGTGTTCTCCGCCATTAGGGAGGATGCATATGAGGAGATCACAAGGGAGTTTATTACTTCCTTTGAGCATGACGCCGTTAACCGAACGGTTTCATTTAGATTGATGGAACACAACTACAATTTCTCTATTGTGCAGTTTGGGACGATGTTTGGGTTCCATGAGACGTTCAATGGAACGTTTCCTAGAGGATTTAAGGCTAAGGAGTTCTGGAAGGAGATTGCTATGATAGTCGGTCATGAGGATCGTTGGCAACCGGCCGATTCAAAGGCCAAGCTTATCTACCATCTAGCTATTAAGATAGCCCATAGGATCCTTTCAGAATGCCTATTCCCGAGGACCGAGACCCCTCAAAAGGTCAAGGCCGATGAGCTCTTCATCTTGTATTGCATGATTTCCGGTCATTCTCCGGATTGTGCAACCTTGCTCGCCTGCACCCTTAGTAAAGTGAAGAACAAATCAGCCGGAAATATAGGATATGGAGGCATGGTTACACATATTATAAACCAGCTAGGAGTTGATTATTCTGCTTGTACAAGGGTAGCTGCTACGAGACCTTTGGGTCTCAATGGTCTTTTGACTAGAGGACTTTTGTTTCCTCGCCACCGCGGTCCACATACCGCAACCATTCCTTGGGAGGATAGAGGTGGTAGAGGCATTCCATGGCTCCCGGAGTACTCTCTTAGGCTTAGCCGAGGGAACCGGAAGGAGACCTTTGTTCCTATGCATGCTAACAGGTTAAGAGCTCCTCCTTATGTTCCCGATAAGGTTTCAGTTGCAGCTGCAGTTGATGAGAATGAGGAGACGGGAGGAGGTGACTATCCGGATGCAGGAGGGGATGAGCAGGACTTTGGATCATTCCCGGAGCAGCCATCGGACATCCTGGAGCCAACTAGGAGGTCCACTTACCAACCGAGGCCTTCCACTTCTTCCTCTTCCCGCCGAGCTAGTGTTAGTGAGCGCCCCACATGGATGGAGAGTGCACCGGATTGGTACGGCCAACAGTCGGCTTGGATGGGAGCTCCGCCACCTTGGACTCAGCAGCCTCCTACATGGTACCAGCAGCCTCCAGCATGGGCACAGCAGCCTCCTTCTTGGTATGACCAGCAGCCGGCGTGGACGGGTGATCTTTCTAGGAGGGTGGACGACTTAGATAGCCGTCAGGGGAGCGTGATGTAGAGAGGCAAGAGAACGCAAGGATCCTCCGTGACGTCTATCGCCAGCAGTGTGGGCGACCTTTCAGCTCCGACTTCTTTCCATACCCAGGGCAACCTCCTCCACAGTGATTGATGATGGATGTTTCGAGCCACTCCACCGCCTTAGTGAGTTTTCTTTGTTTCTTTTTCTTTTCTTTAATTTTCCTAAACATTGAGGACAATGTGTATGTTAAGTATAGGGTGGGGTGTGACTCTCGTTTGTAATAACTCGATACACTTGCTTTGTTTTATTTCCATGAACACTTGCATCTTTCTTTTGATGTCACACGTTTCTTTATAGCATTGCATTAAAAATCTTTGAAAAACCCATAAATAATTTGAAAATTTTTGAAAATTATTGTGCTTCTAAGATTGGAGATGAATTCTATGATGAATCTACTTGTGGAATGAATTTTTGATGACATTTGTATGCTTGAATTGAATTATGAATTGTGAAGAAATTGAGTATGTTGTTTAACCTTTCTTGCAAGCTTCATAATGTGAGAATTTTATCTAAATCATATTGAGGAATAGAGATTGAAATCACAATATAAGTTCTTGCACTTTATTTTGAGATGATTAAGGCACTTCGATTTTTCTTGCTTCTTTCCTTAATCACTTAGCTCCTCGATGAAAACATTTGTCTCCTTTACCTATCCGGGAATTAGGAAGAGTTGATTTTGGGATGTTTGATGTGGGAGGGCCATGAAAAAAAATTTGTGAATTCAAAGTGTAGAAAAATAGGTTTGGGGAAGTCAATCATGATGATGAGTAACTCGGCACCATTCACATAGTCGGGTGTTTGTGTCTTGCCAAAGTCGGATTGAGCGATATTCCTAACAGATTATGGTATGTGCATCAAGGGTTTGAGGCATCTCGAAATTGAGAAACGCCAATCTTCTAGGCTTCGGTTTTTGTGCACCGCTGTCCATATTTCTAAAAAGTAAAATCGAAAAATTTTGTGCTAAAATAAAGAGCAAAGCTCTAATTGGTGGTTGGTTCAAATTGTAGAAAAAGTTTGTGTTGTTCCTTCTTCCCGGATTTATACACCACATTCCCTTATAAGTTTCCCACCTATTCATATTCTTGACCTTACTTGAAAGTCTTTGAGATCATGAGAATGATGTTTGACTTGGTGATCTAAATTAAAGTTTCACATGTTTGATTTTGACAAAGCTTGAAGGTTATGATGTTTGTCTTGAAGTTTATGCAATTTATGATGTTGTCTTTTGCTTGACATACTTTGATTTATGTATATGGATGTTTTCAAGGAAGCATGAAGCAAGATTTGAGAATGGTCTATTGATTAGAAGCACAATACCAAAAAAGAATGTTTTTTTTACCTTGTTTTGCATTCATATTTCATCCTACCTTGTATTCTAAGATTTTGAAAACCTTGCTTGGGGACAAGCAAGCGACAAGTATGGGGTATTTTGATAGCATGAAATATGACCATATTTTAGGCACTTGTTTTGATTGTTTTTTCCATTTTAGTTGTGTACATGGATGAGAGTTTGAAGCATTTATGAGCACATTCACCTATTTTTTTGATTTAGAGATCTACACAAGCTTTGTTTTGTTTTTAGGTGAACAAGGGATTGGATTGGAGCATATATGAGAGAGTAAGAGTATTTGATCATGCTAGGCATCAAGAGGATGCATTGGAGAAGCTAAAGAAGGAGCATGATTAGAGAACTTTACGAAACAAAGGCTTTTACAAAGGAATTTGACAAATCACGGCCAAAACAAGAGAACCACGACCATGGTTTTAGCATTGAGGGCGTGGAAAACCATGTTGAGAGCAACAGAAAGATTCAACGACCAGAACCACGACCGTGGAAGTTTACACTAGACCGTGATTCTTATAACGGTTGCCACGTGTTATATTTTCCACGTCAGTGACGGTTATCGGGCTTTTCGTAACCCTACTTTTTCCTTATAAGAAGGCAGAAGAAAGGAGAAATTAAGGGACTCGCATAGACGGCTGCATACGCTACATTTCATTCGAGATTGCTTAGAAATATTCCATTGCGTACAGGGAAGATCCGGGAAGGACGCATTTCGAGATTGCGTACTTAGGAAGATCTTAGGGTTTACATTTGAAGGCGGATTGACATCCCGTTCTTCATTGTTCCTATAGATTGTTGTGAGGATTTATGTTCCCTATTCCACTTTCATTGAACACATATACTTGTTGATTGTTTTTCGAGATTGACTATTCGATTATTATTGAGTTTTCGGAGTTTTACCCTTTTTCCCTTTTAAACTTGATTTTTGATTCAATGATGATGGTTATTGGCTAAAACCCTTTAGCAATTCTAAGGTGAAGGGTTGATAGTTGTGGCTTAGATAATGATAGATTGATCGCAAACAGATTGGACTCTGAGAGTTGCGAGAAGCCTCGGCGTCTAGGATTTCCACGGTCTGATCTTGAGTTCCACGGCCGTGGTTCTTCAAGATCCAGCCGTGGTTTCCTCTGTCGTACGTCCTTTGCTTTTGCTTTGATCCAAAGTTAAACATTTGCTTTAACCTAGCCTTGGCTTGCCTTTTTTAGGTACTATTGAGACTCAACATCCTCTATTTTGGTTTCGAGTGTCACAACCTTAACCGTTTTGGCTTGTCTTTGATTCCCTTGGGTTTGGGCATGGGTATTTGAGAGAAATTCTTATCCTTTGATCCTTTCTATACCTCAGTCTCAACAACCTTTATAGAGAGAGTCTTTGGGTGAGACATATAGGGTTTTGGAACTTCACCGTACATAACCTTACATTAGATATACCTTTGCAATCCCGACTCTGTCCTTACATCTATAGAATATCTTGAATCAATTGCCACAATTGGATACTTGGATCTTTAGAATTGCTGTTTTCCTAATATATTTGCAAAGCTTTTATTTTCATTACTCAACAATTTGTGAACTGATTTTGTTCCCCCCAAATCCCTGAGTTCGATACTCTGGAATTCTTGCTTTACTACGCCGATCCGTACATTGCGGGTTCGCTTTTGCTTAATTTCAGTTTTATAAATATTAAGACTTTGACGCACACACTTTCGAGCGAACAGTTGGAGCCCAGCACGAGGCTGATCTCCAAGGCTCCATACCGCATGGCGTCGATCGAGATGTTGGAGCTGAAGAAGCAGCTTGAGGAGTTAGCCAAGAGGGGTTTCATACGCCCGAGCGTTTCCCCTTGGGGTGCATCGGTCCTCTTCGTCAGAAAGAAGGACGGATCTTTGAGGCTCTGCATTGATTACCGGGAGTTGAACAAAGTCACCATCAAGAACAAGTACCCCCTACCGCGCATTGATGATTTGCTAGACCAGTTGCAAGGAGCCTCCGTGTTTTTGCGTATCGACTTGAGGTCGGGATACCACCAGTTGAGGGTGAGCAAGGTAGATGTGCGAAGACGGAATTCAGGACAACACATGGCCATTATGAGTTTGTCGTGATGCCGTTCGGGCTCACGAATACAGCCTCCGTCTTCATGGAGTTGATGAACAGCATTTTCATCGACTTCTTGGACAAGTTTGTGGTAGTGTTTATAGATGATATCTTAGTATACTCCCAGAGTAGGGAGGACCAAGCGGGACACCTGAGGACAGTTCTTCGAGTCCTCCAAGATAGAGAGTTTTATGCAAAGCTCTCTAAGTGCGAGTTTTGGATGTTCGAGGTGGCATTCCTAGGTCATATAGTTTCTGCCGAGGGTGTCATGGTTGACCCGGGAAAGATAGAGTCCGTTTCTTCATAGCCGCCTCCTAGGACGGTCAAGGAGGTGCGCAGTTTCTTGGGCTTAGCTAGATACTACCGCCGATTTGTTGAGGGTTTCACCGTGATTGCACGTCCACTTTATTCTTGGTTGAGGAAGTATACCAGGTTCGTATGGTCCAAGCCTTGTCATCGTAACTTTATGGAGCTGAAGTGGAGGTTGGCCTCCGCTCCTGTGTTAGCCCAACCTGAGGGAGTAGAGGATTTTGTTGTATATAGTGACGCCTCCAAGCTAGGCTTGGGGTGCATTTTGATGCAGAGGGGTAGGGTTATTGCGTATGCTTCTCGGTAGTTGAAGTCGTACGAGGAGAATTACCCCACCCATGATCTTGAGCTAGCGAAAATGATTCATGCCCTGAAGATCTGGCGATGCTACTTGTACGGGGCTACGTGCCAGATCTTCAAAGACCATAAGAGTTTGAAGTATATATTCACTCAACGGGTGTTGAATAACCGCCAGAGGAGATGGTTAGAGCTGATTAAGGACTTCGATTTGGAGATTTTGTACCATCCGGGGAAGGCAAACGTAGTCGCCGATGCTTTGAGTAGGAGGACGCCTCGAGAGGAGGCCATATCTCGACTTACGGTTCAGCCACCGTTACAGAGGGATTTGGCGGAGTTGGAGTTGGATATCCGGATACGGTCGGCCGTTCGTCCGAGTTAGAGATATTACCTGACCTGTCCGGGGAGATCCGGAAGAAGCAGGAGGGATGTCCCATTTTTACGAGGATTCGGGACATGATGGCTAGAGGAGAGGCACCGTAGTTTATCACGGGAGCAGACGGGTTATTGAGATGCCAAGGACGTATTTCTGTACCATCAGACCCGGAAATGAGAGAGCAGATTTTTCATGAGGTACATTCTACACCTTACTCTGTGCATCTAGGCACGAGTAAAATGTACTAGGACCTTAGGAGATCTTATTGGTGGGGCGGGCTCAAGCCCGATGTAGCTAGATATGTGGCCCGATGTGGGACCTGCCAACAAGTCAAGATCGAGCACAAGAGACATGCATGAGAGCTTCATCCACTGCATGTGCCGTAGTGGAAGTGGGAGGATATGTCCATGGACTTTGTTACCGGTTTGAGACCGAGTAGGAGCTTTGACGCGATATGGGTAGTAGTAGATCGGTTGACGAAGACCGCATGTTTTATCCCCATTTGGGAGACGTGACCGGTGAGTCGTCTAGCCGAGGAGTTTATTCGTCAGATTGTGAGGTTACATGGAGTACCGAGGACTATAATCTCGGATAGGGACGGGCGTTTTACCTCGAGGTTCTGGCAGTAGGTACACGCCGCCCTAGGTTTGAGTCTTCATTCAACCACCGCATACCATCCACAAACCGACGGCCAGTCAGAGCATACTATTCAGACTTTGGAGGACATGTTGAGGGCATGTATACTAGACAGGGGACAGGTATGGCCAGACCACCTCCCATTGGTGGAGTTTTCATACAATAACAGTTGGCACGCGTCGATTGGGATGGCACCTGTTACGCTCAGGATGTGTGTGTGAATCGCAATAATCTTTAAATTTATACTTGTTATATTTATCCTAACTCCTAGCGAAACCCGCAGTGTACGGGACATTTGTAGTAGGGATAGTATTCCGAGGTCGAACACAAAGACTAAGGTGAAATCGAGTCAAACAATGGTCATAGATAGTGTGGATCTAGTCTAAGAAAGGAGAAAGGAATAAAGAAATGAAAATCATAATGTTTTTGGTTGGTTTTTATGGTGATCAAGCAAGATCACAAATCAAGCAAGATAATAAAACAATCTAACAACTCAAGCTAACGAGGTAAACAAGTAACTCAAAACCCAAGTATGTGATCAAGAGAGAAAAGTGGATTCTAGAGGTCAAGATTTCCGGTTATGGCATTGGACTCAAGGTTCTAAGGATTCTAAGGACAAGCTGCGGTGTTGGGGAAAAGTGTTTCACTAATGGAGGTAATTACCGGGTAGGTCTCTCACTTCACTAGTCCCACATCAAACTCCTATTACCGGGTAGGTCTCAAGGGGTTAAAGTAGGGAAATCTACACAAACCGGATACTACTTAAGGGGTGACCCTCTCCTTACCGGGTAAGTCTCGGAATAGGGAAGTCTCAAGCAATAATCCTAGCACACTCGATCCAATAGCGGCTTATGAGGCTCACCACTACCTAGTATTCATCATCTTAGGTGTCTAAGGTCGGGAATCATCGGGTAGATCTCTTCCCTCACTTAGATTGATAGCATTAGATGATCCTAAGCTAAATTAGGCTTAATAAACACTAGGATTTAAACAACCAAACACCCTAACATTCAGATTCATCATTTAAAGAGCAACAGGAGAATAAATTGGGCTGTTCTACAGCTAAATCGGCTGATCTAGCATGATGAACAGGGCGATTTTTCTGACTGGTTTGGGTTTCGTGCATACAAATCATCCTAAACTAACATACAAGTCCATTCTATCATCACCCTAGCCATAACCATCGATCCATCACTCCAGAATCACAATAAACTAGTCAATAGTATGCATATCAAGATCCAAAATCATCATACAAGTATACATGGTTCTCATAGATGAATAATGAAAGATAAGCAAGTAAAATCAATAAATCTCAGCTTAATCTAAGTTGTAGCAAGACTTACAAACTCTTAAATGAAGATCCAAAACGTTCCTAACAATCCTTGCAATAGTTCTTCAATCCAAGACTACAAAATAACTCAAAATCACTCAAAACCTCACTATCACTCCTAGAATGGTGTTCTTCTTCTTCCTTCAATCCTTGAGAGTTTTTCTTCTCCTTCCAAAATCTTCCCCCAATGGAATGAGCTGTGAATGAGAATGTGGGAGAGGAGAGATGCCCTAGCAACAGCTTGCAGGACCACTTATATTCTCCACCAAGAGCAAGGCCAGATCAAGAGATCGTGGGACACGTGGCTTAAGCTGTCAAAGGCAGGAAAATCGACCCAGAGGAATAAATCGGCCGATTTTCCTGGCAGTTGGTCCGATTTTCTTCAGCAGAAGCATGCTATGATCGTCTAGCCATGAGTTGCTCCATTGCTTGCACCAATAGTGGTCTTTGTGTCCTTTGTTGCTCCAATTATGCTCTTTCAAAGCTTTGGATGTGTACCACCATGAGGCTTGACCCTCAAATGTATCGATTAATGTCCAATAGATCCCCGAATTACCTACAAAACCGATAAAAGTCGTGTAGACGTCTTTTCTAGAAATATGCATGAATTGAGCGAAGACGTCATGAACCAATGCCAAAACGTGCATGAATGAGTGAGAAATCTATCTAAATGATTACCTAAACCTAAGTCATAAATCGTGTTATCAGCACCGTATGAGTTATTGTATGGACGGAGATGCCACACTCCCTTATGTTGGGACGAGCTGGGGAGTTCTAGCGCTGTAGCTCCGGATCAGGTACAAGATGACATGGCTAGAGTTGCTTTCATACGAGAGAAGATATTGACCGCACAAAGTCGTCAGAGATCGTATGCGGATAGGAGGCATAGACCTCTCGAGTTCAAGGTAGCAGCTCAGGTGTGGCCTGAGGGTATCACCGACTCGGGGGGTGAGATGATTTTTCATTAAGGGGAAGTTAAGCCCTAGATACGTCGGACCATTCGAGATAGTGGAGAGAGTTGGCGAGGTGGCATACCGACTAGCGTTGCCACCACGGTAGAAGGGGATACATCCAGTATTCCATGTGTCGCAGCAGAGGGAGTACATCCATGACCCGAGACACATCATTAGCCACGAGGACCTTGTGGTCAAGCCAGACCATATGTTCACTCCAAAAGGTGTGTGCAAGCTTTAATATTTATAACCCAAGAAGTATGCTTGAACAATATGCGAACCCACAGTGTACGGATCAATTGTAATAAAAGCAAGATTTTCACGGGTCGAACACAAGGACTATGGTGAAACAAAGCACGGAAATCAGGTTGTTAAATAACTAATGACCACGAATTAAAGCAATCAAAGATGATATAAAGTTAGATAAAGGAAATGCGGATTCTAGGGATTAAAGCATCTAGTTGTGGTTCCAACTCAAGATCTCAAAGGATAACGCGGACAAAGCTGAGATTTGCAAAGGGAAGGTGTTTCTAAGGTGGGAATAGATCACCGGGTAAGTCTCACTACTCACTATCCCAAACCAAAGCTCCTATTACCGGGTAAGTCTCAAGGTACAAAGGAAAGGAACTATAATCTCAAACCAACATACCACCCAAGGGGATAGAATCAACCTTTACCGGGTAAGTCTCAGGCTAACTCTCAAAGATGGGATGAAGGCACACTCAAACCCCAATAAAGGATAAACCTTTATTACCTACACTCATGATCTTGGGTAAACAAGCAAAGGAATTACCGGGTAAGTCTCATCCTAGGGTTGCATTGAACCAGGAAAGGTATAATAATGATAGGATTTGGCAAACTTAAACTCTTAACTCGGATAAGGTTCAAGAAAGGTTCACCATGTTTAGTTATATTCCATCCTAGCCGAGATGTTCAATGACTGACCGAGGTGTTCTACGGTTAAGGTAAACCTCGATCGGCCATGAACGTCCCGGTCGAGGTCATAAACGTTTTTTTTCAAACCAGTTTTCGGCGTTTTTTCTCAAATAAAAACCAGTATGTATGCATGTAATGACAGATAAGCACATAAAGCCAAATAAGATCATAATCAAAGATCAAGAGAGTCATACAAGCCATACAAATACCCCATATTTGGGACACATTGTCCCAATGGGTCAAATATAAGTCATAAGAAATAAGTACTCACCGGACATAGCTGAACTGCATAAAGAAACAAGAAACAACTCCCAAATAAGACCCTCTCAGTTGGCGAAGAACATCTCGGTCGAGGCGTTTTGACAGCATCCGAGATGTATCTCAGTCAAGATCCGTTTTCTCAACTTCTCGAACATCAATCCTTCCATATAGCTCATGAGTTGTAATTTCTTCTTAGAGAGTACCTGATTCCTGTCTAGGAGGACGCACAAAACACGAAGCAAACTATCTAAACTAAACTAGAAAAAGAGAAAAGAAAGCAATACCTTGGGTTGCCTCCCAAGAAGCGCTTGATTTAAGGTCGCTAGCTGGACCGTACATCATCCTTAAACATGTTGGAAGGCATCCTCACCCCATACTTCACCTTCATCATAGGGTGAGATAAAGAATCTATCCAGCATTCCAACAAATGCAAGTGCTCATCGGGAAACGAATCATCTATGGGTAGGTCATCCTTCTTGAGCAAGGAGGGAGGTAGCTGGCAGAGGTGATCCGCAACAGAATTGCCAAATCCCTTCTTATCGCGAATCTCTAGGTCAAACTCTTGAAGCAAGAGAATCCAACGAATAAGACGCGGCTTCGCATCTTTCTTATCGAGCAAGTAACGAATAGTTGTATGGTCAGTGTAAACAATAACTTTCGCTCCCACTAAGTAAGAGCGAAACTTCTCAAAAGCATAAACACCTGCCAAAAGCTCATTTTTGATGGTGGCGTAGTTCAGTTGAGCTTCATCTAGTGTCTTGCTAGCATAGTAAATGGCGTTGGTCCGGCCATCCTTCTTTTGTCCAAGTAATGCTCCTTCGGCCACATCACTAGCATCACACATGATCTCAAAGGGCAAGGTCCAATCGGGAGGTTGAATGATGGGAGCGGTAATCAACGCTTCCTTTATCCTGTAAAAAGCATCAAGGCAGTCCTGCGAAAACTCAAAAACAACAACCTTATTCAAAAGATTAGTGAGCGGTTTAGAGATTTTTGAGAAATCCTTGATGAACCTCTTGTAGAAACCTGCATGCCCGAGATAACTCCGCACACTCTTAACATAACAAGGGGGAGGAAGTTTCTCAATAGTCTCGATCTTAGCTCGATCGACCTCAATACCTTGGTCGGAAACGAGGTGTCCTAGAACAATTCCTTCGCTAACCATAAAGTGACACTTCTCCCAATTTAGAACAAGATTAGTGTCTTCACAATATTGTAGCACTGGAGAAAGGTTAGCAAAACAATTATCGAAAGAGGAACCATATACCGAAAAGTCATCCATAAATACCTCCATGATCTCCTCAATGTACTCGGAAAAGATAGCCATCATACAACGCTGGAAGGTGGCAGGTGCGTTACACAATCCGAATGGCATCCTTCTATAAGCGAAAGTCCCCCATGGACAAGTGAAAGTGGTCTTCTCTTGATCATCCGGATGGATAGGAATATGGAAGAAGCCACTATAATCATCTAGATAGCAAAAATGGGAGTGTTGAGCTAACCGTTCAAACATTTGGTCGATGAAGGGAAGTGGGAAGTGGTCCTTCCGAGTGACCACGTTCAACTTCCTATAATCAATGCACATCCTCCAGCCTGTAACGGTCGTAGTTGGAATCAACTCGTTGTTCTTATTCATCACAACAGTCATGCCTCCTTTCTTTGGAACTACATGCACCGGGCTCACCCACTTGTTATCCGATATGGGAAATATGATACCTGCATCCAACAACTTAAGAATTTCCTTCTTCACAACTCTTTCATGATCGGATTTAATCGTCTTTGAGGTTCCCGTAAAGTCTTATGATTGTCTTCCATTAGTATCTTATGCATGAAAAAAGAAGGCTTAATACCAACAAGATCATCAATAGTATAACTCAAAGCCTTTCGATGTTTCCTCAGAACATGCATCAGTTTAGACAACTCAATTTCAGAAAGGGAAGCACTAACGATAACGGGATAAGTAGAATCCGGACCAAGGAAAGCATACTTCAAGTGACTAGGAAGTGGTTTAAGCTCCACGACGAGGGGTGCTTTCTAAGGTGGATATGTGCTTCCTCCTTCCAGTGAAGTGGGATTAGATCGAAGAACTGGACTTTCAGAAGTCTCAGATGACATCTTATCGCTTGTGAACTCGGTCGAGGCCCAAGGTGGGTGACCGAAGTGTTCTTCAGATAAGAACACCTCGCTTGGTCTAGGAAGTGCCTCAATCGAGGTATTGGAACTGGGACCGAAACCCAAATTGCTTTTCTTCTCCTAGATTAGTTTCTCGGTCTAAGCTCCTGGATCTGCTTCCAATGCTTTTAAGCTCCGTATATTTGCATCACAAGAGACATCTATACCTTCCTCCATTAAACTAAAACTAAGAAATCTTTCAAGAGGATGGTTAATAAGGATAGAGCTCACCAATTCTCATAATTCTTCTTCATCATAGATGTTGAAGATATCATCCTCCAACTTCTCTCCCTTCATTGCAGTGGGCAATGCAAACTCCACATGGTCTCCACCAATGTTGAATTTCAACTTGGCGTTCTTACAATCCATATTGCAAAATGGTCTCCCGAGAATGATAGGAACGGGATAATCTGCGGGAATGTCAAGTACAACAAAGTCTATAGGTAAGTAGAAATTACCTAACTTGATGGGAACGTCTTCCAAAATACCCACGGGATGGGTAATGGAGCGATCCGCCATGTATAGCATCATCTTCATCGGCTTGGGCTCTCCAAGTCCGACTTTCTCTCATAGCTCCATCGGGATGATACTCACGTTGGCTCCTAGATCACATAATGCATCATAGGTTACATCCCCAACTTGAATGGGAATGCAAAATGAACCGGGATCTCTTAATTTGGTTTGCATCTTCTCCTTCATGATTTGAATAAGCTCCGAAGACTTAGATGTCATCCTTACTTCCCCAAAATCCTCCAGCTTCCTCTTCCTTGATAGAATATCTTTCAAAAACTTCCCATAGGCGGGCATCCCAATGACATCAAGGAAAGGGATGTTAATATGTAGTTTATTCATAAGGTCTAGAAACTTACCAAAATGCTTGTCTAGATGTGCCCTCGCCCTTGAATGAGGGAATGGAAGTGGTGGTTTATATGCAGGAGGTAGAACATAAACTTCGGATTTATCTTTTTCTTTCTGGAGCTCCACCTCGGTTGGCACCTCGACCGAAGTGTTCGTCTGGTCGTGGCTCGACCGAGGTACTAGATCTGCAGTTTTCAACCCGCGTGTTGTGATTGCCATAATCTGTCCCTTAGGGTTGCTCTCTGTCCTTGCTGGGAGCTTCCCTAGATCTCTTGGCGCTTCATTCGCCTTGTTGAAGAATTGTTGCTCTAAGGCTTTTTGTGCCTTCGAAAATGAATGCATCGATGTCTCCATACCATTAAGCTTGATCAGAATTGCCTCCAGCACAACATCCTTCTTTTTTGGCTGGGACGAACTCGATCCAGGCTCTTGGCTTCTCAATGGAGTAGAAGAAGAAGAAGAGGGGGTATTAAAAGCATTATTAGCATGAGAATAAGGGTTACCGGGATTTTATTGATTAGATCTCTAATTATTGTTGTTGGAGTTTCCATTGTTGTTGTAATTGTCATTCCGCGGCCCTTGGTAGTTGTTCCTTCCTTGATATCCTCCATCTTGCTCCTTCTTTGTTTGAGCTACTAAAAGCTCCTTCAATGCTTTTACCTCATTGCTAAGCGAGGTGAGTTGGGCTCCATTTGATGATGTGTCTTGGAAGCTAACTCTCCTTGCTCCATTTTCAGTTCCTTGATGGGAGTGCTTCTCCATGTGTAAAGCTTGCTTTTCAATGAAATCCCAAGCTTTATCTATTGGTATATCCATGAATGTGCCGGCTAAAAGTAGTTGGAGATTGAATTGAGTAGCTTCATCCAAGCCTTTGAAATAAATTTCTAGCAACTCGATCTTTGAAATCCCATGATGTGGGCAATCCAATACAAGATCCTTGAATCTCTCCCATGACTTGGACAAACTCTCCTTGTCCTTCATAATAAAAGCATTGATCTTTCCCCTCAATTCAGCGGTCTTAGAGGGAGGAAAGAAATTAGTTAGAAACTCCGTCGTCATCTCTTCCCAAGTGTTGATTTTTCCGGCCGAAAGAGATTGATACGAAGCAATAGCCTTGTCTTTCAAAGAGAAATAGAAAGGTCTCAACTTGTAGTTGTCATTTTCCACTCTTGAAGGTCTCAAGGTCTCCATCAGAATCTGATAGTTTTGCAAATGCTGATGCGGAGACTCTCTCTCCAAACCTCCAAATTGACATTGTCGAATCATGGTTAGAACTTGCGGTCGAAGTTCATAATCATGCTCAGCTGGATCACCTAGGTTGACTCCTAGACGCCTGACTTGATGATTAGGGTCCATCCTTTGTCCTAGGGTTTGTGTAATTCCATCAAAAAGAACATCTCGGATAGACATCCGAGGTAGTAAGTGTACCTTGGCCGGGGCAACATGAACTGGGTCTTGCATCGGTCGAGGATCTGGGATCGGTCGAGGCAGAAACTGGGCCTTTAGAGCGGCCATATCTGCTTCAATTCCTTCTGTTCTTGCGCGAGTCTCGTCTTTCTCTCGCTGTAGTTCTTCCTTACTGAGGCGTAGCTGTTCCAATGCCTCCTTCAATTCGGCTTCAAGATCGTGATTGTCTTGATTGGTCATCTTAGCTTCTTTCAATCTTCTCTTGTAGGTCTTTTCTGGTTTGGGATCGTAGGGAACAATTTCCTTTCCAGCACGAGTTCTTCGCATAAACCTAAGGAAAGATCCTGCAAAAATACTCAAGTAAAGTAGTCAATAGAAACACGGGCAATAGCCCCGAAAGAAAACCGAAATCGACTTGGTCTAGACCAAGTCCCCAGCAACGGCGCCAAAAACTTGTTCGCTCCAAAAGGTGTGTGCAAGCTTTGATATTTATAACCCAAGAAATATGCTTGAAAAATATGTGAACCCGCAGTGTACGTATCAATTGTAATAAAAGCAAGAATTACAGGGGTCGAGCATATGGACTATGGTGAAACAAAGCACGGAAATCAGGTTGTCAAATAACTAATGACCACGAATTAAAGCAATCAAAGATGATATAAAGTCGGATAAAGGAAATGCGGATTCTAGGGATTAAAACATCTAGTTGTGGTTCCAACTCATAATCTCAAAGGATAACGCGGACAAAGCTGAGATTTGCAGAGGGAAGGTGTTTTTAAGGTCGGAATAGATCACCGGGTAAGTCTCAATACTCATTATCCCAAACCAAAGCTCCTATTACCGGGTAAGTCTCAAGGTACTAAGGAAAGGAACTATAATCTCAAACAAACACACCACCCAAAGGGATTGAATCAACCTTTACCGGGTAATTCTCAGGCTAACTCTCAAAGATGGGATGAAGGCACACTCAAACCCCAATAAAAGATAAACCTTTATTACCTACACTCATGATCTTGGGTAAACAAGCAAAGGGATTACCAGGTAAGTCTCATCCTAGGCTTGCATTGAACCAGGAAAGGTATAATAAGGATAGGATTTGGTAAACTTAAACTCTTAACTCAGATAAGGTTCAGGAATGGTTCATCTCGTTCAGTTATATTCCATCCCGGCCGAGATGTTCAATGACTGACCGAGATGTTCCACGGTTAAGGTAAAGACTCGAGCTTTCAAGGTCCTGCTTGGATTAAGATCACTCTATCATCGTCTTTACCACAACTTTCAGCCAATCACCCTAGAATCGCATAAAGAAACTTAGCCAACAATCATCATGATAACAATAATCAAATTTATGAGAAAGGAATCAATATTTGAATAAGAAAAACTTAACACAAAAAGGGTCTCAATAACTGAATCAAACAAGTAAAAAATCAGCGTTCCTCAAGTCACAAATCAGAAAAGACAACAAACCAAAAGCAATCTAAGAAGATCTTACAAACTCCTTCAAAAGCCAACTCCAACTATGATTCCTTCCTTCCTTGAACTTCAATCTTCAAACTTCCTTCAACTCTTCCTTCAACTCTTCAAAAAATACTCCAGAAAATCCTTGATCCGAAGATGGCTGAATTGTAGAAAATCAGCCCATATATATAGGAGAATTATCTTTCAAAGTTAAAATATCTTAAAAAGATAATTTCCTAGAAAATATATCCATATCTCTCAAAATAAATCAGCCAAATATAATATCTTCCTTCCAGAAATCCAGCCAAAAATATATGATATTCTCCTTCCAAATATAGAAGATCTCAGCCAAAAATAAAGATCTCGCCGGTGACAGAGTGTTCGCCTCGGTCGAGACGCTCCTCAAGATCACCTCGGTCAAGGTGTTACTGTAGCTGACCGAGGTGAATTTCAGCTTAATGTAAATGATCTCGAATCTGGTCTAAAATCAATCTTCTTAATCATTTCCATGCTTCCTAATATCTTCTCAAAGCTCCAGAATGTAGCTCCAATGACTCCTTAGCTTCCTTAGCTCCATTTCGGTCCAAAACTTGCCATTTTCCCTACAATTACAACGAAACTAGGTGTAGACCTCAATTCCTGCAAAGGTAAACAAAACAGCAATATAATCGCAGAATATACATCCATACATGTAGATTTATGAAGATAAAATGTCTAAACCAATCCCAAAATATAGACTATAATACATGCTATTACCATACTTTTGCGGAGTACCCGATAGCGGTTTTGGAGCGGAGTACGAGACGCCTTCGATCGAAGGAGATACCGATGCTGAGAGTGCAGTGGTCGAGGCGATGAGCCGACGAGGCTACATGGGAGACAGAGGATAGTATCCGGAGGAACTATCCCGAGTTTTACGCAGGTTTAGAGACACCGATAGGACAATCGGGTTAGTCCCGTGCTTTTTTCCCTTGGTTATGCCTATGTGCTTTGTGATGTGATATGCCTTGCTTGCTACTTATGTGTATATGTGATTACCTCGCGAGGTGTGGTTATGGTGGGGAGTGACGTTGAGTTTGAGGATCGATAGTTAGCATTACATGTTCCATGCGTTTCTCGAGTTGTGCGGTTTGCGAGTATCTTTAGCAAGTTTCAGGACAAAACTTGTTTTAGGGGGGGTTAGTTGTAACATTCCGGAATTTTTATTCCGGGTGTTGAGATGTTTTCCGAGCTTCCCGCGTCAGCGGCTTAGTTTTCCCGCAGACACGTTTGCTGAGTGCCAGGATTGATCCCCAAAATCGCCAACCTTTGAGTTCTCTCTTTTACTTTCCGGCCTAGGGCTATGGAGTGAAGGGACAAGGGGGACAATTGACCTTGGGACTCCCCACCCCTTTGTGCAGTCTTCATTACTCCCCCTCTCTCCTCATTTCCCTCTTTTCTTTTCTTACGCTCATTTCCTCTCTTCACTCTCCTCTTCCTTGTTTGCTCTCTTCTTCATTCTCCTTGGAAGAGTTGGGTAGGAAGCTGCAACCTTGGAGTTCCGGATCTGTTGTGGTAAGCTATCTCTTTCCCTCTTCCTCTTGCTATTATTTCTTCCCTCCTTCCACTTTTCTGCACCTCCATGGCTATGGAGGAAGCTTTGAAGAGAGTTTTTGTAAACCCTTTGCATGTCCATTCTTCTAGCTCGTTTAGGTCATGGTGAGGAAGCTAAGATCTGTGGAGAATGATTGGAGAAGGCTCAGCCAAGTAAGGAGGCATTTGGAGCAAAGACACAATCGAAGAAACGAAGAAGTCGAAGCTTAAAATGTTCGATCGCGGGGGCGGATCACCAAAGGTGCGGGGGCGGACCAGGGCCACCACAGGGGCGGACCAGGGTCACCACAGGGGCCGCTTCCAGGCGTAAGGGCGGTGCCAGACTCCCGCAAGGACGATGACAGCTTCAAGTAGGGGGCGCCAGCTTGCTTCCGCGATTGCGTTTTCTTCACCAGTAGGCTTCTTCCTCCCTTCCTATTCGTTCCTTTTCTAGCCTTGTGGTTATACCTTGTTAGAAGCATGTTTAGGGTGGACCTAGGACTCATGAGAATTCCATCTAGTGGTTGCCATCCTCGGAGCCCTTATGGCCTGATGTGATTGTTGATCTTGAGTTGTTTGAGCATGTTGGATCTCTCTAGGCTAGATTGGCTCTCCTAAGCTGTCGATTATGACCATTTGATGTATAGGTTGTTGTAAGAGGTTTCCTTGTTTTGAGAGTGTTGTGAGGATTGTGAGTTCTAGGATGCGTTCCTAGGTTGAGAGCTAGGTGATCTTGCGTAGATCCCTAGAGTGAAGTCTTAGACTTTGTTATGCTTGAGCTTGTGTTGATGATCGTATATATTCCCTTCTGAGCCGGTTTTGGACTTCCTCTTTAAGGAAGCAAGAGTGTGTGAGTTGAGTGTGGTGACGAGGTAAGTCTCCAGACTTACTTAGCTCGTATTCTACGTATTAGACTCGATGTGTGTTTGGTGGTGTGTGTTTTAACGCTTTCATTATAACTTATAAAACCGGAAATAGGATTACCGACCTTTATATATTATTTGACCCAAGTGTATGATTATAGGCAGTGACAATTTGTCTAGCTCTTGCGTAGAGCTAAGAGGTTCTTGGGGACTAACCCGTGTGGTTAGACAGTTAAATGCATCCGTACCGTTCCATGCGGTAAGTGGGGACCAAGGCGAGTTTCGGGAGATTCTCGTGTCACAAAAGAAGTTGAATTAGAACGGGATATGACCTAATAAATAAAAATAATAAACCGGACTTGTTTGTTGAGCATGATTATGTAATGTTATGATGTATGAGTGTTTATGTGCCTTCACCATGTCTCTAATGCTTGGAATTGAGCTAACGGTTTTTAACCGTCTATGTAGATGCCCCGAAGGTTAGGGACGCCGCCGAGTGAGGTGGAGGAGTGGACAGCCGAGGGTCGCCGTACATTATAGGACAGGGGCGTTTTTAGATTATATTTGTTATGTTTGGATTGTAGTCTGATGTACGGTTTTTGGATTTATGCTTTGGAGTTTTGTGTCGTTTTGAGGACTAGGCTGAGTTTCAACATTGTTCCCTTTACTTTCAGTTCTCGCATACATTATAAACGTTTTACTGTTACGCCTTTATTTGTGCCATGTTGGAAAGGTCCGGTGAGATTGTTGTCAGGCTAAGGGTCGGGACCCATTGTGAGGTCTCGCCCGTAGCATTCCGATATCCTGCGGATTCAGGGTGTTACATGACCCTAGGTGAGTTTTGAGGATTGTCTATTATTGTAAGACGTTGAGTGTTTGGTTGATCTTGTGAATATCTGAGGCTTGAGGTTGTGGTTATATGGTTGTTGAGATTATGGGCTAGGATATGCTTATCTTAGCATGGTGTTTTCACCGTTGAGTTTGTTTGGACTAGGCATGTTTATCCTAGTTCGTGTTAAGGGTTATGATCTTGCGAGATCATAGGGTCTAGAAGTCTAAGGACTTCTAGCTTGTGTTGAGTGTGATGTGAGCATGAGGAATTCTAGGATGCGATCTTAGAATGAGAGTCAAATGATCTTGCGTAGATCATTTGTGTAGAAGTCTAAGACTTCTTGCGTTGAGCGAGTTGTTGATATAGATATCTTGTTGGTAGCAAGTTGTAGGCATCTTCTCAAGGGAAGCGAGAGTTTTGCGCGAGTTAGCGTTTGGGACGAGGTAAGTCTCCGTACTTAAATAGCTCGTATTCCTTGTATTAGCATCTATGTGTGTTGGGTGGTATGTGTTTATCGTTTATGTTATAACAACTAAAAGGGAAATAGGATTACGGAACTTAATATTATTTTGGCCCAAGTGTATGATAACGGGCGGTGACAACTTGTCTAGCTCTCGTGAGAGCTAGGAGGTTCTTGGCGACTATCCTGTGCTGGTAGACGGTCACATGCATCAGTACCATTCTAAGCCGGTAAGTAGGGACCGATGCGAGTTTTGGTGACTCTCGTGTCACGACCTAAGTTGAATTATGACGGAATATGACCTAATAATAATAAGATAATAAACCAGATTTGTGTGATTTGGAGTATGAATCGTGTTCATGACGATTTACTTGTGTTTATGCCTTTCACCTTGTTTCTAACGCCTCGAATATTAGCTAACGGTTTTATACCGATGTTGTAGTTACCTTGTAGGTTAGGAATGCAGCCGAGAGATCTAGAAGAGTGGGCAACCGGAGTTCTGTATATTTTAGGAGGGGTTTGGTTGGAGTCATGTTTGGGTATTGTTTCTTGTATATTGTTATGTTTTTGATGTTCGAGTCTTTGGCCTTTATTTGTGTCTTGTTGCAAGATCTAGTGAAATTGTTGTCAGACTAAGGGTCGGGACCCATTGTGAGGTCTCCGCCTGTAGTATCCCGAGTCCCGCGGATCCGGGGTGTTACAATATGATATCGGAGCCCTAGGTTGACAACAATGGCACTCGCAATTTTCTAAATGCCGAATAGAAGGAAACAGAACCATCAAGGGTTCTGATTTTTTGAAATGAATTTTGTTTTCAAATTCACGAGCATAGTCAGTCGGGGTAGAATGTACGGACCACCATTTCTTCCGCAGATATCGGCAACTTAGTTTATTGGATTTTGATATATATATATATATATATATATATATATATATATATATATATATATATATATATATATATATATGTATATATGTAGCTATGTATATGTGGATTGTAGTTGCATGATGGACTTTTTATGTTATAGTAAAATTATTATAGTAACCTTATGTATAGTAATATATGTGGACTATAGTACATGTTTAGATCTTTTATTGTTGTAATGGTTTGCTAGATGTGCTATATGAGTAGTAATATGGACATAGGACTTATCTATTCTTATATTCGGATTATTATATATATTAGTATATAGTATGACACCTTATAGTTAGGATGACGGAAAGACACCATCACCTTTAGGATGACGTCGTTGGCTTAGGATAGCGTTCATACGTGGAGGAGTACGCTCAAGTATTGAGTTGAGCTTTTCATGCTAACGAACACCATGGCATTTCTCAGATTCCTTTAAAAGGATGTCGAAGAGGAGGATTAAAGATGACATAAACGAAGGACGAACAAGAGGAATGTTGTTCAACCTTTCTTGCAAGTTTTATAATATGAAAGTTTTATCTAAATCATATTGAGGAATGAAGGTTGAAATCACAATATAAGTTCTTATACTTCTTTATGAAATGATTAAGGCACCTCGATTTTCTTGCTTCTTTCTATGATCATTTAGCCCCTCAATGAAAATAATTGCCTCCTTTACCTATCCGGGATTCAGGAAGAGTTGATTTTGGCATATTTGATGTGGGAGGGCCATGAAAGCAATTGTTTGAATTCAAAGTGTAGGAAAATAGGTTTGGGGAAGTCAATCATGATGATGAGTAACTCGGCACCATTCACATAGCCGGGTGTTTGTGTCTTGTCAAAGTCAGATTGAGCGATATTCCTAACGGATTATGGTATGTGCATCAAAGGTTTGAGGCATCTCAAAATTGAGAAACGCCAATCTCCTAGGCTTCGGTTTTTGTGCACCGCTATCCATATTTCCAAAAGTAAAGTCGAAAAAGTCTGTGCAAAAAGTAAAGAGCAAAGCTCTAAATTGGTGGCTAGTTCAAATGGTGAAAAGAAAAGAGTTTGTGTTGTTTCCTTTTTCCCGGATTCATACACCACATTCCTTTACAAGTTTCCCACCTTTGCATATTCTTGACCTTACTTGAAAGTCCTTGAGATCATAAGAATGTTGTTTGACTTGGTGATCTAAATTGAAGTTTCACATGTTTGATTTTGACATTGCTTGAAGGTTATGATGTTTGTCTTGAAGTTTATGCAATTTATGATGTTTCTTTTGCTTTACATGTTTTGATTTATGTATATGAACGTTTTCAAGGAGGCATGAAGCAAGATTTGAGGATGATCTATTGATTAGAAGCATATTACCAAAAAGATTGTTTTTGTTTTGTTTTGCATTGATATTTCATTCTACCTTATGTTCTAAGCTTTTGAAAACCTTGCTTGGGGACAAGCAAGCGACAAGTATGAGGTATTTTGATAGCATGAAATATGACTATATTTTAGGCACTTGTTTTTATTGTTTTTCCCTATTAGATGTGTACATGGATATGAGTTTGAAGCATTTATGAGCACATTCACCTATTTTGTCGATATAGAGATCTACACAAGCTTTGTTATGTTTATAGGTGAATAAAGGCTTGAATTGGAGCATATGCAAAGGGATTGGAGTATTTAATCATGTTAGATGTCAAGGAGATGCATTGGAGAAGCTAAGGAAGGAGCATGATTAGAGAACTTTACGAAACAAAGGTTTTCACAAAGGCTTTTGAGTTTCCACGACCTAAACCACGACCGTGGTTATGCATTAAGTTCGTGGAAAGTGATGTCGAAGAGCAACAGAAAGTTCCACGCCCTAAACCACGGCCGTGGAATGCTACACTAGACCGTGATTTGCATGATGTTGCCACGTGTCATATTTTCCACGAAAGAAATAGTTATCGGGCTTTCCCGTAACCCTATTTTTCCCTAAAAGAAGGCCGAAGGAGGGAGAAAAGAGGGACACTTGCATTGACGGTTGTTTACACCCTGAAGAGAGAAATTTCGGATAGTTGCTTAAGAAGATTTCATTGCGTACAGGGAAGATCCCGAAAAGGACGCGATTTGAAGATTGCGTACTTAGAGATTATCTTAGGGTTTACATTTGGAGACGGAATGACATCCCGTTTTTCATTGTTCCTCGAGATTGTTGTGAGGATTTATGTTCCCTTTTTCGCATTCATTAAACACATACATTGGTTGTTTGGATTTGAGATTGATTATTCGACTATTATTGAGTTTTCGAGGATTTTACCTTTTTCTCTTTTAAACCTAATTATTGATTCAATGATGATGGTTATTGGCTAAAACCCTTTAGCAATTCTAAGGTGAAGGGTTGATAGTTGTGGCATAGATAATGATAGATTGAACCAAAACAGATTGGACCTTGAGAGTTGCGAGAAACTTCGTCGACAACCTTTTCTACGGTCTGTTCTTGAAAACCACGGCCGTGGTTCTTCAAGATCTAGCCGTGGTTTCCTCTGTCGTACACCTTTTGCTTTTGCTTTGATCCAAAGTTAAAGATTTGCTTTAACCTAGCCTTGGCTCGCCTTTTCTAGGTAGTAGTGAGACTCAACATCCTCTATTTCGGTTTCGAGTGTCACAACCTTAACCGTTTTGGCTTATCTTTGATTCCTTGGGTTTTGGCATGGGTATTTGAGATTAATTATTGTCCTTTGATCCTTTCTATACTACAACCTCAACAACCTTTATAGAGAGAGTCCTTGGGTGAGACATATAGGGTTTTGGAACTTTACCGTACATAACCTTACATTAGATATACCCTTGCAATCCCGACTCTGTCCTTACATCTATAGAATACCTTGAATCGATTGCCACAATTGGATACTTGGATCTTTAGGATTGTTGTTTTCCCAATATTTGCAAAGCTTCTATATTTTACTTGCTCGACGATTGTGAACTGATTTTATTCTCACCAAATCCTTGAGTTCGACTCTGGAATTTCTTGTCTTACTACGCCGATCCGTACACTGCGGGTTCGCTTTTGCATAAGTTCCAGATATAAATTTAAGACTTTGTGACACACACTTTCGAGTGAACACTTTACCATCTCCTTGTGATTATCAATTGACTAGAGATAGACATCCTATGTAAAGAAAGCCAAATCCAAAGTATATGAACCTTGTTGAACATCATTGATAGGTGATTGAATCACTATCTTATTAAGGTAGTTTAAGTATGCTTTTAGAGTCAAATGGTTGTATTTTGTTGTGTGTAAATCCATCTTAAGAACTAAGCAATAAAGAATTCCAAAGATTTAGCAACAGTTGGAAGAAGAACGGAAGCAAAGAGAAGTCCAAGACAAAGTCTCTGTTAAAGAACCGTGCCCGCAACAACACAGTGCCGCCCCCACGGCGACACTCAGTCCAGAGGAACCCTGTCACGGCACCCACGGCGACACTGTGCCGTACTCGCGGCGACTGCACCTGAAGACCAATGTTAACGCCCCTACGCCCTTGCCAACGGACTAGAGGAAGCCCAAGAATTGTGTTACCGCCCCCGCGGTGACACTGGGCCGCCCCCGTAGTTTGACACCAGAAACGTCAAGAAGATCAACAATCTGACATTACAAAGCATTAAAGACCTTGCCCCCGCGGCCCTGCAACCCCGCCCCCGCGGCCCTGCAACCCCGCCCCCGCGGCTCAGTTGAATATGGAGCGTTTTGCACTAAACCGTCCTTGCGGCCTCTTGCTCGCGCCTGCGGTTTAGTAACAAACGACATGACTACAGCTGTTTAGCCCACCTTTATGGCCATTAAGGTGGTTGTTTACACAACCTATTTTCTCTCATTTACCATCATTTCTAGTATAAATAGAGCCCTAGGCTAATTGTTATAATTATATCTTATTTTTCACCTCATCCCATCTAAAACACTTTTATTTTCTTTGTTTTATTTTGTTCTCTATGGAGGGCTAAGCACCTTTAGTTGTGCTTGACATTGGAAGCTCTCGACATAGATCTAGTTGTAAGTTTTATAAATAAAGTTGTTATTCCATGGTGATTTGTGTCATGTTCTTGTTCTTAACTTCTTGATTGTATCTCACCCTTTATCTAGCTTGATCATCTAGGTACTTGGATCTTATCCAATGTGCTAGAAATTGTTTTTCCGGGTTTCGGTCATCATTCTAGTAGCAAAAACGTTTACATAAGCGGGTTGCAAGTGTAATTCGTGAGTGGAGAATAATCACATGATTTTAGTAACGGTTGTTTCTAATTCATGTGTCCCTATATCTTTATTTGAAAGCTATTGTTAAATTCTGATTTTGTAGGTTTACGAGTTAGGATTAATAATAAGTAATATCGGGGTTGGTTGAAGCGGTATTTAAATGCGATCGAGATGAGAACAAACTTTGGAATAAACTTCATGAAAATAATGATCAACCATATCTTATGTTGAAGCGGATAGTTGTCAAGTGCAACGTTTTCTTAAAATCATTGAAATCAACTTCTTGTTTGTTTTGCCTATTTGTCACTTTAACAATCACAAATCCCCATTGGTTTTATGTAATTGATAGTTTAATCGCATTTGTTCTTTATTTACTCTCTATCTCTCTTGGGTTCGACCCTTAATCACTATACTTGCTTTAGTATTGAGTTAGGAAATTAATTTGATAGGATATAAACGACCTAAGAAAATATCCTTGTCAATCATCATATGAATGACTTATCATATATTAATGAGTATGTTTTCTAATTGTTAAGGTGATCAATATTCCTACTCTTGAGTTATATGAGCATGTTTTCAAATGTGTTAATGCTAAAGCTTGGATAACTGCTATGAAAGAGGGAGTTGATTATATGGTTGCTAATAAAACTTGGACCTTAGTTCCTAAACCTAAATATTCTAGGTTAATAGGCTGCAAATGGATTTATAAGGTTAAGGAGAGTCAAAAGACTTCTCAATGACAAATTAGTTGCTAAGAGTTTTACCCAAAGAGAATGTGAATATTTTAATGAAATGTTTGCTCCTGAAAGTGCTAGGCCTAAAAGAAAAAATATGCTTGTCTCAACATGACTATATTTTGAAAGTTCTAGATAGATTCAATGTGAATATTGATAAGCATGCTAATATCCCTCTTGGTGCTTATTTGGATCTCAATAAGTAAGGTTCTATGTCAAATATTGAGATCAATGACATGAAAACTATTTCATACGAGGTTGTTGTAGGTTCTATTATGTATGTCATGATCTATAAAAGGCATGTTTAGCCTTTGATATTAGTGTCCTTAGTAGATACATGTCTAACCCTTTGAGAAACACTAGTGTGCTATGAAATTTTTACTTAAGTATCTTGTTGGCACATCTAACCTTTCACTTGAGTATGGTTTTCACCGGAAGTCCAAAGACTTGTTGGGCTATATTTATTATAATTATGCATGTAACAAGAATATTAGAAAATCGACCACATATTTTTTGTACACTTGGTGTAGAAACTGTGAGTCATGGAAGTAATATCAACAATCTATTGTTGCATTATCCTCCACTAAAGCTGAGTATATAACAACTATTGAAGCTGCAAAAGAAGCTGCCTAGTTACAACGAATCTTAATAGAAATGGAGGGTACTCCTTATGTAGCTGCTTTATACAAATAGTCAATATGCTTTGTATTTGTGTAAGGATCATGTATATCACGAAAGACAAAATATGTTTATGTCATGTATCATTACATTAGACAAAAACTCGATAATAAAAAACTGTATAAAAAAAATTGATGGTGAGCTAAATGTTGTAAATTTTGGAACTAAAATTGTCAAAATTGACAAAATTTTATTTTGCAGGGACTTCCTCCATCTGAAGGGGATCACTTGATCAACCTTCACTGAATAGACATTGATGACGGAGTCCAACCCATAGTTGCAAAATGTTTTCAAAAGTGTTTCAAATTATAACCAAGGATTATGAGGTTGAATTGTAAAGGAAACCTTGAGCTATGATGAAAGATTTGGCTATGAACGGAAGACTTGGTAAAATTCCAAGGCTTGAGCTAGCTTGATGCAGGCTTGCAAGGATGAAGAAGACCATATCCTACGCCTTAGTCCATGCAACCCACGTGCCCATGCAAAAGCCTAAAGAATAGATTTGAGATGGGTTTAGTGAAGAGAAGAAGTTCTAAATCGGGTTCACTTTGGTTTAGTTGAAGCCGCGTTCATTCAATGAAGCGCAACGTTTTTTATTGAGACGCAATGCTTTGGTCCCTTGTGAGATATGAAAGGTTCGTTGCCCTTGAGCTCAAAACCCTAATCACATACTCTGTCACTCCTCTCTTTGTCTCTTTTACTCCCTTCCTTCTTTGAGAGAACTCCACATTCGAAGCGAGATCAAGAGCTTCGATACTAATCGTGAACTGGTTCTAACCACTAGCGGTGACAATAAAGAAAGTCTTAGGACTTTCAGATTGACTTGTACAAATCCGGGTCGGCTTGTTCGGCTCGCCCGTCCGGGGAAAACATGGGCATGGACAACTAGTTTAACCCGTGTGATTTGTATCTCTTAACTTGTTCTACTTTCCTTATTATTTATTTGAATTTTTGTCAAACTCTTTACTTTTGTAATCTCTTGTAAAATTAGTTTTGTTTTTGAGACAATAGTGGATTAGATCTTCTTGATATCCCGGAGACGTATGACTTTGAATCGAACCTGGTAAACAAACCTTTGTGTGCTTTATGTTCTTGAACATATTACTCTAAATCTTGTTCTTTATGAACTATTACTCAATTAAAGATTACGATATTCGATTTACAAGGTGTTTTTGGGACATACTTTTGAAAATGATGGATGATAAAGGAGTCTCGTCATGACAAAACTTTTTTTTTTTTTCATTGCTTTATGCCTTATTTTAGCTTTTGTGTAAGGTTTTATGTTATGAACTGTTTGATAAAGTTTTTGATAATTGTGTTGAGTGGTACTCTCATAAGTAAGTATAATCCTCCATACGATTGTTAATTCGGTCGTCGTAAAATCTCAAAACTCTTGTATATTCGTATCGAACAAAAATATTTGAAGTCATGATCAAAATATATTGGAATCAATTGAAGTAGTAAAGTTGTACACGATATTTCATCGCCATTATTAAGAACCGACAAGCTTCAGCCGTGGCTGTCAGTGATGTGGCTGATGCTACATCTGCTTTTAAACCTAACATAATTAAAATCTTAACCTCTTTGACAATATTACAAATATGACACAATAAAAATATAAAAATGTTAAAAAAAAAAATAGTGATTTTACTTGTTTTAATTTCTAAAAAAGAGACGTTTACATCATGATGATCGACGAATCAAGAGCCAATTATGATTATTACTATGGAGTTTACATCGTCCGTTGCGGAAGAATCGAGATGCTTGATTTTCTCTCATTTCCTCCCTATCTGTCCATTTATTCCCAATGCCTGAATCTTCCTCGTGCATCTTCGTCTAGGCCCTGCAAGCTCAATTTTACACAATAAATTTTGCTATAAGTTTCTTCTTCCATCGTCGCTGCGCTCCAATTTCATTTTTCGTTTCAACCTTTTGAATCGCGTTTTGTTTCATTTCGTGACTCGACTGAATCTGGAGGAGTTGTAAGCTCCTGATTTCGATATCAATGGCGCCAGAGGTAAAACAGCCGTTGTTGAAGAAAGAGTTCTATCCGAATTGCTCAGGTTGTAGGCTGGAGCTGCGAAAGCAGACGCAAGAATCTGTACCATTGAGGTCTCTCTTCAGTATTTGGATTATTGTTCTCTGCAATTGTACGTTTTCTCCTTAATATTTCGCGTTAACTTTTCATTGTTTTTTCATGTTAACGGTACACAAGATTGTCCTATATAAAAATATTTGGCCTATCTGTTTCACTGTGATTTCTCTAGGTTTGTTGTTTTTCCCTTAACTAAACCAGACTATTCTCTAGTATTTTTGTCCTGATTGAACTGTGTATATAGATAGCTATTCATTTGGGTTTTGATATTGATGGCCATGTAAATTCATTCATAGTTTATTTATATTGCTTCGGGTTGATGACTTTCTTGAATAGGGATTGTAGAAATGATCGTTTAGCTGGTTCAGTTCCCTAAAACAAATTCAGTGCAATAATCAACTTGGTAATCCTGCACCAGACAGAATGCAAAATTCCTCTCGGACCACAACACAAGTTTGATTGTTAGAAAGTTGAGCAGATACTCTAGTTGGAACAATCAAACGTAATTTATTGACTTAAAATCCACTGATCTCCAGGTTTTCTTGTTCACATCACTTACAAATCAATCGAAGTGATTGATGCAAAAGAAGCAATAATTGTTTTAAAACTTTATGTATTTTAAAGTAGTGGAAGACGAATTAATCGGATTCTGGTTCATAGAGTGTGTGCTTTTAGATAAACGTTCTTGGCCAGACTTACTGATGGGTTTAACACTTGATGCTGTATATCGTATACAAAGATTGAAGACTTTGACTTGTCTACAGGAATCATAACAGTAATGTAAAGCAATACCTTAGTCTTAGCTTATTCGTAGTTATTAAGTAGTGTGATGCTTACTTAGAGTATTAGAATCACTTTTTATTTGTATTTTCATCATGTATGTAAAAGGATGTGAAGAAGTTCTGTACCTTTGTATGTAGGTCATGTGGATTTTCCTTTTGCATCAAGTATTCACATGTTTCAGAATTTCTACAATACATTGTTAAACATATTACACTACCTATCATAATGCTTGCCTACTAACCTGTGAGTTAATGCTTCTACTTTTGCAGCTCTACCCATATCATCACTCTTCCCTTTCCTATATTTCATGGTGAGTATTCTTGCCGTATGTTTGTCTCAATATGTTAGCACTGCTTTTTTCTTTCTCATATTCATATTTGTCATTCCTTTCTCTAATTTGATCTTAAACTGTTTTGTGGAAGAACCATAATAGAGCTGCTTTAAGAAAGAGAGAGGGCAAAACTATCTACTTATCTAGAAGATTGTGATTTTTAACAAAAGCTTGCAAGTAAATGATAGACAATATGTTTGTGTTGGGATATTGTGGTGTCATTGCAGATTAGGGATTTCCACATTGCTGAAAGAGAAGAAGATACAAGCTATTATGCTGGTTATGTGGGCGAGTTTCATCCCTCAGCACTTTTTTGGTTTTGATAGGGCATTTCCATGTTTCCCTTTTTTTTTTTTATGATACTTCAATTATGATGCAGGGTCTGCTTTTATGCTCGGTAGGGCCTTGACTTCTGTTTACTGGGGAATGATGTCCGATCGATATGGTCGAAAACCTATAATTATTATAGGCAGTATCAGTGTGTCTGTATTCGACATTTCTCTAAGGTTCTGTTCATTTCTCCTCTGTACTTTAGAAGAGAAGGATGACATCTGCATATATTTTTTATCAGGGTTATATTCAATACTTTGTTTGGGCTTAGTGTAAGCTTTTGGATGGCCGTCATCACAAGGTTTTTTTTGGGTGCTTTTAATGGGTTGCTTGGACCAATAAAGGTACATATATTGATTTCGGAAAATCTACTTACTCTGTCTTGACGTTTATACTGAATATATTTATTCCTTTTCTCGCTCAAATTTGTTCATGCAAAGGCATATGCATCTGAAGTCTGCAGAGAAGAGCATCAAGCTGTTGGCTTATCAACTGTGAGTTTTTCGGGTTAATTTCTAATCCTTCTGTGATGCCAGGATGTAGTGCTGAGATCGATATTTTTTATTTTGTTTTAAATATTTTCTCAGATTGCTACAGCTTGGGGTATAGGATTGATAATTGGGCCCGCTGTCGGAGGTTTGCTTGCTCAGGTGTTTTTTTTTTTTGGAAGTTAAGCTCTCGACACGTCTATCTGTTAATCGAACTCTTGATAGTCGAAAAACTGTGTCTTAGTGTGAACTTCTGGGTTCCATTTTCTGCTTCCATTAATTATGAGAATTGCCTTGGTAGGATCAAAAACTGTTTGCAAGTATGAATACATCAGTATCCAATATTCGTATACATACAGAATGTTAGAAACACAATATGTCTGACTCCATGTAGTGATAGGCACATAAGAGTGGCTCCATGGCATAGTAAGGTTTAAAGTTGTCAAACTTTGCTAGCCATATTCATGTGCCTACAATTCACCTCGACCTAGTTGTGATTGCAAGTTGTCTGCTGCACTTTCTTTCCTATTTTTCCCGGGTAATTTGCTAACAGTCTTGCTTTTTGTTATTTAGCCTGCAGAGAAGTATCCTCTTGTATTTACAAAGGACTCGCTATTTGGAAGGTTGATCTCTGATCATCCTAGAATACTGAATATGCTGTAATACTGCCATTTTTTTATTAGATTTTGCATTTCCTATCGTGCAATAAAATCTTGATTTTGCTTTGCAGATTTCCATACTTTCTGCCTTGCCTTTGTATATCAGCTTTTGCCTTGGTAGTAACTATTGCAGCATTTTGGCTCGAGGTCAGTTTTCTACTTATTTGATCGTCTGAAACTGTAACTTGTTAGTTTGGTATCCGACTCTACTACTAGACTGTCTTTGCTATTTGTTCATTGTTCACAATTTTATAGTTAACTCTTATAATGGCTTTTCTTATGTAACAACTTCTCTAACAAATGTTATTCATTCTTTAGTTTCTCTATCATATTTAAACTCATTGTTTCGTAACATGTTTCCATTGCTGTTATAATATAATTCAGAAATCATTTGTTTGTTAAGTTTTCAGATATCTCTTCTCTAATCAGCTATTTGGCTGGCTTCATAGAAAGTTAAGAGCGCAAGTCAAAGTGCAATATTTCTTGCCTTCTGGTGAAAGTCAAAAGTAGTTTAATTGTTGATGTGGAAATCTGCACTTATCCAGGAATCCCTGCACAAGCACCCCAGAATGCCTTTAGAGGGTAATTCCTGTGAGTCTCTGGAGTCAGCAACTTGTGGGTCCAGTACAGGACAAAGCCAAGAAGTGAAAAGGCCAGTGGCGGCTTCTAATAAAAGCCTATTAAAGAATTGGCCACTGATGTCATCTATTCTTGTATACTGCATCTTTTCCTTCCATGATATGGCTTATACAGAAGTAAGATTCATAAATTGGTGTCTTTAGTTCTTCATCGAAGTTCATGTTAAACTATCATTTAAATCATGTAACTGTTGCCTTAGTTAGGTATGGTAGTGTTAAGAAGATAATTATCTAGTAGTAAGCTTTCATGTTGGTTTATTTTTATGTCAAACTGGAAGTGGAAGCTTTCATGGTATGCCCGGAGCTAGTTGCAATGTATGGAATACTAAACTCATCTTGTGAAGAGAGTAAATTTGGTTAAAAGTTGTGATTTTAAAATGATAGGAGTAAAGCTAGTTGATGATTCATTGTCAAGCTGGTTTTCACTATTGGCTTAGATGTATCATGCTAGATTGCAAAGAGATGCACTTCTTCAGTAACTTTTTTTATTTTTTTGTTGAATAATGTTTTGTAATTCTCTATTTGGGCATATATGTTGCAGATATTTTCATTATGGGCTGTTAGTCCACGGCATTTAGAGGGACTGAGCTTTTCAACTGAGGATGTGGGTACCGTTCTTTCAGTAACAGGTATGCAATAGTCTTCTCTACTTTTATCATATTATGATCAAATACTAGTTTTAGAGATTAAGGGCATATGACGAAGCGAGATATAGATGCGGTATTTTCTGCCATTCACTGCTCTGTAGAAATATTCTTAGAAAGAAATGCACCTTTTCAGGTTTTGGAATGTTAGTCTTTCAGATGTTTGCATATCCTGCTATGGAGAGAGCCCTTGGACCTATTATGGTAGCTCGGATATGTAGTGTAAGTTCATTTGTTGCCGGTGATACTCAATTATGATGCACGTAAGTGATCAATGTTGTAACATTCTTAGTTTCTTATATTGCAGATTCTGTCCATACCTGTGCTGCAGTGCTACCCATTCATAATATTACTGTCAGGGTTTAGTCTCTCAGTGGTGCTAAATTCGGCATCTTTGATAAAAAATCTATTGTCCGTAGGTTTTCTTTCTACTTCTTTATGTTTTTGATCAAGCAAATGTTTAATTGCAACTGAAATTACTACTTACCCTTGACAGCAAAGGGGTGCGGGATATGGATAAGAACAATTGCAGACTATCTTCTGTTTATCAAAATTTAGTGCTTTATTGAATTCATCATATTTGTAATCGAAAGGAGAGAAGTGATCCTGATGTCTATTTTCCAATGTATATTTTTCAGACTTCTACTATCACTGGGTTGTTCATTCTACAAAACAAGGCTGTGGTAATCTTTTTGCTTCCCCTTCAGATTGTCTTATTACGTGTTTGACAGCTTTTTATAAAGTCCTTATGAAAAAAACATAAACTACAGTTTTGTCGTTGTAAAAGTTTTATAAGATTATGTCATATAAACCCTTAGTGGTGTATTCATGAAATGTGGTGAGTCGTCAATTTCAGGATCAGGACCAGAGAGGAGCTGCCAACGGGATCTGTATGACTATCATGTCTCTGTTTAAAACTCTAGGTCCGGCTTGTGGAGGTGCTGTGTAAGTTCCCCTCCTTGCCTTTTATTTTCTAGTATAGATTTATTTGTAATAACATATCTAGGAAGGACAGTATTAACAACTTTTGCAACATATACATGCTCTACCTAATTGGTCACAGGCTTTCTTGGTCAGAGAAGCGTCTACATGCCTCCTTCCTCCCGGGTATATTTCCGCTCACTGAGAAACTTTTGATTTACTGTATATATAATCATGTTATAGTCAAAGCAGCAGATTAGCATCTTCTCTTTGCACTCGGAAAGCTGCATTAATCATGCAAACAGGGTTGAATTAGAATGCTAAACTTTGAGTTTCACAAGATGTGAGACGCGCATTGTTTGAGCATTTTGAAGCATGTTGTTGATGTATACATACAACTATATTTGAACCTGAATCTTGTTGGATGATGTGATAATTGCGTGCAGGTACCCACATGGTATTCTTCCTCCTAAATGTCGTTCAGTTTGTGGGATTCCTTTCAACATTCAAACCGTTCCTAGTTGAACGTCATGCTAATTGACACTTTCCAAACCATTATAAACATTTAATTTGGATTGATGCGAGGCTCCTTTGTAGTTTGGAGCAGATCAAAATTTATGTTTTTCTTTTTATATGTATGGAAGAAAATGGTCACGATCATCTTGACCAAGCCAATGTAAACAATTTGGAGTTTGGTATAACAATTGTGGTATTATAATGCTGAAGGTTAGGACAGTGCAGCACTGTCGGCCGGCCGGCCGAGAGGATTACACGTGTTCCATTTTTTTATTTTTATTTTTATTTTTTTTTTTAGAAACGAATGAAAATGATGGCGTAAAACTTATAAATGGATAGTGCATAACTTATAAAAGTATAGTTCATGAATTATAATAAAATAGTTCATAAATGCAAAACTTATAAAGGGATAGTGCATAACTTATAAAAGGATAGTTCATGAATTATAATAAAATAGTTCATAACATATAAACGATTAATTTATAAATAATTTGATATAATATATTAAAAAGTAATAATTCATGAGTTGTATAAGAATAGTTCAAAGTTTATAAAAGAATAGTGCAGAACTTATAACATGGTAGTTCATTATAGTTAAAAGTATCCAGAACATATTTTCTTCAAAAAAATAAAATAAAAATTTGGGCACATGTCAACATTTTATACGGTCGCACAACCTTACCACAATAATGGGTCATACCTGAACAGCCCCCTAGGACAGTGAACCATGCACTCAAAAAGGAACTTGTGTAGTATGGTCATAATAGGGTGGATGATCCTCGAAGCCTTTGAGGTTCAAGGCCTCCAAACCTATCTTGGGCCAACAATATCCTCCTGGAAGGTGAATACATGATACTCCCGGGCTCTGTCGTATCACACTCCTCCCTCAACAAGTTCGAATAATGTGGCAAACTATAAGTGAGAGATCATTGTGAGTCCCCTTCCAAGGTTTAATTCTTTTTGCATAGACAATCAAAGACTAACTAACTTTTGTGCTCTTTCAACAATTGTGTCAAGGATAAGGAAAAAAACCCTTTAAGAACTTAGAAATTAAAAAAAAAAAATTAAAAAATGTCTCGCTTTTTGTGCATGAGCTAGAAAAGGTACAAAGATTGAAGCTTTCAACGATAATTAGAAATCCTCGAAGTAAAAGGTGGGATTCAATACCTTAAACCAAGTGATTTTCAATATATCCATTAAAATCAACCTCGCTTTGTGGTGCATGCACTTTATCTAAACTAATTATAAACGTCACTTCTTTCAAAGGTAAACAAAAGGTCAAAACAAAAAGCTTTGAAAACAAGCAATATCACAATCTCAATTCAAAAACATACATGCAATAATAAATCAAACTATTATAGAGATCATCCGATCTCTAGATCATGAGGGAGACTATTCAAACATGATAAAATAAATAACAAAGTAAATATATAAAATCAGAAAGGACATAAACTCATAATTTTCCGGTTCCAACATAACGAGTCAGACCTTCTATTCTAAAGCTACTTAACAGCTATGGGAATCAAGGCATGAGAGAAACAAACGATGTGGAGATCGAGATCTCTTACCCTATGTATGATATATGCCTATATAGGTGAAAATATCGGGGTCTAAGGTTACACAAAATATATCTTTTCCAAATATAAGATATCATTTCCTTTCACTACGTAGTCATACGGCATAGAGACAGGGTGAGATGGCATTGGAGACGGCTTAGGAAGTCGTCTAACATTGTCTAGAATCTCATCTCACATCATTTGGGCTTGGACCTAGTTTGGGCTCAAAGAAGTCCAATGTAGTGGTGATGTATGGTCCAAATGGCTTGGGAAGCCATCTAGTTGGGCTTTAATCTTGGATCTTGTCATCGAGACTTGGTCGGGGAACGTCGTGTTATAGTTCCTCAATCATGTATGGATTTCTCTTCAACTCTAACTTCAAGGAGGATGTACTTATGACACAACTAATGCCGGAAATGACTGAAACACAAAAGGTCAAGGTAGATACCGAAATATGGAAAGGAAATGCTTTCCATACAAATCGTGATGTATGGGAGAGTAATAGATGTATGAAATGCTTATAAAACCTCTATGATATTACATTTGGCACTCGTCAGGCGTTCTTACTCTAACATTATATTTTTCTTGTTGGATAATATATTTTTTATCTTATATTTAAGATATGCTATTTGTATAAATAATCTATGCATGTGAATTTGTAATGGAAAATCCAACAATTAAATTCACAAGAAATCGCAACGGTGATTATACACCAGCAAAATAGAAGGGAGGGCAATAAATTATAATCCCCGACAAGAATGATCAGAGGGGAATGCTAATGTTTTGCTAAATGAAAACCCATAACCGACCTAACTAACACCCTTATGCCAAAGGAATGAAGAGGCTTAAACGCTTGATTGGATCCTGAACCTACACACATTGGTAGCATAAAGCTTTGCATTGTAAAAGATGGTTACTGGTTTAGTAGCTAAGTTTTGCTTTATAAGTATGTTTCTACCTTCTTCTAATAAGGAGTTTGCTTTCCATTTACGAAGTTGTTGCTTAGTTTTGTTATTTATGTTGCTAAAGGTCTCTTTATTAACTCTTCCATCTGTAATTGGGCAACCAAGATAGTTATCAAGGGTAATTGTATGATCCATATTTAGGATTTTTTTTTGTTCTATGATGCATTTATCTCTTGTGTTTTTTGTTGTTTGGAAGGCAAATTTGAGGTAATTGATCTTTTGTCTAGAGATGGAGTAGTATGTTTCAAGGATTTCTTTTGTTCTAAGACAGGAGTTCGTGTTTTCTTTAGTGAAGATAATCATATCATCAACAAATGATAAGAAATAGATCGGTGTTGTTTTTCTGCATACGGAGAAACCAATATGGTTGTCGTAATTATTACAGTCATTTTGAAGCATTTACGTAAGAATCTCTACTCCCAAAATAAATAAATTAAAGGTAGGGGATAAGGGGTCTCCTTGTATGATCCTTGTTTCCAAAAAGAATTGATTTGTTGATCCATTGTTTACAAGAACCGAGAAGGATACAATGGAGATGCATTCCTTGATCCATCCCACAATTTTTTCAATAAACCCAAACTTGTTGAGTACAAAAATAACAAATTCTCAGTTCACTTGGTCGTACACTTTTTCCATATCCAGTTTAATGGCGGTCTATCCTTCTCAGCCTTTCTTAGTTTGGAAGGAGTAGAAATTTTCACGTGCTATGAGAATGTTATCGTGTATTGATCTTTTAGTCATGAAAGCTCCTTGGAGAGGGTGAATAAGTTGTGGCATAATGGGTTTCATTCTATTTGTGATAATTTTTGCAATGATTTTGTATATTTTTTAGCAAAGACTAATAGGTCTAAAATGACTAATTGTCGTAGGGTTGCCTTTTTTTGGAATTAGTGTAATAAAAGTATGCTTTATTTGTTTGAGTAGTTTTCCACTTTTGAAAAAGTTTTTAACTATATTTGAAACGTTTGCTCCCACAATGTGCCAATATATCTAGTAGAGTCCGGATGGCATACCGTCCGGTCCTGGTGATTTATCACAACTGATGTCAAAGATAGCATTTTTAATTTCCTCATTTGTTGGCGGTTTTGTTAGGCTTTCATTTTCTTCGTTACTAAGTTGTTCTTAATGAGTTAGCTTTTCTTCGATGAGGTTTTTACTTAGTGGGGTTTTGTAACACCCCAAATCCGCGGGACTCGGGATGCTACGGGCGGAGACCTCACAATGGGTCCCGACCCTTAGCCTGACAACAATTTCACTGGATCTTGCAACAAGGCACAAATAAAGGCCAAAATCGAAATACATTTTTATGCAATGTTATGAAACCCGAAAATAAAAGAAAGGAAAGACTTCAGCCGTCCTTACAACAACCTCAACATAATATATAATAACAACACAAGGACTCCAAAACCCAACTCAACCTAAGATGTACGGAACCCCGGCCGCCCACTCCTCCGGATCACTCAGCCACATCCTATCCTGCACATCAACTACAACAATCGGTATAAAACCGTTAGCTCACATTCTAGGCATTATAAGAATAATATGGCACAAACACACATAGGAACACAAACACACAACATGCTCATAAACATACACATCTGTTACTTATTATCTTTTTAGGTTATTCCATATCTAATTCATTCGTTCAAGTGTGACACGAGAGTCTTATAACTCTCGCCTCTGTCCCCGTGTAACCAACAGGAGTGTGGCGGCGCCCAACCCGTATACCCTGTGGGAGTGATGAAGAAGCCCGCCCGTATACCGTGTATGGCCTGGTCGCAGAGATCCCCCCAGTCTCCCTCGGGAAACTGAGCGGTGATGTCACCGCCCGATAATAATAATAGTAGTAACGATGGGCCAATAAATAAGGTCAAGTAAATCCTAATCCATTTTCATGCTTAAAAGAGGTAAACACACACCACCATATATATCCAAATAAGGCATAAAAGCGGCTAAGTAAGTCCGAGGACTTACCTCGTCTCAAAGCTAAAACGAAACCGATATCACTCTCCGAAGGAACATAACCAAAGCCTGTTCAAGACAAGGCACGACAATCAACAACCACTCAGGCAAGCTAGAAGTCCTTAGACTTCTAGTATTATATACGCTTACAAGATCGTACACTCTCATAAACTAGGATAGCATTCCTAATCCTCACAACTTACAAGATCACGACTACAACCACAAGTGTTAGTATACTCTCATCGTAAACTCCACAAATTTCAACCAAAGTATAAATACCACCTCAAGTCTCACAAGATCAACCACGAGGGTCACAACCGTATAATAACTCAAGATCAACACACCACATGTCAAAGAACATCAATAACCTCAAACACTCACCTAAAGGTTCCAAGCCACTACTTGGCATTTGCCCTAAGTTATGCTAAATCCAACCTAACATGATTCTACCACTAAGAATAACTAGAACAAGGGAGAAGATACTCACACGAGGTCGAAGGTGAAAGACGATCTATGGATGTCGAGAATGGGTTCGTTGGTCTTTGTCGGGCGCTTCCGGACCTAAGACCAAAGCTACGCGAATTTAGCTTATATGCTAAATTGAATATAAATATATATAATATATAACTCAAATGTAAAACTCGTTTCCAAATGCCATCATTAAAACCCATAAATAATCCCTTTGGGGGAAAAAATATAAAATCACGAACTTGGTCGTAAACCGCAATTAAAACTTCGAGCCATAAACCAAATTTAATCCAAGAAAGGACAACATATATAGTATATAAATATAAGGATAAAACTCGAAGTAAAATCCATGTTTAAAAGCCGTAAACATGTTTTCCGGGCAATTTATACGAACATATGAACTTGGTCATAAACCACAATTAAAATCTTTTGGGTCATAATCCGAAATTAATCCAATAAGGGCATAATTGATAATTTGTAAAACCGGTTCAATACGTGTAATTAATTTTCTGCAGAGGGCATAAATAAAACAATCCATAAATATGGGTCAAAACTATAATAACAAAATATTGGGTATATCTTGTAATTATACCAAAATCAGAGAGGGCAATTTTAATAACCCAAAAGGGTTTTCATTTACGCGCAGGAACAACAGCTTAAGGATGGGAAAGGGCTGCATTGGCGGCGGCAATACTCGGCAGAGGAAGGAGATGCAGGCCCGGCGTTACAGAGGCAAGGCGAAGCAGGCGGTACCCTCCCCGGCGGAGATTCGTCGGCGACGAAGGTGTGGCTCCCTCCCTGGTGGTGGTGGCGCAGAGAGGGTGGCGGGTCTTCTCTCGGTTTGTTCGTGGAGGCGCAACAGAGGAAAATCGATGGGGAGTTACAGCAAATGGTTGGGGCCGGTTGTGGGTGCAGGCGGGCCGCTCCACTGGTGGAGTCTCCAGCAGCAAAGCGAGGAAATCAGAGGGAAGGCGCACTCCCTGGCGGCGAGGGCGGTGGGGTCCGTCGGCTGCGAAGCTGGGGGAAGAGTTTCAGCCTTCCGGGAAGATCGACAAGGGAGAAAGGGAGACGCAGATCTGTTCTCCGGTGGTGTGGTCTCCGTCGATCCCAAGCTGCAACAGTGAGGAAGAGAAGCCCGAGGCCGCTGCTTGCTTTGTTTGGTCGATTGGCACAAGGGAAGGAAGAGGGGTTGATTTGCTGTAAAACAACAGAGGGAGAGGTGGGAGACTTTAGCTGGCTTACGTGAGGGAGAAAGAGATAGGGCAGAGGGAAGGGAGGCCGAGGGGTCGTGAGTGAGAGCGAGGGGTCGGGTTGCAGCTGGTCGGGTAGAGCGAGAGGTCACTGCACAGGGCTGCAGGGAGCTAGGTTGCAGAAGCTTGCAGAGGGAAGGGGTAGCTCATCCACAACAGGTCGGGAACAATAAGGTGGAAAGGGTGAGGGAAAAAGTAAATAAAAATAAAAATATAAAATATAAAATAATAACAATAGTAGTTATATTAAAAATAGGAATGGGGGAAAATTAATAAACTCGATCTAAACTATCGGAACGGGATTTATTGTTCGGAAAACCTTTTCGAAATTTTCCGAAAAACTAATACGAATATACGCGAACGTAACCAAAATAATAATACACCCGGGAAAGTTATTCGACGTCGTAAAATACTTTTAGCTAAAATATTCAAGCTAAGAAAATATCGATAGAAGTAATAAATATTGAAGGCGCGCAAAATTTAGGGTGTTACATTATCTCCCCCTTAAAAAGAGTTTCGTCCCCGAAACTTAAACATCGCTCATCCTATCGGTCTAAAAAGACGAGGTATGAACTCTCAAACTAAGAAGGCTTAAACCTTCTAATCTATACACACAATCTACTCAAACTACCACCGGTACCGCAAGATATAGCAGGTCATATAGCACATTCCCGCACAACGCACAAACTACACATAACATCACACGTGCACATAACGCAACCAAGGGAAGAACTAAGTCTAACCTGTCGATTCTATCGATGCTACTAGCTCAGCGTAAAACTAAACCAAAGATATTATCTTTCGTCTTTCTATTAGCCTCATTGGTTCCTCGTCTGCCACTAGATTATCATGACTGACCACACGTCTTGAATCATGCATGTACTCTCTCGACTGATACATATATATTAAACACCGGGTGAACACTCTCTAATCTTGGCGGCAACGCCAACTTATAAGAAACTTGTAACTTCTTTCACATCCTTCGGGGTTTACCATCCGGAGACAACTTATCATACAACTTCTCTCTTCTTCGAGAGTAGACCAAAATACCTTATACGGGGCATTAATAAGTTCATATGGAATAACTACAACTCGTAGTGACTCCGGTTGGTCCAAAATGCCGTACTTGTAATATCTCAGTCTCGAATTCTCAAACGGTAACAACCAAGTTCTTAACTTAATCTTATAAGAGACTACGAACCATTGCAAATGATCGAGTAGATCATCCATTATTTGTAAGGAATACTTGTCATTCATTGTCATCTTGCTCAACTTATAGTAATCGTGGTACAAACGGAGATAACCGTCTCTCCTTTCGCAAACTGATGTCCTCCATATCAACTTCAAATCAAGAATTCAAGATGTAAATCATTGTGAACTTCAAATCATCTTAATGCCAAATCCTCCCCCCGATGCATTGGAATCCGTTCTATCTCGTATTCCAGCTTTTCTTCTCCCATCACATATCATAAGATATCGACACAATCTTGTCTTAACATTTGTCAAGTGGTCCACCCCGATTTGTTAAGATTATGTCTATTGAACACGTGGTTTAATACTTCTTTAGCTGCAATGTTCGCCGTCCTCTTTCAAAGACCCTTCATCTTAGGAACTCGAGAGACTTGCTCTAATAATCTTTTTAAGGTTTCACACTTATGTGAAGTTATGAAGGTCCTAACTGCAGGACTTAATCACGCCTTATAATATATTAGTATTACCTTCTTCGTATTCTACCAAATCTCGCATCATTCCTTCGGGTAGGTGTAGAACTTACTCCCTTTTCTTATGTAACGTCCAATCGACCGTAGAGGTTCTATCCTCAATCTTTCATGTTCTTCTTGTACATCTCACATCGACTTCAAACTTCAAAACTTCAGTCTTCCCTTACTATTGTTGGTCACCTTATGTATTTCTCGTTATTCTATGTACAACTACAATGGAAGTCTCATCTTACGGTTGATCTATTAGCTCCCCATATCATGATCAGACCTTAAAAGTTGTAACCTGTGGCGTTCCTCCATATGCCAATCCCATGACCCAAGAAGGTCGCGTAAGATCATTACAATCTCCTCCTCGGAGGTCTTGTTATAACTACTTGCTTGAACTCGTTCAACATTACTTGATTTCAGGCAATTGCACGTCCATTGATGTAACTCCTTTCTATTGGCATTGATCCACCGCAAATACTCCAAACTCTTGTTCCCGATTCTATATGTTCCCATAGTCTTTTCCTCTTCTCATCTACACACATCAATAGACAACCCGCACTTGTGCGTTCTCAGTTGTCACCGATTAACTCGTATATGACCTTCTCCGAAGTTAACAACTTACCCTCCTACCATACTTCCATTCTACCATACTCCTGAAAGGATAACCTCTCGGGGCACTTTGGCTTAACTTCACTAGCTCATTTTACTCTGCTTTCCCTCCGTTAGCTCTTTTTACGCTCCTCTATTCTTTCCGCTTCTGCAAGATAACCATACCTACCCAGCTCTCTCGTGTCATATGTCCCACCTTTATAGGTTTAACCGCTCTTCATAATGTTTTGCAAATGCACTCCTAAAATATTCCGACATTAATTAGCCTCCACTCGCATCCTTCTTGGTTGATAACATAAGTTCTTCGATCATGCCCCTTGTTTCCGCTTTCATCTTCTGAAGATCATCATCTATACACATTTCCTCCTTCTTAGCGTTGCTCAATCTCATCACAATGAAAGGAAAACGGCTGTCCCCCATAAGGTAATTCTATTATGTGAATTTTCACCATGTGATCCTCCTTGTAACTCTCAAACTTCTGAATAGGTCACCCGCTTAGTATCTCGCAAAGATCGTCACTTCACCTTCTAGTACCTCCGTAAGCTTAACTTCCGGGTCTCGTCAATCTTTCCAAATTCTTTGACCACTCTTTTCATCTTGACTCCCATACTGAGGAGCGCCTATTGAAAGCTCGTCTTACTTACAATGTCACTTTTATTCTCGAGCGAGAATGTAGTCCTCTTTACTTGATTCGCATCTTTAGTTGTCCACGCATCTTCTCGAAGAACTTAAGTTCATTATCTCTATTGGTCTCGTTTTCGTTCAATCATGGCTTATTTGGAACCGCTTTTACACTTTAATGTTGCTCCCTTCTCTTTTATTGCTTCCATATTGGTTCCTCTTAAGTTGTCTTGATTTTTCTTTACTTGCTTGTCCTTTGGTTACGTCATCTCTAGTCTTCTTCTTCGAAGTCCTCTTAAAAGAGTCCGGGAAATCACCGGGGTGCTTGTGGAAACATGATGCTCAACTTGATAACTTGAGCATAATCATATTCGTATGTATACTATCCTAAGCCAAAAGGCGTTGTCCAAGGGGACGATGATAGCTTTCTATCATCTTAGCTATAAGGTCCACTATCACTAATATGATATTAGTATACCATATGTTTATATATATAACGATATAAATGTCATGCTACTACAATAAACATAACCAGTCCAGAAACAACTTACAATTTAACATACAACTATAGTCCAAAAACATCATAAGTCCACATATTCATATCTACATATGTACACATATATATATATACATCTAATATAATAATCAATAACTACGTCGCCGAGGTCCTCGGAGGAAGTGGAGGTCCCGTACATTCTACCCCAACTGACTCATGCACATGATTTGAAAACAAAATTCATTTCTTTAAAACTCAGAACCCTTGAGGGTTCTGTTTATTTTTATTCGGCCTTTAGAAGATTGTTGTCAACCTAGGGCTCTGATACCACTTTTGTAACACCCCAAATCCGCGGGACTCGGGATGCTACGGGCGGAGACCTCACAATGGGTCCCGACCCTTAGCCTGACAACAATTTCACTGGATCTTGCAACAAGGCACAAATAAAGGCCAAAATCGAAATACATTTTTATGCAATGTTATGAAACCCGAAAATAAAAGAAAGGAAAGACTTCAGCCGTCCTTACAACAACCTCAACATAATATATAATAACAACACAAGGACTCCAAAACCCAACTCAACCTAAGATGTACGGAACCCCGGCTGCCCACTCCTCCGGATCACTCGGCCACATCCAATCCTCCACATCAACTACAACAATCGGTATAAAACCGTTAGCTCACATTCTAGGCATTATAAGAATAATATGGCACAAACATACATAGGAACACAAACACACAACATGCTCATAAACATACACATCTGTTACTTATTATCTTTTTAGGTTATTCCATATCTAATTCATTCGTTCAAGTATGACACGAGAGTCTTATAACTCTCGCCTCTGTCCCCGTGTAACCAACAGGAGTGTGGCGGCGCCCAACCCGTATACCCTGTGGGAGTGATGAAGAAGCCCGCCCGTATACCGTGTATGGCCTGGTCGCAGAGATCCCCCCAGTCTCCCTCGGGAAACTGAGCGGTGATGTCACCGCCCGATAATAATAATAGTAGTAACGATGGGCCAATAAATAAGGTCAAGTATATCCTAATCCATTTTCCTGCTTAAAAGAGGTAAATACACACCACCATATATATCCAAATAAGGCATAAAAGCGGCTAAGTAAGTCCGAGGACTTACCTCGTCTCAAAGCTAAACGAAACCGATATCACTCTCCGAAGGAACATAACCAAAGCCTGTTCAAGACAAGGCACGACAATCAACAACCACTCACGCAAGCTAGAAGTCCTTAGACTTCTAGTATTATATACGCTTACAAGATCGTACACTCTCATAAACTAGGATAGCATTCCTAATCCTCACAACTTACAAGATCACGACTACAACCACAAGTGTTAGGATACTCTCATCGTAAACTCCACAAATTTCAACCAAAGTATAAATACCACCTCAAGTCTCACAAGATCAACCACGAGGGTCACAACCGTATAATAACTCAAGATCAACACACCCCATGTCAAAGAACATCAATAACCTCAAACACTCACCTAAAGGTTCCAAGCCACTACTTGGCATTTGCCCTAAGTTATGCTAAATCCAACCTAACATGATTCTACCACTAAGAATAACTAGAACAAGGGAGAAGATACTCACACGAGATCGAAGGTGAAAGACGATCTATGGATGTCGAGAATGGGTTCGTTGGTCTTTGTCAGGCGCTTCCGGACCTAAGACCAAAGCTACGCGAATTTAGCTTATATGCTAAATTGAATATAAATATATATAATATATAACTCAAATGTAAAACTCGTTTCCAAATGCCATCATTAAAACCCATAAATAATCCCTTTGGGGGAAAAAATATAAAATCACGAACTTGGTCGTAAACCGCAATTAAAACTTCGAGCCATAAACCAAATTTAATCCAAGAAAGGACAACATATATAGTATATAAATATAAGGATAAAACTCGAAGTAAAATCCATGTTTAAAAGCCGTAAACATGTTTTCCGGGCAATTTATACGAACATATGAACTTGGTCATCACAATTAAAATCTTTTGGGTCATAATCCGAAATTAATCCAATAAGGGCATAATTGATAATTTGTAAAACCGGTTCAATACGTGTAATTAATTTTCTGCAGAGGGCATAAATGAAACAATCCATAAATATGGGTCAAAACTATAATAACAAAATATTGGGTATATCTTGTAATTATACCAAAATCAGAGGGGGCAATTTTAATAACCCAAAAGGGTTTTCATTTACGCGCAAGAACAACAGCTTAAGGATGGGAAAGGGATGCATTGGCGGCGGCAATACTCGACGGAGGAAGGAGATGCAGGCCCGGCGTTACAGAGGCAAGGCGAAGCAAGCGGTACCCTCCCCGGCGGAGATTCGTCGGCGACGAAGGTGTGGCTCCCTCCCTGGTGGTGGTGGCGTAGAGAGGGTGGCGGGTCTTCTCTCGGTTTGTTCGTGGAGGCGCAATAGAGGAAAATCGATGGGGAGTTACAGCAAATGGTTGGGGCCGGTTGTGGGTGCAGGCGGGCGGCTCCACTGGCGGAGTCTCCGGCAGCAAAGCGAGGAAATCAGAGGGAAGGCGCAATCCCTGGCGGCGAGGGCGGTGGGGTCCGTCGGCTGCCAAGCTGGGGGAAGAGTTTCAGCCTTCCGGGAAGATCGGCAAGGGAGAAAGGGAGACGCAGATCTGTTCTCCGGTGGTGTGGTCTTCGTCGATCCCAAGCTGCAGTAGTGAGGAAGAGAAGCCCGAGGCCGCTGCTTGCTTTGTTCGGTCGATTGGCACAAGGGAAGGAAGAGGGGTTGATTTGCTGTAAAATAACAGAGGGAGAGGTGAGAGACTTTAGCTGGCTTACGTGAGGGAGAAAGAGATAGGGCAGAGGGAAGGGAGGCCGAGGGGTCGTGAGTGAGAGCGAGGGGTCATGTTGCAGCTGGTCGGGTAGAGCGAGAGGTCACTGCACAGGGCTGCAGGGAGCTAGGTTGCAGAAGCTTGCAGAGGGAAGGGGTAGCTCATCCACAACAGGTCGGGAACAATAAGGTGGAAAGGGTGAGGGAAAAAGTAAATAAAAATAAAAATATAAAATATAAAATAATAACAATAGTAGTTATATTAAAAATAGGAATGGGGGAAAATTAATAAACTCGATCTAAACTATCGGAACGGGATTTTTGGTTCGGAAAACCTTTTCGAAATTATCCGAAAAACTAATACGAATATACGCGAACGTAACCAAAATAATAATACACCCGGGAAAGTTATTCGACGTCGTAAAATACTTTTAGCTAAAATATTCAAGCTAAGAAAATATCGATAGAAGTAATAAATATTGAAGGCGCGCAAAATTTAGGGTGTTACACGTTTCTAGTGAATTTACAAATAAACTATTTTTTGACTTCTAGACGGATCTCATTTTTTAAGGATAGAATCGTATCATTCGTGGTTATTAATTCCTTTATATGTTTCATATTTCTTTTTCCAATAGCAATGTGATAAAAGTATTTGGAACTTGTGTCAATTTTTTTTTATAGTTTTTATTCTTTGTTCTTTGTCTCAAGTATCATTAGTGAAAAGTGATGAGATGGTTTTGTTTATTTAGGAAGTTTCTTTGTAGATTTTCAATTCTTTTTTATGTTGATATGTGAGAGACCTAGGATTTCCAAAAGTTAAGATTCAACTTCTTTCAATTGTTTGAAGATAATTTCAAATTTGATTTTGCTCTATTCTTTTGCTTTAGTTTTTAGAAGTTGTGTCTTCCTTATGAGGTTAAACACTTCATTTCCCCTAAAATTATAATATCCGGAATTTTTATTCCGTTTATTTCCGTAACAAACCGGATTTCGATCAGTTGATCCATATCCGTCTACTTAGTTAGACACATTATTTCAAAATTTTATCATTTTATGTAGCTTCCCTTCACATAAAATAATAGGATCTTTATAGAATTTATCATTTTATGTAGCTTCCCTTCACATAAAATGATAGGATCTTTATAAAATTTATCATATTAAATAGCTTCCCTTCACATAAAATGATAGGATCTTTATAACAAATCCTAAACTATAACATGATCAAGACAAGTCTGTGACGAAGCTGTGACAAGGCCAGACAAGTCTGTGACGAAGCTGTGACAAGGCCAGACAAATCTGTGACGAAGCTGTGACAAGGCCCAGACAAGGTTGTGACGAATCTGTGACAAGGCCAGACAAGATGTTGACAGCCCATCCTACCTTCTGTTGCCCAACAGCAGTTGGCCCAACGTCCGCTTCAGCCCAGTAGCGCCTAGCTTCAGCCAGCATGCCCCTCTTCAGCCCATCTTCTGCCCATCTTCAGCCCATCTGCTGCCTTAACTCTTCAGCCCAGCGCGCAGCTAGGAAGGAGCCTGCTGCCTTACCTCTTCAGCCCAGCGCGCAGCCCAGGAAGGAGCCTGCTGCCTTACCTTCTTCAGCCCAGCTACATGAGGAGACAGAAACAACCGTTACAGAATTCATTCTCTTCTTTGTAACAGTCTCTCTCCTATCGTATCTCCACAAATCTCGCTCTCCCCTCTTCTGCGTTATTTCTTTCCTCAAATCTCTCGGAAACACTTACCTTGCAAGCTGTACAGATTCCTCCTCCGACGTTTTCTTTAGACCAACTCATATCTCTCGCTCATCACGTTGCTGTACCAAGACGTCCTCGAATTCGATCACTACCCAACGAACGTCTCGCCTCTGTAACCGAGAGAAAGTGGCGACTGCACCCAGGGACGGACGTCACGCTCCTACCAGCACCAAGTGAGTTCGAACCCTCGCTACCTTCCGTTTGATTGTGTGTCCTGTCTACTGAACCTGCTCATTAACCAGAATTTTGGGAAGCCCTGGACGCTGGCTACTCACTGCAGGAAGCTTGCCGAGAGACTAGAGACAGGTGAGTCTCGACCCTCCTTCTTCTACCTTCTGTTACTCCCTTGCTGTCAAGGTTGCAGTGACTTATCACTCTTCTTTCTATGACGATCGAAGCCCCAAATTGTTGCAGCAATGGGATCAACCAGCACGCTCGGATTTTGGTACAGATCGGAACCAACAACAACGACACGTCCTCCTAACTACAACCGGTAAGAGTCTACGCTTAGTTTAACATAGGTTTCTGTTTAGTTTAATGTAGGCTTGGACTGAGGCTAGTAGGTATCGAACTGAGGACCTGTAGGTAGAATTAATGAAGGAATTACTGGCAGTGAGAGTCGAAGTTGAGACCTCCTGCATAGCTGTTTGTTTTAGCTTCGAACTGCTGTGTTTAGAATGAATTTTGGTGAGCTAGGGTGATCATCCACCATTGAATTTTTGATATGTCGTAGACTGTTGTACGTAGTATAGGGTATTAAAATTTGAGAAGAAATGAACGGTCGGATTAAAAGTTATAAGCTTCCAAAATAGGGTAGTTATGCAGTTTTTTTGCAAACATTGGAATTTTTGTTAAGTATAGAAAATGTAAGTGTTGTAGCCAACTTTGAGAATTTTTATAAAAATGATGGATGAACAGTTTTGGGAAATTCTTGCTCCTAAGGGTAGATGGAACATCAAAGATGATCTAGAGAATTATTTCGGAATTTTTATAAGCTTCTACGAATTTTATATTTGAAGCCGAAGTTGGACCTTTACGATCTTTCGGAAAAATAGGAAAATAGGTAAAGTGTCAGTTTGTAACCAAACTAAACTTTAGGAGTTAGAATATGACTTTATAGTCTCAAATAAGAGTTTAGACAAGAATCATGGAAATTCTGGGAATTTCGGGACTAAGGGTAAAATAGTCATTTTACCATAAATTAGTAATGTAATCTTTTCTGTCCTATTACGATCTTCTATCTTAGAATTCTTAGACTTCTAATTACTTGGGAGTGTGCTAATGCAATTATCTCCTTTGGCAGGCAACTGAGTTGCTACAGTTATAGAGCGAGTTTGGTTTACAAAGAATCGAGATTTATAACAGGTAAGTCCTTTGGGCTTACTTAGCTGACTTCTGAATATGAGCATGAATGATGATAGTGGTGTGTGATTGAAATGTTTAGAGTTATAGGTTGTGATAGATATTTACCGACCTATACTTGGCCTAACAGTAACGGGCGGTGGTATTCTGCTCAGTTAGCTTGAGGGCGTTGGGGGTTTCTTTAGGGACTAGTCATACTCGGTTTGTAGTGATGCTACCGGCGGAGGTCAGCTAGACCTACACCCAGTTGGATAAGGAATGGAGGCGAGAACTGTTAAGAGTTCTCGTGCCATAACTGTAAAATTGAATAAGATGAATCACCTAAATAATAGATAATAAACGGTTGTGTGCCAGCATGATGTTTGTTTATATTATTCTGCGTGTGTTTGTGCTGTTATTATTCTTCTTATATTTGGATAGTTAGCTAACAGTGTTATGTTGTGTAGACGTACCACAGGTTAGAGCAGATGCCGAGTGATCCGGATGGTAGTGGTCAGCCGGGGTGTCGTACTTTTAGGACGTGTTGTAGTTTCTTTATTTGTGGGATTTCCAGTTGGACCTTGGTTCTTTTCTTTCTATCCGTAGTTGTTATCTTATGTTTTCCGGCTGTTGGTTGTTCTGGTCACATTCATACGTTGTTAAGACTTAATTGATGATTTTCGGTTTTTCCTTATCTGTGCCTTGTTGTAAGATCTTGTTAAGTTGTTGTGAAACTAAGGTCGGGACCCACTATGAGGTCCTAACCAGTAACTCTCCAAGTTGTAAAATTTGGGGTGTTACAAAAATTAACACGTCAAGTTTGTTTAACAATGTTCTTAAAAACTTTACGTTTATTCAACATCATATCAAACTTAAATGGTTGTTGGGTAAACGGGTATCGGGTCCGCTAATACTAGTGGATTTGACAATGATCCGAGATTGTAAATGTGTGGTTTTTTGTTTTTAATAGGGGATGTCATTGAAGAATCTAATTGTGGAATAGAATACGGTCTACTTTTTCAAGGATATTATTTGGACCGTCATGTTTTTTCTCCAAGTAAATTGGTTTCCTATTGTTTGAATGTCATCGAGATTACATAGATTTTGTAAGTTATTGAGTATATTGAATTTGTTGAAATTGATTGTGTCACCTCCTTGTTTTTCCATAAACTGTTGGATTTCGTTCAAATCTTCAATAATTATGCATGTTGTAAATGTGGTTATTCACTTCACCACTAGTATGCATAAGTTATGCTATTAGAAATAATAGGTCATTAAGTCCTTAACAGGAATTGATTGTCTTTGTAACGGTCGCCATTAAGGCCTTAATAGGAATTGATTGTCTTTGTAATGGTTTGTATTGAATACTTTCCTATGTATACATGAGGTAATACTATATATACCTCATGTGGGATGAATAAAATACAGACCGGAGATTGTATGCGTCCAAAACTCTTTCTCTCTCAAATCCACTTCACTTTAGATTACAACACGTTATCAACACGAATAGTTCTAAGGTTCGGATCAAATTCGGATTGCTGAGAGAAGAGACGAATTGCTTTCTGTGACGGACAAGAAGCGGAAGAGACACTCTTCGGTTGCGGAGAAGAGACAATTCATCTCCCTATCAACATCATCCTACTAGCTCAAACAACCAAGTAGGTTTTTCTAAATATTTGTTTCTCACGTTCATGTTGTTAAGCCGATAGTTAGAGCTGTCAAGCGGGGCTGACAGGTCGGGTTCGGGTCGGGTTATAACAAGCTCGGGTTGGAATTGGGTCGGGTAAAAAGTAGGCTTGGTTTTTAAACGGATTGTTTCGGGTGGGGTCGGTTTGGGTCGGGTACCAAATGTTCGGGTTAGAACGGGTTATCGGGTAGCATCGGTTCTTTTCGTGGTGCCAAACGGGGTTGGCGGGTCGATTTCGGGTTGGGTCAAACGGGTCCGCGGGTCGAGTTCGAGTCGGGTCAAACGGGGTCGGGTTGAAATCGAGTCGGGTATAAATAGGTTTGTTTTTGTTAGCGGGTTGTTTCGGATCGGGTCAATTTGGGTCGGGTACTAGTCATTCGGGTTGGAACGGGTTATCGGGTAGACTTGGTTCTTGGGCCATAACAAATCGGTTTAGTTGGTTCTCGGGTCACTTCGGGCCGGATTATTTTTGTTTTTTAATGTTTCGAGAGGTGCAAATTAAGGCGGGTCAAGTTCGGTTTGCTCAAAGATGATATGATTTCTAACATCTTTATTCAGGTCGGTTTTGGATGGTGCAATTTTCGAGTTAAATCAAAATTAGCTAGTTATGTGAATATTTTGGTCTAATAAAATATGGAATTCGCAAATGATTTTAGTTGGATCGGATAATTATTCGCCAGTATGATTGGTATGGGCGGCAAAACCAATTTTATCCGCCAATCCGGTTTGAAAATTTCGTTGACTCGATCCGAAAAACCCCGATATTTTAGTATCCGTTTTGATCCGGTTAGAATCCGATACGGGAGATCTTCCTGGATCACCGGATCGGATACGGATCAAGGTTTTAGGCATCTGAATATCCACGGATATCCGAATAATCATGGATATTTGAATAATCATAGATATCCGCCTATCCGGATACTCATGGATCAGTGGCTCACCGGATATCCATGGATAATCGAATATCCAAATATCCGTGGATCATCGGTTTCATCGCCTCACCAGATCATCTTAGGCATCCGAGTACCCGTTTTGTTTTATGACGGATAAATCAACATTGTATGTACTAATATTTATATTTAAAAAAATATATGTATTTAATGGGAAAATATTTGAGTTAGTCAAAACAATGAATTAATAATGTTAATTTGTTACAACTTAATAACTTATGCACACTTGGTTACTTTATAAGTTCATAATAATCTTTTACTATAAGTGGGTATGATTTTAAAATATTAATTCTTATAAATATGATTATAATTTGGTCTTAATAACAATCTTTTAATAGAAGTTGGTCTCATTTAAATGAACGAATGTCTATAATAATCTTTAATTATAAGTTAGTCTCGTACTCTCGTTTTCAAATATAGTTATAAAATGTAAAGATATAGATATCTATTATTTTAAAACCTTATTTTTATTTTCTTATTATAACGTACTTTAATATTCTATATTTTTTTATCATCTATATATATACTTATAATTTTTACTTTGATTTGTTTTGTGCCTTTTAATTGTTTTTTCATTACATTTTGTGATAAACAAAGTAGCAAATATATACCCGGATCAAACGGATATTCAGATCAATCGGATATCGGATCCGGCTAAATCATTTTTGCATATTCAGATCAAGAGGATATCCGGATCAATCGGGTCAAACAAAATTCATTCGGATCATCCGGATATCCGTGGATAATAATCCGATCCGATCCAACCAAATCATTTCGCATACTATATTTTGGATTCCAGATCAACATGACATCCGGATAATTATCCGATCCGATCATGGAAAAAATGCCGGATATCCAACCAAATACGGATCTGAATGGATATCCGAATTTAAAACCGGGAGATATTTAACACGAGTGATCATTACAATTATCTCGATAATAATTGCTAGTGAAGAAAGATAATTTATGAAAATATAAGAAATTTACTGGTACTAAAAAGGAGAGAGAACATTGAAAAACAAAACACATTTATTAGTATTTTGATATAAGCCGTTTATCTTCTTCCTTTGTTAATCACTAACATTTATAGATGCTTTTATATTGATATTTTTTAATTAATCTAATTTAATATTCATTAAAATATCTTTATTACTATTATTATTATTATTATTATTATTATTATTATTATTATAATGGCATTCAAAATTATCTTCTACTTCATTTAGCTAATTGTCGACCAAGGGTTAATATTAACAAAAAAATATTTCATTACATTATTTTTATCTTAAGAAATTAAAGTAATCTATGTTTATTCAATTAATCAAAGTAATCTAATAATAAACAAAATATAATATTAGGGTGTGAGAACAAATGTAACTAATATTGAATGGATTAAAAATTACTAAAATTATCTTTCTTATTCTCTAACCTTAATTTACCGGGAGATCTCAATATTTACAATTATATTTCTTATTTTATAACCTTAATTTGCAATTTGCTGAAAGATCTTGACATTTAAATTTTATGAATATAAAAAAGTAATGCTATTAAATAGAAAATACAATAATAAACACATTTATTTAGTATTTTTAAATCCATTCAATATTGGTTACAATTGTTCTCAGTTTTATTTTTTTTAGATTATTTTGATAAAATAAACATAAATTACTTTGATTTATTAAGATAAAAATAATGTATTGAATATATTCTTTGTTAATATTAACCTTTGATCGAAAATTATCTAAATGAAGCAAAATGATATTTTAAATGTCATTAAAATAATAATACAAAAAGTTTAATTATTACACAATTAGATTAAATAAAAATATCGGTACAAAACATCCATAAATGTTAGTGACTAGCAAAGGAGGAGACAATACTTATATGGAAATATTAGATTTTTATTTTATCAATATTAGCTTTCCTTTTAGTACTATTAAATTTCTTAAATTTTCATAAATTATCTTTCTTATTTACTAGCCATAATTATCAAGATGATCTCAATTATTACTGGCCATAATTATCAAGATGATCTCAACCTTTAAACTTAATCAACGGTTTAGATCCATACAACTTCACCATGAAGTTGTTTTTGAGCTTCACTAGAGCCGGACCGGGATAAATACTATCTATTTTCTTTCTTGATAAATCATGTCAAATTATGAACTTATGATACATGTAAGAGTAATGAACTTATGATACATGTAAGAGTATTATTGTTTTAAAATTTTAGGTTTAAATGTGTAATTTTTTTTTTTTTTTATCAATTTACTCCGAATTAACATGTCATATTGGCTTGGACTTCTTCATAGTTTATAGTTCATACTATCACATCATTTTACTTCACATTATCAAGGTTATCTAGGGTCGGGTTATTTTGGGCTAGTGGCTAATTTCAAGTCGGGTTACTTTGGGCTAACAGGTCATTTCGGGTTGGGTCACTTCAGGCTATCGAGTCATTTCAGTCGGGTTACTTCGGGCAATCGGGTCATTTCGGGTCGGTTTACTTCGGGCTATCGGGTCATTTCGGGCCGGGTTACTTCGGGCTATCGGGTCATTTCGGGTCGGGCTACTTCGGGCTATCGGGTCATTTCAGGTCGGGTTACTTCGGGTTGTCGGGTCGTTATCGGGTTATTCTACTCGGGTTTTATCGGGTCCGGGTCATTTTCGGGTTCGACCGTTCGGATTATTTATTATTTCGGGTTAAATCAATATCAAGCGGGTCGCTTCCGTGTATTTTCTTTTTTTAAAAATTTTCGGGGCCAGGTCGGGTTTGGGCTCGGGTTTGTCGGGTCGGTTTCACGGGTCGGGTCAACTTTTGACAGCTCTACCGATAGTTGTGTGAGAAAAACCTCCATGATGCATTTAACCCCTTTGTTTTACTATATGTGGTTACTTCTTGGATTGCTTGGTTTTGGTCATTTTGTTAAGAACACGAGTTCATGTTCAATTGATTGTTGAAAGAAGGCAAAAGCACAACAGCAGTTCTAGGATTTGAACTCAGCCAACACAAGTTTGGTATCTAGCATGTTGACTATCCTTTGTACTATCATAGCAATTAATATTTACCATCAACATTAATACATATTAACTGATGGCAACATATTTTACGTCATTTGATTGACCCCAATATTAATTTGACGTGACCCTATATATTGGCTGAAATTTTCCCTTAATTCATTGACTTTTTTTTTGTATGTTACTATAATAATGTGTGTTTATTAGTATAACGGTTTGTGGTATTTACAACTTATTGTGTTTCATCATTATTTTATTATTGTAATTTAATTACATGAATAAATGTGGAAATTCTCTTGAACCAAAAGTTCATATATATAAATATTGAAAGAAAATATCACCACATATATATCGAACTTGTAGTTTCGATAGACATCGAATGGTTACAAATCTTCTCAAATAGGCTTCCCCACTTTGATGCGATGTCTAGGAAAGTATCCTGAGGTGTGGGGTTAAGAGAGTCTTGCTCCACCACCTCAGTCCCTCTTACCTGGTCGTTTTTCAAGTGGAGCTACCGAAAGGGTTGAGTAGTAATTTTTCTATGTATATCGAACTTGTAATTTCGATGATGTCATATAAGGAACCTGCAGTTCCCATTATAAATTCACCATAAATCCAAAATTGATTTTCAAATAATATTATAGAACCTGGAGTTCTTAATTCTTATTTCCGGAAGTTATTCCCCATAATATGATTATTACAATTTCAATTCTTGTAGAGAATGGGAAACCTCAACAAACTTGAGTTCGTCGCTTTGGAAGTTTCCGGAAGGAACTACCTCAAGTGGACCCAAGAAGCATATGGAGGAAGCCCTCACGGTGGAATACCTAGCTGAAGAGGATCCACGCTCTCTTTGGGTCGCTCTAGAAGAGCGATTCAATCATCAGAAGGCTATATACTTGCCACAAGGTAGACATGACTAACAAAATATCCGTATTCAATACTTCAAGATTGTGAACGAGTATAACTCTGAGATTTTCCGTATTCGGTCACTCCTGAAATTTTGTGGAGAAGAGCGCACATAAGCTGACCTATTGGAGAAGACTCTCTCCACTTTCCCCCCTTCATGTATGGTCCTACAGCTAGGGCTGTTCATTCCCGAATATCCGCTCAGTTCGGATATCCGGGAAATTTTTATATAAAATTCATATCCGAATCCGATCCGAAAAATGCCGGATATCCGACTTAAAAAGGTTAACGGATCCGGATATACGAAATCGGATATCCTAAATATCCAAATACCAACTATTTTTACTTTCTATTTTATTGAATTGCAGTGTTTGTAGAAGTGCAAGCCTTGAAGAATGACGAGATGCCACTGAGCTTTATTGTAATTCATCAATTCAAAGGCAACTTTCAAAATTGAACCCGAAGATTAGCAACGTAAAGACCATTCTGAAAATTAAAATTACATATTCATGTTTAATTCAACAAGTCTACTCTTCAACGCTAGCAACCTCATCACTCTTCTTGTTGTGCTTCCTAGCAACCTTTGGTTCCTCAAGAATTTAGGATCCATCTGTGCAAATAAAAACCCAATTTTCAAATTCATATCTAACTTCTAACAACGAATCTTAAGTCAACAATGACGGCACAAATTAGAGACATACTTACCCCCTTTGTAGACTGGTGCGGTGCTTAGGGGGCTTCTTGACCCCATTACTGTGAGCCTTGTACGATTGGTTGTGACTTGTGAGCCGTGTGGTTACAACTTACAAGGCTTCTTGCGATTTCTCCGACTGCTAATCAGAAGATAGGGTTTTAAGATGGAGAAAGAGGATTGAAGGAGAAACGGAGAGGAGTGTGAAAGAGTCCGTAGAGATCTGTGGGAGAGAAAATGAAGAAGGGTTTCGAGTTTCGACATCACACCTGGCTGTGATGAAGAGAGACTTAGAGAGATATGTACACCGGACTACGGGAGGGTGGAGATTGGAGAGGAGATGTTGAGTTTTCTAGTCGCCGGTAGAAGAAGGGGAATGAAACGACTCTCCCCGTTTAGGGTTTTATTTTATGTGGGAAAAAAAGGTTAAAATATTGTGGATTTGGAGGCTCGAACTTAGGACTTGTGTTACAGCTATTTAAAATAAAAAATCGCCCCAAGCAACTGAGCTAATGGAACATTAATATTAGATTTGAAAACATATTTTACATATACCTCGGATATCGGATATCCGGGTTACAAAAAAATAGGATCCGTAGATTCGAAAATATTACACGGATCGGAGCGGATACGGATAAATTTCCATCGGATACATTAAGAGCCGGATATTCTTGAGTCAGATTGTCGGGTTATTGACGGATCGGATATTTTTTGAACACCCCTACCTACAACAACAATACAGGGAGAGAAATTTTGCTAGATTCTCTGAATTCATCACTACTTTGTTGCTTGTTGAAAAGAACAATGACCTACTCACGAAGAATGATCAAGCAAGGCCCGTTGGTGCTAGAGCACCTTCTTTGCCTGAAGCAAATGTTGTTGCCCATCTCGAAAATAACCGCGTAAGGAGGAATCTGGGCCGTGGGAGGGGAAAGAGAAATAGGCCCAGAAATGGCCCATATGACCGTGAGCCCCAAGGGAATGGCCCTAGAGGCCGAGGAGGACATGGTCAAGCCCCACGTGGTAGGAATCAAAATGCTCCAGCCCGACAAGCTCAAGTTAGAGATAATGTTGGCCCAACCTGTCGCCTTCAAAATCAGCAAAATTTATTTTATAGATGTGGAGGCATTGATAAATAGTCCCACACCTATCGTGCAACAAATGAAGAGATAGCGGAGTATCACATTAGATGCGAGACTCGAGAGGTTAACCTTGGGGAAGAGATAGTCCCCATGAATGCCACTGATATCATGAATAATTGGCTATATTTCAGATATGGTTTTGGCGTTTTTTCATCATAATTTTGCATTCATGTACATGTATTTTTAGTGTTTATGTCATTATTCGTTTACTTTGCAACGAGGTCTACACCACGTTTGATTGCATTTGTAGGGAATAAGGGATATTTTGGATCGAAATGGAGCATTAAAGACAAAGGATGCTATGGAGCTACATTGTGGAGCATTAGGAAGGACAAGAAGAAAATTAGGAACTATATTGGAAGGATGAAAGAAAGATTCAGTTGAAGATACGAAGGCATGCACGTAGATCACCAATGATTTCGGATCAACACAGTGATGCATCTGGACCGAGATTGCCTACAGGGCCTGGCTCGAGGTTGACGGCTCACAGCCCAAGGAAAATAAAATATAATTTGACCTAAAATTCTTCTATAAGAAGGGAAGGTGAATGTGAAGCTAAGGAGGCTGGATCTTAGAGAGATCCAAAGAAGGCTATTGAAAGGAAGAAGATCGAAGGAAGGATTGCTTAAGGTTCAAGGAACCATAGATTGTGAAAATTTTCTTGGGATGTTACTTGTGAGCTTGTTATCATATTTTCTGGAACACTTTGTTGAGACCATTGATTTGTTTGTTTGCTTTGATTATTGAGATAGTTTTCTTTATTGTTCTACTCGCTTTTCTTGATATTCTTGATATATACTTGATTGCTTGATAATGATGATTGTTGGTTAAACCCCCTGCGATTCTAGGGTGATTAGTTGAAGGTTATGATATAGAGGATGAAAGAATGAACCTTTATCGTGAGTGGACAGTGAAAGTTGAGTTAACCCTAAACCGAAACCCGTCTCGGGCTGTTCTTGGAGTCATCTCGACCAAGATCGATTTGAAGAACACAAGACGAACCACTGCTTTGCCGATCTTGAGTTTTGGTCATAGTTTGCCAAATCTTATCCTTGTTGCACCTTTCCTGGTTTACATGCAAGCCTTGGAAGAGACCTGTTACGCTCAGGATGTGATACGCAATGAGTTTTAAATTTATATTCTCGTTATATTTGTCCTAACTCCTAGCGAACCCGCAGTGTACGGGACGTTTGTAGTAGGGATAGTATTCCGAGGTCGAACACAAAGACTAAGGTGAGATTGATTCGATTAGTGATTAAGTCTAGTGAAGATCTAGGTTAAGAAAAAGGAAAGGAAATAAAGAAATGAAAATCTAAATGTTTTTGGTGGGTTTTTAGATGATCAATCAAGGATCACAAGTCATGCAAATAAACAAATCGACTATGCTAACAAATCAACTCAAACAAACAAGCTAAAACGAGATATAGATCAAGAGAGAAAAGCGGATTCTAGGGGTTGGAAGTTCCGGTTATGGCATAGGACTCAAGCTATCTAATCGTTCCTTGGATAAACTATGATGTGTTGGGAATAAGTGTTTCTAGATTGGGATCAATCACCGGGTAGGTCTCATGGTCCACTAATCCGTTCCTAAGGTCTTATCACCGGGTAGGTCTCTAAGAACCTAAGGGATGGAATTCTACACAAACCGGATTGTTACCTAGGAAGCTAACCTATTCTTACCGGGTAAGTCTCGAAAGGGTTAGTCCTAAACAACTATCCTAGCACACTTAGTCCAATGGCGGCGTACGAAGCTCACCACTACCTAGGGTTTGTCATCTTTGAAATCTAAGAGCAAGAATCACCGGGTAAGTCTCTTCTAACACTTAGTAGCTAACACTAGGTCACCCTAGGGTAGATTTAGCTCAACAAACACTTAGGATTTCAACATTCTAACAATCTAAAGCTAGATCCATCAAACAAGGGAGAATCACGGGCTGTTCTACACCTTCCACGGCCGTGGAAAGGCAAGAACAAACCGTGGACTCCAACAGAAACTACGTCCAAGCAAGAGAGTCATCCAAGGGCTAATCTAAGTCCATCCTATCATAGTCCTAGCCATAACCATTCCTTCCTTACCCTAGAATTACATCTATTTAGCCTACAACATACCTCATAGCAATCAGAATCATCAAACATAAAATCATGGCTTCCATTTGCAAGATAATGAAGAGAAAGAGATGAACAAGAGAGGTAAATAAAACTAAGCTGAAATATGGAATTAGAATGACTCACAACCCTTCTTAAAGAAGGTTCAAATGGTTCATACAATCTCTAGAAATCGATTCCGAAATCCTTCACTACAAAGTTATCAAAATCTATCAATGGTGTGCTCTTCTTCTTCTCCAATGAAGCTCTTCCTCCAATGGTAACTTCCTCCAATGGTAGGTTCCCCCTACCTCCTTCTTCCAAGAATCTTCTTGTTGAGAGAATATTTTGATTGGATGATAGTGGATAATGGAGAGCTGCTCCAAGATGCTCTTCTCAGCCAATGCAGGACCACTTTTATACTATAACTTTGCAAGAGCTGGCCAAGATATCGTGGCACAGCTGTCACGAAAACCTGGCAAAATCCACGGGCAGTTCCACGGCCGTGGAGTGTCAGTGAACCGTGATTTTGTGCTTCAGCTTTGCCTTTGATCATTAAGCTTCGATTTGGTGCATGACTTGTGTTGACAAGGTTCCATGAGTCCTCCCTAGCCTTTAGCTTGCATCCTAATGAGTCCGAGGGTGTGTCACCTTGATGAACGATCCTCAAACGTATCGTTTTAGCTCCTAAATCTCCCAATATACCTACAAAGCAATGCACAAGTCCGTGTAGACGTCTATCTTGACATAATACGTGAATTGAGTGCAAACGTCGTTAACTAGTGCTAAACCATGCATGAATGAGCGAGAAATCTATCTAAATGATTACCTAAACCTAGTCATAAATCGTGTTATCAAAAATACCCCATACTTAAGGTTTGCTCGTCCCCGAGCAAATTCCCAATTATAGACTAAGAGATGACATGATTTATGTATGCAGAAAAACGGCAAAATCTTTTTGGGTTTGTGCTTCTACTATTGGATCACCTTCATAGTCATGTTTTATGGCAACGGACAAGCAATTATGCATCAAATAATTGAAGGCATGGAAAGACAATTGTACTTAACTCAAAAGCATGCATGAAATGTAAAAATGAAGAAGCCAAGAAGATCAAGAGCATATCCAATCTAGATTACTAAGTCTTACAATCATGCACATAGGTCATAAGGTCTTATGAATTAAAAGGCCAAGAAACGTTGTGATTAGGTGGGGATTTTTCTAGGCTATGTGGTGCTAATCCGGGAATGGAACTAACTCCACAATCTTGTCCTCGATCAACTTCCCTCAAGTGTATACTTTTCTCTATCTTTTCTTTCTTTTCATTTTCTTTCACTTATTTTTGAGACAATGGCATTGGTGTACAAAAGCCAAAACCTTGGTGATTAGCCATCCTCGGGCTTTTTCTATTTTTCGAGGTGCATCCACACCGGGCACACATACCAAAGCTCATTAGGACTATTGGTTTATTTGACTTTGGCAAGGCACCAACACCCGATTATGTGAAGTGTACCGAGTTACTTGTCATTTAAACCAACGCCCCCAAACCTATATTTTTGGCTACACTTTCACAACAAATTCAGCATGTTATTCATGACATTCTTTCATCAACATCTTCACCCCACACTTGCTTTTCACCACATCAACACACTAACATGCTCCTATTCCCGGATGGTTCAAAAGAGGTCAATTTGTATCCATTGAGGTGCTCAAGCAATCATGATTAAGATGAGAATTAGAGGAAGATGAATCGCCTTATTCATTCCTAGATGGTGTGCAAGAACTATCATGTAATCTCGACCTTCAACACTCAATCCATTCTAGGCAAACATCATGATCACAAATCATTCATGGGATTCAAGAGAAGTATTTCAGGTCCACATATGCATTCATCAATTTAACACATAAGGCCATCCATAGCCAATCCACAAGACAAGATTCATCATTAGGGTCATATCCAAGCCTAGAAAGCACAAAAGTTTTTAAATTTTCTGAATTTTTATGGGATTTTCGAAATGAATATATACAATGCAAGACATGTGCAAATATTACACTACCCTAGATGCTCATTATGCAAAAGATCATGCAAACCCCACCCCATACTTAGAAACACATTGTCCCCAATGTGTAAATGAAGTAAAGAAGAGTGAAAGAAGGTTCTCACAATGTAAGAATGGTTTGATATGGTATTTGGGATTTGATACGCCCCCGGATGGCGATGCCATCCGTGTTCCGGCTAGAAGGACCCGCACATTTTGGAAGACCATTATTATTATTTGGCTATTTAATAATAAGTCTTTTTGTATTCGGAACTTTAATTCCGGAACTTAATTCCGTGAATTAAATTCCGACCTTTCATATTTTAGGCTTTTCATATTCGAAACTTAATTCCGACTTTTAATTCTGTCATTTATGTTAAGACTCTTTGTATGGCCTCCATCCACTATATAAGGATGGCTTGGCTCATTTGTAAGATATGTCTAAGATGAATACTAAGTATTGAGAAGGAAAACCCTCTTAGTTTAGGCATCACCTTCTTATCCCACCCTCTTAAAGTTCTTATCTTGGATCTAGTCTTTGATCCAAGCCTTCATCTCGAGGATCCTTTTGAAGGATCAACCAAACGCTTCCGCATCCATTTCTATGCTTCCTCCGCTCAAGTTCTACATTTGATCCAATTCAAACGATCAAGAAGAAGTAGTTGAAGTTTCTCCTCGATCTAGATCGCCCATATTTCTATCATTGGTATCAGAGCTCGGGATCGAGGTCAAGTTCTTTACTAAAGTTCTTGATTGTTCTTCACAAAATTTTTTTCTCTTCAATATTGTTGAAGATCTTCAAGTGTTCTTCAAGTGTTCTTCAAGTGTTATTCGAAGATCTTCAACTGTTCTTCGGCGTTCTTCGAAGATCTTCAACTGTTCTTCGGTGTTCTTTGAAGATCTTCAACCGTTCTTCAGTGTTCTTTGAAGATCTTCAAGTGTGCTTCATCGTTCATCATGTTCTATGACGATTCTGATTCTTATGATGAGGATGATGAATGGTTACCTCCTCCATATCCACTAAAGGCCAAACAAACCACCCGGAGGTACCAACGGAGAGAATACTTTAAGGAGGAGGTGTGGTTGCCTCCTCCGGACCCACCAAGGCCCCACCGACGGCGTCCTAATCTCCAAGAGGTGTGGTTGCCTCCTCCAAATCCACCAAGGCCTAAAGAGAGCATCCATGGGTATCCACATGAACACCGACAACGTGTTGCCGTCTTAGCCAAAGAGAATGTCGCTCTAAAGCATGAGATAGAAGCTTTGAAGGCACAAATGGTTTCTCTCATGACGGCCGCCCAACAAGAAGAACCGTTGTGTGATGATCCGCTAGAAGAGGCCAAGGAAGAAATCATCATTCAAGAGGTCTCCCCAATTATTCCAATTCATCTTGTCAATCCGTTATGTGGAGATTATTTTCAAGATGACAAAGATGAGATCATCATCAAGGGTGAAGAAGCCATCAACCATGACAATGACACATTTATGTTGTTGGACTACAAATTCGAGCCGGTTGACCCGAGGTTTGATTTTGTTTTGTCTAATGACATATTTACCGGTTTACCCTTGCTTCTTTCCGGCATGCCTCCGACGTACAATGTCATAAGCTTAAAGGGCATGGAAGACAAACTCACCGGCGAGGCCATCCTCATGTACTACAAGTTTGAGCCTCCCGATTTCAACAAGATTGGCGGCCCCACCATCCTTGTGAAAGACTATAAGTCGAAGCCGCCCGACTCCGATATTATGCATCCAATGCTGCATTTCAAGGGTCTTGTTCCTCAAGTGACTCCTTTCTTTTTTTACGGTGAAACGAGGACGTTTCACATTTAAGAGGAGGAGAATGATACGCCCCCGGATGGCGATGCCATCCGTGTTCCGGCTAGAAGGACCCGCACATTTTGGAAGACCATTATTATTATTTGGCTATTTAATAATAAGTCTTTTTGTATTCGGAACTTTAATTCCGGAACTTAATTCCGTGAATTAAATTCCGACCTTTCATATTTTAGGCTTTTCATATTCGGAACTTAATTCCGACTTTTAATTCTGTCATTTATGTTAAGACTCTTTGTATGGCCTCCATCCACTATATAAGGATGGCTTGGCTCATTTGTAAGATATGTCTAAGATGAATACTAAGTATTGAGAAGGAAAACCCTCTTACTTAGTTTAGGCATCATCTCCTCTTCCATCATCTTTAAAGTTCTTATCTTGGATCTAGTCTTTGATCCAAGCATTCATCTCGAGGATCCTTTTGAAGGATCAAACCAAACGCTTCCGCCGCCCAAACTCATAGTTTAATCCAACTCAAACAATCAAGAAGGAGTAGTTGAAGTTTCTCCTCGATCTAGATCGTCCGTATTTCTATCATTGGTATCAGAGCTCGGGATACGCCCCCGGATGGCGATGCCATCCGTGTTCCGGCTAGAAGGACCCGCACATTTTGGAAGACCATTATTATTATTTGGCTATTTAATAATAAGTCTTTTTGTATTCGGAACTTTAATTCCGGAACTTAATTCCGTGAATTAAATTCCGACCTTTCATATTTTAGGCTTTTCATATTCGGAACTTAATTCCGACTTTTAATTCTGTCATTTATGTTAAGACTCTTTGTATGGCCTCCATCCACTATATAAGGATGGCTTGGCTCATTTGTAAGATATGTCTAAGATGAATACTAAGTATTGAGAAGGAAAACCCTCTTAGTTTAGGCATCACCTTCTTATCCCACCCTCTTATAGTTCTTGCTTGGATCTAGTCTTTGATCCAAGCCTCCACATTCGAGGATCCTATTGAAGGATCAAACCAAACGCTTCCGCCACCCAAATTCTACGTTTGATCTTACTCGAACAATCAAGAAGGAGTAGTTGAAGTTTCTCCTCGATCTAGATCGTCCGTATTTCTATCATTGGTATCAGAGCTCGGGATCGAGGTCAAGTTCTTTACTAAAGTTCTTGATTGTTCTTCACAAAATTTTTTTCTCTTCAATATTGTTGAAGATCTTCAAGTGTTCTTCAAGTGTTCTTCAAGTGTTCTTCGAAGATCTTCAACTGTTCTTCGGCGTTCTTCGAAGATCTTCAACTGTTCTTCGGTGTTCTTTGAAGATCTTCAACCGTTCTTCAGTGTTCTTTGAAGATCTTCAAGTGTGCTTCATCGTTCATCATGTTCTATGACGATTCTGATTCTTATGATGAGGATGATGAATGGTTACCTCCTCCATATCCACTAAAGGCCAAACAAACCACCCGGAGGTACCAACGGAGAGAATACTTTAAGGAGGAGGTGTGGTTGCCTCCTCCGGACCCACCAAGGCCCCACCGACGGCGTTCTAATCTCCAAGAGGTGTGGTTGCCTCCTCCAAATCCACCAAGGCCTAAAGAGAGCATCCATGGGTATCCACATGAACACCGACAACGTGTTGCCGTCTTAGCCAAAGAGAATGTCGCTCTAAAGCATGAGATAGAAGCTTTGAAGGCACAAATGGTTTCTCTCATGACGGCCGCCCAACAAGAAGAACCGTTGTGTGATGATCCGCTAGAAGAGGCCAAGGAAGAAATCATCATTCAAGAGGTCTCCCCAATTATTCCAATTCATCTTGTCAATCCGTTATGTGGAGATTATTTTCAAGATGACAAAGATGAGATCATCATCAAGGGTGAAGAAGCCATCAACCATGACAATGACACATTTATGTTGTTGGACTACAAATTCGAGCCGGTTGACCCGAGGTTTGATTTTGTTTTGTCTAATGACATATTTACCGGTTTACCCTTGCTTCTTTCCGGCATGCCTCCGACGTACAATGTCATAAGCTTAAAGGGCATGGAAGACAAACTCACCGGCGAGGCCATCCTCATGTACTACAAGTTTGAGCCTCCCGATTTCAACAAGATTGGCGGCCCCACCATCCTTGTGAAAGACTATAAGTCGAAGCCGCCCGACTCCGATATTATGCATCCAATGCTGCATTTCAAGGGTCTTGTTCCTCAAGTGACTCCTTTCTTTTTTTACGGTGAAACGAGGACGTTTCACATTTAAGAGGAGGAGAATGATACGCCCCCGGATGGCGATGCCATCCGTGTTCCGGCTAGAAGGACCCGCACATTTTGGAAGACCATTATTATTATTTGGCTATTTAATAATAAGTCTTTTTGTATTCGGAACTTTAATTCCGGAACTTAATTCCGTGAATTAAATTCCGACCTTTCATATTTTAGGCTTTTCATATTCGGAACTTAATTCCGACTTTTAATTCTGTCATTTATGTTAAGACTCTTTGTATGGCCTCCATCCACTATATAAGGATGGCTTGGCTCATTTGTAAGATATGTCTAAGATGAATACTAAGTATTGAGAAGGAAAACCCTCTTAGTTTAGGCATCACCTTCTTATCCCACCCTCTTATAGTTCTTGCTTGGATCTAGTCTTTGATCCAAGCCTCCACATTCGAGGATCCTATTGAAGGATCAAACCAAACGCTTCCGCCACCCAAATTCTACGTTTGATCTTACTCGAACAATCAAGAAGGAGTAGTTGAAGTTTCTCCTCGATATAGATCGCCCGTATTTCTATCAGGATTCCAAGTGGAATTGATGTTGGATGATCCTATCAACCATGGTAGAGAGCTCTAAGTATTCATCAAGGCGTCGGGACCCGCGCTAGGCACCGCTAGCCGTCCAAGTTCCGCGTCCGCTCCACCCATAATTTATGAGGGGTTCATCATCATCATTCACTTGCCAAGCAAGGCTTCCAATGCTACTAAGGTTCTACCACACACACACAAAGCACACAAAAACAAAAAAAAAATCTAAAACAAAAACAAAACGAGAAAGGGAAAATGTTACCAATGGGTTGCCTCCCACCAAGCGCTTCTTTAAGGTCATTAGCTTGACCAAACTCGGGGGCGTCTACTCAAGGTAAAGTGGGGCAATCATATCCACCGGAGCTCCCGGGATATACTTCTTCAACCGGTGCCCATTCACCTTAAAGTTTTCACAATGCTCCCCTCTTATCTCAATAGCTCCATGGGGAAAGATCTTCTTCACCATATATGGCCCGGTCCATCTTGATTTGAGCTTTCCGGGAAAGAGCCGCAGCCTTGAGTTGAAGAGAAGGACAAGGTCTCCTTCACTCAACTCCTTGGGGATGATCCTCTTGTCATGCCACCGCTTGGTCCTCTCCTTGTAGATCCGGACATTCTCGTATGCATCCAACCGGATCTCCTCAAGTGCGTTCATATCAAGCAACCTCTTCTCTCCGGCCTTTTTGAGATCAAAATTTAGCCACTTGATGGCCCAATGCGCTCTATGCTCTATTTCTACCGGAAGGTGGCAAGACTTTCCATAGACCAACTTGTAAGGAGTAGTGCCAATTGGTGTCTTGAAAGCGGTTCTATATGCCCACAAGACATCATTGAGCTTCATAGCCCAATCCTTTCTAGTTCTAGATACCGTCTTCTCGAGAATGGCCTTTATCTCCCGGTTGGAGATCTCCACTTGGCCACTAGTTTGGGGATGATAAGGTGTTGCCACCTTATGAGTCACCCCATACTTAGCCAAAAGTGCCCCAAAGTTCCTATTGGTGAAGTGCTTCCTTCCATTACTTATGATCACCCTTGGTGTACCAAACCTAGGAAAGATCACTCGGTTGAAGAACCGCACTACAACCTTGGCGTCATTTGTAGGAGAAGCGATTGCCTCCACCCACCTCGAAACATAATCAACCGCCAATAGGATGTAGAGGTTGCCACATGAAGAAGGGAATGACCCCATGAAGTCCACACCCCACACATCAAATATTTCCACTTCTTGTATGTTGTTCAAGGGCATCTCATTCCTCCTTGAGATGTTGCCCGTCCTTTGGCAAGCATCACAAGCTACTACAAAGCTTTGCACATCCTTGAACAAACTTGGGCAAAAGAAGCCCGATTGCAGCACTTTAGCACATGTCTTGTGTGAGCTAGCATGCCCTCCACATGGCAAGGAATGACAATGGCGGATCACACTCTCCACCTCATCCTCCGGTATGCATCTTCTAAACATTCCATCCGGCCCTCTCTTGAACAAGAGTGGTTCACTCCAATAGTAGTGCCTAACATCCTTGAAGAATTTCTTCCTTTGGGCATATGTCAAACCGGGAGGAACTTCCTCACACACTAAGTAGTTCACAATGTCGGCAAACCATGGCTCACTTCCTCTAGACACTTGGAACAAGCACTCCTCCACCATTTGCAATTGCTCATCCCGGAATGAATCATCAATAGGGATGTCATCTCTCTCAAGCTCTAATGGAGGCAATCTACTAAGGTGATCCGCCACTGAGTTCTCGGATCCCTTCTTGTCCCGGATTTCCAAATCAAACTCTTGTTGAAGAAGGATCCATCGAATCAACCTAGTCTTGGCATCCTTCTTTGTAAGGAGGTAACGGATCGCAGCATGATCCGTATACACTATGACCTTCTCTACAACAAGATATGAGCGGAACTTCTCAAAAGCATACCACACCGCTAGTAACTCCTTCTCGGTGGTAGCATAATTGAGTTGGGCATCATCTAGCGTCTTGCTAGCATAATAAATGGCATGAGTGCGCCCATCTTTCCTTTGCCCCAAAACAGCCCCAACGGCTACATCGCTTGCATCACACATGATCTCAAACGGTAAACTCCAATCCGGAGGTTGCATGATAGGTGCGGAGATCAAGGCGTTCTTCAACCTACAAAAAGCCTCAAGGCAGTCTTTGGAAAAGACAAAATCAACATCCTTCATTAGTAGGTTAGTAAGAGGCTTAGAAATTTTAGAGAAGTCTTGAATAAACCTCCGGTAAAAACCGGCATGCCCTAAGAAGCTCCTTACCCCCTTCACCGAGGTAGGTGGTGGCAACTTCTCTATCGTTTCAATCTTGGCCCTATCAACCTCAATGCCAGGGTTGGACACCAAATGTCCCAACACAATGCCTTCACTTACCATGAAGTGGCATTTTTCCCAATTTAAGACAAGATTTGTCTCCTCACATCTTTTCAATACTAATGACAAGTTAGCCAAGCAATTATCAAAGGAAGAACCATAAACAGAGAAATCATCCATAAACACTTCCATGATATTTTCAATGTATTCCGAAAAGATAGCCATCATACACCTTTGGAAGGTGGCGGGTGCATTACACAACCCAAATGGCATTCTCCTATATGCAAAAGTCCCCCATGAACATGTAAAGGTGGTTTTCTCTTGGTCATCGGGGTGGATAGGGATTTGAAAGAATCCACTATAGCCATCTAAATAGCAAAAATGAGAATGTTGAGCTAACCTCTCTAGCATTTGGTCAATGAAGGGAAGAGGGAAGTGATCTTTCCTAGAAGCCATGTTCAACTTCCTATAGTCAATGCACATTCTCCACCCCGTAACCGTCCTAGTTGGGACGTTCATTGTTCTCATTGGTCACTACGGTCATTCCACCCTTCTTAGGTACTACATGAACGGGACTAACCCACTTACTATCCAAGATAGGGTAGATAATTCCCGCATCTAGCAACTTAATGATTTCCTTTTTGACTACCTCTTTCATTATGGGATTCAATCTCCTTTGATGTTCAATAGAGGGTTTATGATTGTCTTCCATCAATATCTTATGCATGCACAAAGAAGGTTTTATGCCAACCAAATCATCAATAGTATAGCCAATGGCTTTCCTATGCAATCTTAGCTCATGCAACAACTTAGCAAGTTCATCATCACTCAAGCATGCATTAACAATCACCGGATATGTTGAATTATCACCAAGGAAAGCATACTTTAAATGAGAGGGGAGGGGTTTAAGTTCAAGTTTAGGAGGACCTTTGTCGAGTGTAGACGATCCAAATAAGGTTGGATGAGATGAATCCAAAGCAAATGAAGACCCTCCAAGGCTCCTTGAAGCTTGATCATCAATGAGGTCTGATTCAGGGGAAACCACGGTTGGAACCACGGTTGGCTCCACTTCCACGGCCGTGGACCTTGCCTGGCTTGCTTCTCGGAGTTGTCCAGAGAGTTCTACGGCCGTGGAACCACTTCCACGCCCGTGGAACATGCAGCTGTTCAGCACCTCTTCGTGGTCTTCATCTTCAACTCTTGTCTCCTTTTCTAATGCTTCTAAGGCTTTGATCTCTTCATTGCAAGCCTCCTCATCACCTTCCTCCATCATACTTAAGGTAAGAACCTTCTCTAAGGGATCCTTAATCAAGATCGAGCTCACAACTTCTCTAGAATCCTCTTGCTCGACTATGTTGAAGACATCCTCATCAAGGGTTGGCCCTTTCATCATTGTGGATAATTTGAACTTGATGTTCTCTTCTCCAATGTTGAAGGAGAGAGTCCCATTCTTGCAATCCACTAGGCATCCGGAGGTGGCTAGGAAAGGTCTTCCTAAGAAGATGGGAACCGGATAGTCCGCCGGAATATCCAAGACAACAAAATCAATTGGCACATAGAATCCTCCTAGTTACACCGGGATGTCTTCTAAGATCCCAACCGGGTGAGTGATAGAACAGTCCGCCATATAGAGAGTCATCTTGACCGGTTTAGGCTCTCCCAATCCAACCTTGTTGCAAAGTGCAAGCGGTATGATGCTTACACTTGCCCCAAGATCACAAAGGCTTCATACTTCACATCTCCCACTCCAATTGGGAAACAAAAAGAACCCGGATCTCTTAGCTTAGGAGGCATCTCCTCCTTCATTGTTTGGATCAATTCCGAGGATCTCTTTGTCATTCTTATCTCCCCATACTCCTCCAACTTCCTTTTGTTGGAGAGTATCTCCTACAAGAACTTGCCATATGCCGGCATTCCTAAGATAGCATCCATGAACGGAATATTAATATACAATTTAGACATTAGTTCAAGGAATTTACCAAAGTGATTGTCCAAGCGAGCTCTTGCTCGTGATTGTGGGAATGGTAGTGGTGGCTTGTATGGAGGCGGTGCCACATATGTTGGCTCAACATCCTTGCTCTTGCCTCCATCTCCTTGCAAAGTCTCTTCCTCTATCACCACTTGCTTCCCTTTAGCATTGTCCTTGGGCAAAGGATCTTTCATGCTCAACCCACTCCTCGTTGTAATGGCCAACACTTGGCCTCTTGGGTTGTCTTCGGTTCTTCCGGGAAGCTTTCCCGGATCTCTATGGGCTTCACCCGCCTTTTGGAACACTTGTGCTTCCAAAACCTTTTGAGCTTTAGAGATTGAAGTCACGGTGCTCTCAAGACCACTCAACCTTCCAAGCAATTGCTCAAACATCATTTCGGTCCTATCCTTTGGAGGTTGAGTAAATCCGGGTGGAGGCTCTTGCGAAGCTTTTGGTGGTGGAGTTGTGCTTGTGGAAGCGGGAGGGTTCAAGCCTCCGTCCGGGTTAGAATAGGAAAACCCGGGATGGTTGTGGTTGGGCCGGTAATTGTTGAATTGCTGGTTGTTGTTGAAGTTCCTTGGGCCTTGATAATTGTTATAATTGCCCCTTTCCATGTAATTCACATCCTCCTCCTTGGAAGATAAGTTAGCTTGTGGAAGCACTTGAGGAGTTGCTTGGTTCTTCAAAGTTGTAGCACACAACTCCCTCAAGGACTTTAGCTCGTTGTTGATGGCGTCAAGCTTGAAATTGCTCATGGTGACCTCACTCACCTCATATGCTCCCGCCTTTCTCCCTTCACTCTTCCTATGGGAGTATTTCTCAATCACTAGAGCTTGCTTCTCCACAAATTCCCAAGCTTCATCTACATGCTTCTCCATGAAAGTCCCACTGGAAAGAGATTGGAGCTTGAATTGGCTATCTTCATCAAGTCCTTTGAAGTAGATCTCCAATAGCTCGATTTTCGGTATACCATGGTGTGGACAATCTAGGAGAAGGTCTTTGAACCTCTCCCAAGACTTGAATAAACTCTCTCTATCCTTCATCACGAAGGCATTGATCTTCCCTCTTAACTCGGTAGTCTTGGAAGGTGGGAAGAACTTAGTTAAAAACTCGGTTGTCATCTCCTCCCAAGTACCAACTTGCCCTTGTGGAATAGATTGATACCAAGCCAAGCCTTTATCCTTAAGAGAGAAGGAAAAAGCCCTAAGCTTATGGTTGTTGCTCTCCAATCTTGGCGGTCTAAGAGTCTCCATCAAGATCTCGTAGTTCATCAAGTGTTGATGAGGAGACTCTCCTTCCATCCCTCCAAATTGATTATGCCGGATCATTTGTAGAACTTGAGGGCGGAGTTCGTAATCATGGGCTGCGGGATCTCCTAAGTTCACACCCGGACGGTGTGCTCTTTGTGCCAGGTCCATACGTTGCCCCAACGTTTGTGGCTCTTCCATAGCAATGGGCACAACCCTAATATTCACCGCCGCCTGCTGCGGTTGTGGTGGAGGTGGAGGAGGTTGTTGACGGTTAAGCTCTCTTTGCACAAGAGCTTGCCTAATCTCCTCAATCTCCCTCCTAGTTGTCTCTTGCCTCTCATTGGCAAGTCTCCTTTCATTCTCCAAAGCTTCATCCCTTATCCTAATTTGCTCTAAAGCCTTATCCAACTCAGCTTGGAGATCTCTTCCGGCCATCTCTTTTCCCTTTTTAATGCTCTTGGATCTAGATCTAAGGGTTTTCTCCGGTTCGGGATCGAATGGAGCTAAATCCTTGCCACGAGATCTTCGCATACACCTAAAGAGTGAGACGTCCTGAAAAGCAAAGACACAAACCAAAAAGAGATCAAAAGCAACAAGAAAGATCTACACTATAAACAATCACAAAATAGACTCAATCTAGACCTAGTCCCCGGCAACGGCGCCAAAAACTTGTTACGCTCAGGATGTGATACGCAATGGGTTTTAAATTTATATTCTCGTTATATTTGTCCTAACTCCTAGCGAACCCGCAGTGCACGGGACGTTTGTAGTAGGGATAGTATTCCGAGGTCGAACACAAAGACTAAGGTGAGATTGATTTGATTAGTGATTAAGTCTAGTGAAGATCCAGGTTAAGAAAAAGGAAAGGAAATAAAGAAATGAAAATCTAAATGTTTTTGGTGGGTTTTTAGATGATCAATCAAGGATCACAAGTCATGCAAATAAACAAATCGACTATGCTAACAAATCAACTCAAACAAACAAGCTAAAACGAGATATAGATCAAGAGAGAAAAGCGGATTCTAGGGGTTGGAAGTTCCGGTTATGGCATAGGACTCAAGCTATCTAATCGTTCCTTGGATAAACTATGATGTGTTGGGAATAAGTGTTTCTAGATTGGGATCAATCACCGGGTAGGTCTCATGGTCCACTAATCCGTTCCTAAGGTCTTATCACCGGGTAGGTCTCTAAGAACCTAAGGGATGGAATTCTACACAAACCGGATTATTACCTAGGAAGCTAACCTATTCTTACCGGGTAAGTCTCGAAAGGGTTAGTCCTAAACAACTATCCTAGCACACTTAGTCCAATGGCGGTGTACGAAGCTCACCACTACCTAGGGTTTGTCATCTTTGAAATCTAAGAGCAAGAATCACCGGGTAAGTCTCTTCTAACACTTAGTAGCTAACACTAGGTCACCCTAGGGTAGATTTAGCTCAACAAACACTTAGGATTTCAACATTCTAACAATCTAAAGCTAGATCCATCAAACAAGGGAGAATCACGGGCTGTTCTACACCTTCCACGGCCGTGGAAAGGCAAGAACAAACCGTGGACTCCAACAGAAACTACGTCCAAGCAAGAGAGTCATCCAAGGGCTAATCTAAGTCCATCCTATCATAGTCCTAGCCATAACCATTCCTTCCTTACCCTAGAATCACATCTATTTAGCCTACAACATACATCATAGCAATCAAAATCATAAAACATAAAATCATGGCTTCCATTTGCAAGATAATGAAGAGAAAGAGATGAACAAGAGAGGTAAACAAAACTAAGCTGAAATATGGAATTAGAATGACTCACAACCCTTCTTAAAGAAGGTTCAAATGGTTCATACAATCTCTAGAAATCGATTCCGAAATCCTTCACTACAAAGTTATCAAAATCTATCAATGGTGTGCTCTTCTTCTTCTCCAATGAAGCTCTTCCCCCTACCTCCTTCTTCCAAGAATCTTCTTGTTGAGAGAATATTTTGATTGGATGATAGTGGATAATGGAGAGCTGCTCCAAGATGCTCTTCTCAGCCAATGCAGGACCACTTTTATACTATAACTTTGCAAGAGCTGGCTAAGAGATCGTGGCACAGCTGTCACGAAAACCTGGCAAAATCCACGGGCAGTTCCACGGCCGTGGAGTGTCAGTGAACCGTGATTTTGTGCTTCAGCTTTGCCTTTGATCATTAAGCTTCGATTTGGTGCATGGCTTGTGTTGGCATGGTTCCATGAGTCCTCCCTAACCTTTAGCTTGCATCCTAATGAGTCCGAGGGTATGTCACCTTGATGAACGATCCTCAAACGTATTGTTTTAGCTCCTAAATCTCCCAATATACCTACAAAGCAATGCACAAGTCCGTGTAGACGTCTATCTCGACATAATACGTGAATTGAGTGTAAACGTCGTTAACTAGTGCTAAACCATGCATGAATGAGCGAGAAATCTATCTAAATGATTACCTAAACCTAGTCATAAATCGTGTTATCAAGACCTACCCGGTGATTCCTTTGCTTGTTTACCTATGATGATTAGTGTTAGGTAATAAAAGGTTTATCCTTTATTAGGTTTTGAGTGTGCCTTCATCCTACCTTTGAGAGTTAACTTGAGACTTACCCGGTGATGGTTAGTTTTGCACCCTTAGGTGAGTGTGTTGATTTGAGTAATCTTACCTTTCCTTAGTTCCTTGAGACTTACCCGGTGATAGGACTTTGGTTTGGAAAAGTGGGTAGTGAGACTTACCCGGTGATCTATCCCATAGTTGAAATACCTTCCCTCGGAAAATCTCAGCTTTGTCCACGTTACCTTGAGTTATCATATTTTCTGCTAAAACCCAGTCATCTCGTTCGAGACACCCTCAAGAACGACCCAAGATCGGAACCCTAAACTGAGAAAATGCATCGTTCAAACAGGCAATTAACAATCCATGACCGCCTTGATGATGGAAACCATTCCCCCTCACCTCCTACAACACCACAAATACCAATCATTCTAGACTGCTTCCAAAAAGACTATGACTGTATATGCTCCCAACCGATCATCTCTCCCCGCTACGTCGACGTTGAGGAATTCAATTGTCTCCACGTCGTCGATGACCTGTAGAGGATGATCTCTCTTGTTGGCTTGAGCAGTTATGGACATCCGAACACCGGCATATATGGAGCCAACATTTGAGTTTATAAGTTCCGTCACCCATGTGCCGGAACACAAAGGAGTGAAGTTTAGGCTGATGAACAAGGGGTACGCCTTTACAGCGGATAACTTCAGGACACTCTTTGGATTTCCACCACCTACCGTCACCGACTTTCCCTCCAAATGAGAGGCGCATGCTTTCTGGAGCAATATTTCTCACATTACTTCGACTAGAAGTCAGGTGACTCTAAGGAGAAGATCATCTACCATGTAGCTTTCCGGATCGATCATAGTGTAACACCCCAAATTCTGAGAACTCGGGGAGCTACTGGTTAGGACCTCACAACGGGTCCCGACCTTAGTTTGACAACAATTTCACTAGGATCTTACAACAAGGCACAAATGTATTTAAAACAATTTCAAAACATTTTTATTTTTAATGTATGAATGTACACATGTGACAGCCTTACAAAACATATATATAGATACATAACATGCATGCCGTATGGGAGACTCCCCTGTCCCATCTAATGAATACGTGGACCCGGCTGACCATCCGGTCCGGATCTCTCTGCAACTGTCTATCTCTACAGATCTACAACACGGATAAAACCGTTAGCTAACATTCTATGCATAAGTATAAAGGTAAAAGCACAAACACACAACATACACAATCAACATGCAACACTCAATCCTTTTTATTATCTTTTAATTAGGTGATATGTCATTACTAATGATACTTATTTTGTGACATGAGGGATTCCCAAACCTCGCACCTGTCCCCGTTTACCAACGCGGAATAGTACTAATGCATTTGACCGTCTAACTAGGCTGGTCACAAGGAACCTCCTAGACTCTCGCAAGAGCTAGGCAAATGATGCCACGACCCGTTATCATACACTTAGGTCAATTACATAAATAATAAATTCGGCCTAATCTGGTTTCGTTGTTTATCATAACTAACAAACACCACTCATACACATTACACTCATACAAGAAGCCAGCTAAGTAAGTCCGTGGACTTACCTGAATCAGATCTCGACTCTCTTAATCACAACTCAATCTGTAACTGTATAACTCGGTTGCCTGTCAAAGGAGGCAAGTGTGTCAGCACACTTTTTATGTAATTAGAAGTCTAAGACTTCTAAGGTAGTAGATCCTATTAGAACAGAATTTAATACAGTACCAATTTATGGTAAAATGACGAATTTACCCTTGTTCCCGAAACCTCCAAAAATTCCATAATTCATGCCTAAACTCTTATTTGAGACTAAAGAGTCATATTCTAACTTCTAAAGATGAGTTTGGTTTCAAACTGGCAATTTACCCATTTTCCTATTTTCGGAAAGATCGTTAAGGTCCAACTTTGGCTTCAAATATGAAATTCGAATAAACTTATAAAAATTCCGAAATAATTCTCTAGATCATCTATGATATCCCATCTACTCCTAGGAGCAAGAATTTCTTAAAACTGTTCACCCATCAGTTCTACAAAAATTTCCAAAGTTGGTTATAACACTTGAAATTTCCTATACTTAGCCAAAATCTAAGTATGTTTCTAATTGTACAACAAGTCCACTTTGAGCCTCTATAACTCTAAGTCCCACCGTTGGATTCATCCCAACTTTGGACATATTAACCTATGCATGGCACTTAACAACATCGCAAAAACCTAACGGTGGATCTTATCTCTAAGGAATCAAAAAGTATGCTTAAACGTGACTTATCAACACAGTTTCTGGAATTTCAGCAAACACTTAACAAAACAGCACACTGTCTCCACTTTGAAAAATCATAACTCCTAAACCAATCGCTGGATTTATCCCAAATTTTGATATGTTCTACTACAATATGTCAACTATATCATATCCAAAATTCAAGTCCAACAGAGATCAACAGTCTATTCAAAACTATCTCACAAAACAGCATCCCATGCTGTTTTTCCCAACACTCAGCACAGTTATAAAAACTGTGGGAGGAGTCAACTTTGAAATACCATAACACTCAAACTGTAATATGGATTCCTCTAAAATTTTAGTATGATTTACTATGCAATATTGTCTATGACATATCCGAAAACCAGCCAAAAAGGAAGAGTCTAGCTTCCCCAAAATTGGACTCGAAGATGACTGCTCGTCACTTTATTAAAACTCAGAATACTCGTGCCTCCTTACTGGTCAGCTACGAATGATCTGTGTTGGTTTAGAAGGCATTACAAGCACTCGTTAGGCATGAAATACGTGGACATAACTGCAAGGGAGAGAGAGGTACAAGCCTTACTCGATTCCACGACTCGAATGCACTAGGTTGCGGCTGAGCGGATCTAGGCGTGCAGGAGAAGGTCTGGATGCGTCGGCTGCGTTCCTGGAGAGATCAACTAGGGTTAAGGAGGGAGTATGAGGCTGCTGCGTTGAGGGAGATGTGCACACATCACTTAAAAGCTGAAGGCCCGTTGTTGCTGCTGCGTGCTGGCTCGACAAAAGCGAGGAGAGGGTTGCGTGCTGGCTCGACAGAAGCGAGGAGAGGGTTGCGTGCTTGCTCGACAGAAGCGAGGAGAGGGCTGCGTGCTTGCTCGACAGAAGCGAGGAGAGGGTTGCGTGCTCTTTTGTACGTGAATCTGGACGCAAAGTGGGAGGGAGGTGAGAAGCTGCAACAGCGTGATTCTAGGGAGCATTTAAGGTAAGTGGATCTGCTCTCCAATAGCTCCTATACAAACGTTGAACGGCTGCATCATTGTTGGGCTGGCTTCGCCTTAGACTTCCGGACGGGCCAAAGCAACGGGCTGGACTTGTCAAGGAAATTGCCGGGCTACGAGGAAAGGAAGGATGCGGCTGGCATGTAGTAAGGGTTGAGCTGCAATAAAACAAGAGAGAAAGTGGGCTGAAAGTTTGTCAAAACTTGTCAAAAACTCGTCATGACTTTGTCAGGCCCATGCATGACTTCGTCACAAAGTTGTCGGGCTTCGTCATGACCTCGTCTCAGCTCTATCATGGTCTCGTCACAGCTTTGTCACAGTCTCGTCTCAGCCTTGTCATGATCTCGTCTAAAGTCGTCGTTAATGATTAATTATAAGAATTAGGGTTTGATATAATTCTATCATTCTATGTGAATTAAATTCTACATAAAATGATAAATAATTATAAGAATTAGGGTTTGATATAATTCTATCATTTTATGTGAATTAAATTCTACAAAAAATGATAAATTTTGTGAAGAAATAAATACTAGATAGAATGGGAACCATCAACGGTTCGAAGTCCGAATTGATTCGGAATTAAACGGAATAAAAATTCCGGATATTACATCAGTACCCCCTTAAAATAAGTTTCGTCCCGAAACTTAGAACAAGGTATTTAATCAAACAACTTCGATAAATAAACTTGTATATCCTAGTCTCACTAAATTTTAATTTCGTTTTCTAAACTCCTCTAACCCTATCAAAGTGTAACGAAACAAAAATCCGGTCATTACATCAGATCCCCATCAAAATAAGTTTCGTCCCGAAACTTAGGGTAAGACAGTCCTGACCGGCCTTTAAGGAACCAAATGGGTGTGTCATATCACTACACAAAAAGTCTCGTCGTTTCACATCTAAGTATCCCGCACATCAAGGTTACCAAAAGAACACATCACTGACTAAACACTCAATCATGAAATAAACAAGCAGTCAAACAATATCACCCATACAAGGTCAAGCCCTAACTCGTCACTCCCGAGGTTACAACTATCGCTACATAGGTCTTTGAAAGGTTACGTCTCTTACTATTCCCAGTATCTTAGGTAGCCTTAGCAGCTTTTCATAAAACCACTAAATCTTAAATCTTTTCAGGTACTTAGATCACAAGCGCCTAGCTACTACCACGTTCTAGAGTGGTTACCGGATATCTCGCCGGTATTATCCGGCTCAACTGTCTGATCCTCTAATCTGATGACCTAACTCGTGCCTGGTAGGTATCTCTCCAACCGAAATTCTCAAACTCAGTTCCCCAAACTTAGTCTCCATGGAAACTGAAGCTACACCCTCCAATAGGGTGAGGAATACTAGTCCATCAGTCACTACTAAACCACTTTAAAATTTCAAATGGTTACCTTACACAACTCACTTCCAGATCCTTTGATGACCTTACGGAAAATAATCTATTCAACTTTCCTCCCTTCGTTATGACCACTTGCTTCCGGCCTTCTGAAAAGCATCTGACTATACACTCAGGCCAAAGGTCTTGGACATCCACCAACACTTACCAAGTGCCTAATGCTCTTCCTATCACTACCCACTTGGTCTTGTCTTTTAATATTACTCAGTCATCTTATTCCGCAGGTAAGGAATCGTCACCTTTACCCTTTTCAAGTCTAACACTCGCGACAACTAAAAATAAAATCAAGTGGTCTTCCTCTTTGTTCACTTGGCATTATTATATTATTTATAGATCTCTAATATATCGTTTGCTCAAACTTAGGCTTCTCACGCATTTTCAAAGATCTTAAATGACCTAGAATATATCCGGAATGACGGTATTAGACACAAAGTGATCTCCTATCACCGTTATTTGATCATAACTACTCAATAATTGTTAACATACCATCAGCAGTGCACTCTTTTATCCACCATGGTTATCAGACCGATAATATCCCTCTGAATCAAAACAACTCGGATCCATTCCGATATAATATTACACGTAAACTCTATTCCGAAATTATGCTTTCTTTAAGCACGGTTACTGGGTTGTAAGTATACTCCTGTCGCTTCTCTTTCTTATATATCTTTGACTTCAAATGGTAGTTACTCACTGTGAGCTTCTAGTGCAGAACATGCACAATACTTTTATTACATCGTTAATTCTTCTCTCAATCCATCAAGAAAACTCACTCTAACGTACTCCGTTAGGTATAGAATTCCAAAATACTTGCTTGGCAACACGTAACAAAGCCATCACTCTTCACTCGGATATTATAGGGTACCAGTCTCCTTCTATTACCTCTACATGCACATAAGTTTCCGTACAACATTTTCAGTCACTCCACATAGCCTATCTCACGTTCCTTCCAAATAGAAAGCATTTCACCAACTATCACCATCTTAAACTCGACACGACATCCATCAGTACCCTTGAGCTTCTTGCTCTGTGGGTTAGGACCCACCACGCTTCCGATGCGCTACTCAGATTATTTTTTTGTCACCCCGTAATCATAAGGACGTGTTCTGTGAGTCCAGAATGGTTAACCGGGTGAAGTACCAAGTACTTTCCTTACTGGTCTTCCTGAAATAAAATTATGATTGGAAAGCAACCATCTTCCGTTTACTTCCTTAATTCTTTTAGCACGGATCCAACTACTAGACTCGACCGGAGTTTGATCTTAATCAACCAAGATGTAACCTCTAACACGATTCTCTATACCTTTAGTTGTCTAAGAAGATTGTTGTTGCATACTTGAGGAAATCCTTCCAGGCGTCGGTAGAACTACCACATAAATCCACAGTCGCAATTATCTTTTCTTAGCGGTACATAACTCGTCAATACCAAACAACACTTGCACATCCTCAGCTGACATCGGTCAGTCTATATTTGACTCATCTCAGTACCCGAACTTACTCTTCTCATACCCCGTCTGGTATCAAAATTCTTTGGTAAGCATCACCTACTCAATTAATCCTTTTATACTTCTTTAGTTTGTTCTATCTTTCACCCTCCCGCTTCCTTTGGGCTAACTCCATTCCTCTAGTTCGATTGGGTCATCCATCTGACATAAATAGTCGTTTCTAGTTTTTCCACGATAGCTTGCAAGCGTCTTTGCAATTCTTAGGGCCGTAATGATCATCCACTTGTAGTTCCTTATCCATGAACCGTCTATGTTGATGGCTTAGGCCCCGTGATAATTGGGGTTACCCTGGACTCTCGAGTCCCGCAAGGCCGTTCTCCCATACACATTTCTTCACTGGTGTTGGTGGTAATATCGCCTTCATGAAACTCCGTTAACTCCGTTACAGGGCCCTTTTTTTATTTATTTATTTAATATTGGTGTCGCGAATTCTTTCAACTTTTTTTTATATCTCTGAGGAAGTCAGAACCTCTCCACACTTGTGGGGTCTACCTTTTCGCTTTTACACTCAATTGTAGGTCTTCATTCCGTGCACCTTAGATTCTCACACCCGGATTAACACTCTGTCTCTTCTGGTTTCTCATGCTCATACTAGTCTATGGGGCATCCGCCTCGATTGTAATGTCCTTGATTCCGTAATCTTGGTTGTACTCAATTCTACTTGTCTCGGTCCAATATTGTTATTTATACCCCACACTCTTGTAGTCTCTTGCATGGTTCTTTTAATTCCATCTCTCGGCTTCATATGTCGAGTTCCTTGTACACGCCCTACTATTCCTTCTAACTGAACTGACTCAGGAATTTCTTCCTCATCCTGATTGTGCGTGTGGTAAAAATTACCTTCACAACTTTACTTCCTTGCTCACTTTTTCTTTGGATAATTTGTAAGGATCACCAAGCAACCTACCCGAGTATAATACTCAATTCAAGGTCCAATTCCATTACCTCGTGTTGGAGATTCTTCAATTCCACAGTTGATTTATCAAGAGGCGATAATCACTTCATGATATCACGACTAAAGGATATAAAATATCCTTTAGGATACTAACAAACTAAGCATACACATGTATATAACATATAATAAGAAACATCATAGAAAGTCTATATACTAACTCCTATCGATCCAAGTTGCAGAGATCCACAGAGAGCGATGGTGGTCCGACGTACTACTAACCCAACAACCCGACTATGCGTGTGTGTAAAAACAGAAATCCGTTTTGAAAACTTTAGACCCTTTCGGGTTCTAGTCATTTTACACATTTGGTCTTTCAGAAGATTTCAAGTGCCATTATTGCCAACCTAGAGCTCTGATACCATATTGTAACACCCCAAATTCTGAGAACTCGGGGAGCTACTGGTTAGGACCTCACAATGGGTCCCGACCTTAGTTTGACAACAATTTCACTAGGATCTTACAACAAGGCACAAATGTATTTAAAACAATTTCAAAACATTTTTATTTTTAATGTATGAATGTACACATGTGACAGCCTTACAAAACATATATATATAGATACATAACATGGATGCCGTATGGGAGACTCCCTTGTCCCATCTAATGAATACGTGGACCCGACTGACCATCCGTTCCGGATCTCTCTTCAACTGTCTATCTCTACAGATCTACAACACGGATAAAACCGTTAACTAACATTCTATGCATAAGTATAAAGGTAAAAGCACAAACACACAACACACACAATCAACATGCAACACTCAATCCTTTTTATTATCTTTTAATTAGGTGATATGTCATTACTAATGATACTTATTTTGTGACACAAGGGATTCCCAAACCTTGCCCCTGTCCCCGTTTACCAACGCGGAATGGTACTAATGCATCTGACCGTCTACCTGACTGGGCTGGTCGCAAGGAACCTCCTAGACTCTCGCAAGAGCTAGGCAGATGATGTCACGATCCGTTATCATACACTTGGGTCAATTACATAAATAATAAAGTCGGCCTAATCTGGTTTCGTTGTTTATTATAACTAACAAACACCACTCATACACATTACACTCATACAAGAAGCCAACTAAGTAAGTCTGTGGACTTACCTGAATCAGATCTCGACTCTCTTAATCACAACTCAATCTGTAACTGTAAAACTCGGTTGCTTGTCAAAGGAGGCAAGTGTGTCAGCACACTTTTTATGTAATTAGAAGTCTAAGACTTCTAAGGAAGTAGATCCTATTAGAACAGAATTTAATACAGTACCAATTTATGGTAAAATGACGAATTTACCCTTGGTCCCGAAACTTCCAAAAAATCTATAATTCATGTCTAAACTCTTATTTGAGACTAAAGAGTCATTTTCTAACTCCTAAAGATGAGTTTGGTTACAAACTGGCAATTTACCCATTTTTCTATTTTCAGAAAGATCGTTAAGGTCCAATTTCGGCTTCAAATATGAAATTCGAATAAACTTATAAAAATTCCGAAATAATTCTCTAGATCATCTATGATATCCCATCTTCTCCTAGGAGCAAGAATTTCTTAAAACTGTTCACCCATCACTTCTACAAAAATTTCCAAAGTTGGTTACAACACTTGAAATTTCCTATACTTAGCCAAAATCTGAGTATGTTTTCTAACTGTACAACAAGTCCACTTGGAGCCTCTATAACTCTAAATCCCACCGTTGGATTCATCCCAACTTTGGACATATAAACCTATGCATGGCACTTAACAACATCTTAAAAACCGAACGGTGGATCTTATCTCTAAGGCATCAAAAAGTATGCTCAAACTTGACTGATCAACACAGTTTCTGGAATTTCAGCAAACACTTAACAAAACAGCACACTGTCTCCACTTTGAAAAATCATAACTCCTAAACCACTCGCTGGATTGATCCCAAATTTTGATATGTTCTACTACAATATGTCAAATATATCATATCCAAAATTCAAGCACAACAGAGATCAACAGCCTATTCAAAACTATCTCACAAAACAACATCCCATGTTGTTTTTCCCAACACTCAGCACATATATAAAAACCGTGGGAGGAGTCAACTTTGAAATACCATAACTCTCAAACTGTAAATGGATTCCTCTAAAATTTTTGTATGATTTACTATGCAATACTGTCTATGACATATCCGAAAACCAGCCAAAAAGGAAGAGTCTAGCTTAACCAAAATTAGACTCGAAGATGACTGCTCGTCACTTTATAAAAACTCAGAAAACTCGTGCCTCCTTACTGTTCAGCAACGAATGGTCTGTGTAGGTTTAGAAGGCATTACAGGCACTCGTTAGGCATGAAATTCGTGGACAGAACTGCAAGGGAGAGAGAGGTACAAGACTTACTCGATTCCACGACTCGAATGCACTAGGCTGCTGCTGAGCGGATCTAGGTGTGCACACTAGTACAAATACCCCCCCTAGACCCCGGTTATTTTGTACATGGGAACCCGGTTATGGAAGCGTGGTTAACGGGAGCGAGGTTCGAGCGTTCGCATCCCGGTAAATGTCACCGAGTTAATATTTTCGGACCCCGGTTTTTTAATAACCGGGTAAAAGTCGGACCCCGGTTATTTTAAAAAACCAGGGTAAAAGTTGGACCCCGGTTATTATAAAAAAACCGGGGTCCGACTTTTACCCCGGTTATTTTAAAAAACCGTGGTAATTTTAAAAAAAGATTGGTAATTTTCGGATCTCGGTTTTAGTATAATAACCGGAGTATTTTTTTACCAGTTTTTAAAATTTTATTCCCGGTTTCTACATAAACTGTAATAATTTTTTAACCGTAATTTATTATTTATTATATGAAAAGTAGGTAATTTGACACCTGCATAAATTACACGTAGTTAACCGAAATTATTCATCAGTAAATAGATAATATTAAGCTAAAATACATAAGCAAACTTATCATGTAATTAATATTTCAATCATATAATCTGAAAGTAACATCAAAAAACAAACCAGTTTCTACCGTTCTCGTTCGGAAAGTAGCTTATGTATCTTCACAAAAGATAACAAACACTTTTTATCGATGGTCTCTAGAAGGAAAACTAAGCTACACAAGTCCGTCAATGTCGATGCATACTTGAATAAGGTAATTTTCGATTCAATTCCTTCACTGTCTATTCTTCCAAATGCATCCACGTCAGTAGGAGGCTTTACACCTACCCAGACTTGAGTTCTTGGTAAACCCATATTGCTTCTTGCAAGTTCCCCAAAAATGAGTCCATCACGAGGGCCCCCGGTTATCATCACCACGCCAATCATGCTGATTTTGGAAGAATATTTGCATATGCTAATGTGAACAGGATCAAACCCAACACCGAGAGTAGCATTGAGGCGTACTTATGAGGAGGGTATTTTCTCCTCAGACCCGAAATTAAAGCACCCATGATCGTCACCGGCAACACCTGATCAAGCATACAACTTTCGGTCACAAACCAACCTTTCACCATCTTAATTCTAAGAAACAAATCATCATTATTCAAAAGTCTCCTCCTAGAATATCTACATATTTTTACCACATTAGTCAAGAAACTGCACTGGTGTACTTATTTGCAGCTATAATCTTCAAAGAAAGAGATTCAGTGCATCAACATAGCTTGAAGACAAAATTATGTGGCAGTCACACAAGTTTCAGTCAGTCTAAGGAAAAACCGAGATTCACCTTAGTGGATTTGAACATGATTTGAGCAGGCTAGTTGAGGAAAGCAAGAGAGCCCTTGGTGAGACCATGGGAGCCCATGAGAACAACAGAAAGCTTGACATAGGTATTCCATGAGTTCACCATTTGCTTGGTGGTGAATGTAAATCAGTGCTAAATACACAAACCCTTGAACAAATGTTAGTACCATCCATAGTTGCAGTGTAGATAACTAATGGTATAACATTAACCCGTTGAAATGCAAGAAGAACTAACATTAGGAAAACAAAAAAGAATACATATCCTTACCTTAATTGTAACCTAATGTACACATATTTCTGAAATTCCATTATACAAGTCAATTCTTACTAAAAGGTCACAAAATACACAGTAATTCAATTATATCTTGTCAAAGCACGGTAGTTGGTCAATTGATTTACAAGTTCTTGAAAGATGACATCAGACATCCTAAATCAATAGTGATCCAAAATAACATTATACCATGAAGTTCTAATCAAGTCAAACGTCTCGTTGTGACATGCATGAAAACAATATTTTAATTACAATTCATAAGAAAGGATCTGCTAATAAGTAAGACATATAAATATAAGATTTGTTTCCTTACAAAGTAGCATTCTTTCTTACTTCAAAATTGTATAGAAATTTCTTTGAAGTCTTCTTGGAGTTGAAGATTGTGATACACGCCAAAGGATACTATTTAAAAGCAATAAAAACATACAATTTATTACGTTCTTACCTTAAGAAAGGAGTCCCTCACACAAGTTTTCCACCAAACACTATTCGGCATCTTAGCTACGTGCCCGAAATATGGATATTGCTTTGCCATCTCTGCATACGTGTGTAGTCTGGGCAGCCTATAGCTTTCGCTGCCATACAATAATAGTCACCAAGCTGTCCTTTGTAAGCTATAAGTGTCCCGGTGACATCAACCATGATACAGAGCAGTTTTGATAATAGTGACATCTTTGGAAAGTCCTAGGCTGTCAAATATCAAATTGAGGAACAAATTCAACACAACAACTTGTGTTCAAGAAGCTTGACACCTTCTGGAATGGAAGAATCCATAGAGATTAAATAGTTGAATACATTAACCAAACCTACTTACATTGAAGCTGACAAGAAATATCTAAGTAGCTACATTTGATATTTTCAAATAATAGTAACAAAGTGAAATAGGTTAATAGGTTATGGTGAGTTACATGAATATACACATATGCATCTGAATATACACACAAGAAGATGATTGTGACATGCATGAAAACATTGTTGCCTTAGAAAGACTAAGGCTCCTTTCTCTTTGATCCAAGCTCTTACAAGAAACCAAATTGTTTTGCTTGGGGCAAAATAAAGGTTTCATTCTGAATATGAATTCAGTACAAACATATAATAAATTGATAATATCATAATAGCATGTTCTGAGGTGACACTTGAGAATATGAGATAATCAATATAACCAAGGAACTTAATTTCCAATTTTAAAGGACAAAGGAACTATAAAAGTCAATCTTTTTGACAATCTTCGCCACTAGAAGCAACAAATACAAAAGGGACCACCAGAAGATCCTCAAATGATATCGATAATCCAATCATACCAAAAAGAAAGCCCTTGTTCTAAATCACAAATTCTAAACTCGGATAATAAAAATGGGCAAGACAGTAGATTAAGAATCAAATAAATCTAGAATCGCAACTGGGTTCCTTGATTGAAAAAGAAAATAACAGACAAAAGTTGATGTCATTTCAACAAAGAGACTTAGCATCTCCTTCCATGCTCAAACGACACTACCCATCAATTGAAACAATTATAACAAAACACATCCGGAGAGTTTCTTGTCACTTCCTCGAGCAGAACCATATATCATTTTGCGGTGCAGCTGAAGGGTAGGCACAACATTCCCGGTCTTACACAATCCATCAATCACAATGTATTCATATTTTAGAACACTAATTAAGATAAATTGATATTCGATTTCATAAACCGTAATTGGATTGTTTTTATATGATTTGTATCCTAATAGATAGGCACCTGAGTTTTTGACAGAGAGACAACGATTCAAATAAATGAAAACGAGATCTAATGCAAAAGGGTTACCAAATAATGAGAGAGAAGCTTGCACGTGAGCACTTGCCTTCTCCGTCTCCTTCTGTGTCACCTGTATCTTCCCTCGAAGCTTTGTGGCGGTTCACAATACTGCGTGGCATAACCTAGAAAATTTGCAAAAGGACATTCAGGCCTATTTATCTATCACCCGCAAAACTTACAAAAATTGAAGAATAAATCGAAACAAAAAGAAGATAGGAAGCACAGGTTGAATACAAAGAATGGAAGAGAAATAGAGTGAGATAGAGAGAATTGAACAAGTGTAGACAGCGGAAGCCCGAACGAGAGTAGAGTAAAGAGAAGAGAATGAAGAAGGTGGGGGTGAGTACTTACCATTCACAGGCATAGGTTGAGGACCGTTGCTGGCGCCTATAGCGCAAATCAATCAATCTCACCTCCAGGGGATTTCGGTCCTTCGGATTTGTACTTGAGTGAGAGAGCTGGTCGATCTCACCGCCAGGGGTACCTGATACTCTAGCAGGTAGATCGATTGAATCGTTAGGATAGGGTTTTGATCTCACCGCCGGGGTACCTGATGCTCTAGCAGGTCGATCGATTGATCGAATTCGACGAATTGATTCCTTAGGATAGGTTTTTCTTTTTATTTCAATATAACATGTTCTCGTAAAATACCCCGGTTATTTAGCAAAAAATCTATATTATAGCGCGGTTATTTTAAATAACCGGGGTCCGAGTTTTTTTAAAGAAAATAAAAAATAATTGTCCACGGTTTTACATATAACCGTGGTCCGAAAATACCCTTGACCACGGTTCTTTTAAACCGCTCCAACATAAGTGAGGTCTAGGGGGGTCTTTGTACTAGTGGCAGGAGAAGGACTGGATGCGTCGGTTGCGTTCCTGGAGAGATCAGCTAGGGTTAAGGAGGGAGTATGAAGCTGCTGCATTGAAGGGAGATGTGCACAGATCACTTAAAAGATGAAGGCCCGTTGCTGCTGTTGCGTGCTGGCTTGACAGAAGCGAGGAGAGGGATGCGTGTTGGCTCGACAGAAGCGAGGAGATGGTTGCGTCCTTGCTCGACAGAAGCGAGGAGAGGGTTGTGTGCTTGCTCGACAGAAGCGAGGAGAGGGTTGCGTGCTCTTTTGTACGTGAATCTCGACGCAAAGTGGGAGGGAGGTGAGAAGCTGCACCAGCGTGATTCTAGGGAGCGTTTAAGGTAAGTGGATATGCTCTCCAACAGCTCCAATACAAACGCTGAACGGCTGCATCACTGATGGGCTGGCTTCGCCCTAGACTTCCAAACGGGCCAAAGCAGCGGGCTGGACTTGTCAAGGAAATTGCTGGGCTGCGAGGAAAGGAAGGTTGCGGCTAGCATGTAGTAAGGCCTGGGCTGCAATAAAACAAGAGAGAAAGTGGGCTGAAAGTTTGTCAAAACTTGTCAAAAACTCGTCATGGCTTTGTCAAGCCCATGCATGACTTCGTTACAGAGTTGTCGAGCTTCGTCATGACCTCATCTCAGCTCTGTCATGGTCTCGTCACAGCTTTGTCACAGTCTCATCTCAGCCTTGTCATGATCTCGTCTAAAGTCGTCGTTAAGGATTAATTATAAGAATTAGGGTTTGATATAATTCTATCATTTTATGTGTATTAAATTCTACATAAAATGATAAATAATTATAAGAATTAGGGTTTGATATAATTCTATCATTTTATGTGAATTAAATTCTACATAAAATGATAAATTTTGTGAAGAAAGAAATACTAGATAGAATTGGAACCATCAACGGTTCGAAGTCCGAATCAATTCGGAATTAAACGGAATAAAAATTCCGGATATTACACATAGGCTTCTGAGCAAGATGCTGCTTGCCTGGATTGAGATACCTCAGAAGATCCGATAGGGTGAGTTACTTGCTCTTTTTTGTATGACTACAAGTGAGGTCCCGGGTTTCACTATCCTGCTGGCTGAAGATCTACCCAAGATTAGGAGCAAGAAAAAGGGGGATATTTGTGTAGGTGGATTGGTGACACACATTGCCAACGTTATCGGACTCGATCTTTCTGCATGTACTTTGGCCGCTGAGGCCAAACCATTAAGGTTATAGGAGTTCATCACTCGCCGTATCTTGTTTCCTCGAGGGCGTGGTCTACCATACGTTAGGGGTGGGCAATGGATCGATCCGATCCGAATACGCGGATATCCGAATAGAAATTTTCATAAAACCCCCGATCCGGATCCGATCCGTATCCGGCCGGATATCCGGCACTTTTTTCCGGATCGGATCGGATAATTATCCGCGGATATCCGGCCGATCCGATTGATCCGAATTTCAAAATATAGTATCCGAAAATCATTTTAGCCGGATTGGATCGGATTATTATCCGCGGATATCCGGATGATCCGTTTGATCCGAATGACTTATGCTTGACCCGGTTGATCCGAAAAATGACTTTAGCCGGATCCGGATATCCGATTGATCCGAATATCCGCTTGATCCGGATATGTATTTGCTACTTTATTTATCACAAAATGTAATAAAAATAATTCAAAGACACAAAAAAAAAAATCAAAATAAAATTGATAATGATATATATAATAAAAAAAATGAAAATATTAATATATATTATAATAAGAAAATAAAAATATAGATGTAAAAAAATAAATATCTTTATCTTTAAACTTTATAACTAATTCATACAATACCAAATAAAAAAAATTGAGAATGCTAAAGTAAAAGTAAATTATTTAACTTGGATAAATTTTATTTTTTTATTCTTGAAAATATTAATATATAGAAAATATTATTATTAAATATTATCAAAGTCGATTAAATTATTTTATTTTAACAAAAGCTAATTGATTGTATTTCATTATAAATATTATGAATAATAATTACACAAGAAAACGATATTTACAAAATTATAATAAAATATAAAACTTTGCATATATTCTAAAACGATCTTGTATTTATATAAACACATACATATATATGTATGTATATATAGGCGGTTTCATTAAATGAGACGATATTTACAAAATTATAATAAAATATAAAACTTTGACATGTTACCTGTTAAACTAGTGCAAAGTGTTTACTAGTGTATGCAAGTAGTGTTTTGGTGAAACACTTGTTTTTAGTGTTCAGAAACACTAAACAGTGTTTGGCATTTTTGAACTCGTAAATACTAGTGTACGGACAGAAGTGGGGTAAGGGTTACCGATTTTCCTCAAACCCTCATCGCTCTTTTCTTTCTTCTGGTTTATTGGGCGACAGGGCGACTCCAAGCCAACCATCGCCGGAGAATCTTCTGGTTTATTGGGCGACAAGGCGACTCAAGAGAGAAACAAGCCGGATTATCTCGCTTTTCTTCTTCTTCAGATTCGTCTTCTCCAGGTTCAATAACCTCTCGCTTCTCCTCATCTCCAGGTTAGTCAATAACCATCGCCGGATTAGAGTTTTGTTCTGTCAATTTAGGGATTCTTCATGTCTGTTCGTTCACTCATCATTTCCCTCTCCATTTGACAAGGTTTATTCTTCACCAATTTATTCTGTCACTTTAGGTTTATTCTTCATGTCTGATCGTTCACTCAATTTAGTGAATTTAGGGATTTATTACAGTATTTGATGAACCATTCGATGGCTTCTGTTATTCAGCAGATAGGTACATATTGAGTGTTCATGATTTTAGGAAAGGTGGTTCATTCGATGGCTTGTGTTATTCTTCTGAATTACAAGTAATTTATTCGTGGACAAGGCTTCCTGATGTTTGAGTTCTAGACAACTTCAGCTGGTAGTGATAATGTCCAACAACTTCAGCTGGTAGTGATAATGTCCAATATATGTATTGCTTGAAAACAGCTTTTAGAGTTTTGCCCAACATTTTTCACCCTTCAGTGTCTTGTTTTACACTACCATGAATCTGCCCTTATGTCATATTTTAATGTCCAATAACTGTACATTTGTGATATTGATGTTTACTTGCTCATAAAATTGGTTGAATGTGAATTATAGTAAGGGTAATTATAAAGCTATTCAGGTTTGCTGAACTTAGTATTATTTTGGGTCCATTTTGTGTATTTTGTGAACCTGTGTACTTGATCCTATCTGCTGAGTTACAAATTGACCTAAAATTTGCTGCAAAACATCCCGACTTACCTTCATCGTACGTTGCTACTTTCAAACTGAATGAGTATTTGAGACGAACAATTCATGTGAGCCATGGACCCGAGGAAACTTTAGAGATTCATAATCTGTATTTGTTCTGTCAGCAGATGGCTTGTGTTATTCAGCAGATAAGTACCTATTGATAGTTCACTATTTTAGGGAATAGGTAGTTCATTCGATGTCTTGTGTTATTTGTGATGCTACTTTATTTGTGAGCAAGGCTGCTCATAACTACACAACTTGAGTTGGTTTATGTCCCATGTCATATATATGTATTGCTTGAAAACAACTTTAGAGATTCACAACTTGAGCTGGTAGTGATGCTACTTTATTTGTTGGTGACATTTTATGGATAGGCAATTGTTGGTGACATTTTATGACAATATTTTTATTGTTGTGTTGCTAGTTCGGGTTATGCAATAGAGGAGAATATTTGAAAAGTACTGAATCATGATTTTTTGACAGAATATATGACAGTAATAAATACAGGATGTTGGTAGTGCATTTCTCATATGTCAATCTGTTGTATGCCAAAATACTGAATGATGATTACAATCTTGTGTGTTTTTGATAGGTAACAATGGACGAGGATTCAAGTTATGACAACGGTGATCCGGAGTACTACAACTGAGGAGAGGGGATATATATGGAAGATCCTGATCCCATCGAAGATGAGATGTTAGCATACACCTTTGATGATTGTGGGGCGTCAGAAAGTTTAAGGGACTTTGTGGAAGGGCTACGTGCAGACAAGAGAAGATTGAGATACGAATGTCGATTGCTACGCGTGAGGGAAAGGGAGAGTGATGCTACTGTTGAGTCATTGAGAGGTGAACTTACTGAACAGAAAGAAATGACCAAGATGATTAAGAGGGAAAATTGTGTTAAAGTATTTGTTTGGGGCTTACTTACCGGAATGGCACTTGTTTCTTATGTAATGTACTATTAGCTACCAGATTAGTACCTATTTTGTACGTAATGTACTATTGTTGTTCTATTTTAAGATTGACAATGTACCAGTTTGGATATGTATTGCAATGATCTTTTCTTTACGTTTCCTTTCATATGTCATAATATGAATCATTTCCAAAACACCAACATGAAACACACTGACATTGATGTCTTCCAATAAAAGTTTACACATTCCTTGTTGCATTACTAATAAAAGTTTACACCAACAGAAAGAAATGACCAACTGTCTCGAAAATAAAACTTACACATAATAGTGGGAAACAATAATGTCAATTACTAATAAAAGTTTACACATTCCTTGTTGCATTCCAAATAGCCGAAGCAATACGGTCTCGAATGGAGCTCATTCCTCTACCACTGACATTGATGTCCTCCACTTCCTCTACGTCGTTATGGCTCGTACTTGCCAACTCCTCGTCATCTTCTGATAAATTATCATAGCCTGAGTATAATCGAATGAAATTATGCAAGGCAAAACAAGCAAGATGGATGTCAACTTGTGTGTAGTCCGGATAACATGGCATAGCAGATAACAACTTCCATCTCTTCTTTAAGATTCCAAAACATCGTTCGATACAGCTTCTTAGAGAAGAGTGTGCCTGGTTAAATGCTTCCTTTTTGTTGCTTGGTGGCTCGGTGTCAAATTGGTTTAGGTGATAGCGTACCTTCGAATACGGCACTAGAAATCCCGGTCTATCTGGATAACCCTTGTCACATAGATAATACTTCTCTGGTGGTGGATGTGGAAAGTTGAGATTGGGGTTGCATATGGCATTATCGAGAACCTTTGCATCATGAGCGGACCCTTCCCATCCAGACAGCACAAAGGTAAACAACATATTAAAATCACACACAGCAAGGACATTGAAAGTGACTACATGTTTTGCGGCCGACATAAGGAACTTGCGAGACTTCTTCTATGCATGCACTTATATGAGTACCATCAAGGCACCCAATGCAATCCTGAGAATAATGTATGTTTAGTATTCATTAGTGTAACAATAATGTAAAAAGTGTTGATATGTTTACCTTAAAGTAATCCCTGTATCTCGGGTCAGCAGCAATGTGCGTAGGGGTTCTTGGAAAATTTGGATTTCGTGGTCGGATAATATCTCTTGCAAGTCCGCACCCTTCATGTCCACGACCAGTAATAGAATTTAGAACGTTGTGGAATGCACGATGGACAGTCTCGGTGGACCTTTGAAAGTGCTCAGCGACAACACGAACAGAACACCCTTGTGCAAGAGTGTATAAGAACAACCCAACTTTTTCAATGACCGATACCTCTCTAGATGGTGTTAGCCCGTAACTATGCTCTAAATCATTGCACAGACGCAAGAAAACCTCGGCATCCATTCGGAACATATTCACTGTGCGAATGTGATGACCACTTAAGATCTCCTCCATCCATAATCTTCCTCGGTCATACCCAGTGTAACAAGGCTCCTTATACATGTGCTTGTAGAAGTGATCGGCTGCAACTGCGTACTGTCTTTGCAACTGTTGGTGAGCTGACAATAATTTTAGAGCACGTGTCTGTCTAGAACTCAAGTCCTTGTCACTACCATCACTATCACTACTACTTGTTGAACTTGACATTTTTGAACTTGATAATAAACCTGTAAATATATACCAACCAAACAAATGAAATTACAAACCAAAGAAATGAAATTCATTGCATAGAAAATAACATCCTTAACAATAACATCCGGACACTGAAATTACCAAACACACGAGAAATTAAGTGCATAAAAACATTAAAATCCTTAAGGTTAGAATCCGAAAACAACATATAAAGTACATCACATTAAACTCTGTCCATGCTCCCATTTCAACCAATTGTATCTTTTCTGATCATCCCCCAAATTCACGATTAACTGCATAGCTTTCCATGAGTTGGTGTTTGACATTGTGAAACACCACAACGGACTTCCATCCACGATCAAGTTGTTCTGCACCATCCTATCAACAATTCCCAACACCTTCTGAAGCATTATCTCATTCTCTTTCGCCTTAGAGTTAACCTCGTCCTGAAAGAGTGTGATCAACCTATCACTGGTCTCCTGTGACCGGTCTAGAAATGCTTCCAACTTTGATGACCCTATAGATTGTCTTCGTTTTCTCTTCAACGGACCCTTGTCTTTCTTACCCTTACTTGGCGGTGGAGGTTCTGTTGAATGTTCCGGCTCAACATTCACGTCAGCTGTAATTCCAGAGTAGCTAGATCCTCCACCTTCATTAACCGTACCAACAAAATTACGGAAAAAATCATCACCATCTCCTTCCCCTTCACCTAAAGCGACATCATCATCATCTGCAAGTGACAAACGCTCCGGACTTGGCTCACGAACCATTCCAGATGACATGGCCAGACGACCAGTTGCTACACTTCCAGCAAAAAGGGAACTCAATAACTCTTCATAATCCGCATCCATTCCCTTATTCCTGTATTTCTTACAGTTTACATCTTCCTACAACACATAAAAACACATCAATTATTACTAAATATTCACATGTCAATTTATGAGAAAAAAATATATACAAATACAAACCAAATACCTTTATCTTCCTTTCCCACCATTCATTGGAAGCAGAGATCATTCAAGTATTTTCGTCCCAACCTAGACCCGTCTCTGAATTCCTAAGCGTTTTCCACGCCTTGTATTCTTTTTTCATTGACTCAAATATATTCCTACAATAATCTTTTCCTCCATTCTTCCCACACTTACTGATAAATGTGGGAGTAATAACCTTCCAATTGTACGCTTGTTTGCTTCCGTTTTTCTTTTGGTATTCAAGTAAAATCGTCACTAGGAGTCTCAAAAGCTCATCAGTCCAGTTAAAATTTGGACCCCTAGTTTGATTTTGGGAAACGTTATTGTCGTCCATGTAGACTCTACAATAGATTCATCATTTAGTTTATGTTCATCAAATCCAGATTTATTAAAAATAACTTAAAACATTATTACACTGTCATAAGAAGATAATAGCCAATGTAAAAAGGATTTTTCAAACATCTCACAATCTGTAACAAAGATTTTTTATAACATTTCTACACTGTCATAAGATAATAGCCACAACTGTCATTACAAATTTACAATGACTTGCCAAGTTGACAAGTAAATGCACAAGTTGACAAGTAAATGTCAAACACAGCCTTTAAAACATTTCTACACTGTCACAAGTAAATAGCCACAACTGTCATTACAAATTTACCATGACTTGGCAAGTTGACAAGTAAATTGTCTTAATATTCTACTGTCAATAATCTCACAATATACATTTCCGAAACTTTCAAGCATCTCACAATCTGCATAATATTTACATATGCGCTTCATTTGAATCCTAGGGTCAACTGGAAGACAACCATGCTACTTTAACTGTCATTTGCATTCACAAGCATGTCACGACTGTCATAATCTCACAATATACATATCACACATTTTAGAAGTGAAGACAATCTGCATAATATTTATATGATTGAATTCTAGGGTTGATCACTTAAATTACAAATAAGCATAATCAAATTTAATTGTTGCCTCAAATTTAAACATTCTCACAGTCCGAAACTAAAAAGCATTAAAACCACAATTGACATATAAATGAAAGACAGTGAAGAACCCATCATATTCATTGAGCTTTCTCACAACCTGCATAAGACCCCTAGAATTTGACAGAATATATCAAGTATAGCCTCAAATTGAAACATTCTCACAGTCCCAAAATAAGCATTAAAACCACAACTGACATAAATGAAAGACAATGAAGAACCCATCATATTCTTTGAGCTTTCTCACAACCTGCATAAGACCCCTAGAATTTGACAGAATATATCGAGTATATATGAGATTCCTCAAATTGACATAATCGAAACATTACTACAATTTGATTATATGTCTCACAATTGCATAAGAACCCTCAAACCTGCATAAGAATAGCCTAATCGAAACATTCCCTCACTGGAACCCTCAAACATGCATAAGACACGCCTAATCCATACATCCTTACAGTCAAACATTCCCTCAATCCTGCATAATAGTAGCCTAATCGAAACATTCACAAGCATAACCACACATAACGAAGAAAAGACAGTGACGAATCGATTGCTCACCAACCGTATCATCAACAAAAAGCCAAAAATCAGGAAGACCCTAACCCTAAATTATCACCTTTTTGTAGAGAACATGATGAAAAACACATACAAAAATTATGAGACGGAGGACAGACGACAAACCTGGACAACAGACCACTTCGATGTTCTTCTGGACTGTGGCTCTTTGTAACACCCCGAATCCGCGGGACTCGGGATGCTACGGGTTGAGACCTCACAATGGGTCCCGACCCTTAGCCTGACAACAATTTCACTGGATCTTGCAACAAGGCACAAATAAAGGCCAAAACCGAAATACATTTTTATGCAATGTTATGAAACCCGAAAATAAAAGAAAGGAAAGACTTCAGCCGTCCTTACAACAACATCAACATAATATACAATAACAACAACACAAGGACTCCAAAACCCAAAACAACCTAAGATGTACGGAACCCCGGCTGCCCACTCCTCCGGATCACTCGGCCACATCCTATCCTGCACATCAACTACAACAATCGGTATAAAACCGTTAGCTCACATTCTAGGTATTATAAGAATAATATGGCACAAACACACATAGGAACACAAACACACAACATGATTATAAACATACACATCCGTTACTTATTATCTTTTTAGGTTATTCCATATCTAATTCATTCGTTCAAGTGTGACACGAGAGTCTTATAACTCTCGCCTCTGTCCCCGTATAACCAACAGGAGTGTGGCGGCGCCCAACCCGTATACCCTGAGGGAGTGATGAAGAAGCCCGCCCGTATACCGTGTATGGCCTGGTCGCAGAGATCCCCCCAGTCTCCCTCGGGAAACTGAGCGGTGATGTCACCGCCCGATAATAATAGTAGTAACAATGGGCCAATAAATAAGGTCAAGTAAATCCTAATCCATTTTCATGCTTAAAAGCGGTAAACACACACCACCATATACATCCAAATAAGGCATAGAAGCGGCTAAGTAAGTCCGAGGACTTACCTCGTCTCAAAGCTAAACGAAACCGATATCACTCTCCGAAGGAATATAACCAAAGCCTGTTCAAGACAAGGCACGATAATCAACAACTACTCACAAGCTAGAAGTCCTAGGACTTCTAGTCCTATATCATCTTACTAGGTTATACACTCTCATAATCTAGGATACACTCCTAGCCTCATAAATTCACGAGATCTCAATTATAGCCCCAAGTGCTAGGATACTCTCATCCTAAACTCCGCAATCTCAATCAACATATAAATACCACCTCAAGTCTCACAAAAACAATCACGAGGCTCACCACTGTATAACAACTCGAGATCAACACACCACGTGACATAGAACATCAATAACCTCAAACGCTCACCTAAAGGTTACCAAGCCACTACTTGGCATTTGCCCTAAGTTATGCTAAATCCAACCTAGCATGACTCTACCACTAACCATAACTAGATCGAGGAAGAAGGTACTCACACACGATCCAAGGTTGAAGATGATCTACGGACGTCGAGATTGGATTCGTTGGTCTATAACGGCCGCTTCCGGACCTAAACCAAAGTTAAGTAAATTTAGCTTGTATGCTAAATTTGAACGGAATATAACGTATAATATTCTAAGGAAAATCCGCTTTGAAAACGAGGTTAAAAACCCGCAAAACTTGTCCCGGAGTGACTTGTACCATTTTATTAACATGGGTCAAAATCCGAAATCGACTTTTCCGGGCAACTATGATACTCACCAAACTCGGGCCATATTTCCGAAATACTCTTTGGGTCAAAACTGTGATTAATTCATCAGAGGTGACAATTGCAAATTCTAGAAATTTGGGCTATAAATGCAAATATAAGATATAAGGTACAAACTGTAATTACAGAAAAATAAAGGGTCCCGATTTGAATACTGAAAACTGGTTTCTTCAACCTTTGAAACACGCAGGAAGGGAAGGGGAGATGAGAGGCGGCGCGCTTCCAGGAGGGCACGACACGGTGCTTCGACGGCGAAGGCAGGGGAAGAGGCGGGGCTTCCTTGCTGGCGGCGGCGAGGGCGGCCCTCCGGTGGGAATTCGTCGCTGCGACACCTGTAGGGGATCTCCAGATCCAGGGGTCCCAATTCGGCCGGCGAGAAGAAAGGGGAAAGGAGGTGGCGACGGAATTGTTGCGCTGGCGTCTCCGGTGGTTCAACTCCCTTCTCCGGTGGATCCAAAAAGGAGTGGCTCTCGTGCAAATTTGGTTTCTCAGAAGCTGCAGAGAGCAATGAGATCCGGAAAAGGGGGAGAGAATGGAAGGAGGGCAGGTTGTTGGATAGGAGACCAAAGCTGAAAAGAAGAGGTCGAAGGGTCCGATTTCAGGGGTTGCAGGCTGCAGTGTAGAGGGGGGACGAGGAGACGGTGGCAGGGGCATCGAGGAGTCGGGCCTCTCGACCTCCTCCTTAAGCGGGAAGACGCCACAGGCGCAGAAGATGGAAGGGAAGGAAAGAGACAAATAACAAAGAAAAGAACTAAAATAATTAAAATAAAATAAATAACAAAAGAAATGACTACAATATACACTCGATTTAAAATACCGGATCCGAAAACTTTCCGAACTATTCCGTAAAGTAATTTGCGGAAAATTTATATATAAATCAAATACATGTAAATATACTTGTAATAGTATGATTTCCGATATAGAAATCATTCTCGTAAAAATATGTACGAGATTAAAATGATAATTTAAAGCGGATTATATATGAATATGAAATATACTTATACATACATATATACTCGTACAAATTTTATTTTATTTATTTATTTTTAATGTACGATGTAATAATACTCAAAAAAAAAATATTTAAGCTATTAAAATATCGATAAATCCGGAAAAAAAATAAATATAACAAACGCACCCGATAAACGGGGCGTTACATCAGATCCCCCTAAAAAGATGTTTCGTCCCGAAACTTGATATACGTCGAACTTCTCGGTCCCTAAAGCCGAGGTATGAACTCTCACACTAAGAAGGCTTAGACCTTCTAATCTATATACACTAAAACTGCTCCAACCACCATCGCAATATAACTATAACCGGTGATAAAACCCGTTCCCGCACGGGGCGCAAACATCATATAACATCACACATATACACAACTAAGGGAAGAACTAGGTCTAACCCGTCGATTATATCAAAGCTACTAACTTGGCGTAAAACTCAACCAAAGATACTATACTCCGTCTTCCTATTAGCCTCTTCCGTTCTTCGTCTGCGACTAAGTCACCATACCTGACAATCTTTCTCGAGTCATTTATGTACTCTCTCGAATGATACACAAGAGCACCGGGTGAATACTCTCTATTCTTGACGACTACGCTAACCGGTAAACCACTTTACTAACTTGCACTAACATCTCACAAAGGTCCGATAATCGGAACTCAACTTCCTTCTCGGGTCTTTCTCAGTGCAGCATTTTCATTATGTTTCTTCTTTGCTTGTCTCTAAAAAAGAAGATCGAGCTTCCCATTTACACCGTTGGCTTTGATTCTTGTCAAACCAAACTTTGATGTTACGTTTCCTAAATTCTTGTTGCAAGTTCTAAGTGAGGAAGGAAGCACTTTCATTCACACCGCTTCTACTAACGAGACGCGCATGGTATTACCTTTACATTGTTCCTCAATACTCGGTCAAGACCTTCTCTTGAAGAATCACTTGTCCACTTCAAACCCATAATACCTCAAGGTAAATCAAAATAGTTGCACCAATACATCCCCTCTTTAACTCTCAAAACTCTATTATCAAATTTTCGTCCCATTCAATACTTCATCGTCATCCGTAGTAGGTTACCAGAATTGGCGTTATACAACTTCTTCCTTCACAGATCAGGTAAAGCTCGGCACATCTAAGAAAACTCGTAACTTCTTTCACATCTTTTGGGGTTTGCCATCCCGTGACAACTTGTCAAACCTTCTCTCTTTTTCAAGAGTAGACCCAAAATATCTCCTCCGGACATGAATAAGCCTATATGAAGTAACTACAACTCGTAGTAACCCTGGTTGGTTCGGAATGCCGCAATTGCAATATCCAAGTCTCGCATTCTCAAACGGTGACAATCAAATCTTAGTTAATTGATAGCATGAATTATAGTATATATTTTGAGCTTTGTTTGGACGTTTTATCTTCAATAATATGCATGTTAGCATGTATAATATGTGATTATATTACCATTTCATCTACCTTTGCGGGAATCGAGGTCTACACCTAGTTTTGCTGTAATTGCAGGTAAAATGGCACGTTTTGCATCAAAAAGGAACAAAAGGAGCTATGGAGTCATTGGAGCTACATTGAGGAGCATAAGTAACCATCCAGGAAGCATAGCCATGGATTAAAGATTCACTTTGGACCAGTTTTGAGAGATTTCACATTCAGTTATGACTCACCTCGGTTGACCAGAGATTCATCTCGACCGAGGTGATCCAGAGACACCGACTCGACCGAGGCGAACACCTAGGACGCGGCGAGAATATTTTATTCTTGGCTGAGATCTTTTATCTTTGGAAAGTGATCTTATATTTTTGGGCTTGGCTCTTGGAAGGAAGAAGATCTTATATTTTTACCTATTTTTATGGGAAGAGATCTTTCTAATATATCTTATCTTTGGAGAGTAATTTTCCTATAAAAAGGGTTGGATTTCCCACAAATCCACATCCCGCTTACGGCTGAGGATCCGCATACAGTTGGAGATCACGCTATACCGTCGATCAGGGTTTATAGCACGCAGCAGCCGTACTCCAGTTGGGAGTTTTCGAAGAACCTTTTTGAAGGTTGAAGGAAGATTGAAGATCATAGCTTTTATAGCTTTTGGAGGTTTTCTTGTAAGATTACCTTAGATTCTCTTCCTTGTTGTCTTGTCTTGTTGGATTGCTATCCAAGGAACACTTTTGTTGTGATATTTGATTCAGTTATTGAAGTCTTTTTCATTAAATTCTTCTTGTTCAAATATTCACCTTCTTCCCATATAATTAATACTTTCATAATGATGATGAGTGGCTAATTTCCTTGTGTGATTCTAGGGTGATTGGCTGAAAGTTGTGGGAAAAACAATGATAGAATAATCTCAGACTCCAGTAGGACCCTGAAAGTTCGAGTCTTTAACCTTAACCCTAAGCATCTCGCTCAGCCGATGAACATCTCGGCCGGGGTGGAATTTAGCTGACCGAGGTGACTTATCTAACCCTAAGCATCACACACCGTTTGGAGCGAACAAGTTTTTGGCGTCGTTGCCGGGGACTTGGTCTAGACCAAGCCGGTACGGTTCGCTCTTGGGGCACTTGCCCCCGTGTCATCTAACCACTCTACTTGAGTGACTTTTGCAGGTTCTTTCTTAGGTATATGCGAAGAACCCGCACTGGGAAGGAAATCGTTCCTTACGATCCCGAACCAGAAAAGACATACAAGCGACGCTTAAGAGAAGCGAAGATGGCCCAACAAGACAACCGCGATCTTGAGGCCGAATTAAAGGAGGCGTTAGAGTTGCTGCGCCTCAGCCAGGAAGACCTACAACGAGAGAGGGAAGAAACCTGCACCAAAACTGAAGCAATCGAAGCAGAAATGGCCATCATACGAGACCAGATTCTACTTCGACCGAGGGACGACCCAGTTCCCGATGCTGGACCGAGGCAGGTTCCAGTTGCTGACCCTCGACCGAGGCAGGTTCCAGTACCAGACGCCCCGGCCGAGATACATCCACCTCGGATGCCAGTCCGAGATGTTCTTCTTGCAGGAATCCCACAAACCCTAGGTCAAAGGATGGACCCTAATCAACAACTGAGGCGTCCAGGAGTCAACCTAGGAGATCCAGCGGACCATGACTACGAACTTCGACCGCAAGTTCTATCCATGATTCGCCAATGCCAATTCGGAGGGATGGAGAAGGAATCACCACATCAACATCTTCAAAACTACGAGATCTTGATGGAAACCTTGCGACCTTCCAGAATTGAAAATAACAACTACAAGCTAAGACCTTTTTACTTTTCTTTAAAAGATAGAGCTCTTACTTGGTATCAATCTCTTCCTCCAGGAAAAATTAGCACATGGGAGGAGATGACGACGGAATTCTTAACCAAATTCTTTCCCCCCTCAAAGACAGCTGAAATGAGAGGGAAGATCAATGCTTTCATTATGAAGGACAAGGAGAGCTTGTCCTTGTCATGGGAGCGGTTCAAGGACATCCTTTTGGATTGCCCACATCATGGGATTCCAAAGATCGAGTTGTTGGAGATCTACTTCAAAGGACTGGACGGAAGCACCCAGTTCAATCTCCAACTACTCTCCGCCGGTACCTTCATGGACATGGCGATTGATGAGGCTTGGGACTTCATCGAGAAGCAAGCCTTGCATATGGAGAAGTACACCCACCAAGGAGCTGAAGGTGGAGTTAAAAGAGTCAACTTTCAAGAGACTCAATCCAACAACAATCAACTCACGTCTTTGAAGAATGACGTGAAGCAATTGAAGGAACTCTTGGTCGCTCAAACCAAGAAGGAAGAGCAAGGACAAAGGAACAACAACAATGGATACCGTAACAACAACAACGGTTCCCGGAACAATAACAACAACTACAACAACAACAATAGAGGATCCAATAGCAACAATTGGAGGACGAACAATCAAAACAACCAGAATCCTGGTACCAATTATTCTAACTCCAACTCTAATAATTCCTCTAACCCTTTCCTCTCTTCCCCTTCTTCTTCTTCTACTCCATTAAAGAGCCAAGGGCAAGGATCAAGTTTGTCTCAGCCGGAAAAGAAAGACGCAGTTCTGGAGGCTATCTTGATCAAGCTTAGCGCTATGGAGAATTCTATGACTTCATTTTCGAAGGCCCAAAAGTCCTTCGAACAACAACTTGCAAGTAGGGCGAATGAAGTGCCAAGAGATCCAGGGAAGCTTCCAGCAAAGACGGAAAGCAACCCTAAGGGCCAGTGCATGGCCATAACGACGAGGAGTGGACTTAAAACTGTAGATCCAGTACCTTGTTCGACGCAGACCACCTCGGTCCAGATCCAGTCGAAGAACACCTCGACCGAGATGCCAACCGAGGCGAAGCAACAGAAAGCGAAAGGGAAAACTGAAGTTTATGTTCCACCTCCTGCATACAAACCACCACTTCCATTCCCTCAGTCCAGAGCCAGAGCACATCTAGACAAGCACTTTGGTAAGTTCCTTGACTTGATGAACAAGCTGCATATTAACATTCTTTTTCTTGATGCTATTCTAGGAATGCCCGCCTATGGGAAATTCTTAAAGGAGATCCTATCAAGGAAAAGGAAATTGGAAGACTTTGGTGAAGTTAGGATGACATCTAAATCCTCAAAGCTTATTAAGATCATGAAAGAGAAGATGCCACCTAAGTTGAGAGATCCCGGCTCATTTAGCATTCCCATTCAAGTTGGGGATGTCACTTGTGAAGCCCTTTGTGATCTAGGTGCCAGCGTGAGCATCATTCCGCTAGAGCTATGTACGAAGATCGGACTTGGAGAGCCCAAGCCGGTCAAGATTCGACTTTATATGGCGGATCGCTCCATCACCCATCCCGTGGGCATCTTGGAGGACGTTCCGGTCAAGTTAGGTAACTTCTATCTACCTATAGATTTTGTCGTACTTGACATTCCCGCAGATTATCCTGTTCCTATTATTCTCGGGAGGCCATTTCTAGCAACTTCGGGTTGCAATGTGGATTGCAAGAACGCCAAGTTGAAATTCAACATTGGTGGCGATGAGGTGGAGTTTGCATTACTTGCAGCCATGAAAGGGGAGCAGCTAACTGATGATATCTTCAACATCTACGATGAAGAAGAATCAAGAGAATTGGTGAGCTCTATCCTTATTACCGATCCACTCGAAAGAGTTCTAAGTTTTAGTTTAATAGAGGAAGGTATAGATGCTTCTTGTGATGCAGATATACGGAGCTTGAAGGCACTGGAAGAAGATCCAGGAGCTAAAACTGAGAAGCTAATCCAGGAGACGAAGATCTCCAGTTTCGGTTCAAGTTGCAGTACCTCGACCGAGGCACTTCCTGGACTGAGCGAGGCGACTGAAGAACATCTCGGTCAACGCCTCTACGCCTCGACCGAGGTCGATGGCGAGATGATGTCAACTGAGATTACTGAGAATAATAATCTTCTTACTCACTTCTCTGAAATTCATCCTCGGTTGGTGGAACATTCGATCCACCAATTTTCTGATAAGAACGGACCTTGGTATGCTGACATTGTAAATTATCTTGTTTTCCAAGAAACACCGCCTGGATTGACGTACTCTCAAAAGAAGAGATTCTTCAAGGAAGTACGACATTATTACTGGGATGCGCCGATACTATTCAAGCGCAGACCGGATGGGATGCTTCGTAGATGCATTCCGGAAGATGAGGTTAATAGCGTTATACGGCATTGCCATTCGCTTCCTTGTGGAGGACATGCTAGCACCGATAAAACATGCGCTAAGGTATTGCGTTCCGGTTTCTTTTGGCCTACATTATTTAAAGATGTACAAGCTTTTGTTGTCTCTTGTGATGCATGCCAAAGAACAGGGAACTTATCAAGGAGGAACGAGATGCCACTTAATAACATCCAAGAGGTGGAAATCTTCGATGTATGGGGGATTGACTTCATGGGACCTTTCCCATCCTCCGGAGGAAACCTCTATATCCTTCTTGCGGTTGACTACGTCTCTAGATGGGTTGAAGCCATTGCTTCCCCCACTAATGACGCCAAGGTGGTGGTAAAGTTCCTAAACAGGACTATCTTTCCACGGTTTGGAACTCCACGCATCATCATCAGCGATGGAGGGACGCATTTCATCAACCGGAAGTTCAAGGCACTTCTATCGAAGTATGGGGTAACCCATAAGGTATCAACCGCTTATCACCCTCAAACTAGTGGACAGGTCGAGATCTCGAATAGAGAAATCAAAGCAATTTTGGAGAAGACCGTCTCTAGAACGAGGAAAGATTGGTCCATGAAATTGGACGATGCTCTTTGGGCGTACAGGACCGCATTTAAGACCCCCATAGGTACCACCCCTTACAATTTGGTATATGGGAAGTCTTGCCATTTGCCCGTCGAATTGGAACACAAGGCGTATTGGGCGATCAAATGGTTGAATTTCGACATTAAGGAGGCCGGCGAGAAGCGACTATTGGAACTCAACGAGCTGGAGGAGCTGCGTTTGAACGCTTATGAGAATGCCAAAATCTACAAGGAAAGGACGAAGAGATGGCATGACAAGCGTATCGTCCCAAAGGAGCTTAACGAAGGAGACTTAGTTCTGCTCTTCAACTCCCGCCTCCGCCTTTTTCCAGGTAAGTTAAAATCCAGATGGACCGGACCTTATGTTGTGAAACATGTTTTTCCTCATGGTGCAGTTGAGATATGGGGTGAAACAAGCGGAAGCTTCAAGGTCAACGGTCATAGACTTAAGAAGTACCAGCCGGAAACGCCGGTCGAGGAGGTTGCACCAATATACCTCATTTGAGACGCAATATGGTCCAGCTAGCGACCTTAAATCAAGCGCTTCTTGGGAGGCAACCCAAGGTATTGCTTTCTTTTCCCGTTTTCTAGTCTAGCTTAGATAGTTTGCTTTTGCTTTGTTTTGTTTGTTTTTGGCGTCCTAGACAGATAACAAGAGACATCTAAGGAAGGAGCATAACTGGAAGTTCAGAAGTTCGAGAATTCGAGAAGACAAAGTCTGACTGAGACACCTCGGTCCATTCGAGGGCACCTCGACCGAGTTGATTCTTGAGCAACCGAGGCGACTAGGGTTCTGCAGAACCACCTCGGTCCATACCACCTCGGTCTAGTCGAGACCATCTCGACCGAGGTGACAGCAGATCCAGGAACAGTATAAAAGGGGGAAAATTTATTTTTTACCTTTTTACTCTCTTCGACTCGACCGCGGCGCTCCTCACCTCGCTTCCTTTGTTTTTGCTCGTTTTTGAAGATTTCCGCTTCCAAACTGCGATTGAAGAGTAGAGGATCCCATTGCAACTACAGATCTGCAAAGAAATCGAACGAATCGACCGAAACGAGGTAAAAACAATCGAAACCCTAACTCGTTCATTCGTTTCGATTTGGGCTTTGGTTGCCCTTGAATCTGCTGAGAAAAGGCTTAAGTACCCCATAGGAAGCAATTATAGTGATTTTTGGGGGAAAAGAACTGGATTTCTGAGATTGGAATCGTAAACTGTTGCGCCTCGGTCCAGTCGAACTGCATCTCGACCGAGGTGATTCTTGAGGGTTGTCAGCGACCGAGGTGATCTGACAGTAGTTGAGAGAAAATGAGTTCCGATCGTCGCCTTGCCCTCAGAGATAGATCCTCACCTTCCCCTCCTTCTTCTTCTTCCCGACCTTACCGCCCGGTGATCCACGAGAGATGCCAGGTCAATTATGAGCGTATAGCTAACCGTCCAGTGATTGCACCACGTTTTCTGGACGTGTCGGCTTTTGATTGCCTAGGGGTAGATGGAGACCTTAGGCGGATGATCACCACAGTCGGGCTGGATCAGTTTACTGAGATCCGAGCCCCAGCTTACTTGGAGCCGACCCTAGAGTTCGTTAGCTCCTTCTCCTACCTCCCCACAGATCAATCTGTGAAGTACCGGTTGATGAGCCGGAACTTCATAGTTCCCTTAGAGGTTTGGAGAGAGATTTTCGGCTTCCCTGAGCCCACCGCCACTGACTTCCCCTCCCGATCTGTAGCTAGGGAGTTCTGGGGGCAGATTGCCCATATTACTGAGCATGCAGATAGATGGCGCCCTGGAGATTCCAGGGAGAAGGTCATCTTCCACCTTGCCTTCAGATTAGCCCATAGGATATTCAACGAGACACTTCTGGCGCGTACTGAGACGCCCCAGAAGATCCGACAGGGCGAGCTCTTCAGCCTTTACTGTATGGTCACGGGGGGTTTCCCAGACTTTGGCTTGATCTTGGCAGAGGATCTGCATAAGATCAAGGCTAAAGCGAAGGGAGATATCTGCTGCGGCGGTCTAGTCACCCACATAGCTGCTTTTCATGGGATGGACCTTAGTGCGTGTACGATGGTGGCGGCTCCGAAGCCGCTTGGATTACAGGAGATGATCACACGGAGGATTTTGGTTCCCCGTGGTCTGACCACTCCATATGTTGTTATGCCATGGGAGCGGACTGCGCCACAGGGGATCCGCTGGTCTACCCAGTTCACATTTTTCGATCCACATTATTGGCAGACAGCTTGGGCTCCGCTGATGGAGGATCATAGGGAGGCAGCAGCTGCCCCGGCTGAGGAGGAGGATGACGATGACGAGGAGACAGTAGACGAGAGAGATGGTGGAGTCCCGATGGATACAGGGACAGATACTGCAGGGACGAGCGCACCGCCGATCATAGACTTGGATGATGAGGAGGATACTGAGCCTGCACCTGCTGCACCTCCTGCTAGATCTGCTAGGCGTCGGACACGCCGTCATAGAGATTCCGAGGTTCATCGTCGGATCGACGACCTGACAGATCAGATGATAGATTCTTATGCTGCCCTTACTGTGGACATGCATGAGAGATTTGTTGCCCAGCACCGACACATTGACAGCTGGACTCATCAGATGTTAGAGGGGCAGCACTATCAGCGTAGGATGATGGAGCTACAGTTCTAGCAGACTATGGGCTATCAGTTCGACCCGACTCAGTATCCGTACGTACCACCACCACCACCACCGGATCAGGACTACTGATGAGCTGCATGATTTTCTTTATTATATTTTTATGCAGTTCAGCTATTTATCTGGTGAGTACTCTTGTCTCTAGACTTATATTGACCCACTGGGACAGTGTGTCCCAAGTATGGGGTGTTTGTATTTATGTGATGACTTCGATGTACTTATTTGACTATTTTGATGTATGACATTTCATCGGATATTTTATTTATGCTTCACTTCTGCATTTATATGTTTATCTGATATTACATGCATACCTACAGGTTATTTGATTGAGAAAAACGTCGAAACTGAAAAAAAAAAATGATTTTTAAAAAAAAAAAAAATTTGACCTCGACCGAGTCAGTCTTGGCCAAACGTGGCGTTTTACCTCGGTTGAACCAAGAACACCTCGACCGAGGTGGGTTAACTGAGAGTTTTCGAAAACGATTTTGTGTTGCTTATCTGGATATGATCTCAGTGAAGATCTTGTTTACTGACTGGTTTTAAATTCTTTATGTGTTTGAAAGGTTTTATAATATGTTTAAGTTGCTAAATGCTTTGTTTGAAATTATTGGCATGTTTAATACTTTGTTTTTATCCAAATTATGTTGAATTTGAAGGTTTACACCACAAGATAAGTTCTCTCACTTTCTTCCTGGAAAGACCAAGGCAATTCATTCTTCTCTTCTTCTTCTTGATCATGCTTAGCCCCTCATATACATTTTGCCTCCCTTTACCTATCCGGGAATTTGGAAGCAAGCAAAGTGGTGAAAGCAAGTAAAGTTAAAGTTGAGAAGTTGGCTGGAAGTGAAAGTGCTAGAAAGTAATTTTAGGTTTGGGGAAGTCAATCATGAAGATGAGTAACTCGGCACCATTCACATAGCCGGGTGTTTGTGTCTTGCCAAAGTCGGATTGAGCGATATTCCTAACGGGTCATGGTATGTGCATCAAGGGTTTGATGCATCTCAAGAAATTGATGATTGCTGATTTCCTAGGCTTCGGTTATTGTGCACCTCTGTCCATGCATCCCAAAAAGTAAAGTAAAAAGAAAAAAAAGTGTGAAATAAGCAAAGCTTATTGGTGGAAGATGTTGCAAGTCAAAGTGAAAGTGAAGTTCATCCTTTTCCCGGATTCTAGCACCACATTACCTTATATACATCCCTAACCTACACGTTTCTTGACCTTTTCTTTTGGGAAGCCCTTGAGACCTTGAACTAGTTGATTGACTTAGTGGTTTAAACTGGATTATACATGATTAATTTTGATAATTATGATTTATTATGCATTCTATGGTTTTATGCAAAGATGAACAACTTTCCTATATTTATAAAATGTTTTGAGCATATTGAGTTTTTAATTCCATAAAGTATTCTCTTAGAGTGATCTATGATTGTAACACACCATAAAATGTTTTTGAAAGACTTTTCATTGATTTTCTTGACTTATAATCCATTCTATCTTGTCTTCTATATGCGGAACTTGCTTGGGGACAAGCAAGGGCTAAGTATGGGGTATTTTAATAGCATGAATTATAGTCTATATTTTGAGCTTTGTTTGGACGTTTTATCTTCAATAATCTGCATGTTAGCATGTATAATATGTGATTATATTACCATTTCATCTACCTTTGCGGGAATCGAGGTCTACACCTTGTTTTGCTGTAATTGTAGGTAAAATGGCACGTTTTGCATCCAAAAGGAACAAAATGAGCTATGGAGTCATTGGAGCTACATTGAGGAGCATAAGTAACCATCCAGGAAGCATAGCCATGGATTAAAGATTCACTTTGGACCAGTTTTGAGAGATTTCACATTCAGTTATGACTCACCTCGGTTGACCAGAGATTCATCTCGACCGAGGTGATCCACAGACGCCGACTCGACCGAGGCGAACACCTAGGACGCGGCGAGAATATTTTATTCTTGGCTGAGATCTTTTATCTTTGGAAAGTGATCTTATATTTTTGGGCTTGGCTCTTGGAAGGAAGAAGATCTTATATTTTTACCTATTTTTATGGGAAGAGATCTTTCTAATATATCTTATCTTTGGAGAGTAATTTTCCTATAAAAAGGGTTGGATTTCCCACAAATCCACATCCCGCTTACGGCTGAGGATCCGCATACAGTTGGAGATCACGCTATACCGTCGATCAGGGTTTATAGCACGCAGCAGCCGTACTCCAGTTGGGAGTTTTCGAAGAACCTTTTTGAAGGTTGAAGGAAGATTGAAGATCATAGCTTTTATAGCTTTTGGAGGATTTCTTGTAAGATTACCTTAGATTCTCTTCCTTGTTGTCTTGTCTTGTTGGATTGCTATCCAAGGAACACTTTTGTTGTGATATTTGATTCAGTTATTGAAGTCTTTTTCATTAAATTCTTCTTGTTCAAATATTCACCTTCTTCCCATATAATTAATACTTTCATAATGATGATGAGTGGCTAATTTCCTTGTGTGATTCTAGGGTGATTGGCTGAAAGTTGTGGGAAAAACAATGATAGAATAATCTCAGATTCCAATAGGACCCTGAAAGTTCGAGTCTTTAACCTTAACCCTAAGCATCTCGCTCAGCCGATGAACATCTCGGCCGGGGTGGAATTTAGCTGACCGAGGTGACTTATCTGATCCTAAACTGAGAGTTAAGTGTTAGAGTTTGCCAAATCCTATTCTTATTACACCTTTTCTGATTCAAAGCAAGCTTAGGATGAGACTTACCCGGTAATTCCTTAGTTTGTGTATCAACGATCATAAGCGTAGGTAATAAAGGTTTATCCTTTATTGGGGTTTGAGTGTGCTTCCATCCCATCTTTGTGAGTTAGCCTGAGACTTACCCGGTAAAGGTTGATTCTATTCCCTTAGATGGTGTGTTAGTTTGAGGTTATAGTTCTTTATCTTAATTCCTTGAGACTTACCCGGTAATAGGAGTTACGGTTTAGGATTAGTGAGTAGTGAGACTTACCCGGTGATCTAGTCCACTTTAGTAACACCTTCCCCTTGCAAAAATCTCAGCTTTGTCCGCTTATCTTTAGATCTCGAGTTGGAACCACAACTAGAAGCTTTAATCCCTAGAATTGCATGTTTGCTTTATTGACTTCTTATTCATCATTGATTGTGTTAGTTTCTCTTGTGGTTAGTTTTCACGAAGCTTACCGTTATTGACTTTGTTTCACCGAGTCCCTGTGATCGACCCCTGGAATTTCTTGCTTTTTACTACGATTGACCCGTACACTGCGGGTTCGCATCCTTGTTTTAAGCTTAAGTCTAGGGTTATAAATTTAAAGCTTGCACACACCATTTGGAGCGAACATTAATCTTAGAAGAAACTACTAACCCTTGTAACTGATCGAGTAGGTCCCCCATTCGTGGTAAGTGATACTTATCCTTCATTGTCAACTTGCCAACTTATAGTAATCAATGTACAACGGAGATAGCCATCTCTCTCTTCGCAGACTAGTGTACTCTATAATAACTTCAAACCAAGAATTCAAGATATATCCCAACGTGAACTTCAAATCAAGAGTTCAAGATATATTCCAATATGAACTTCAATTCAATAGTTCAAGATACACTTCCAACATGAATTTCAAATCTTCTTAATGGTAAATCCACCTTCCGATGCATTGGAATCCGTTCTATCTCGGGTTCTAGCTTTTCTTCTCCCCTCACATATCGTATGATATCGACACAACTTGTCTTAACATTGGTCAAGTGGTTCACCCCGATCTGTTGAGGTGACGTCCATCTAACACGTGGTTTAATACTTCTTTAGTTGCAATATTCACCGTCCTCTTTCAAAGATCCTTCATCTCTAGAACTCGGGAGACTTGCTCTAATAATCTTTTTAAGGTTTCACACTTATGTGAAGTCATGAAGGTCCTAACTACAGAACTTAATCACGCCTTATAATATATTAGTATTACCTTCTTCGTATTCTACCAAGGCTTGCATCATTCCTTCGAGTAGGTGTAGAACTTACTCCCTTTTCTTATGTAATGTTCAATCGACCGTAGAGGTCCTATCCTCCATCTTTCATGTACTTTTTGTACATCTCACATCGACTTCAAACTTCAAAACTTCAGTCTTCCCTTACTATTGTAGGCCACCTTATGTATTTCTCGGTATTCTATGTACAACTGCAATGAAAGCCTCATCTTACAGTTGATCCACTAGCGCCCCTTACCATGATCAAACCTTAAAAGTTGTAACCCGTGGCGTTCTTCCATATGTCAATCTCATGACTTAAGAAGGTCGTGCAAGATCATTACAATCTCCTCCTCAGAAGTCTTGTTATAAGTGCTTGATTGAACTCTTTCCACATTATTTGATTTAAAACAAATGCGCGTCCATTGATGTACCTCCTCACTATTGACATTGATCCACCGCGAATACTGCAAGCTCTTGTTCCCGATCCTATATGTTCCCATAGTCTTGTTTACTCTTCCCATCTACACACATCAATAGACAACCCGCACTTGTGCGTTCTCAGTTGTCACCGATTAACTTGTATTTGACTTTCTCCGAAGTTAACGACATACCATTCTACTACACTTTCCATGTTACCATTCTCATGAAAGGATACCCTCTCGGGGTACTTTGTCTTAACTTCACTAGCTCATTTTACTCTGCTTCAACTCCGTTATCTCTTTCTACGCTTATCTCTTCCTTCCGCTTCTGTAAGCTAACCATGCCTACCCAACTCTGTCGTCTCATATGTCCCACCTTTATAGGCTTAACCGCTCTTCATAATATTTTGCAAATGCACTCCTTAATTATTCTGACATTAATTAGCCTCCACACGCATCCTTCTTGGTTGATAACTTAAGTTCTTCGATTCAGCTCCTTGTTTCCTCTTTCATCTTCTGAAGATCATCATCCTCACACACTTCCTCCTTCTTAGCGTTGTTCAGTCTCATCACAATGACGAAAATCGATTGACTCCCACGGTAATTCCACTATGTGAATTTTCACCATGTGATCCTCCTTGTAACTCTCAAACTTCTGAATAAAGCACCCGCTTAGAATCTCGCACGGAATGTCACTACAGCCTCCGGTACCTCCGTAAGCTTAACCTAGGTTCTCATAAATCTTTTTTAATTGTCCGACCACTCTTTTCATCTTGACCCCCATACTTAGGAGCGCCTATTGAAAACTCGTCTTACTTAAAACGCCACTTTTATTCTCGAGCGAGAATGTAGTCCTCTTCACTTGACTCGCATCTTTAGTTCATCGACACCGCACTTGGAAAATTCTTACATTCGTTTCTCTAGTTGCCTCATTGATGCTCCTACGTTGTTCCCTTGATACCACCCTCATGTCTTCATGTTGCTTTTATATTGGTATAATCTCCATCTTGGTTTCGCTTAAGTCGACACGAGGTTCTCTTCCACTTGTTTGTCCTTCGTTACGCCATCTCTAATCTTCTCCTTCGACTTCCTCTTAAAGGAGTCCGGGAAATCACCGAGGTGCTTGCGAAAACTTGATGCTCAACTTCATAACTTGAGCATACTTATCTTCGTATGTATACTATCCTAAGCCAAAAGGCGTTGTCCAAGGGGGCGATGATAGCTTTCTATCATCTTAGCTATAAGGTTCACTATCACTAATATGATATTAGCATACCATATGTTTATATATATAATACGATATAAAAGCCATGCTACTGCTATAATATAACTAGTCCATACACAATTTACAATTCAACATACAAGTATAGTCCAAAACATCCTAAGTCCACATATACATAACTACATATATATATATATATATACATAATATAATAATCAATAACTACGTCGCCGAGATCCGTGGAGGAAGTGGTGGTACCGTACATTCTACCCCAACTGACTCATGCACATGATTTGAAAACGAAATTCATTTCTTTAAAACTCAGAACCCTTGAGAGTTCTGTTTATTTTTATTCGGCCTTTAGAAGATTGCGAGTGCCATTGTTGTCAACCTAGGGCTCTGATACCACTTTTGTAACACCCCGAATCCGCGGGACTCGGGATGCTACGGGTTGAGACCTCACAATGGGTCCCGACCCTTAGCCTGACAACAATTTCACCGGATCTTGCAACAAGGCACAAATAAAGGCCAAAACCGAAATACATTTTTATGCAATGTTATGAAACCCGAAAATAAAAGAAAGGAAAGACTTCAGCCGTCCTTACAACAACATCAACATAATATACAATAACAACAACACAAGGACTCCAAAACCCAAAACAACCTAAGATGTACGGAACCCCGGCTGCCCACTCCTCCGGATCACTCGGCCACATCCTATCCTGCACATCAACTACAACAATCGGTATAAAACCGTTAGCTCACATTCTAGGTATTATAAGAATAATATGGCACAAACACACATAGGAACACAAACACACAACATGATTATAAACATACACATCCGTTACTTATTATCTTTTTAGGTTATTCCATATCTAATTCATTCGTTCAAGTGTGACACGAGAGTCTTATAACTCTCGCCTCTGTCCCCGTGTAACCAACAGGAGTGTGGCGGCGCCCAACCCGTATACCCTGAGGGAGTGATGAAGAAGCCCGCCCGTATACCGTGTATGGCCTGGTCGCAGAGATCCCCCCAGTCTCCCTCGGGAAACTGAGCGGTGATGTCACCGCCCGATAATAATAGTAGTAACAATGGGCCAATAAATAAGGTCAAGTAAATCCTAATCCATTTTCATGCTTAAAAGCGGTAAACACACACCACCATATACATCCAAATAAGGCATAGAAGCGGCTAAGTAAGTCCGAGGACTTACCTCGTCTCAAAGCTAAACGAAACCGATATCACTCTCCGAAGGAATATAACCAAAGCCTGTTCAAGACAAGGCACGATAATCAACAACTACTCACAAGCTAGAAGTCCTAGGACTTCTAGTCCTATATCATCTTACTAGGTTATACACTCTCATAATCTAGGATACACTCCTAGCCTCATAAATTCACGAGATCTCAATTATAGCCCCAAGTGCTAGGATACTCTCATCCTAAACTCCGCAATCTCAATCAACATATAAATACCACCTCAAGTCTCACAAAAACAATCACGAGGCTCACCACTATATAATAACTCGAGATCAACACACCACGTGACATAGAACATCAATAACCTCAAACACTCACCTAAAGGTTTCCAAGCCACTACTTGGCATTTGCCCTAAGTTATGCTAAATCCAACCTAGCATGACTCTACCACTAACCATAACTAGATCGAGGAAGAAGGTACTCACACACGATCCAAGGTTGAAGATGATCTACGGACGTCGAGATTGGATTCGTTGGTCTATAACGGCCGCTTCCGGACCTAAACCAAAGTTAAGTAAATTTAGCTTGTATGCTAAATTTGAACGGAATATAACGTATAATATTCTAAGGAAATCCGCTTTGAAAACGAGGTTAAAAACCCGCAAAACTTGTCCCGGAGTGAATTGTACCATTTTATAAACATGGGTCAAAATCCGAAATCGACTTTTCCGGGCAACTATGAAACTCACCAAACTCGGGCCATATTTCCGAAATACTCTTTGGGTCAAAACTGTGATTAATTCATCAGAGGTGATAATTGCAAATTCTAGAAATTTGGGCTATAAATGCAAATATAAGATATAGGGTACAAACTGTAATTACAGAAAAATAAAGGGTCCCGATTTGAATACTGAAAACTGGTTTCTTCAACCTTTGAAACACGCAGGAAGGGAAGGGGAGATGAGAGGCGGCGCGCTTCCAGGAGGGCACGGCACGGTGCTCCGACGGCGAAGGCAGGGGAAGAGGCGGGGCTTCCTTGCTGGCGGCGGCGAGGGCGGCCCTCCGGTGGGAATTCGTCGCTGCGACACCTGTAGGGGATCTCCAGATCCAGGGGTCCCAATTCGGCCGGCGAGAAGAAAGGGGGAAAGGAGGTGGCGACGGAATTGTTGCGCTGGCGTCTCCGGTGGTTCAACTCCCTTCTCCGGTGGATCCAAAAAGGAGTGGCTCTCCTGCAAATTTGGTTTCTCAGAAGCTGCAGAGAGCAATGAGATCCGGAAAAGGGTGAGAGAATGGAAGGAGGGCAGGTTGTTGGATAGGAGACCAAAGCTGAAAAGAAGAGGTCGAAGGGTCCGATTTCAGGGGTTGCAGGCTGCAGTGTAGAGGGGGGACGAGGAGACGGTGGCAGGGGCATCGAGGAGTCGGGCCTCTCGACCTCCTCCTTAAGCGGGAAGACGCCACAGGCGCAGAAGATGGAAGGGAAGGAAAGAGACAAATAACAAAGAAAAGAACTAAAATAATTAAAATAAAATAAATAACAAAAGAAATGACTACAATATACACTCGATTTAAAATACCGGATCCGAAAACTTTTCGAACTATTCCGTAAAGTAATTTGCGGAAAATTTATATATAAATCAAATACATGTAAATATACTTGTAATAGTATGATTTCCGATATAGAAATCATTCTCGTAAAAATATGTACGAGATTAAAATGATAATTTAAAGCGGATTATATATGAATATGAAATATACTTATACATACATATATACTCGTATAAATTTTATTTTATTTATTTATTTTTAATCTACGATGTAATAATACTCGAAAAAAAAATATTTAAGCTATTAAAATATCGATAAATCCGGAAAAAAAATAAATATAACAAACGCACCCGATAAACGGGGCGTTACACTCTCGTTCTTCGCCGGTCGACCTCTCTCAACCTCCGACGGCTCTGGATTACGTTGAGAGGTGAGAGAATGTTTATATTATAGCTGGTAAAAATTATAAATATCGTTAAATGATAGGGGCAATATAGTACTTTTGAACACCAAAAACTAGTGCATCAGCCCAAAACCCTCCTCAGATAAGGGTTTTAAAAACACTTTCAGAAACACTAAAAACTAGTGTTTTATAACATGCCAAACACAGTTTAAATATTAAAACACTCGTATACACTCTTATACACTAGTTTAATTGGCATGCCAAACACAGCCTAAGAAAAAAAATGACTAAAGCTATAGTTGTCATAATCATCATTACTTATATTATTCATAAACTTATTTTTAATACTTTAATACAATTCTTATGGCTAACATGGTTAAAATAGTTAGACTTATGAAACATCATTATATAAATTTATAGTATGTAATTTTGTACTTGTAATCTTGTATAGTGAACTAGAAGTTAAAACCAAAAGTTATATTTAATATCTTTAAAAAAATAATTTGTAGAACTAAAGTAGAAAAGTAAATTTTATTTGGATCTAAATTTATTTATATTATTTTCTATAGAAGCCTTTTCGAAAAATTGTTGTGCCAAGTTTTTTTTTACTCAAATTACAATTTTCATTATCATCATTATTTATTCAATGAGAACTTATATTAAGACTTTACCACATAACTTATCTTTAATAGGATGATAAGAATTGAAATTAAAAAACTCGTTATAGACATATAGTATCTAATATGCATAGTAAATTATAATATATAAAAATGACTTTTTATAATAATAGTGAAATCTTATTTGAATCAAAATTTATTATATGTATGTTTAATTCTTTTAACCATGTTAGAATATAATTATGTTCTTACAACCTTATGATAAAAAGATTATTATGGACATTTACCACATATCTTATCTTTAATAGGGTTATAATAATTTAAATTAAAATACTCGTTATATACCATTATTATTTAATAATGTTTTTACAACCTTATGATAAAATTTATTAGATGTATGATTTTACAATTATCATTATCATCATTATTTATTCATTTAAATGAAACCAACTTCTAATAAAAGATTATTATTGAGACCAACTTATAAAAATATATATTTTACAAAGAGATCAATTGATAATAAAAGATTATTATGGACATTTGTTCATTCAAATGAGATTAACTTCTAATAAAAGATTATTATTGAGACCATCTTATAAAATATATATCTTACAATGAGATCAAATAATAATAATAGATCATTATGAACATTTGTTCTTTTAAATGAGACAAGTTTATAACAAAAGATTATTGTTGATATCAACTTATAAAAACATATACCTTACAATAAGATCAACTTATAATAAAAGATTATTATGAATATTTGTTCATTTGAATGAGATCAAATTCTAATAAAAGATTATTATTGAGAGCAACTTATAAAAAATACATATCTTACAATGAGATCGACTTATAATAAAATATTATTATGAATATTTGTTCATTTGAATGAGATCAATATCTAATAAAAGATTATTATTGAGAGCAACTTATAAAAAACACATATCTTAAAATGAAATCAACTTATAATAAAGTATTATTATGGACATTTGTTCATATAAATGAAATTAACTTTTAATAAAAGATTATCATTGAGACCATCTTATAAAATTTATATCTTACAATGAGATCAACTTATAATTAAAAAAATTATTATTAAGATTTGTTCGTTTAAATGAGACTTACTTATAATAATGGATTATTATTGAAACCAACTTATAATCATATCTATATAAATCTATATCTGAAAATAAGACTAACTTATAATAATGGATTATTAATGAACATTTGTTCATTTAAATAAGATAAATTTCTAATAAAATAATATTATTAAGACCAACTTATAATCATATTTATAATAATCAACATCTTACAAATTTGACCAACCAATAATAAAAGATTATTATGAACATTTGTTCATTCAAATGAGACAAACTTTTAATAAAATATTATTATTGAGACCAACTTATAATCGTATTTATAAAAGGATATATCTTACAATTAGATCAATTTATAATACAAAAATATTATGATTATTTATTCCGAAAGGTATGAATATGTGAGTATGTACAAAATTGTATATATTATAGATGTATATATATTTAATTAAATTAAATGAGATTAATGTGACTATGTGAGTACGTATAAAGTTATATAAAAAATATTATCAATTCATTACTTTGATTAACTAAAATAATTTACCATGTATATTGTAAAATATGTCAACTACAAATATTAATACAAAACTACATAATGATTAAGAGTAACTAAGTACATTATTAATTCATCACTTTGTCTAACTCAAATATTTTCCCATTTAATATTATTTTAAATATAAATATTAGTACATAATTGTAATATACAATCTTTATTTATCCTTCCTAAAACAAATACATTTAAAATTATAATAAAATTTTTTAATAGCCGGATATCCGGGAATATATAGTGATCCGGGACTATCCGGATATCCGGCGATCCAGAGCTATCCGGATATCTGGTGACCCGAGACGATCCGATGATCCACGGATATCCGGTGATCCGTGAGTATCCGGATATCCGGGATTATCCGGATATCCGTTTTTTTATCCGGGTATCCGCGGATATCCGGATGCCTAAAACCCTGATCCGTATCCGATCCGATGATCCGGGAAAATCTCCCGGATCGGATCGGATTTGGACCGGATCAAAACGGGTGGTAAAATATCAGGTTTTTCCGGATCGGGTCGACGGATTTTTCGGACCGGACCGGCGGATCGGATTGGTTTTGCCCACCCCTACCATACGTGGCCATGCCTTGGGAAACCAAGGATCCTAGAGGCATCATGTGGACATCCCAGTTTACGGTATCCGACCTGCACAACTGTAACACCCCAAATCCGCGGGACTCGGGATGCTACGGGTTGGGACCTCACAATGGGTCCCGACCCTTAGCTTGACAACAATTTCACCGGATCTTGCAACAAGGCACAAATAAAAGGCAAAACCGAAATACAATTTTATGCAATGCAATGAAAGGAAACCCGAAAGAAAACAACAAAAGACTTCAGCCGATAAGAAACATCAAGGGTCAAATGCCACCACGGGATATACAATATACATGAATAATATACAACTTGACTCTAACAAAACCCACTCCTAAAATGTACGGAACCCCGGCTGCCCACTCTTCCGGATCTCTCGGCCGCAATCCTAACCTGCAAGGCAATCTACAACAATCGGTATAAAACCGTTAGCTAATATTCGAAGCATTAGAATCAAGGTGAAAGGCACAAACACAAGTAAATCAACATAACACACAATGTACACCAAATCACACAAGTCCGGTTTATTATCTTTTTATTATTAAGTCGTATCCCGTTCTAATTCAACTTCTTTTGTGACACGAGAATCTCCCGAAACTCGCCTCGTTCCCCATTTACGGCATGGAACGGTGGATGCCTCCGACCGTCTAACCACACGGGCTAGTCGCCAAGAACCTCCTAGCTCTACGCAAGAGCTAGGCAGTGATGTCACCGCCTGTTATCATACACTTGGGCCGTATAGTATAAAGGTCGGTGGTCCTATTTCCGGTTTAGTTGTTATAAACAATAAAGAATAAACACACACCACCAAACACACATCAATGCTAATACAAGGAATACGAGCTAAGTAAGTCCGGAGACTTACCTCGTCACCACACTCAACTCACAACACTCTCGCTTCCTTAGGGAGGAAGCCCGTAACCTGCTCACAAGAAGATATCTATATCAACAACAACCCACTCACAATAGAAGTCTTAGACTTCTATACAAATGATCTACGCAAGACCATTTGACTCTCAATTCTAGGACCGCATCCTAGAATCTCTCATGCTCACATCACACTCAAAACAAGCTAGAAGTCCTAAGACTTCTAAACCCCTGGATCTTGCAAGATCATAACTCACAACGCAACTAGGATAAGCCAAACCTAACTCCAAAATCCACAAGATCATACAACCCCACCTCGAGCCTCCAAACGCTCACAAGATCAACCATATAACTTAAAGTCTTATAACAACCTCACAAGATAACCAACACCTCAAGCATATAAGCAACATCAATACATTAAACAATATCGAATCCTCGAAACTCACCTAAGGTTCAAAGCCACTACTTGGCATTAACTCTAAGTTATGCTAGATCCAACCTAGCATGATACTAATACTAAACATAACTGAATCGAGGGGAAAGAATACTCACGCGATGTCAAAAGACGGAAGTCATTCAACGGATGTCGACTTGGACTCGTTAGGCCTTTATCGGGGCACTTCCGAACCTAGCACCAAACTAAACAAATTTAGCATAACGCTAAATTTGGACATACTACATAGTATATATAAACTATAAGAATAACCCCTATGATTCAAATCCGAGATTAAAAATCTTAAAAATACTTTTCAGGCATTTTATACAATTTAAGAACTTGGTCATAATCCGCAAATAAATCTTCGGGCCATAAATCCGAAATAAATCCAACAAAGGGAATAATTGATAATATATATAAAAATATAAATATCCCCTTAATTAAAATCCAAGGTTAGAAACCGCTAACACATTTTCCGGGGCAATTCATACAATTTCATAAATATGGGTCATAATTTGCAATTGGATTTTCTGGGCCAAAACTGTAATTAATTCTGCAGGGATATATTTGCAACTTCTAAAAATTAGGGTCAGTACTGCAATTTAAAAGTAGTGGGCACAATGCGTAATTATACCAAAATAGAGGGACTGAATTAAATAACCCTATTTAGGGTTCTTCTTCCTCGCAAGATGCAACAGAGGCCCGATAGAAGGTGAGGCGGCGGCTAGCAGTGGCAGCGAAGGAGGGCGGTGCAGGGGCTCTGGCGGCGAGATTGGTTGCGGCTCCAACCAGGTCTCCGGTGGTGTGGCGGTGGCAGCAAGGAGGCGGCGTCTCCGGGGGTTGCAAACAGGAAGAGGAAAGTGAGGGTTATTCTGGCGTTGGCTCGATCCAGCGTATGGGGTTACAGGGCGGCATCAAGGCGTTGGCCATTCCCGACGTGCTCTCCGGTGGCTGGAAGTCCGAAGAGACTCGAAGGAGTTGCAGTAAACAGAGGGGAAAGTAGCGGAGCTGCTAGGTTGCTCCTGGGCTGCAGAGCTGGTCTATGGTGGCACGCTATTGCAATTTCAGCTTGCTGCAAAGGACAGAGGAGAGGGTTGTTCGGGTCTGTCTGATGTTGGTGGTGCAGAGACAGAGGGTTGATGAGGCTGCGGAGATGGACAACTGTAGGTCGAAGGCGGCCGTAGACTGGCTCATGAGGAGAGGAGCTCGAGGGCTCCGGCGTTGGCTTGTTATCCGGAGAGGCAAGAGAATAAAGGCATCAGGTGAGAGTTGAACCAGCTGAGAGGGAGGTTGTGTTACAGGGAGAGATGGGAGAAACAGAGGGAGAGAGAGAGCTTGTGAGAAGTGAGAGGGGCTGTTGCTAGGGGTCATCATCCGAAGGGGGAGGTCGAGGGGTCGCTGGGGGTCAGCAGGCGCAAAGGGCGAAGGGTCGGCCTAGCCTGGCTGGGAGGCTGCTGCAGTTCTCACCAACCGCAAGCGAGGCAGCAGAACAAGACAAGGAAAAAAAAAGAAAAAGAAAAGGAGAGAAAGAAAAAGAAAAAGAAAAGAGAATTTAAAATAAACAAATAATAAAAAGAAACAAAAGAATACGATATATACTCGATTTAAATATACCGGATCCGAAACCTTTCCGAACTTTTCCGTAAAATTATTTTGCGGAAAATATATAAATCAAATTTATGTAATAGTATGATTGCCGATATAGAAATCGTTCTCGTAAAATATGTACGAGATTAAAATAATAATTTAAAACCAGATTATATATCAATGTGAAATATACCGATAGATACATATATACTCAAAAAAACATTTTATGCTATTAAAATATCGATAAAAGCCGTAAGGAATAAAATCGCAGGCGCGCCAAAATTTGGGGCGTTACATTACATCCCCCTAAAAACAAGTGGGCTAATTAGGTAAGTAGGCTTTTTTTTTTTTATTGTAGACTAAGTAGGCTTTTATTAGTTTTCCAATTAGTAAATATACCCCTCCCATATTTTTTTACCCTCCAACCCTAATTTTTCCTGAGCCGCTTCTCTCACCTTACGACTTTTCCTCAACCTTCACTCTCTTCACTCACCTCCCCTTTCTCGTATGAGTTTTCTACCAGCAAATCCCCCGTCGCTGCCCTGTCTTCGCTCCGTTAACGCCAGGCCAGAGGAGGTGCGGCCCGCCGTTGTTGTCGTCGCGCCACCAAGGAGTAGTTGAGACCAGTGCGGACCTGCAGTCACGATTTGGAGGTCGCCCGTCTCTTTTGCCGTGGCCGCCGTCCACTACTGGTTCCATCTCTAGATCTACCGCCTAGGTCCGCCAGTCTTCCCGCTTTGATTCGCCGTTGACTCGCCTTCTCTCCATACTCTCCAGGTCTTATTCTTCTATCTCCTTACGCACTCGCAACTGTCTAGATCTAGATCCTAGTTGACTATTTTGTGGTTTCCTGTCGCATCTCTCATGAAATTCACGCATTTTATTGATGGTCAAGGGAGGAAAATCGACCATGGCTACTAGTGCGTGCCCTTTTTGTTGGCTCATACTAGAAAATTTTTCTGGTATACTCAGTGTATGCAATGTTTCAGTTCCAATACTCTGATTCACAAGCTCCGCTGTAAGACTGTCTCTGGATAGATTTGGCAACTACTCCTCCCCCTGGACACTTACATTACTCGCTTCACGATTAGTTTCCTGAGTTTGGTTTCCTGAGTTTGTTTTCAAGTATTGGAAGCTTGCTTAATAAATGCATCAAGAGAGTTTTGGTATATCTCTCTCTAAATCTTCATTCTTTGGTTGATTTGTTTTTCATCATTGTTAACATGCTACAGAGTTGTGTACATATGAAAACTCAGGAAACCAAACTTCCAATACTTGAAAATAAACTATGTTGCTTTGATAGATAATACAAGACCCATGTAAGTAAGGGGAATGAACATAATTTAACTTAGCCTTGAGGAGTTAGAAGGAAAGGCAATTGATCCAATAATGGTAGACTAATATACTGTCCAGTGAGTATTTGTAAAGCAACATGTTGATTCGTTGCCTTGTGTAATGTATTCTATCTATTTTTACATCAAAAAACAAACTGGAAGAAGAAAGGACGATCATTCTACAACAACAGGCTCTTTTTGTTGTGCTCTTCACTTTTCTGGCATGTATTATATACACCATTTTGCACCAGCTTCTACATGGTTACATTTTAGACCCAATGCTACATATTTGTGTATTTGTGTAATACCATCATAGGTCTTGGTATCTTATATTTGAAGATGAAAAGTGTAATAGCATGTTTTTGCTGCTTTGCTTATACTCTTTTTTTTTTCCAGCTACATTAGTGAGGATGGAAAGCAGCTGATTTTAGGCAATTATATGGATAACTTCTGTTTTTAGTGGGATTTTTTTTTTACTGTTTGAGTCCATTGAAGTCTGTTGTAAAATTTGAATATTAAAGCTTTATGAATTGGATGAATAAATTCACTCTTGAAACACACCTTAATTTCTGGTATGAGTTTTCATGCTAGAAAATTCTGGTATGAATTTTTGTACCAAAAAACTCATACCAGAATTATCTAGTATGAAATTCATACCAGAAAACTCATACCGGAAATTCTGGTATGAGTATGAACTTCTAGTATGTACTTCTGGTATGTACTTCTGAACTTCTGGTATGAAATTTCTGGTATGAGAAATTCTGGTATGAGAAATTCTGGTATGAAATTTCTGGTATGAGAAATTCTGGTATGAAAAATTCTGGTATGAGAAATTCTGGTATGAGAAATTCCGGAATGAGAAATTTAGTCCAGAAAATAAAAAAGAAAATAATAAAAAATAAATAAAAAAAGGCAAGAAAGATAATAAATAAAAAACAAAGTTAGTAATTAAAAATTAAAACTTATACTTATATAACAAATAACAAACATCATTTATTTCTTTCTAAATAGAAGGGTTAATAATTTTTACCTACTATTAAATGAAAGTGGTAAAAAATTTGGGGTACACTTTCTTAAATAAAAACTTAAAAAAGCCTAGTATGTCAAATTCTCCCAAAACAAGTTTCGTCCCGAAACTTGCAATACGCCAAACTTCCCGCTTCCTAAGGCCGAGGTATGAACTCTCACACTAAGAACGCTTAGACTATGTAATCTTCACATATAAACTACTCGAACTACCATTGCAAGATATATCAAAACATATAGCACATTCCCGCACATGGCAAAAACTACATATAACTTCACACATGCACATAACTCAACCAAGAGATGCTATCATTTGTCTCCTAAGTAGCCTCATTAGTTCCTTGTCTACCACTTGATCATCATGATTGACAACATGTCTTGATTCATGTATACACTATCTCGATTGATACACCTGAAACACCGGGTGAACAACCTCTACTCTCAATGGCCACGTCAACCGGTAAACCACTTTCCCAACTCAAGCTAGGATCTCAAGAAGATCTGATATATCGGAACTCAACTTCTTCCTCGGGTCTTTCTCAATGTAGCGCTCTCATTCTGTTTCTCTTTGATTGTCTCTAACAAAGAAGATCAAACTTCTAATTTACACATTTGGCTTGGTTCTGGTCAAACCAAGTTTCGATTATATGTTTTCTCAATTCTTGTCGCAATTCCAAGTAGCGAAGGAAGTACCTTACCTCACCGCTTCTACTAACGATACTAGTATGCTATTACTTTTACATCGCTCCTCAATACCTAATCAAGATCTTTCCTTGGAGAATCACTTGTCCACTTCAAACCCATAACACATCAAGGTAAATTGAAACGGTTTCACCAATAAATCCCCTCTTAACTCTCAACAACTCTATTGTCAATTCTTTGTCCCATTCAATACTTCATTATCATCAGTAGTAGGCTACCATAATTGTTGTTATACAACTCTCTTCACATATTTGGTAGAGCTCAGCACACCTAAGAAAACTTGTAACTTTTTTCACATCTTTCGAGGTTTGTCATCCTGAGACAACTTGTCATACAACTTCTCTCTTCTTCGAGAGTTGAGCAAAATATCTTATCCATGGTACTAGTAAGCCTGTGTAGAATCACTACAACTCGTAGTAAACATGGTTTGTCCCGGAATGCCATATTTGCAATATCCTAGTCTCCAATTCTCAATTGGTGACAATCAGACCTTAAATCAGTTTTAGAAGAGACTACCGACCCTTGCCACCGATCGAGTAGATCATCTATCTGCGGTGAGGGATATCTGTTCTTCACTGTTATCTTGTTCGGCTCACTGTAACCGATGTACAAACGGAGGTAACCATCTCTCTTTTCGCAAACTGGTGTTCTCCATAACAACTTCAAATCAAGAGTTTAAGATATACCTCAACATGAACTTCAAATCAAGAGTTCACGATATATTCTAACATGAACTTCAAATCAAGAGTTCACGATATGTTCCAACATGAACTTCAAATAAAGCTTAAGGGTAAAATCCACCTTCTGATGCATTGGAATCCGATCTATTGCGGGTTCCATCTTTTCTCTACCCATCTCATATTGTAATGACCGGTACAACCTGGTCCCAACACTTCACAAGTGGTCCACCCTGATCTGTTAGGGTGTTGTCATTCAATACGTGTACATTCCATCCGTAGCTACACTGCTCACCGTCCCCTTTCCAAGATCCTTCATCTCCAGAACTCGAGAGACTTGCTCGAGTCTTCCGACTCTTGAAGCCTTGGTTAAGCAGTAGTTCAGTTTAATCCCCCTTTTCACCTCAAGGGAAAGGCGATAATAACATCTCTTGACTCCACACATATGTTCAATCACAAAGGTACTTACTACAAGACTTAATCATGCCTCAGAACAAAATGACATAAACCTTTTTGCTTTCCATGACATCCCAACAGATGAGAGGAGCTTTTCATATTCTACATAAGCTTGCATCATTCCTTCGAGTAGGTTTAGAACTTACGTCATTTCCTTAAGTAACGCCAATCCGACCGTAGAGGTTCTAACCTCAATCTTTCATATACTTCTCGTACATCTAATAGCGACAACAACTTCAAAACTTCAGTCTTCTCTTACTCTTGCTAGTCACCTTAAGCGTCTCTTGGTATTCCATTAACAATCTTCACAACCGTATCAGTATATCCCATGGAGAACGCTAGGCGAATTTTCCTCCAACCACAATCACTCAAAGATCCACTCATTACTTTGTCAAACGCTAACATCATAACTCTAAGCTCGCAACGTTGCCCTTATCCAGATCCTCTCTTTCACGCCATAGCCACCCTGACTCTTTTATGTGAGTCTAGAAACTTGACTTATCTCTCACCCGCGGTAACATATCATCCGTTTCATACCATGCATCCTCTATATACTCCCGTTTACGTACCACCTCCATGAAACTTTACCTTCTTCTTGATTCACTGCTTCCCCTTTACCGTGGTCGGACTTTAAAACCTCTAGTTCGTGTCGTTCTCCCATATGCCAATTCCATGACCTACAAAGGTCGCATAAGGTTATCCAAATCCTTTTGTATGTCCATAATCTTGTTTACTCATCCCCTTCTACACTCACCAATAGACAACCCGCACCTGTGCGTTCTCAGTTGTCACCGATTAACTTGTATCTGACCTTCTCCGAAGTCAGCGACTTATTATTCTACTACACTTCTCATGTTACCATTCTCATGAAGGCTACCCTCCTCGGGGAACTTTATCTTAAACTCCGTTAGTTCTTTCTTCATTCCATGTTTCCTCTTCTTTATAAGGTAACTATATCTTCTTGGCTTTGTTGTTTCATATAACTCCTTTCATAGACTTAACCATTCTTCCTTGATGTTTTTCAAGAGCACCTTCCAAAATATTATAACCTTAGCTATCATCCCATCGCGTTCCTCTTGGTTGATATCTTAAATCTCTCGACCAAAGCTCTTCGTTTCATCTTTCATCTTCTTGGGGTCATCATTATACGCACTTCCTCCTTCTTGACGTTTCTTAGTCTTATCATCATAATGGAAATCGGTCAACTCCACGTGAATCCCCACCATGCCCTTCTTCTCATAACTCTAGAAATGTTGAAACCTTACTTTTTTGGTACCTCGTAAGCTTAACTTACAGTAACTTACATCTTTCACACATAGTTCGATCACTTTTCTCATCTTGACTCCAAAGCTCAGGAGCGTCTAAAGAAAGCTTCACTTCTCAATGGAACGTCACCTTTAACCTTGTTAGAATGTATCCATCTCCTCCCCGATTCACATCTTTAGTTGTCTACGCGTCTTCTTGAAGAACTTAAGTTCGTTATCTCTCTTGGTCTCGTCGTCTTTCTAAACGTGACTTCTTTGTAACCACTTCTACACCTTTGTGTTACTCCTTTTTCTTGTATGTTCCCCATCTCAATTTCTCTTAAGTTGTCTTGAGTTTTTCTTTTACTTGGTTGTCCTTCGTTTACATCATCTCTAATCCTCCTCTTCGACATCCTCTTAAAGGAGTATAAGAACTCCAAGGTGTTTGGTAGCACGAAATGCCCAACTTGATCTTGAGCATATTCGTCCTCGTATGTACACTATCCTATGTAAAACGACGTCGTCCAAGGGCGACGATATCATAATAGCATCTCAACTAAAAGGTCATATATCTCCATATGCTACTATATATAATAGGAATACATATACATAACTATATAAATCCTAAGTCCATATTACTACTATTATGCCAAATCCAAAAATTACATTACAACAATACAAGGTTCAAAAGCTAATAAGATCCTATCATACCACATATATAAGCATATATCAATATAAGGTCATGCCACTACTATTCATAACAAGTCCATCATACATGGGTACAATCCACAAGGATGCCTATCAACTCCATCATGCATAACTACAATCCACATATAGTATACATATCTACATATATACATATATATCAAGTCCAAAAAAACTAAGCTGCCGAGATCCGCAGAAGGAGTGGTGGTCCGTACATTCTACCCCGACTCATGCATGCGATTTTGAAAACAAAAACTCAGAACCCGTGGGGTTCTGTTTATTCCTTATTCGGCCTTTAGAAGATTGCGAGTGTCATTGTTGTCAACCTAGGGCTCTGATACCATTTTTGTAACACCCCAAATCCGCGGGACTCGGGATGCTACGGGTTGGGACCTCACAATGGGTCCCGACCCTTAGCTTGACAACAATTTCACCGGATCTTGCAACAAGGCACAAATAAAAGGCAAAACCGAAATACAATTTTATGCAATGCAATGAAAGGAAACCCGAAAGAAAACAACAAAAGACTTCAGCCGATAAGAAACATCAAGGGTCAAATGCCACCACGGGATATACAATATACATGAATAATATATAACTTGACTCTAACAAAACCCACTCCTAAAATGTACGGAACCCCGGCTGCCCACTCTTCCGGATCTCTCGGCTGCAATCCTAACCTGCAAGGCAATCTACAACAATCGGTATAAAACCGTTAGCTAATATTCGAAGCATTAGAATCAAGGTGAAAGGCACAAACACAAGTAAATCAACATAACACACAATGTACACCAAATCACACAAGTCCGGTTTATTATCTTTTTATTATTAAGTCGTATCCCGTTCTAATTCAACTTCTTTTGTGACACGAGAATCTCCCGAAACTCGCCTCGTTCCCCATTTACGGCATGGAACGGTGGATGCCTCCGACCGTCTAACCACACGGGCTAGTCGCCAAGAACCTCCTAGCTCTACGCAAGAGCTAGGCAGTGATGTCACCGCCTGTTATCATACACTTGGGCCGTATAGTATAAAGGTCGGTGGTCCTATTTCCGGTTTAGTTGTTATAAACAATAAAGAATAAACACACACCACCAAACACACATCAATGCTAATACAAGGAATACGAGCTAAGTAAGTCCGGAGACTTACCTCGTCACCACACTCAACTCACAACACTCTCGCTTCCTTAGGGAGGAAGCCCGTAACCTGCTCACAAGAAGATATCTATATCAACAACAACCCACTCACAATAGAAGTCTTAGACTTCTATACAAATGATCTACGCAAGACCATTTGACTCTCAATTCTAGGACCGCGTCCTAGAATCTCTCATGCTCACATCACACTCAACACAAGCTAGAAGTCCTAAGACTTCTAAACCCCTGGATCTTGCAAGATCATAACTCACAACGCAACTAGGATAAGCCAAACCTAACTCCAAAATCCACAAGATCATACAACCCCACCTCGAGCCTCCAAACGCTCACAAGATCAACCATATAACTTAAAGTCTTATAACAACCTCACAAGATAACCAACACCTCAAGCATAGAAGCAACATCAATACATTAAACAATATCGAATCCTCGAAACTCACCTAAGGTTCAAAGCCACTACTTGGCATTAACTCTAAGTAATGCTAGATCCAACCTAGCATGATACTAATACTAAACATAACTAAATCGAGGGGAAAGAATACTCACGCGATGTCAAAAGACGGAAGTCGTTCAACGGATGTCGACTTGGACTCGTTAGGCCTTTATCGGGGCACTTCCGAACCTAGCACCAAACTAAACAAATTTAGCATAACGCTAAATTTGGACATACTACATAGTATATATAAACTATAAGAATAACCCCTGTGATTCAAATCCGAGATTAAAAATCTTAAAAACACTTTTCAGGCATTTTATACAATTTAAGAACTTGGTCATAATCCGCAAATAAATCTTCGGGCCATAAATCCGAAATAAATCCAACAAAGGGAATAATTGATAATATATATAAATATAAAAATATCCCCTTAATTAAAATCCAAGGTTAGAAACCGCTAACACATTTTCCGGGGCAATTCATACAATTTCATAAATATGGGTCATAATTTGCAATTGGATTTTCTGGGCCAAAACTGTAATTAATTCTGCAGGGATATATTTGCAACTTCTAAAAATTAGGGTCAGTACTGCAATTTAAAAGCAGTGGGCACAATGCGTAATTATACCAAAATAGAGGGGCTGAATTAAATAACCCTATTTAGGGTTCTTCTTCCTCGCAAGATGCAACAGAGGCACGATAGAAGGTGAGGCGGCGGCTAGCAGTGGCAGCGAAGGAGGGCGGTGCAGGGGCTCCGGCGGCGAGATTGGTTGCGGCTCCAACCAGGTCTCCGGTGGTGTGGCGGTGGCAGCAAGGAGGCGGCGTCTCCGGGGGTTGCAAACAGGAAGAGGAAAGTGAGGGTTATTCTGGCGTTGGCTCGATCCAGCGTATGGGGTTATAGGGCGGCATCAAGGCGTTGGCCATTCCCAACGTGCTCTCCGGTGGCTGGAAGTCCGAAGAGACTCGAAGGAGTTGTAGTAAACAGAGGGGAAAGTAGCGGAGCTGCTAGGTTGCTCCTGGGCTGCAGAGCTGGTCCATGGTGGCACGCTATTGCAATTTCGGCTTGCTGCAAAGGACAGATGAGAGGGTTGTTCGGGTCTGTCTGATGTTGGTGGTGCAGAGACAGAGGGTTGATGAGGCTGCGGAGATGGACAACTGTAGGTCGAAGGCGGCTATAGACTGGCTCATGAGGAGAGGAGCTCGAGGGCTCCGGCGTTGGCTTGTTGTCCGGAGAGGCAAGAGAATGAAGGCATCAGGTGAGAGTCGAACCAGCTGAGAGGGAGGTTGTGTTACAGGGAGAGATGGGAGAAACAGAGGGGGAGAGAGAGCTTGTGAGAAGTGAGAGGGGTTGTTGCTAGGGGTCATCATCCGAAGGGGGAGGTCGAGGGGTCGCTGGGGGTCAGCAGGCACAAAGGACGAAGGGTCGGCCTAGCCTGGCTGGGAGGCTGCTGCAGTTCTCACCAACCGCAAGCGAGGCAGCAGAACAAGCCAAGGAAAAAAAAAGAAAATGAAAAGGAGAGAAAGAAAAAGAAAAAGAAAAGAGAATTTAAAATAAATAAATAACAAAAAGAAACAAAAGAATACGATATATACTCGATTTAAATATATCGGATCCGAAACCTTTCCGAACTTTTCCGTAAAATTATTTTGCGGAAAATATATAAATCAAATTTATGTAATAGTATGATTGCCGATATAGAAATCGTTCTCGTAAAATATGTACGAGATTAAAATAATAATTTAAACCAGATTATTTATCAATGTTAAATATACCGATAGATACATATATACTCGAAAAAACATTTTTTGCTATTAAAATATCGATAAAAGCCGTAAGGAATAAAATTGCAGGCGCGCCAAAATTTGGGGCATTACAACAACTGGCACGATATATGGGATCCCCTCGTCAAGGAGGCGGTGAGACTTAATGAGATAAGGACATATGATGAGGATGATGAGGGAGGCGCTCCTATGGACACTAGGACGGACATTGTTGGTTTGAGTGCCCCGGTGATTGAGCTCATGGATGATGCAGCGACTGATGATGACCAGCTATGACAAATGCCTCCGCAGCAGCAGGCACGCCATCAGCGCCGCTGTCTTGATCCCGAGGCCCACCGGAGGATTGACGACCTTACTCGTCAGATGGAGGAGTCTTTCAGTGATTTGCGCACTGATTTGGATAGATGCCTCGATGCTCAGACTAGAGAGATTGGTGCTATGAGACGCAAGACATAGGAGAGCCACCACTACCAGCGTCAGATGATGGAGCTACAGTTTCAGCTTCTGATGGGTCATCCATTCGATCCATCATTATACCCATTCCATCCTCCTCCTCCTCCGGATGCATGATCGAGCCTTCCACGGAGATGCTACTACTTTAGTTTCTCTTCTTATTTTTAGGATCTACTTTGACATTGATAGTGTTTTTCTCTCGATTTCTTATACCCATCGCGACGATGTGCCCTAAGTATGGGATGCTTTGAGATATTTGGTTTGTAATAACCGACTTATGTGCTTATGACTATTTCTAATGCTTCTATTATGTGCTTAGAGGCTATATTGTACATTACATGCATTGCAGCAGGATTTTTCTTCGAAAAAACGTACAAAACTGGCTTTAAAAAAAATCGACTCGACCAAAATGACTTATGGCCAAACGAGGTGACCGTAACAGGAGCTTACCTCGGTCTAGTATCTCGTTTACTAATAAGCATCTTGACCGAGAGGGGTTTCAAAAACGTGAAGTTTCAAAAAACTTTTGTGCTTCTGAGATGGATACGATCCCAATGATGAAAATTGTTTGCTAATTAGTTTTTATGATCTTTATGTGTTTGAAATGATTTATGATATATCTAAGGTTTGAATGCTTTGTTTGAAATTTGAGCATGTTTAGTAAGTTGTTTTATCCAAAACATGTTGAATTTGAAGGTTCATATTGCGTTATGAGTTCTCTCACATCCTTATTGGAATGATTGGCAATTCGTTGTTCTTTCTTCCTCTTCTTGATCATGCTTTTAGCCCTTCATTGATATATGTTGTCTTCATTTACCTATCCGGGAATTTGGAACCAAGAAAGTGAAAAAGCAAGTGAAAGACGATGTTGAAAGGAGAAGAAGTGTTAGAAAACAATAGGTTTGGGGACGTTAGTCACGAGGATGAGTAACTCGGCACCATTCACATAGCTGGGTGTTTGTGTCTTGTCAAAGTCCGGAACATTGATTGATAGTCCTAACGGGTCATGGTATGTGCATCAAGGTTTGAGGCATCTCGAGAAATTGAGATTAGCTGATCTCCAAGGCTTCGGTTATTGTTCACCTTTGTACATGTTCTCAAAAAGTGAAAAAATAAATATGCCGAAAAGAAGCAAGAAAATCTTGTTGATGAAGTGAAAGTTCAAAGTTGTGAAGTTCTTATCCTTTTACCGGATTTAGCACCACAATACCCTTTATACAAGTTCGCTCAAAAGTGTGTGCGTCAAAGTCTTAAATTTATATCTAGAACTCAAAGCAAAGCGAACCCGCAGTGTACGGATCGGCTGTAGCAAGGTAAGAAATTCCAGAGTCGAAATCAGGGATTTGGTGAGAATAAATTCGAATTCAATTATCTAGCAAAATGCAAAAGCTTTTGTGATTAATAAAGGGGAAAATGATTCCAAGGATTCAAATATCCGATTGCGGCTTTCGATTCAAGACACTTATAATGGATATAAGACAGAGTTTATATTGCCAAGATTATGTGTTCAAAGGTAGATATCGTACGGTGAAGTTCCGAAACCTATTTGTCTAATCCAAAGGTTCTCTCTATAAGGGTTGTTGAGGCTGCAATATAGAAAGATCTAAGAACAAGAATTATGTTCAAACTAACTACCTAAAATCCCAGCATATGACTCTCCAAGGTAAAGAATAGAAAGCACACTTAAAATCTTAATAAAGGATGTTGAGTCTCTCTATTACCCAAATCTTGTAATCTTAATCTATTAAATGTAGAATCAAGGTTGAAGTCTCTTCATACACTCAATTAGAGATTAAAAAGGTTAAGCAAGGTTGGGATTTGGGCAAGGATTAACTTTGGTTAAAGATTAATTCAATTAAAGATCGTCAGGGGATTAAATCGTGTTGTTCATAAATAAATCGGACGATTTATTCAAGAACAAGTCGATTTTCCTGTTGTCGCAAAGCTAAAATCTAAACTCTCAGGGTCCAAATGTTTGAATGAGTTCAGTCTATCATCATCTAAGCCACAATCTTCAACTATTCTCCCCAGAATCACAATGGTTTTAGCCAACCATTTTCAAAATCAAATTAAAATTAAGATTGAGTGATATAATTTAAATAAACCCGAATCTTGAATAAAAACTCAATAACCTTCAAATCTGTAAACCAATCTCAAAACTAATCAATGTATCTCTCAATTAACTCAATATCGTGTTCAAAAACCATAAAGATCACAATGGAACAAAGAAGTCTCACAAATATGATCAAGATTGACTTCCCGGCAATATTGCTTCGATCCTTCTCCAAGAATCTTCAATCTCTCACTAACGTGTAAAGATTTCCCGCTGCGGCCTCCTCATTTTCGTTCCTATGGTTCCAACCTATAGTTTTTTGCTAATGGGCCGTTTGGCAAAACACCTCTCTAGTCTAAAAGTGATGGGCTTTGAGTCGTCTTTACCATTGGGCCGAAAATAGAGAAAATCGAACTAGTCGATTTACACACTAAACCGTCCGATTTGCAGAGGGAAAAATCGTCCGATTTATGTAGTAAATAGCAAGATTTTCTTCAACAGAGAATGCTCGTCTCTTGGCTTGTTTCTTTCCTCCCTTTATGCTTCTTTTACGCGACTCCTTTGCTCTTTGTGATTCCTCTAAGACTCCTTTAGCTTCCCTAATGACCTAAGATGCTCCTTGCCCCACTTATGCTTCCAAATCCACTCAATTTATCTATAATTCAACTGAAACTCGTGTAGACCTCTATTTCTGAAATATCATTGAATAAAACATAAAAGGTACACAAGTTCTCTCTAAATGCAAAGTAAATCGAGGCAAATCTCTACAATATGCATGATTATAATGGTATATAATTCATGTCATCAAAATACCTCATACTTGCCCCTTGCTTGTCCCCAAGAAAGACTCAAATTTAGAATACAAGATGTCATGGATTATATATGTACGAAAACTCAAAAACCTTTTATTTGATAGTGCTTCTTCTTATTGGATCACCCTCAAAGTGACATTTCAAGGCATAGGAAGGCAAGGCATGTATCAATGATAATAATAATATGGATTAACTTTCTTTTCTTTCTCAAAAACACGAATAAAAGACATGATAAAGATGTAGAGACAATTAAAATCAAACATGTCTAAGCCATGACGTCTTAAATACATACATAAAAGTCTCAAGGTCTTTTAATCAAAGAAGAGTCTAAGAAACGTGTTAAGGGAGGGAATTCTTTTAGGTAATTGTGGTGCTAATCCGGGAAAGAGGAACAACATAATACCTTCAAGAGTTTTACTTCACCACACATGCTTTGCATGTAAAAGCTTTGCTTTCTTTATAATTTACTTTTTGAGAGTATGGATAGAGGTGCACAATAACCGAAGCCTAGGAGATCGGCGTTTCTCAATTTCGAGATGCCTCAAACCCTTGATGCACATACCATATCCCGTTAGGACTTGTCGTTCAATCGGACATTGGCAAGACACAAACACCCGGCTATGTGAATGGTGCCGAGTGACTCATCCTCATGTTCAACGTCCCCAAACTTATGAATGCTACACTTTCACTTAACACATTTTTATTGGCCCTCCCACATCAAACATGCCTTTTTCAATCACTTATCCTAATTCCCGGATGGTAAAAGGAGGGTCACATATTTTATTGAGGAGCTAGCATGAACAAGATATGAATAGAGAAGAAGCGAATTGCCTTGGTCATTCTTATATGATGCAAAAGAACTTATAATATAGCTTTGACTATTGTTTCATTCTCTTATCAAAACGTCAAAATCATATAATTTATTCATGTGTTCAAGTAACAAAAGTAAGCTCATTCATGCTATGATTAAAATCTCAACATAACCAAGTCATCTTTTTGCCTATCCACATCACAATTCTCATCATAGAGGTCATTTCCATCATAAGAAGCACAAAAAAATTTTGAAAACTCATAGTATTTGAAAGAAAGCATGCAAATGCGAATGTCATAGTGGAAAGCAAGTAGTGCAAGAGTTATTACAAGCCAAATCATCAAAAGTAGTACAAAGTGCATAGAGTGCTAAGATGAAGTAAAAGAGATTGTATGTACCCCCACCCCATACTTAACATCCACATTGTCCCTAATGTGAAAAATCAAGCATAAGATGGAGAAAAATACTTACAATGTAAAAGGTGTGGAAGCTCAATCCTCGGTCGGTGGTGGCGGAGGCAGAGGATATGGATACATCGGTGCACTGGGATCATAGAAGTGGCCGAACTGATGGTAGTACATGTCTCTCATCTGGCCGTCATAGGAGAAGTGCCTAGCATCCGTCTCCTGCCGGTATTCCTTGAACTGAGTGTTCAAGGTGTTGTAGTCTGTATGGAGGGCCTGATAGTCGGTGCGGAGGCTCTGGAAGCTAGAGACTAAGTCTCTAAAATGGCGGGGAAGTCTACGTCCTCGTCCATGGCCTCCACCTTGGCTAGGGCCATGTGCAAAGGAGTGGCGAGGTGGCTGCATGTCGTCCTCTGTCTACTCAGTGCCTCGACTAGTCCGGTTGGGTCCTGCACCATGAGTGTCGGTGTCCATGGCATCCGTGGCGTGACCACTATAAGTGTCACTCTCGAACTCGAGCATGGTCCCCTGGTGTACTCCATCCTCATGATCCTCCTCATCCTCAGTGTCACCTGCATCATCATCATAATACAAAGGAGAAGCTATCTCCTCAAGCATTAGTATGAATGTCTCCTTCCAATTCCTCTTGTTCCGAATGGTGTATTCGGACTTCCAAACAATCTCGGATGGCTTCTTCTTTGGATCCTTTGCCCACGGGATGGGCACATGAAGGGTTCCTCTCCCTTGAGGAATCAAGACCTGTCTAGCAACCAATCTTTGTGATCCTAAGGGCTGGGCACTCTCAGCTAGGGTGCAACCCGAGAAATCTAACTCCAATGCCTTTGCCACATGAGTGACAAGGTCTCCAGCACAAATATCACCCGTTGCCTTATTGGCTATCTTTCCTAGATAGTCAGCAAGCATAGAGGTGATGTCGGGAATGGTGCTACATGTCATGCAATACAAGATAAAGAGCTCGTCAGCCTTGAGCTTCTGTGGGGTCTCCGTCCGTGCAAATAAGCACTCACTAAGGATCCTATGCACTACCTTAAAGGAGAGGTTATACATACTAGCCTCTTTCAAATTTCCGGGTCTCCACTTATCACGACCATACTCTCCCACTGAGATGGTCTCCCAAAAGGCACTAGCACTAACTCCTCTCGCAAATGTGCCTGCATCCGAGTAGGAAAAACCAAACAAATCCCCAAAGTCATCAATAGTCATAGTGTGGTTGTGGTTCATGAGGCGGAAAGAGACCGTCCTCTCTCTAGGATCATGCTCAAATGTACTAAGGAACTCTAGGGTGATTTCGGTGTATGCATCCTCCCTAATCAAAGCAAACGGTCTCAGCCCAACTCTATCTAACATCATATCCACATCCTCTCGAACAAACAAAGAGTCTAAATCGTCTAGCACAATGTATCGAGGAGGGGTGAAGGGGCAATCTAAGAGGCGTTCATATCTCTTCTTATGTTTGGATAGGGGAGGAGGGAGTTTTGGGATGGTTTGAGAAGGTGGTGGAGGGGCTTTGGAAGAAGATCCCTTCTTCTTTCCCGCATTTCGAGTAATTCTCTTCAAAGTCTCCATTTCTGCAACTAAAAATCGGGCTGTTCTTCAGAAAAATCGGACGATTTTCCTGGGTTGAGTCGATTTTTCTGTCGATTTCAACGATTCTCACAATTCTGTAAAGTTAGGACTAAACTATCACCACACACAGTCCCCTATAGTTGTTCCTAAGCAAACCCCTTAATCAATCGCAGCAAACAAACAACTTCTAGGTAAGAATCAAAATCGAACGAAAAAATTAGGTTTCGGAATGAAAAACCTGAATTCCGGATGGATGAGTCGATTGTCAAGCTTGTTGTTGCTAGATCCTTGTTCCTTGTTGAAAATGCTTCAGTTTAGGGCCAAGAATCGTTCAAAATGATTAAGGAATGAGGAAATGAGAAGGTGGGAGATTTTCGGTTCTTTGAAAGAAGGAAATCGGGAATGGAGGGTTTGTGGAATAAGAGAATCGAGTGTTTAAGGCTTTATATAGGCCGGAGATTTTACATAGAAAATCGGACGATTTATCTGGGTGATTTATTCGTCAGGCTGATTTTCTTTCCTTTTCTCAGCTCATGAAGAAAATCGGACGATTTATTCAGGGAGGGTCGATCTGGAAGGGTCAATTTTTCTTCCTGTTGCCAAAAATCGACTTGCTCTGTTCCTGAATCGAACGATTTGCTTTGTGTAACTCGATTTCCTTCCTTGTGTTTCTTGAAGATTGCAATTTGAACTAATTTATGCTCCCCTTCTTCATTGATTTCTCAAATTGGACCTAATTTCCTGCGATTATTGACACAAACAAACCAAGAGTGCATCGAGGAACAAACAAAAGCGAAAATAAAAGAAACAAAGCAACTAAACTAAGATAACTAAGTGATGAAAGAAGAAAAGAGTTATACTATCATGGGTTGCCTCCCAAAAAACGCTTGATTTATCGTCTTTAGTTGGACGGTGCATGGTTTTGTGTTCAATGGAGGAGGATAGGAGCTATCTCCTCAACCGGGGCTTCCGGTGTGTATTTCTTCAACCGTTAGCCATTAACTTTAAAATTTCCGCTTTGTTCACCCCATACTTCAACTGCACCATGGGGGAAAATTCATTTAATTACATAAGGTCTTGTTCAACGGGATTTAAGCTTACTTGGGAATAGTCGAAGCCTTGAGTTGAATAGAAGGATTGATCTCCTTCTTTCAGATCCTTTGGAATGATATGCTTATCATGCCAGCGCTTCATCCTTTCCTTGTAGATCTTTGCGTTCTCATACGCATTTAGCCGGATCTCATCCAGCTCGTTGATATCCAAAAGCCGCTTCTCTCCGGCTTTTTTCATGTCAAAGTTGAGCCACTTGATAGCCCAACATGCTTTATGCTCTAGCTCTACAGGAAGATGACAAGATTTACCATAAACGAGATTATATGGAGTCGTACCTATCGGTGTCTTAAAGGCAGTCTTGTACGCCCATAGTGCATCGTCAAGCTTCATTGACCAATCCTTCCTTGTTTTAGAGACATTTTTCTCTAAAATTCCCTTGATCTCTCTATTGAATATCTCAACTTGTCCGCTAGTTTGCGGATGGAATGGTGTAGCTATCTTATGGGTCACCCCATACTTAGCCAATAGAGTCTCAAATCGACGGGCTGTGAAATGCGTTCCTCCGTCACTAATGATGGTTCGGGGAGTTCCGAACCTTGGGAAGATCGTTCTATTGAAGAACTTCACCACTACCATTGTATCATTAGTAGGAGAAGCGATTGCCTCAACCCATCTTGAGACATAGTCTACGGCTAGAAGTATGTATTGGTTTCCACAAGAAGATGGGAAAGGTCCCATAAAGTCTACTCCCCATACATCAAAGATCTCTACTTCTTGTATGTTGTTGAGAGGCATCTCATTCCTCCTAGAGATATTACATGTCCTTTGACAAGCATCACAAGCAACAACATATTTTTGCACATCTTTGAATAGTGTAGGCCAAAAGAAACCGGAACGAAGTACCTTAGCACAAGTCTTGTGGGAACTAGCATGTCCTCCACATGGTAGAGAATGGCAATGGTGGATGACACTTTCCACCTCATCTTCTAGAATACATCTTCTGTATATGCCATCAGGACCTCTTTTGAATAGAAGAGGTTCGTTCCAATAGAAGTGCCGGACGTCCTTAAAGAACTTCTTTCTTTGAGCATACGAAAGTCTGGGGGGAATCTCCTGACAAACAAGGTAATTCACAATGTCAGCAAACCATGGATCATTATCTTTTGAGATGTGTTGAAGACACTCTTCAATCTCATGTAGTTGCTCGTCATGGAATGAGTCGCCTATAGGGAGTTCATCTATCTCGTCGGTGAGGCGTGGAAGACGACTAAGATGGTCAGCAACTGAGTTTTCCGAGCCCTTCTTGTCACGGATCTCCAAATCAAACTCTTGTAAGAGTAAGATCCATCTTAGAAGCCTTGGCTTCGCATCCTTCTTCGTGAACAAGTAGCGAATTGCTGAATGGTCTGTATAGAAAATCACATTCGCACCTACAAGATAGGAACGAAATTTTTCAAAAGCATAAACTACAGCTAGGAGTTCCTTTTCCGTAGTGGCATAGTTGGATTGAGCCTCGTCTAGCGTCTTGCTAGCATAATAGATGGCATGAGTGCGACCATCTTTCTTCTGTCCGAGTACGGCTCCTATAGCAACGTCGCTTGCGTCGCACATGACCTCGAAAGGAAGAGTCCAATCGGGTGGTTGGATGATTGGTGCTGAAATCAAAGCCTCTTTGATCCTGCAAAAAGCTTCTAAACAATCTTTCGAGAATTCGAAAGTTGCATCTTTCATTAAAAGATTAGTTAAGGGTTTTGAAATCTTAGAAAAATCCTTTATGAATCTCCTATAGAAGCCTACATGTCCTAGGAAGCTTCTAATTCCTTTCATAGAGGATGGAGGAGATAGCTTCTCAATAGTCTCTATCAACCTCTAATCTTCTATGTGATACTAGATGACCTAACACAATCCCTTCAGTGACCATGAAATGACACTTTTCCCAGTTTAAAACTAAGTTAGTATCCTCACATCTCTTAAGAACTAATAAAAGGTTAGAGAGACAGTTATCAAAGGAAGAACCATATACCGAAAAGTCATCCATGAATACTTCCATGATATTCTCTACATATTTTGAGAAGATTGCCATCATACACCTCTGAAAGGTGGCTGGAGCGTTGCATAAACCGAATGGCATCCTTCTATAAGCGAACGTACCCCAAGGGCACGTGAAGGTCGTCTTCTCTTGATCATCCGGGTGAATGGGAATCTGAAAGAAACCGCTATATCCATCTAGACAACAAAAGTAAGAGTGTTGGGCTAACCTTTCTAACATCTGATCAATAAAAGGAAGGGGAAAGTGATCCTTCCTAGCGGCCACGTTCAACTTACGGTAGTCGATGCACATTCTCCACCCCGTAAGTGTCCTTGTGGGAATAAGTTTGTTGTTTTTGTTGGCAACAACGGTAATGCCTCCTTTCTTTGGTACTACCTGTACTGGACTCACCCACTTGCTATCGGAAATAGGGAAGATGATACCTACATCAAGTAGCTTAAGGATTTCTTTCTTCACGACCTCTTTCATGACCGGATTTAACCGTCTTTGAGGTTGACGTGAAGGCTTGTAATCCTCTTCCATTATGATTTTATGCATACATAGAGAAGGTTTAATGCCTATCAAATCATCAATAGTATAGCCTAATGCTCTTCTATATTGCCTTAGAACATTCATAAGCTTCTCTAATTCATCATCATTCAGTTTCGCGCTAACTATAACTGGATATGTAGAGTAAGTGCCAAGGAATGCATACCTTAAGTGTGTAGGGAGGGGCTTCAATTCCAATGAAGGAGGTGATTTGATTGATGATTCATGACCTTCTAATGTCATGGTAGAAGCCTCTGAAGGTGGGGAAGGTGCACTATTAGAGTTGGGAACAACTACAGTCAAGTTTGTAGAAACCGGAGAATTCATCGCTAACGACCCCCTGTGAAGAAAATCGTCCGATTTTTAGGTCGATTTTTCTTCCTATTGTCAAAAATCGACTTGTCTTTTCAGAAATCGAGTGATTTATTTCGTGTAGGTCGATTTTTTTCACAGTTTCCGGGGTTAATTCTAACTCTTCAAATCCTGCTTTTGGTTCTTCCTTCACATCTTCTAATGCTTTTACATCATCGTCACAATCATGCTCTACTCCTTCCTCCATGATGCTCATACTAAGAACCTTTTGAAGTGGGTCTTTCATTAGGATTGAACTTACCACCTCTCTAGACTCTTCTTCATCAAAGATGTTAAAGACATCTTCTCTCAAGGCTGGCTCCTTGATTAAAGAGGAGAGTACGAACTCCACTTTCTCTTCACCTATATTGAAGGATAGCTATCCATTCTTGCAGTCTACCATGCATCCGGACGTTGCAAGGAATGGTCTTCCAAGAATGATGGGAACTGGATAATCTGCAGGGATGTCAAGAACGACAAAATCTATAGGAATGTAAAACTTACCGAGTTTTACAGGAATGTCTTCTATTATCCCAACTGGCTTAGTGGTGGAAAGATCGGCCATGTAAAGTGTTATCTTCACCGGTCTAGGCTCTCCTAGACCAACCGCCTTGCATAGAGCAAGTGGTATAATGCTCACGCTTGCTCCAAGGTCGCAAAGTGCATCATAAGTTACCTCTCCTAAGGTGATGGGTATGCAAAATGATCCCGGATCATGCAGCTTAGGTGGCATATTCTCTGTCATAGTCTTGATGAGTTCGGATGACTCCGTACTCATCTTAACTTCTCCAATGTCTTTCTAATTTCCTCTTGTTAGAGAGGATCTCCTTGAGAAATTTCTCATAAGCTGGCATACCTAAAATTGCATCCATAAAAGGTATATTAATATGCAGCTTACTCATAAGCTCAATAAACTTACCGAAGTGTTTATCTAAGCGTACCCGCGCTCTAGATTGAGGAAAAGGTAGAGGTGGTTTGTAGGCGGGAGGAGGAACATAGATATCTTCCTTCTCTTTTCCTTTCCCTTCTTCGATGGTGGTTTCAACTACTTTGGGTTGAGGATCGGTAGTTGTTACACCACTCCTAGTTGTGACTGCCATAACCCTTCCCTTTGGGTTATCTTCCGTCTTCCAGGAAAGTTTCCCTTGATCTCTTGGAACTTCTCCGGCTTTGCTAAACACTTGGTTTTCTAAAGCCTTGTGAGCTTTATCAACCGAAGTTATATAGCTCTCCAATCCTTGTAATTTCCCTAGGATCGTCTCCAGCATGGGATCGGACTTGTTTGATCTATTTGATGATTGTTCTTGGCTTTTCAAAGGAGTAGAAGAAGATGAAGGTGTTAAAGCTTTTTCAGCATGAGAATATGGATTACCTGGATTTTATTGATTGGATCTCCAATTGCTATTGTTGGAGTTCCTATTGTTGTTATTCCAGTTGTTGTTCCGGTTATTGTTCCGGTAATCATTCCTTTGATTGTTATCCCTTCCCATATAGTTGGCTTCCTGCTCCTTAGCCTTTTGAAGGCTCATTTTGATTACTTCCTTCAACTCTTTGATTTCATTGTTGAGGGAAAATATTTGTGTTTGAGAAGCATGGTTCAACTTAGCTCCCGGATCACCTTGATTCCGGCTGTTTGGGTCCACCTTTCGGTGGGAATACTTCTCAATCACCTGGGCTTGCTTCTCAATGAAGTCCCGAGCATCATCTTCTATCATGTCCATAAATGTGCCACAAGAGAGAGATTGTAGATTGAATTGTGTTTCCACATCCAATCCTTTATAGCAGATCTCCAATAATTCCAGCTTTGAAATGCCGTGGTGTGGGCAATCCAACAAGAGATCCTGAAACCTTTCCCAAGATTGAAACAAACTTTCGTTAGGCTTCATAGAAAAAGCATTTATCTTACCTCTCAATTCCGCCGTTTTGGATGGCGGGAAGAACTTGGTGAGGAATTCCAAAGATAGATCCTCCCATGTGGCTAGCTTTGCAGGTGGAAGTGTTTGGTACCAAGCTAGAGCTTTGTCCTTCAAAGAAAAGAAGAACGGTTTGATCTTGTAATTGCTCGTAGTAGCCTTCTTTGGCTTCATGGTCTCCATGAGAATCTCGAAATTCTGCAAGTGTTGATGTGGAGATTCAGCACTTGCTCCACCAAACTGACTTTGGCGAACCATGGTGATAACTTATGGTGTAAAGCTGAACTCCTGGATGTCCTCAGCTCCGAAATTCACACCTAGACGGCGTGGTTGCTGAATTGGATCCATCCGTTGCCCCAAAGTTCGGGGTTCATCGCCTTCATTAGCAACTCTCACATCCCCAGCTGGAATACGAGGAACAACCGGTGGTCTTGGGTTGTTACAAACAGGATGAATCACTCACTGGATTGATTTCCTCAAGTTCCGGCATGTCCGGATCGAGCTCCTCATCATCGGATGAATCGCTCCTAATGGACTTAGTTGGCTTCTTGACTTTCTTTTTCTTCCTAGATTCATTCAATTCCAACTGCATGTCCAACATCATAGCCTTGAGTTCATCAATTTGGAATTGATGACTTGTTTCAGCATCTACATGAGCTTTCTCAATCAACCTTAGTTGATGTTGAGTTTCATCCAACTCAGCCTGGATGTTTCTCTCGTTATTTTCAGCCATTTTCTTTTCCTTCAACTTCCTTCTTAAAGTTTTCTCCAATTCGGGATCGAAAGGAACTAGATCTTTAGTGGATCTAGTCTTTCGCATATACCTAAAGAACCTGCAAAGATCACTCAAGTAGACTAATCAAATCACAAGAGCAAGAGCTCTCAAGCTAGACAACCGAAAACCGAATTTGGTTGTTCGCTCCAAACGGTGTGTGCAAGCTTTAAATTTATAACCCTAGACTTAAGCTTAAAACAAGGATGCGAACCCGCAGTGTACGGGTCAATCGTAGTAAAAGCAAGAAAATTCCAGGGGTCGATCACAGGGACTCAGTGAAACAAAGTCAACACAGTATGCTACGTTAGTTCTAACCACAAGAGCGATTAACACAATCAAAGATGAATAAGATGTCAAATAAAGCAAGCATGTAATTCTAGGGATTAAAGCATCTAGTTGTGGTTCCAACTCAAGATCTATAGATAAGCGGACAAAGCTGAGATTTTTGCGTGGGGAAGGTGTTACTAAGTGGAGTAGATCACCGGGTAAGTCTCACTACACACTAATCCTAAACCGCAACTCCTATTACCGGGTAAGTCTCAAGGAATCAAGATAAAGAACTATAACCTCAAACTAACACACCATCTAAGGGAATAGAACCAACCTTTACCGGGTAAGTCTCAGGCTAACTCACAAAGATGGGATGAAAGCACACTCAAACCCCAATAAAGGATAAACCTTTATTACCTACACTTATGATCGTTAGTACACAAACTAAGGAATTACCGGGTAAGTCTCATCCTAAGCTTGCATTGAACCAGTAAGATGAAACAAGATCTTCACTGAGATCATATCCAGATAAGTAACACAAAATCGCTTTCGAAAACTCTCAGTTAACACACCTCGGTCGAGGTGTTCCTGGTTCAACCGAGGTGAAACACCTCGTTTGGCCAGAATCTCACCGGTCGAGGTCTCAAAAAAATGGGGTGTTTTTTAAAACCATTTTTTTTTTTCGGTTTCGACGTTTTTCTCAATCAAATAACCTGTAGGTATGCATGTAATATCAGATAATCATATAAAGGCAAATGAAGCATAAATATGAAAATATCCGATAAATATAATACATCAAAAGTAGTCGAATACATCACGTAGTCAAGTAGTCAAATAACAAACACCCCATACTTGAGACACACTGTCCCAGTGGGTATAATAAAAGTCTAAACAAGAGAACTCACCGAATATAGCTAAACTGCATGAAGGAGAAGAAACAGCTCCCAGAAATGACCATCTCGGTTGGCGAAGCACATCTCGGTCGAGGTGTTCTGACAGTACCCGAGATGTATCTCAGTAAAGCTCGTTTCCTCAACTTCTCGAAATTTTGTTCTTCCAGTGTAGCTCCTGAACTGTGATCCTTCCTTTTGGAATACCTAGTTGTTGTCTAGAGGAAAACAAAAACAAAGCAACTATTTAAACTAAACTAGAAAAGGGAGAAGAAAGCAATACCTTGGGTTGCCTCCCAAGAAGCGCTTGGTTTAAGGTCGCTAGCTGGACCATACGGCATGGGATTACTCAATGCACTTCGAATGTCGTGGAGTGCTCATCACATCCGTAAAAATCTTCCAAGAAGGTTCCGGTTCCTAACTTCACCGGCAAATGGTAAGATCTCCCACGTACAAGCTTGTACGGTTTGATTCTCACCGGAATCCTTCTAGCTTTCCTGCACTTCAATGGGACATAATCTAGCCTTGCGTCCCATCCTTTCCTGGATCGAGAAAATAGTTTCTCGAGAATCATAGCAGCTTCCCCATCTATAGCTTGGGGATGGTACAGGGTCCTGAGCATGCGAGGGACCCCATACTTGAACAAATAACACTTCGTTGCCTTAGCGGTGAAGCGTTTGCCAACTCCACTCCTCATGATCCGAGGAGCTTCTTCTTCCAACAATTTCAAGGAAGACTTCATCTTGATCTTTGGAGGTTCTTTCGGAAGAGACCTCCAACTCTCCGGTGCTTTCCTGAAAAATTCAGAAATTTTAATAGGGATTTCGAATGGAGCAAGAGAACTTACCTTGTAAAGTTCTCCAAAGCTCGGATCAGGTTTCATGTTAGGTTGATAACCAACACATGAAATCTCTCTCAACTCAGTTGATCTTTCTTCCACCTTGGTCACAATCTCAGTAATTTGACCAAGGTTCTTTGCATCTTCTGCTTCCAGTTTTGCAGATTCTTCCATCTCGGCCGAGATCTCTTCCACTTCGACCGAGGTCTCGACAGTTGGATCGAGATCTTCCACATCCTCCGCTTCCACAGAAGCTTCAGGAAAAACTTCCGGTTCGACCAAAGGAATGCTTGGAACGTGCAACACTTCCTTATGCTCCTCTTTCGGCTTAGCATAGAATAGGGTGCTTTCCTTGAGCTCCTCCACCTTCTTCATCAACTTCTCCAATCTTGATTCGAGAGAGTCTTCAAAAGGTTGCTCATAAATGTTTTTAGGGACATTCTTCTCATCCCATATCGCAAGTTCATGCTGAATGACCTCTTCTCTTTCCCATTCATTGCTGAACCAATAGAAGGAGTACTTCTCCTCCAAGTATTCATAATGGTCCGCCCTAGCACTTTGCCTTGCTATCCAGGCTGGATCAAATGTAGTCATCGGAAATCCTGAAAACTACAAAACTCATAGAAAGAGTAGTTAGTAGCAACAGGGGCAAGTGCCCCAAAAGCAAACCGTAACCGGCTCGGTCTAGACCAAGTCCCCGGCAACGGCGCCAAAAACTTGTTCGCTCCAAACGGTGTGTGCAAGCTTTAAATTTATAACCCTAGACTTAAGCTTAAAACAAGGATGCGAACCTGCAGTGTACGGGTTAATCGTAGTAAAAGCAAGAAAATTCCAGGGGTCGATCACAGGGACTCGGTGAAACAAAGTCAACACAGTATGCTACGTTAGTTCTAACCACAAGAGCGATTAACACAATCAAAGATGAATAAGATGTCAAATAAAGCAAGCATGTAATTCTAGGGATTAAAGCATCTAGTTGTGGCTCCAACTCAAGATCTATAGATAAGCGGACAAAGCTGAGATTTTTGCGTGGGGAAGGTGTTACTAAGTGGAGTAGATCACCGGGTAAGTCTCACTACACACTAATCCTAAACCGCAACTCCTATTACCGGGTAAGTCTCAAGGAATCAAGATAAAGAACTATAACCTCAAACTAACACACCATCTAAGGGAATAGAACCAACCTTTACCGGGTAAGTCTCAGGCTAACTCACAAAGATGGGATGAAAGCACACTCAAACCCCAATAAAGGATAAACCTTTATTACCTACACTTATGATCGTTAGTACACAAACTAAGGAATTACCGGGTAAGTCTCATCCTAAGCTTGCATTGAACCAGTAAGATGAAATAAGAATAGGATTTGGCAAACTCTAACACTTAACTCTCAGTTACGGGTCAAATAAGTCACCTCGGTCAGAAGAATTCCACCCCGGCCGAGATGTTCATCAACCGAACGAGATGCTTAGGGTTAAGGTTAAAGATTCGAACTTTCAGGATCCTACTGGAATCTATGATTATTCTATCATTGTTTTTCCCACAACCTTCAGCCAATCACCCTAGAATCACACAAGGAAATTAGCCACTCATCATCATAATGAAAGTATTAAATATAAGGGAAGAAGGTGAATATTTGAACAAAGAAGAATTAAATGAAAAGACTTCAATAACTGAGTCAAATATCACAACAAAGCGTTCTTTGGATAATAATCCAACAAGACAAGACAACAATTGAGGGAATTGAAGACAGTCTTACAAAACCCTTCAATAAAGCTATAAAAGCTATGAACTTCAATCTTCCTTCAACCTTCAAAAAGGTTCTTCAACTCTCTTGCGCTGATAGCGGATCTCCTTTCGTGGTATGCGAGATCTAAGCACGATAGCCGGTCTCGGATTTGTAGAAATCCAACCCTTTTTATAGGAAAATAACCCTCCAAAGATAATAAATCTTAGAAAGATATTTTCCCATAAATATAGGTAAAATATATGATTCTGCATATCTCCTTCCTTCCAGGAGCCAAGCCCAAAAATATAAGATCACTTTCCAATTTTAAAAGATCTCAGCCAAAAATAAAATATTCTCGCCGCGTCCTAGGTGTTCGCCTCGGTCGAGTCGGCGTCTCTGGATCACCTCGGTCGAGATGAATCTCTGGTCAACCGAGGTGAGTCACAACTGAATGTGAAATCTCTCAAAACTGGCCCAAAGTAAATCCTTAATCCATGGCTATGCTTCCTGGATGTAGCTCCAAATGACTCTTGACTTCTTTTGCTCCTTTTTGATGCAAAACGTACCATATTACCTGCAATTACAACGAAACTAGGTGTAGACCTCGATTCTCGCAAAGGTAGATGAAATGGTAGCAAAATCACATAATGTACATACAAACATGCAGATTATGAAAGATGAAACGTCCAAACAAACCCCAAAATATAGACTATAATTCATGCTATCATTGGTCTAGACCAAATCCCCGGCAACGGCGCCAAAAACTTGCTCGCTCAAAAGTGTGTGCGTCAAAGTCTTAAATTTATATCTAGAACTCAAAGCAAAGCAAACCCGCAGTGTACGGATCGGCTGTAGCAAGGTAAGAAATTCCAGAGTCAAACTCGGGGATTTGGTGAGAATAAATTCGAATTCAATTATCTAGCAAATGCAAAAGCTTTTGTGATTAATAAAGGGGGAAATGATTCCAATGATTCAAGTATCCGATTGCGGCTTTCGATTCAAGACACGTCTAATGGATATAAGGACAGAGTTTATATTGCCAAGATTATGTGTTCAAAGGTAGATATCGTACGGTGAAGTTCCGAAATCTATTTGTCTAATCCAAAGGTTCTCTCTATAAGGGTTGTTGAGGCTGCAATATAGAAAGATCTAAGGACAAAAATTATGTTCAAACTAACTACCTAAAACCCCAGGATATGACTCTCCAAGGTAAAGAATAGAAAGCACACTTAAAATCTTAATAAAGGATGTTGAGTCTCTCTATTACCCAAATCTTGTAATCTTAATCTATTAAATGTAGAATTAAGGTTGAAGTCTCTTCATACACTCAATTAGAGGTTAAAAAGGTTAAGCAAGGTTGGGATTTGGGCAAAGATTAACTTTGGTTAAAGATTAATTCAATTAAAGATCGTCAGGGGATTAAATTGTGCTATTCATAAATAAATCGGACGATTTATTCAAGAACAGGTCGATTTTCCTGTTGTCGCAAAGCTAAAATCTAAACTCTCAGGGTCCAAATGTTTGAATGAGTTCAGTCTATCATCATCTAAGCCTCAATCTTCAACTATTCTCCCCAGAATCACAATGGTTTTCGCCAACCATTTTCAAAATCAAATTAAAATTAAGATTGAATGAAATAATTTAAATAAACCCGAATCTTGAATAAAAACTCAATAACCTTCAAATCTATAAACCAATCTCAAAACTAATCAATGTATCTCTCAATTAACTCAATATCGTGTTCAAAAACCACAAAGATCACAATGGAACAAAGAAATCTCACAAATATGATCAAGATTGACTTCCCGGCAATATTGCTTCGATCCTTCTCCAAGAATCTTCAATCTCTCACTAACGTGTAAAGATTTCCCGCTGCGGCCTCCTCATTTTCGTTCCTAGGGTTCCAACCTATAGTTTTTTCTAATGGGCCGTTTGGCAAAACACCTCTCTAGCCTAAAAGTGATGGGCTTTGAGTCGTCTTTACCATTGGGCCGAAAATAGAGAAAATCGAACTGGTCGATTTACACACTAAACCATCCGATTTGCAAAGGGAAAAATCGTCCGATTTATGTAGTAAATAGCACGATTTTCTTCAACAGAGAATGCTCATCTCTTGGCTTGTTTCCTTCCTCCCTTTATGCTTCTTTTACGCGACTCCTTTGCTCTTTGTGATTCCTCTAAGACTCCTTTAGCTTCCCTAATGACCTCAGATGCTCCTTGCCCCACTTTTGCTTCCAAATCCACTCAATTTACCTATAATTCAACCGAAACTCGTGTAGACCTCTATTTCTGAAATATCATTGAATAAAACATAAAAGGTACACAAGTTCTCTCTAAATACAAAGTAAATCGAGGTAAACCTCTACAATATGCATGATTATAATGGTATATAATTCATGTCATCAATACATTTCATCACTAGCACGCTTCTTGACCTTTGATTGAAAGCCCTTGAGACCATGAGCATGTTGTTTGACTTTGTGGTTTAAACTAGATTATTCATGATTGATTTTGATGAGTATGATTTGCTACACATTCTATACTCTCAAGTGAAGTATGATTAGATTTCCTATATCTATGACTTGTTTCGATCATATATTGATTCTTATTAGCTATGAAGCATTCTCTGAGAATGAATTATAGGAAAAAGCACACAACCAAAAGTTTTTGAAAGTTTTTTCCGCTGAGTTTTAACTGATTATAATTTATTCTATCTTGTGTCTAAGATTTGAACCTTGCTTGGGGATAAGCAAGAGGCAAGTATGGGGTATTTTAATAGTATGAATTATTGTCTATATTTTGGATATAGTTTTGGCGTTTTTTCATCATAATTCTGCATGCATGTACATGTTTTCTTAGTGTTTATGTCATTATTCGTTTACTTTGCAAGAATCGAGGTCTACACCACGTTCGATTGTATTCGTAGGGAATAAGGAATATTTTGGATCCAAATGGAGCATTAAAGACAAAGGATGCTACGGAACTACATTGTGGAGCATTAGGAAGGACAAGAAGAAAAGTAGGCACTATATTGGAAGGATGAAAGAAAGATTCAGTTGAAGATACGAAGGCATGCACATAGATCACCATTGATCTCGGATCAACACAGTGACGCATCTCGACCGAGATGGCCTATTGGGCCTGGCTCGAGGTCGACGTGGCTCACATCCCAAGGAAAATAAAATATAATTTGACCTAAAATTCTTTTATAAGAAGGGAAGGTGAATGTGAAGCTAAGGATGCTGGATCTTAGAGAGATCAAAAGACGACTATTGAAAGGAAGAAGATTGAAGGAACCATAGATTGTGAGAGTTTTCTTGGGAAGTTATTTGTGAGTTTGTTATCATATTTTCTGGAACACGCTGTTGAGACCATTGATTTGTTTGTTTGTTTTATTATTGAGATAGTTTTGTTGATTGTTCTACTCGCGTTTCTTGATATTCTTGATATGTACTTGATTGCTTGATAATGATGATTGTTGGATAAACCCCCTACAATTCTAGGGTGATTAGTTGAAGGTTGTGGTATAGACGATGAAAGAATGAAACTTTATCGTGAGTGGACCCTGAAAGTTGAGTTAACACTAAACCGAAACCCGCCTCGGGCTGTTCTTGGAGTCATCTCGACCGAGATCGATAAGAACAACACGAGACGAACCACTGTTTTGCCGATCTTGACTTTAGGTCATAGTTTGCCAAATCATATCCTTGTTGCACCTTCCTTGGTTTACATGCAAGCCTAGGAAGAGACCTACCCGGTGATTCCTTTGCTTGTTTACTATAATGATGAGTGTTAGGTGCTAAAGGTTTATCCTTTATTATAGTTTGAGTGTGCCTTCATCCTACCTTTGAGAGTTAACCTGAGACGTACCCGGTGATGGTTAGTTATGTACCCTTAGGTGAGTGTGTTGTTTTGAGTACTCTTATCTTTCCTTAGTTCCTTGAAACTTACCCGGTGATAGGACTTTGGTTTGTGAAAGTGGGTAGTGAGACTTAGCCGGTAATCTATCCCATAGTTGAAATACCTTCCCTCAGCAAACCTCAACTTTGTCCATGTTACCTTGAGTGATCTTGAGTCGAAACCATAACTGGATGCTTTAACCTCTAGAATCTGTATTCCCCTATCATTCTATATATCTTGTCTTTTTCTTTTGATCAGTATTATTGCATGCTTATGAAGTTAGATTGCTTTGCTGTGATTATTCTCACCGATTCCCTAAGATCGACTCAAGAATATAAGCCCTTACTACGATAGATCCGTACACTGCGGGTTCGCTTATCGTTAGGTCTATAATTTGGGATATAAATTTAAAGCTTTTTTTGCACACACCTTTTGGAGCAAGCAACCACCTTGGAGATTGCTGATTTTCAAGGTGACAATGGATACATTGAGGATTGGCATCTCGAAGATTTGGAATAAAAGGCACATGTGCCATATTTATATTATTATTCTAAGTATGTTTTATTCTTCGGATTATATTTGGTGATTTTGGAATAATTGTTTAAAATAATTTGGTTTTTCTTGGATATTTAATTCAATAAAATTATTTATTTTCATACATGCGATCTATTGAATTAAATTTATGAATAGGCATGTCTTGTGGGGGAGTTCTGTGTTTGGCTGATAGTGCTACTACGCACGCCATACTCCAAGATAGAAAATATTTTTCAATTTTTTCGCCTACTCATACCTCTGTGACAACCATATCATGTGAGTCCAACTTGATAGAAGGACATGGCAAAGCTCATTTTCTATTGTCCAATGGTACCGAATTTACCATTAATGAGGCCTTATACTCTCCACATTCTAGAAGAACGTTGTTGAGTTTTAAGGATATCCGAGTAAACGGTTACTTTGTTGAAACCACTGAGGTAAAAGGAGTGGAATATCTTTGCATTACATCTAACACGTACGGTCGGGAGCGTACATTGGAGAAACTAAAATGTTTATCTAGCGGTGTCTATATGACCACCATTTGATCAATTGAGGCAAGTCACATAAGTAGCCAGAAGCTACCCAATTCGAGCAATTATTTACTTTGGCATGACCGGTTGGGACACCCAGGTCAAATCATGATGCGTCGTATCCTAAACTCATCACCCGGGCATCCCCTTACTAATAAGGATCTTGTGTAGCAACACATTGTGCCAAGCTTGCTCATTGGGAAAGTTAAGTGTAAGACCATCATATGCAAAGAGTGAAAAGGACTCCATCCTTTTTCTACAAAGAATACAAGGGGATATATGTGGACCTATCCAACAACCATACCATTTAAATATTTCATGGTTTTTGTTGATGCATTGACAAGATGGTCACATGTCACGCTATTGTCCACAAGAAATGCTTCTTTTGCTAAACTCCTTGCCCAAATTATAAAATTAAGGGCTCACGATCCGGATTACCCAATAAAGTCCATAAGACTTGATAATGCCGGAGAGTTCACATCAAAATCTTTAGATGATTATTGCATGTCCCTTGAGATTAATGTTGAGCATCCGGTTCCCCATGTTCACACCCAAAATGGTCTTGTAGAAGCGTTCATTAAGAGATTGCAAATGATTGCACGAACCTTGGTAATGCGCACCAAGCTCCCAGTATCTGCTTGGGGTATGCAATCTTGCATGCAGCTATGTTGGTCAGACTGAGGCCCATTGTCTCCCAACCTTATTCAGCGTTACAGTTGGTGATTGTGTACAAACCTGACGTTTCACACTTACGCGTGTTTGGGTGTGTAGTTTTTGTGCCAATTGCGTCGTCACAACGTACCAAAATGGGTCCTCAACGAAGGATGGGAATATATGTCGGTTATGATTCCCCCTCAATTATGAGCTTTCTAGAGCCCTTGATAGGCGATCTTTTTACCGCTAGATTTGCGGATTGTCACTTTGATGAGACAGTCTTTCCGTCGTTAGGGGGAGATAAGAATGTAAACGTTCTTGATGAACGACGTAAATTAACGTGGAATGTCCCCACTATGTCTCATCTTGATCCCCGAACTGCACTATGTGATAAGGAAGTGCGAAGGATTCTAGATCTACAGAGTGTTGCCCATAATATGCAAAACGCTTTCTCTGATCCAACAAGAGTGACAAGATCGCATATACCTGCTGCAAATGTGCCTGCAATGATAGATGTTCTAGTAGGACGTGTCATCCCAGATGGACAAGGCACAACTATGGTGCCTAACCAGTCATATATGCCTGCCAAAAGAGAGGCACACCAACAGGTTCGAAGGATTCTTATCCTCGGAAGAGGGTAAATTCAACACAAATGAATCCAATTGACATCGCCATCTCAACTGATCCATCTCATGAGATGATTCCGGATTATGGGTTTGTTCTAGAAGAAACAACGTTGGGGGACACTCCAATGTTGGAACCCACTCCCGAGAATAGAGAAATCTCGGTAAATTATGCATGTTTAAATGAGATATGGAATCGCAATGAGATTATCATAGATGATGTATTTGTATTCTTTGTAGCTACCGAAATTATAATTAGCGATGTCATCGAAACTCGCTCCATTGATGCGTGTCAAAGTAGAGACGACTTACCAAAATGGAAAGAAGCAATACAGGTCGAATTAGATTCCTTGAACAAGAGAAAGGTGTTTGGACCTGTCGTTCCCACACACCCCCATGTTAAACCTGTAGGATTTAAATGGGTATTTGTAAGGGTAATGAGAAAAATGAGATTGTGAGATACAAGGCTCGTCTAGTGGCGCAAAGATTTTCTCAACGCCCTGGGATTGATTATGAGGAAACGTATTCTCCCGTGATGGACGTTATAACGTTTCGCTACCTTATCAGTTTAGTAGTTTCTGAAAAACTGAGTATGCAGCTAAAGGATGTGGTCACGACTTATCTGTATGGGGACCTTGATACAAAAATTTACTTGAAAGTTCCTGAAGGACTTAAGATACCTGATGAAAATAGTTCTAGACCACGGAACACACTCTCAATTCGTTTGAAGCATTCACTTTATGGAATGAAACAATCCGGACGGATGTGGTATAACCGTCTTAGTGAATATTTAATCAGGGTGGGATATGTGAATAATGAACTATGCCCATGCGTGTTTATCAAGAAAGCAAGTTCTGGATTTGCAATTGTGGCAGTGTGTGTAGATGACATGAACTTGATTGGTACTCCAGAAGAGATCAAGGAAACCGCTAAGCATCTGAAATCCAAATTTGAGATGAAAGATCTTGGGAGAACAAATTATTCCCTCGGCTTGGAACTCGAACAGTGTGCTAATGGGATTTTGCTTCATCAATCAAACTACATCTAGAAGATGTTAAGCCGTTTTAATGAAGATAAAACAAGACCAGCAAGTACACCCATGATCGTCCGAATCTTGGACCCTAAGAAAGATCCATTTCGTCCCGTAGATGAGAACGAAGAGATATTGGCACTTGAAGTGCCGTACGTACTTAAGTGCATTAGGCGCATTATTGTACTTGGCCCAATGCACTAGACCAGACATCTCTTTTGTTGTGAACTTGATAGCTCGATATAACTCTGCGCCAACACGTCGCCACTGTAATGGTATAAAAGACATTTTGTTTCTACCTTAGAGATACAACGGATATGGGATTATTTTATCCCTATGCTTCGGAGAATGGATCAAGCCCCCTTGATCCTCAATCCGATGCTCGCCTTGTCGGATATGCTGATGCAGGTTATCTATCTGACCCACACAAGGCCAGTTCCCAAACTAGTTATGTCTTTACCATTGGGAATACTGCAATTTCTTGGAGGTCTACGAAACAAACCCTTGTTTCTACTTCTTCGAATCATGCTGAGATCATAGTTCTTTATGAAACGGTACGTGAAGGTGTATGGTTAAGAGTTATCATAAAGCATGTTCGAAGCACATGTGGACTACATTCTACCACTGAAGAACCAACTATTATCCATGAAGATAATATTGCTTACATTGAGCAAATCAAGATGGGTTTCATCAAATGATACAACACCAAACACACTTCACCAAAGTGTTTCTTCAATGAGCAACAACAAGAGCATCTAAAGATTGAAGTCAAACAAGTTTGATCTGAAGACAATCGTGCAAACCTCTTTACTAAGTCATTACCAAAGTCTACATTCCACAAGCATATAAAAGGTATTGATCTACGTAAATTATCTGAATTACCTAACATGTAATTTTCAAGGGGAGTCGAAATCAGGGGGAGTATCCTAAAGTATACCCACTTGACCATCGTGTACTATTTTCTTCCTTCGCCCAGTTTATTTTGTCCCGTTGGGTTTTGTTTCCCGGAAAGGTTTTAACGAGACACATCTTTAGCATGGTCACCCTACTCACAACATCTTAAAGATACTAAGATTCGACCTTATACACATTTGCTCATATTTTCCCTTTGATCACGGGATTTTCCCACTGGGTTTACCGTGGCAAGGTTTTGGTGTAGCAATCTTAGTGTATCCCTCTTGTAGATATAGTATATGCTTATGAGTCCTAAATGGGAAACCTTATTCCTTTAGAATGCTTAGTATGAGACGACTTAGAAGTGCGATGCAACAAAGTGACATGGAATATCCAAGGGGGAGTGTTGTAAATGTGGCTATTCACGTCACCACTATTAGTATGCATAAGTTATGTCATTAGGAATAATAGGTCATTAAGGCCTTAATAAGAATTGATTGTCTTTGTAACGGTCGTCATTAAGGCCTTAATAGGAATTGATTGTCTTTGTAACGGATTTGTATTGAATACTTTCCTATGTATACATGAGGTAGTACTATATATACCATATGTGGGATGAATAGAATATAGACTGGAGATTGTTTGCGTCCAAACTTTTTCTCTCTCAAATCCACTTCACTTTATATTACAACAACATGGTATTTGTGATGCATTTATTATGTTGGTTATTGAATCTCATAATGGATTTTATGATATTTTCGAAGGTGATGCGTAAGCAAAGATAATGTTCATTTTGCGGTTTGATTGTTACAAACTAATTCAATACAATTGAAACGGTCATTTTTAGTGATGAGACGGATTGATTGATTCTTAAGCTGGTAAGTTTTCCAAAGTAAGTATAAGCCCCCACCCTCCCAATAGCGGGACAGTAAATGATATTGATCTCCAAAGGCGGTCTTCTGGCGGGTTTTCAGATTTTGTTTGTGCCAGAGCAATTGTATTTATATTGTGTATTTTGCCGTCGGTTTTCGAGAATTATCCAGAGGTAGCTCCGACTCATACCTCTAATATTCCAAAAGCTTATAATCATATTGGTCTGGTTACGACTTATGGAGTCCTATTTCCCATAAGATATGGCTAGATGTACATAACGTAATGTTAACTAGTAAACACCGATTTGTATCATTAATTGAGTTCATATCGTGGTCATCAATTTTTTATTTTTTGGTAACCTTTACTTTAATTTTGCTAGAGGTGACGAACAACAAGTGGAACAAAAAAACTCTTTTTTTTTGGCAAATTTTAAATTGTTTATAGGTCATTGATAGGGGGGTGAAAATCCATAAAGTCTTCTTGATAAAATGAGATCAATATGTTGGTAAGAAAATCAAGGGCCTAATTAAAGGACAGTTATAAGACAATTGCCCCGTAGTCTTTTTGTGAGGGGCAATCGTAGAAGCAATTTATTCAAGAAATAAGCCCAGGAAAACAACAAGTCCAATTGAATCATCGACGAGTTTGGTATGAGTCAAGAGTGTATAGCCTAGCATAAAGCACGTTGATTGGATCGATAGACATGGTTTTGTAGTGTCCTTTTGCTTTTGTTTGTTGCAACTAAATTATTGTTCGAGTTGACAGTAGCCAGTAGCAGCAATATAATAAAGGCCTAAAGGGGATTCCCTTTCTCACGTGTCTCCGTCAAACTACACTATCTTCTCAATACACATATCACCCAAAATAATATGTTCTTTATAAAGTACAACACTAGAAAAACTCCCCTTCTCTACGTATGTCAGACTTGTCGTATGGATTGATTAGCAAAAGACAAGCTCTACTTTCTTTATATTTGGGTCTAGCCTCCAGTCGGACCATTTGTCGTCATCTTATTAATTGATTACCTTCTCTCTCTCTCAAGTCTCAACACATTGGAAGGTTTCATCAATGGCGGTGGAGGAGGAGGTGAGGGAGCCACTGCTGCGCAATTCAAAGCTCTATTATGAGGGTTGCCCAGGATGTAGAGTAGAGCAACGCAAGGAAGCTGACCACTCCTTTCCTTTCAAGAAACTCCTTTCCATTTGGATCATCGTCCTCTCTAGCAGTATGCTTTTCATTTTCGATTACAACTGCTTCTCTCATCATCTCATATTAATTAATAATTACCTCTTCATGCATGCAGCTCTACCCATCGCCTCGCTTTTCCCCTTCCTCTATTTCATGGTTAGTAGGAATTCATTCTTCCTGCTTTTAAATCTAACACAAAATAAATCAATGACAAACTACGTACATGGGTCTTCATTTGCAGATTAGAGACTTTCATATTGCTGAAAGAGAAGAAGATACCAGTTACTATGCAGGTTATGTGGGTAAGTTCGATCATTAAGTAATCTCTTCTTACTTCAATCATTAACTAACCTCTTCCTATCACACAGGATCTGCATTAATGCTTGGCCGAGGTTTGACTTCAATTTTATGGGGAATGGTGGCTGATCGATATGGCCGTAAGCCAGTACTTGTCATAAGCTCTATCAGTGTGTACGTGCTCCAACCTACACTTGGGCCTTCTTTCTACAGAAATTTAAATTAATTCGGCATCTCGATTTTTCTTGTTTCAGGGTTGTGTTCAATACTATGTTTGGCCTTAGTGTGAATTTCTGGATGGCCATCGCCGCCCGATTTCTTTTGGGTGCTACCAATGGCTTGCTTGGACCAATAAAGGTATGTATGCCATTCCATTCATCTCATACACATACTTTGGTATACATATGCTTCCTCCTTCACTGGAATAAACTTGAATGCAGGCATATGCTACTGAATTCTGCAGAGATGAACATCAAGCAATTGCCTTGTCAACTGTGAGATTTATTGTTTTACCATTTTACAGTCACTGTAAGGTGGTTGTGGATCAATGGCCTCTAAACGGTCATTTTTCGCAGATATCAACAGCTTGGAGCATAGGATTGATAATTGGGCCTTCCATTGGTGGTTACCTCGCCCAGGTAAGCATTTCGTGACTTTCACCGATCACGTACATATGCCTCCATTTTAGCTGTTGGTATATAAAGTTTCTGTTATTCAGCCTGCAGAGAAGTATCCCACTATATTTTCCAAAGATTCGTTGTTTGGAAGGTTAGCTTTCGACCTCCCAACTATTTAGATGATTCTACCAAGTCAGCTCTCTTTAGAACTTAATTTTACATTACTCTTCAGGTTCCCATACTTCCTTCCATGCCTTGTCATTTCACTTTTTGGTGTTGGAGTGAGTATCTTCTCATTTTCCCTCGAGGTCAGTTTGGAATACTAACGCTTACTGTTTTGGTATAAAAACTCAGTCCTTTGTATAATCATCATTTGTAATCCAACCATATGATGTTTAGAACAACTTTCACTGTAAACTTTTCCATAGTCTTCACTTTTATCTTTCTTTATGTCAAAACTGAACCTTTGGATTCTCAACCTTTTTACATTTACGTCCTTTCGTAGTACAACATGATCAAGGATATGTCTCTGTGTTGTAAACTAGCTAACGTGGAATAGAATGCAAATTTTGCAGGAAACCTTGCATAAGCATCCGGAAACCCCATTGGAGGATAACTCATACAAGGCTCTGGAGTCTGCAACTTGTGGATCATGTCCAAAAGAAAGCTCAAAGGAGCCTAAGCCTAAAATAAGCATACTAAAGAACTGGCAGCTGATGTCAACTTTTCCTGTTTACTGCATTTTTTCATTCCATGACATGGCTTATTCTGAGGTAATTTTGCATATTTATGAGCATGCGACTCGCATGCTCGTAAATTACCTCAGTTTTGAGCCTAAGGATTGGTGACTCCTACAAAAATGTGTGCCTCTTGTTTACTGTTAAAATGTGTACCTCTTGTTTACTGGTTCTGAGACGAAGTATTCAGATCAGGTCAGCTGGGTTATTCACATAGTTCATAAGTTACTCCTTAGTTAGTTTTCGATAAAAAAAAGAGTTTGTAAGAGCTACATTTTGATTATGACTCACTCAGAATTGAAAGATTGCTGAAGAACCGATAGTATTATGAGTTCAGTCTAGTGTGTTGGGATGTCACTTTCATAAGAGTTTGCTCCTGAAGTTGTGTTGAAATTGTCTAAGTGGAATTTATCTATTGCAGATATTCTCGCTATGGGCTGTTAGTCCGCGGAGTTTTGGGGGACTAGGCTATACCACTGAGGATGTGGGCGAAATTCTCTCTGTCACAGGTATGAATATGATAGCAGTAGTTTATTGTGATAATATCACGGTATGCCATCATTCTAACCCTTTTGTAGCAACATATGTCTTCTAGTTGCATTCTTAGATAGATTTCCGGGGAAACTAACAAGTCAATCTCATTTCCGTATTGAGCATGGGGAGAAATAGTCCATGGAATCATGAGACAGCGGTGCTATAGTTGATCTACTCATGGAAATGCAAAGAAAAACTCTTGCTTCCTTTTGTTCTTTTCCCTCTTTTGAAATTTTGTATTTTCCGCTTTCGGTATAGAGATAAAATTAGAAAACAGCAATGGACTGACATAATGAGCTTTTCTTTTTCTGTCAACAGGTTGTGGTTTGTTGCTCTTCCAGTTCTTTGCTTTTCCATTTGTGGAGAAAATCCTAGGACCTGTTAAGATGATTCGCGTATTTGGTGTAAGTTGTACGAAACTCTGGTAACATAAGCTCACTCTTGTTAGACGCAATTGAGTAATGAGTTGTTCAACCATGCAGGCTTTGTCAATACCCTTGTTGCAATGTTATCCTTTCATAGCACTTCTGTCAGGGTTGGCACTTCAAGTGCTGCTAAATTGCGCATCTACCTTGAAGAACATTTTCTCTGTATGTCTCCTTTCAAAATTCTAACTTTCATCTTCCCCTTGTAAAATATATATAATTCCTTCCAAGTTCCAAGGGCAGCTCACAATGGTCGACATCTCTTATTCTCATCTGTGGCCTTTTTCTGTATTTGTAGATGACAATTGTAACTAGCTTGTTCATTCTACAAAACAAAGCTGTGGTAATCCTTCACTTCCCTACAGGTTTTAGCAATACAAATTTCTTCTTGTTGTCTCTAGCTTAATGTAATCTTTTTCACATGCCCTGATACGAAGAAGCCATTTTAATTACAGGACCAAGATCAAAGAGGAGCTGCTAATGGCATTGCCATGACTGTTATGTCTTTCTCTAAAACCATTGGCCCAGCTTGTGGTGGTGCACTGTAAGTTCATCACATATTTACACAGCTTACGTATCGTTCCACGGAAAAAGTTTAGAATGCCATTCAGAACATTGAACTCAAATATTAGAGATTTGATTAACAGGCTTTCTTGGGCGGAGAAGCGTCGAGATGCTTCATTCCTGCCAGGTTCTCATATGGTCTATTTCTTGCTCAATGTGAGCCTGCTGTTGGGATTAGTGCTATCGTTCAAACCCTTCATGGCTGTGCGCGATGATTCAAAAAGGACGAAAGAATTGAACCCAGAATCGGAAGATGCGCCTCAAACTTAAGATGGAAATTTGATGATATTAAGTTTATAGCTTGTAATCCTATTGTGTTGTTAGCAAGTGAGAATAACCTTGCTGTACTAGTTGAGGTTCAGCTGTTGAGACTTGAGACCTTGATATATAATAAAAAAAAAAATAATGTATGCGTCTTATTCTCTACCTTTGCTGCCATTTTCCATTATACTTTTTCTCTAGTGGAATCTTCCCTGTCATCTCCCACGCCCTTCCACTATGAAAGCAACGAACTAGCTTGAGCTTATCAGGCAGTAACTTTGAAAATTTATCAGCCTCTTGGTGCCTTGCTTTTTCTTGCTTGATTTTGGTATCAATGGCGGTGGAGGAGATGCGAGAGCCGTTGTTGGAGAAGGTGTACTACAAGAATTGCTCAGGGTGTAGAGTAGAGAAGCGCAAGGAAGCCCAACACTCCGTCCCTTTCAGTAGCCTCTTTGCAATCTGGATCATCACCCTCTCAAATTGTACTGCTCAAAGCTCTATTTCCTGCTTATTTTTCACTTAATTAAATTCTTTTGAATGTTGCAGCTCTACCCACGTTCGTGCTCTTCCCCTTCCTGTATTTCATGGTAAGCACTGATCCCTCGGCAGTTGGAATTGATTTTTGCTGCTTTATATAGCAATCATGGATTAGTTGATTGTTGTATCCCTGCAGATTAGGGACTTCCATATTGCAGAAAGAGAAGAAGATATAAGTTACTATGCAGGCTATGTAGGTTAGTTTAATCGTCTAGCAGCCTACATGTAGAGAGGAGAGGCAGTTTCATTTGTTTCTGTAATCTCTACAGGATCTGCTGTAATGCTTGGCCGAGGCTTGACTTCGATATTATGGGGAGTAGTGGCAGATCGTTATGGTCGTAAACCCGTGCTTATAATAAGCACTATCAGTGTGTCAGTAGTTCAAACATTAGATCAGCTCAATTCTGCTTCCTCTGAGCTGATGGCAATGACATATGCATTTTTCCGGTTTCAGGGTTGTGTTCAATGGTTTATTTGGCCTGAGTGTGAACTACTGGATGGCCATCGTAACACGATTGCTCTTGGGCATTACAAATGGACTGGTTGGACCAATGAAGGTATGCTTTCATACCCATAGACAATACATAGGATAAGTTTGTTTCTTCAACTTCTCAAACTTGTCCCTAGGCATATGCAACTGAATGCTGCAGAGAAGAACACCAAGCTCTTGCCTTGTCAACGGTAACCTTCTCTTCACTTTTTAGCACTCTGCATTTCTTAAGAAACCAAGATCTATTAACATCAAGTTCTTCCAGATATCTACAGCTTGGAGCATAGGATTGATAATTGGACCTGCAATTGGAGGTCTGCTCGCCCAGGTAAGCTAATTCTCCAAGGCCATGTGCTCTACGACGCTTATACAACCCGTTTCCTTTGTTTTTCAGCCTGCAGACAAGTATCCGAGTATATTTTCCAAGGAATCACTGTTCGGAAGGTTACTTACAGGATTTCGACTTCCTAGCATGCTGTGAAGTCAGTTATCTGGTGGTTCCACATTAACTAGTCTAGTTTGGAAATGTTGTTACTTTGCAGGTTCCCATACTTGTTGCCATGCCTTTGTATCTCGGTTCTAAATGTGGGAGCAAGCGTCTTCACATTTTTGCTCGAGGTTAGGGTTTATCTCTGGTCTTTATTTTAGTGCCTGTAGTCTGTTGTTTAGCTTTCAATCTTGTTAATGCAACTCTATCTCAGGAAACAATGCATAAGCACCAGGATAGCACCTCAGAGAATAATTCATACAAGGCATCTCCCAAAGAAGCAAACAGAACTTCTAAAGGAAGCATTTTCAAGAATTGGCAACTCATTTCAACCTTCCCTGTTTACTGCATTTTCTCTTTCCATGACATGGCTTATTCTGAGGTAAACTTCACAGGTTTTCAAAGCTGTAATTCCATTTTTGGAGGCGCTTTCTCATGAAACCTGCATACAATAATGTGCAGATATTCTCATTATGGGCTGTTAGTCCCAAGAGTTTCGGGGGTCTAGGATATTCAACTCAGGATGTGGGTGAAGTTCTTTCTGTAACGGGTAAACATATCAGTCATTTCATACCATATGTAGAGATGATTGCTGAAACCCTACAAATCCTTTCTTTTTCTCTCAAACTTCAGGCTTTGGCTTGTTGCTCTCCCAGTTTATCGCATATCCATACGTACAGGGAATCCTCGGACCTGTCATGACAATCCGAATATCTAGTGTAAGTTCTTCAACATACTCGTCACACTCTAGAGAACTAAAGGACTCGGTTGTGTACCTGAACTGTCCCAATCGCGCAGGCTTTGTCAATACCGTTGTTGCAGAGCTACCCTTTCATCGCACTGCTGTCAGGGTTAAGTCTTCGACTGCTGCTGATATGTGCATCTATATTAAAGAACAGTTTTGGTGTATGTCTTCTTCCTATGTTTTTTCTTCTGCACCCCCGCAGCCAATATATGATTTCCTTTAAAGTGACCGTAACTAGTTAATCTCAGTGATGGTCTCTTCTCATTTGCGGCTTTTTTTTTTTTATGATCAGACATCAGTTATCACCAGTTTGTTCATTCTTCAAAACAGGGGTGTGGTAGTCTTTCACTTCCCTATCATTTTTTTTACCATTAGTACTTCTAATTCTTCAGCATTACAAATTTCTTCAAATCCACTAATAAGTACAAAGCCATTAACAACAGGACCAAGACCAGAGAGGAGCTGCTAATGGCATTTCTATGACTTTCATGGCTATTTCCAAAACTATTGGTCCAGCTTGTGGAGGTGCTTTGTAAGTTCATCTACTTCCGGTTCTTTCCTACTCGGTCACTCACAGCTATTGAGATAATCACAAACCTAGTTAACATTCTAGTCATAACTTTCAGATTAAGACAGCGTTTCTCATCTTGCAGGCTCTCTTGGGCACAAAAGCATCAAAATGCTTCCTTCGTCCCAGGTATATTTCATTGAAGATATTTTTATAATGTTTTTCAGTCAACACACTAATCATAATACTTCCAATGTATTAAAAATGAAAAGTAAGCCTGTAGAACTAGATCCGATATTACACTAGAGCTGAGATATGGCTAAATTATGTATGGTAAGTAATTGACCTTAGAAGCTAGCATGTCTTCTCCTGGACAGAAGATACACTATGATGTCACAGTCACAGGGATAATGCATATGTTCATATAACTAGCAACATTAGTTGATTGAGTCAGTATCATTGTGAACATTGACTGGAAGTTGCCCCTTCCGCTTAAGACTAAGGAATTTCGCCGAATTTGCTTGCTTGAGGCCACGAGCATAATCACTGTTTGAGACTATGAGACTATAAGGAATTGCCAAACAACACCGTAAACAGTGTTTACGGTGTTGTTCTGGCATTTGAACAATTAGGTTTCAACATATATTCTGCCACTGATTTGTTCTCATAAAAGCAACCCTGAACATCTCCTATTGATGCTTGCAGGTAGTCAGATTGTGTACTTTGTGCTCAATGCCAGCCTTCTTGTGGGGTTGATATTAACATTCAAACCATTTCTGGCATTGCCTGATGAGTCTAAGAGGAAAAAAGAAGCTAACCCAGAATCTGCAGATGTATCTCTGGATTCTTAGGAGGGATTTCTAGACAGCATTAGGTCTCATTCATACAAACATCTTAGCATGCAAAAGCCTAGTGTTATGAGCAAATGAGAAACATGTTTGATTTTATTGATCAAAAAACAATAGGCCTATTGTGCTTTTTATCATCATAATGCAAAATGGCAGACCAAATCATGTGCAGAGACGGAAAAAAAATTACAATACAGATGAGGATCTCATACAAATGAAGAGATGCTAACTATTCCTCCAATATAATAATTGCTGCTAAACAGCCAAAATCAAGTACTTGTTGCTAACAATGGTGTTATGAATAAGAACAATTTATTTCATTTTTCACTAGCTGACTCGTCATCAATTATCAGTCCAATCCATCATTTTGGACTGAAAAGGTTATATGTCCATGATTCCATATCAGAGCTTGTGAATTATGGAATGATTGTATGATCTAAAGACCTTGGTAAAGAAATTATGATCCATGGTTTCTGACCTTCCAAGAGGACAGGCTGACAGTATCCGGTCTTTTAAGTTGATCTAGCTGCTTAAAGCCAAGGCGCAATAAGTATTCAATGTAGAAGAAGTTCTTCCTGTCAACTTCTTTTGCATTACGTCGAAACTCGAGTTCAACTAGTGATTCAATTTGTCGTCGTTCTTCTGGTGACTTTGAACGAGCTGCACGTAGAAAACCTCTGTATAAGCTGAGTACTTGTTTCTGCATCCCAGAAAGTCTTGGAGCTCCCATGGCATTCTACTCACGTTGAACTTAAGCTCTCAACTCAATGATGCATTTCTTGAGCTAGCATCAGATGCAAATTGAAAAACACCATGAGTTACCCATTTGTCACACCAAAAAAAAAAAAGAAGAATTGTTTGCTTCATATGAGACATGAACAAATTTGAAAAAGGAGAAATATCTAAAAGAAATAATAATAGCATTAGCATTCTATGAAGAAGGAAAAAAACAATGCTAGCTTCATCCGAAACCCTAGTTATCCAAATACATTTTCTATGTCGTAAGCATCCAAGAAACGCTCACCAGAAAGCTGGAACTAAACACCTAGCCCTAATCCATGAACAGCGCGGGTGTACAAAAGCAGGCTCAGGGAACCCTCCCGTCTTTCAAGGATAGAATTTGCAAATTTGGAAGTGAAAAAAAGGCAGCAAAGAAATTGCAGAGTGGCGATGAATTTGAGAAGCTACAACCGAATAATCTCAGCAAATCCAAGGGGGTGAATGAGAAGAAGAGAAGAAACGCTCACCAGAAACAGAGAGATTGTACTTGTTGTCGCTGTGGTGGTGCAAAAACAGATCTCTGGTTGGAAACGGTGTACTCTCTCCTCCTTTTGATGGGAGAATAGCCGAGTAGCTTAAATGGTCGATTACTAATTTGGTAATTTTGGCCCAGCACGGCAAAATATCACATGTATTGCCTCGCCAGACGCCAGCTATGTGTGATCCACTCCTGCCTAATGAAACGTAGAGGGTTTGGATGCTAAAGTGACTATCCATGACAACTTAAATTTAGATTTTCTCTTTATAAGAAAAAACAGGGCTACTATTCGGGCGGACTCGTTGAATCTTTTTTCTACATAATGAAGGGGTATCGCTGGAGATCAACCTAATCGATTGGACCATTTATGTATATGACCCACAAGTTATGTACATAAAAGAAGAAAGAGTTCAGCATTTACTCGAACCTTTGGCAGTTATGTTTCCGCAGGTGCTAAGGATACATGGTAGACACACGAAGTTAGGCGAGAATTTGAAGAGGTCATTCAAAATTATCAGAAAATCTGGTCTGAAGGCCAATGTTGACGGGTAAGTTACATCTTTATATAACATTTAATGTGTATACATAATTATATGTACATATCATTTTACAAAACAGGGGTAGCTGCGGGATATTTGCTATCAAGTACATTCAGTACCTAGTTTCGGGGAGAACAGATTTATCTGGCATTAGCGATGATGGGTTGCAAGCTGTGAGGAAGAAGCTTGCTCATGTTATATTCTCAAGGGGATGGCCAGATTGGGTTGATGAGAGTTGAACACATTCCAAGACAATTTAATTTTGTTTTCTTGTGTAACAGATTCAGTAATACGGACAATTTTTTCATGTTTTTGTTGATTCGTGAAGTACACGTTTTCGTGTTACTTCAATCAGACATTTCAATCAGACATTTTTATCATTATCACGTTTTCGTGTCACTTCAATCAGACATTGTTATCATTATGGTGTATTTAGAAACAGATATGTACATAACATATAGTAGTATAACATGTCCTAGTACTTAGAAACAGGAACGTACATAACATATCCATAACATGTAATAGTACACAACCATACACAAATAAAAACATGTACATAACATGTCCTAATACACAACCATACAGAAACAAAAAATATACATAACATGTAAGAATTCACAATTTAGGGCGTGTGTACAAGCAGAGTGTAATGTACATAACATGTGATGTTCTTTGGTTTTCGTGTGACTTGTTAATGAGACATACACATACTCTTTTACTTTATACTGAGATATATTAAAATACACAAGCTTATGTAATAATGTACATAACATGTAATAGTACACAAGCAGAGTGTAATGTACATAATATGTGATGTTATTTGGTTTTCGTGTGACTTGTTAATGAGACATACACATACTCTTTTACTTTATACTGAGATATATTAAAGTACACAAGCCTATCCCACGTACATAACATGTAATAGTACACAAGCAGAGTGTAATGTTCTCGTTTGACTCATTGGATTCGAACTACATAATGTGTTTAACAACTCACAAATATTCAATCAAACAGGACACCAGGATGTTATGTTCGTACATAAGACAAAAACCATTTATTCAGAACTAGATAAGACAAAAACCATTTATTCAGCACTAAAACCAGTTTCACATTGCCTTCTTTGGTTGACTTAGACAAGTCTTCTTCGTGTGTCCACTACATCCACAACAGCCACATCTTCGCTTACTCTTTGGTTCCCACGAGGCCCGTATTCTTGCTTTAGGCAACCTTCCACACCGTTTACGCCTTATTGGAGGCTCACATTTCATTTCCGATATGCATGTCGGGATATTCCACTCCGACTTGTTCTGTACTGGATAAATTATCTCCGAATATGCAGCCCTCCAATTTTCAGTAGAGTAATACATACTAATGAGATAAGAAGGACTCATACCAATATGTTTTGATGCAGCTACAGCATGTATGCACGGTATTTCTTCCACATCAAACTCCTTGCATTCACAAGACTTGGTTTGCAAACAAACGATTATATGCTCGTCACCCCTTTTCATTTCAAACTCCATTCTATCCGCATCAAGGACATACACAAAGTAAGAGGCAGAATCGTTAAATCTTTTCTGGATGATCGCTTCAATTTTCGGTGTGGAAACCTCTACACAAGATTCAGACCTTTGTCGACGCTCGGCAAACCATCGCGACATGAATTGTCTAATATCATCAAGCAACGCTAAAACTGGATATTCCCTCCCCTCTTTCATCAATGCGTTAACACATTCGGCGTTGTTACTTGTCATGATATTGTACCGTTTTGCCGGCGATAATGACCGTGCCCACGTTGACAGCCCTATCTCATGTAGCAGAGATCCAACTATTGGCTTTTCCTGTGTACGAAAACCAACTTTAATGTACACAAAAACAGGCAATGTCGCCATACAAAGCATTATGTATACGAACAAGGGTAAAATAAGAGGCATTATGTACATAACATACCGAATTAATCTGCCCAAGTATTGACATACACTCAGATTCCTTACATCTCATGGCTCCATCGATGAACAACTGCAGTATTCGGTTGGATCTTGTCCTCTTTCTGAGATTTCCTTTAAGGTGTCAAATACAGTATGCATGAAATGCTTTTTTATAGGACGACGCTATACCTTTCTTGATTGAATTATGTCTATCAGACACAAACACAAGGTCGTCACTGTCCGGCACGATGCGTTCCATATTTTGGAAAAAAAACTCCCACGACACATCATTCTCACTATCAACAATGCCAAATGTCATGGGATATATCTGCTGATTTGAATCTTGGGCAGTTGCAACAAGCAACACTCCCCCATACTTCCCACTAAGATGTGTTCCGTCTACTGTGATAACCTACAACATATTGCACTTGTACATAATTTACCTACATAAAGGAACAATAGAACACAAGATGATATTATATGGTTTAAGAATATGTACCTTCCTCATCGATTTAAACCCTCGTATTGACTGACCGAATGCTACAAATACATACTTGAAACGATTATCATCATCAACTATAAGTCCAACATATGATCCTTCATTTGCTTCCTCCAGTATATACAAATAGGAAGGGATTAAGTTGTAATTATCCTCAAAAGTTCCTCTAATCATGTCCTTCACTTCTTCTTGGGCCTTCCAGCACTTCCAATAACTAGCATCAATACGGTGTAAACTTTTCATTATTGTTACTATCTGATTTACCGATGACAGTTTCTTGGAGTTGGCGTACCTACATAATGCACGAATTACACAAGATATGTACATACACAAGATATTTACATAACAGTATTGTATGGAAAAGTAAAATAACATACATTGATTTCACTTTCTCTGTTATGACGTGGTAGGAAGCACCCCTGTTATCTTTTCGCCTCAATTGATACGAACATGTGTGTGTAGAGACGAACTTTGTTGTTGTAAATACACTTGATTCACCAAGCATACTGAAACGAACTCTCCATTTCCATGCTTCATCAATACATATTGCAGTGACAGCCTTCCTCTTTGACTTAACAATTTTATACTGTGAACATTCCGATATAGAATGCAGACACAATGCATTCTTCAGCTCGGTTTTTGTACGATATGTTTTCCCAACAACAAGTTCATAATCGTTTCCAGCAGGCACATAAGATTGACTTTGACGAACTAGTGTGATTGATTCACTCCACGTATCATCTACATGATCGTTGTCTAACACACTTGACATGTGTGTACACAAATCAATTTGTGACAGCCCATTGTCAACATATTCCGTAGAAGTTCTCAAGCAGTTAAGCTCTTCATGTAAATCAGGTACAACTACTAACTCCCCGCCAGTATGATTATGTCCTTCAAAAGTAGTTATACACAAAGGAATACTCCACTTAAAATCCGGCAGTTCATTTATCCGGATAAATGTATCCAGATCATCTCTTGTTGTAAGTTGAAATGGTTGCAGTCTTGGATTGAAAGGATTCTTGTAGGACAGGTCTAAAACGGATTCGGATTGAGATATTTCAAATTGGCGTGCAATATCATTCCTCAGATCAACAAAAGTGCAAGATAAATCAACGACCATGGGCTTGCTTTTCACATCTCCACTGTAGGTCCATACATCTTTCAACAGTTCCCATTTCCCCCCGCAATATAATGTTATGAAAACACTCGACATCAGATGTACACAAACTGACTGACACACAAGGAAAATAAAAAGTCATACATAAGTACATATACACAAGTATATTAAGAAATCATACATATGTACATATACACAAATATGATCATTTAACACAACGATGCTTCAGTATAAATTATGTACAAAACACATCCTATTATAACCATTCATACATAAGTACATATACACAACGATGATAATTTAACACAACGATGCTTCAGTATAAATTATGTACAAAAACAATGGAAGGTTACACAGGAGAAACATAAATCGAAAACATGTTTATTTTCAATTATGTACACAAATCATGGGGGAGTTATCGATGACATCGTCCGAAGAAGGTTACACAGGAGAAACATAGACTTACCAGGAACCAAATACGAAAATAAATGGTAGACCGAAAACAGCAGCCGTGAGGAAGAAGATACTTCGATGTTTATGTACCCAACCAGATAAACATTATTAACGCATTGATGAAATGCTGCAATTATGTACAAAGAGCCGTGAGGAAGAAGATGCAGATGAAGATGGCGACGAATATTTTGTGGTTGATGTTCGTGTGACGCCGTGAGGAAGAAGATGCAGATGAAGAACCTATGAGATACTTCCCTATAATAACGCCGCAGAATATATTGTAATATTGGAGAGAGAAATATCCTTATTTCCTTAATTGATTTTTCTAGTTTTAATAAATCTTTTTTGTACATAATGAAGGGGCCTATTTTGTACACAATATTAAATTGGGGCCCTTAATATGCTCATGGAATCAAAACATACTCACTACCCCATTTTACCCAATTTGGTTTGTTTGAAAGAAATTTGTAATCCTTTGAATAACAAAAGTTTGATTTGATTGTCTTTTGTTAACATAATGTTTAAATCTTATCAATAATGCTATTTTGATTTGATCGTATTTATGTTTGAAGTTCAACGTCAGGTTTAAAAACGTATCATTGATCTTGAAACTTTGATTCCTTTGTAATTGTTATGTTTGTAAGTAACTTTGGTTTCTTTGTTGAAACAAAGTGTTAATCCTTTGAATAAAATATATTTGATTTGATCATCTTTTGTAAAAGAAAGTTTAAATCCTTTCAATAATATAACTTTGATTTGATTGTAGATATGTATGATAGAAAGTTACGTTTATTTCTTGAAACTTTATATGTTCGATATCAAATCTTAAAACTTTGAACGATAGTAACGTTTTATTTATTGAACATTTATATGTTCGTTACAAAATCTATAAATTTTGAACGAAAGTAACGTTTATTTCTTGAAACTTGTTACGATTTCGTTATGAAATCGTAAAACTTTGAACAAAAAGTAACGTTTATTTCGTGAAACTTTATATGGCTTTCAATAACGTAATTTTGTTTTGATCGTATTTTTGTTTGAAAGGAATTTATAATTCTCTCAATAACGTTAAGTTGATATTTTTATCTCATTATGTTCGTTATAACTCGTTATGTTCATTCAAAGATCTTACTAAATTAAAATTTGACAAAAATGTTACTAAAGTAAAATAAACTCATTAATTTAATAAAGGTGTATAATAGGTAGTACACATTATTGGTTGATTTAAAAGATACAAATATATGTTGTAAATCTCAAGTTTTAATATATGATTTGTCCGTGACGGACAAAGAAGAACTGTCCGTCACGGACGGATGATATATGTCCGTGACGGACAGATAACCGTGACGGACAGATCTAATCTGACTAAACCTTAACATCCGTCCGTGACGGACAGATCTAATCTCAAGTTTTGTATTGTATGTCTAAACTTTTGTTTTAACTTGTTGCGTTATATTTAACAAAATATAAACGACGACTATATAAATTACTAAACCTTAACAAAATATAAATGACAAAACCTTAAGAAAAAATGTCTGATCGTAACGTTTAACTAAACAAGTGAACATAAGCATTCTTAAACATTAAGTCAATTTGCGTTAATTGTGTCAAGATCTGTCCGTGTTGCCCGTAAATGTGGTAATTGTAACTCCTTCTATCGAGCGAAGCGATGAGCTAATCTGACTTCAATATCATCTACGGTGTTGTTATGGCTGTGAGACCAAGTTTTAAGAATCTCTGGTAAAGGACAATCACCTGAAAGTGTTAGCTAAAACAAAGAGAAAAAAAACCTTGGCCATAACGTAATTGTGAAGGAGTAGGAAAAGGTATAGATGAACCATGAATCAAATGAGACGGACCATGTAGTTGTGGAGAAGGTTGACCTTGATCATGCTTAGAATAAAGCAATCCTAGTCCAAAAGCTCTTCCTTTATTATCACCACCAACGGATTCAACTCATAACATATCTTTATCTTTTTTAGACAGTTCTTGTTGCGATCCAATCAGAGCATTGCAATTCTCATGATAACATTCCTAATAAAAAATAAATATATAATTATTATATGAAGCATTATATGTAAAAAAAACAAGTCCAGTGATATATATCAATTATTTTATAAACAAAATCATAAACATATATACATGCATCATAAGCAAATCATATATATATAAATCCTAGTATCATAAACAATGCATAATCACAAGGGCATTAACAAAACAATGTTTAATTTAATATAAATTTAAACTATATAAAAAAACACTTACAATTGCATTTTAGGATATATATATATATATATATATATATATATATATATATATATATATATATGTATATACATAGTATCATAAACAAATCATAATCACACTAGTGTCATGGGTTGTCCGTGACAGACAACATGAAGGCATTTACTAAATAACACACATTTGTCCGTTACGGACAAATGTGCGTTATTTAGTAAAAAAAATGCGTTAAATAACAAATTTTCTATGATTATATATCCACCAAACTCCGTAATTAAAAATTTAAAATGAGAGAGTTTTAACCGTTACCTAGACGCAATATCATTGGACCACTGACGTTCTTGTAGTTTTCGGCTTTCTAGAGGTGATTAATCCTCAACCAAGACTACCTTATCCCAAGCACAACACAAATATGTTTTGTTTCCTACCTCAAACCGTAGTCTCTCATCAAATTTCTCTTTTATAAGGATGGAAGAAATATGATCAAGAAAGAAAATTATTCAATATATAGCTTTCAATTAAGTAGTTTTTCCTTACTTAAAAACAAACTTTAATTGAATTACAAAGAGGATTACAAGCACTCAAACACACTAAAAAAGACTCAACTCACCTCAAACACTTCAAGGTAGAAAGATCCATCGAAGTGTTTTGATCTTAGAGTGAGGAGGAACCACCACTCTATAAACTCAAAATTGTTTCCCTTTCTCTTTCTAGTTTTTTGTTTCTCACTCTTAAACTCTATGGCTTTCGAATCTTTCGATGTCTTACAATGACTCATAACGGGTCTATTTATAGACCTAGAGAGACATTGGATGGCTTTGCTCTATTACCATTTTACCCCCGACATGTATTATTAACTCTGACTCAATTCACATTGCCAATAGTGCAACGTTCAATAATTCAAAAAGCAAAAAAAAAGAAGAAAGATTTAAAAGAAAGTGGCAAACTCTGACACAACACTCACGAGATTTCTTTATGTTTGTGATGATGATGTTTCTGGCTAATCCATGCAGTACTTGATGTTGTGCATTCCTTCTTCCGATCCTATCTTCATATGATACACCAATATCCTCATAAATATTTTTTTGCATATTCTTCATCCCAATTGATAACTCCACCTTGAGTATATATTTGTATATGTGATGATGGAAGACATAACATTATGAGCGGTTTATACACTAACAAATATCGATTATATTTCTAGATTGCATGGTTTGGTTTTGTGTTTGTTAAATGTGTGCAGGTCTTGAAATGCATTTCAAAGGATGAACAGAGGCCTTAAAACAAGATACAAGGGACAAGCGCAGAGATTAAAATGTTCAACATGGAGGCCTTGAAAACTATTTCAAGGGATCAAAAGCTGAAGCCTTGAAACTCGATACAAAGGGTATATCGGTTGGAAGCATTTCAAAATCAAGATTCAATCTCAACAACCAAATCTACCAAGGATCAAGGGTAGATCTTCAAACAAGATATCAAAAGAAGATCTCGGCCAGCCCAAGGAAAATCTCCAACAGATTTTGTAGAAGAGATATCGGACCAACAAGAAGATCTTGGAAAGATCTTAACCGACGCACGATTGAAGATTTCATCCAACGGAGCTCACATTCAAGGACGATCTTCATCGGCTATCAAAGAAAGATATCTTCAAACCGAAGATCCTCAAACAACTTGGAATATCTCGGAGCTTGAAACAAGGACTTTAACGACAAGATCTTCAACGGATCTTTCAAGAGAAAATCTCGAAGAAGAAGACTCTCAACGTGCGTCAAGGAGATGAAGAAGATTAAGGATTTTACAACGGCTACTTCATCTCAACCTAACACCGTCTTTCATGGAGAAAGAAGAACCTCACAACGGTCATTTCTATAACGGCTAGAAGTTCTCCATCAAAGACTATAAATGAAGATGGCGATTGAAAAGAATAACAAGAAGCTTACAAGGAAACATCTAAGTCTTGAAGCGATCACAAGCATCTTCATTCATTCCAAAAAATTTTCTTCCTCTTAGTTTACACAAGCTTACATCCCTAGAGAGAGAAAAACACGAGAGCCTCATTGGAATATCTAGATAGTGTTATACTCGAGTGTGTGTTACTCTGCGAAGTAACTAGGCTATTATTGTTAGGTTAAGAGTTGGAACTAGATCGTAGCATTGACTACAGTGAGAGAAGAAGGGGATTTCTTCTAGGTTGTATCTAGGACACTTTGAAGCAGATAATAGATAGTTAGATCCTACGGGTAAAGAAACCATAGGACGGAGACGTAGGTTGTTAGAGCTGAACTTTGTAAAAATATCACCGTGTCGATCTTTTACTTCCGCACTATTTCTCGCTTAAATTGTGACTAACGTTGTTTTGCAAGTTTTCGAAGTCAAGGCCTTGAAATCACTTTCAAAGCCCTTGAAAACCAGTTGTGTCACAAAGATCAAAGATCGATATCAATGCCTTGAAATCAGTTTCAAAGCCTTGAGATAGGTTTTTGCGAAAAGTTCTCATACTCTATCCAACCCCCCTTCTAAGGTATTTATATCTTTTATATTCACCTATATGGTTCTTCACCAACATATGAGGGTATAATAGGAAATATATTGGCACTCTAAAGACATGAATTTTCTAAATTCTAAATCCCTTATCTAGTCTAAAACTAAAACAGAGAACTCGATAGCTTCTGAAAAGTATGGTCGTAGGATTTCAGGGATTACGGCCGTAGTTAAATTAATCTTGAATATAATATTATTTTTCATCTTTCTGATGTTGTTTGATAAATTCATAGATGTAGAAAAACCCGGTTTCCCTAGCATGGATATGATTCCGGATGATAGGTATGTTTATTGTAATTGGATCTTGAGAGGATTGATCTGTGATTGTTCGGAATATGTTTAAATAATGTGACACTCTAGATCTTCCTCCTTCAACCTCCATATTTGTTGGGTGAATATAGTATAGTAGGTTCTCAGCTCCTTTGCACTTCTTGACCTTGTTAAACACAGTTTTAAAACTTTGTAAAATGCTCCCTGAGTGGACTCCATGGTGTAGGAAGACCTCCGAATAGACCTTGACACATTCAATAATATTATGCATATAAAATGCCACCTTCTCGTAATGGGTTTGTTGGTAAACTAACTACCTTCATTCCAACTTTTTTAAATTGGTTCACCAAGGTACTCCATTCATGGTAGATATCATGATATAGACATCTTATTCCGCTCATCACATAAGAATACCAAGTAGGAAACTATTTGTACTTCAAGTAACCTTTCATCTTCTCTTGGACATCAAAAGGAAGGCAAAATATTAACTTAACTAACCCCAACTTCAGAATTCTTCGAGTCACTATCGCATGATAGAATTAAACCATTTCTAGATCTTTTTTTTGAAATTTTTTTGCATATGGTTAACATAATAATAACTTAGAGGAGATGTCTATCTTAGATGATACTCGGTTTCTTCTTTATATTTTTGTTTGTCTGCCTCCTCTATTGGCATGTAGAGGGAAGATTGCACCATCTTGTCCAACTCTTCTTTCTCGAGTATTGTCCATGGAGATTGATATAATTTTCTAATTAGCTTTTTTTGTTTCGTCTTACTGGAAGATGCCATCGATTTCTTGTGAAGAATCATACGCAAGCTCTCGAGTTAGGCTATTTGCCAAAGAGTTTTTTTGATCCCTACACATGTTCAATATCAAAGGAATGTTAATTAAGTGCGAGTTGCCAACGCATGTGCCTCTCTTGTGCTTTCATGTTACTTATATTATTTCGAACAAAACCTAATATTCCTTTGCAATCAGTTCTGACAGCGAAATAATTTGGAGCAAGAAAAATTATAAATTTATCTATCCCATTTAGGATAGCAAGTAATCCTTTCTCCATAGTGGTATAATTGCATTCGGCCTTATTGAAACTTCGACTACTATACCTGCAAAGCTTATTATCTTTTTTGATTTTAAGATAGCTCTCCCAATGGTAGTTGCTTGCATCAGTTTCAAGTACTAGATCATCATCCACATTTGGTAATCTTAAGACTAGTAACTTCAAAAACGTTTTTTAAGATTTTGAACTATCTAAGTATCCAAATTGGTCCAAGTCTAAGTTTTTTCTTTTTTAACTTAACTTGTAAAGACTTTCTAAGCTTAGCTAAATCCTTAATAAAGTCTGAAGCATATGTGAAACATCCTAGAAACCTTTCTAGTTGCTTTCTATCTTCTATTTTATTTGGAAAATTTTCTATTTTTTCTAAGACATGTTCTTGCAATACTAAGCCTCCAAATTTTAATTTTAATCCAAAAAACTCTATTTTTTGTTCTGCAGAGATGCACTTCTTTTTTCCTAAGATGATGCCATAATTTAATGCATTCTTGTGTTACAACCTTAAGATCATGCATGTGTTGTTCTAAGGCTTTGTAGAATATCCTAAATATAATATCTGGTGGTTCTACTGTCCTTATGGTGTCTTTAATTTCTTCATCGATTCTTTTGTACCAATCCCATACAAACTATACTCGCTATAATTTAAGACACTCATCATACTTTTCTTCCAAAAGTCTAGCACATCCTCCCGCTTTCTTACTTCATCTAGATTAAGCTTATATATGGGTTCACTGATGAGTTCAAGCAAAAATTCTCTTTTGTTAGGTCTATGGTTTGGCATAATCCTAACTTTGAATTTTGATGTTTTCTCTACAAAAAAAAATTGGTTTAAAATTAACTCTTTCCTGACTCGTTGACCATTGTTCATGTTCTCGATAACAAGGTCTAGCGGCCTTGTTAACTTTCCGGTTGTGGAACTATTTCTTCTTCCACTTCATTAACATCCATAACTCTTTTTCCCATCTTTTTATCTAGTTTTCTTTTAAGTTCACTTAAGGGTATGGTCTCTAGGTATTCCAGTTTGATTAACCCCATTTTTTGATACATTTATTCTTCATTACTGTAGTAGCCAATTCGTCACTACTCAAAGAACTCATTTCTTTGTCAGGCATATCAAGTGTCTCCTTGATTTTCTAACTCTTCTTCTTGTTCTTCTTTCGTTTTTGGTTTTTTAGTTAAACTTGGTACTAAAAATTTCGTTTGGAGATTTTCGTTTTGGAATAAATACGTATAAGGAAAATCGACTGGTTTTTTGTTGGAGGATTTAAGGATGTTGTTGCACCAAGATGTCTAATTTCGTTGGTAGTTTTAAGAATTAAAATTTTATTTTCTTCTCTGATAGATAATAAGGCAATAGATATTTTTTTCTTTATATTTTGTATGAATTGTTCGCAACTTAATTAATCTCACTTTTAAATCTGCAATATCGTCGATTATAATATTTAAAATAACTTCGTGATGACCGTATCCAGCGTTTAAGTTTTTTGCATGTAGTGTTAGCTTACTTGGACAATTTTCGAAAACTTTCTACTTTACTTATTTTTTTGGAATTTTAATTAATTTTTAAGTTTATTCAACTAATTAACTCTGATATCGAGTGATGGGACACAAAAAAAAAATGATCGATGTGATTAATTTAGAGGTATATATCAAGGTGTTTTTTTATGACCGGGAAACTATGATGCACATATACGGACACGGGAACGGGAAACGGATCTGACGAGAAACGGGAAAGCGGCAATCCTAAAAAGTATAGGAATAGTGATACGGCAATGAAAACAAATAATATACCATTTTAAAGTTATTGAAACGTAGAACTCATATCCTTACTATATTAAATGTGGGAGTTCCCTGAATGAATAGGGAATTTCCGTTTTGGCCCTTAAACTTGCTATTTTCCAAAATTACCCCTGTTGTTTTGCCCATTTTACCAGCCCATACCTCTTTCCTTGTACTTCACGTTCCTCGATTTTACACGTGTTTTATCAAATCTACATCTTTGTCTGATGTCGCCATATCTCTGTCGACTCTCTCTTCTTCACCAACTCCCTTCTCATTTCTATTACGAAGGTGTGCTAAAGAAGATTGTCCAAAATCTGTCAAATCTCACATCTCTAATCTTCATTCCTCAATTCAATTCAATCTCTCACCTCTTCTTCTTCTCCGATCGGTTCCCTTTCCCTCCTGCTATTTGCCTAAACCCTAGGCAAACCCATCTTCAACCTCCTCTCTCATTTCTTTCTATGTTGTCGCCTCTTTCTTCTTTTTCTATCGCTTTAGTTTCGATTTGTTTCATCGCGCACAAATTCGGTGCTGAACATTATCCTCTCTCATCTCCTTTCAAGCCCTCGGCTGGTTCTTCTTCTCTCGCTGAATTTTGATTGGTTTTCTTCTACAGGAACTTGGTGCTGAGGCAGACCCCAATTTTTCGAATTGAGGCTGAAATTAGGTTTTTCAGATGAGAGTGCGGAATCGGGCAAGAAGATTCGCACGGTGAGAGAAGCGAGTACGTCGATGTGATTATGTGAATATCTTTGGACTCCGTCGGTGAACAGGGGATTAACGGCGGAGACGGTTTCCTCCTGTCGAGTTGAGATGTGAAGGAGTCGGTCTTGCAGTTGGAGGAAGAATTCCTTTGATCAGAGCCACGGGCTTGTGAATGAAGGCTTCGGTAGCCGGGTGGGATTTTTATAAAATTTTTTTCCCAATTTTCATTTCAAGTGGATTTTGATGTTTGATTTTTTTTGAGAATTTATTGCAGAAAGTGGGTAATGGTCAAGAAAAGATTGAACTTGTGTGCTGCTACAACCCGAACAAGTTGTATGGGTTTACGGATGGACCCTCAATTACGCTCAATCACTTTGTTCGATCTCCTACAAAAAATTGGGCAATGATCTTGAGAAGGAAGATTGAACTTGTGTGATGCTAGACTACTGATCGTCTCACAAACCTCAATGTTCTTGGAAAAAAAAAAGACAGTGGTGGTCTATGGGCCCTTTGCGCTGAACAATATTTCCTTTCTTGGTTGTTGGTTTAACTGCTCTTAATTTTTAGCTGGGAGCTTTAATTTTATATGGAAGATCTTTTTGGTTGGGTATTGTTGGTACAATATACATCTATAAAATTCAGGTGTTAGTCCTCCTCACTCTCTCAACAATCTGAGACCGACATACCCACCGACTCTCCATTGCAGCTTCCCAATTTTGTTACGAAGCCAAACAAGAGACAACAACTCTGGTATTTCTCTCGTTCCTTATTCGTCCAACAATTGGAATTGGTTGAGTTTTTTTTTTTAACAATTTATGTGATTATGCAATAAGTTGGTTTGTGGTAGATTGATACCAGAATTGATATACGGATTCAAGCCGGTAAAAACTTATTAAGGTTGCACTCTACCTATTTGATGAAATGTCTAAAAGACAATTCCACCTATTTTTTCTTGGTATGTCAACTTTGAATGTTCATTCGTTTAAATCTTAGATTAGACATCTTCAATTTTATCAATAAAATTTATAATTTTGACAATGTAGTTTGCAAACTATAGAGCTTCCTCATCAACTCATTTGCATATGTCCTTAAATCAAATTTCATATATATAAACTACAGCCGGATAATATAAGAGAGACATTTACTGAGATGGAAGGAAGAGGTCCAACTGAAGATAGTGTGGTTGTCCCTCCATATCCTATCTGTCCCTTTTTACTTAAATTATTTATCGTCCCGGTGTTCACTTCCATAGTACTGCATGAAATATCTATCTGACGTGTAGAATTTTAGTTTCTTTTTTATAATCTTGTAATTCTGCTCAATCCTCATCTTGGATGGGGTCATTGCCATGATATGATATCTCCCTAACTATTACTTGGACAATATACTCTTAGTTATCTCCAAATCCCAAGCATGGCCCTTGGTATAATATTAATACAAAAAAGCCAATGGCAAGCCCTGAAGTCAATATAAATATTTGTTTATTAGCTAGAATGATGGAAGTTAACTTGTATTATTTTCAAATAGAGGACCTAATGTTTCAGATGACTTAAAAATTATTTGTATTCTCCAATCTCAATTGTTTGTTACACTGTTCTCATTCGCCTATTGTCAACAACCTTATCTTTGTTTGGCAGTGGTCATTTAAAGTGGAGATGCAATGATGGAATTCATGCAGGAGCATTATACTTAACGTTTAATCAAAAAGGGATGAAATGGTAAACACTACCTTGGAATGACCTCGTAATTTCACATTTGGTGCTAATAAAGAGTCGTTTCTTCTTCCATTTTTTGATGGTTTATAAGTGAGGTGTAGGATTGCATGCTACAAATGTTTCCTTTTTTTATTCAATTAAAGGCCTACTTGGTTTATAAGTAATGGGATGGTAAACAACCTTTACTCGCATTGATCAAGTATGTTCCTATAAATACCATATTCTTTAAGATTTTTCTTCACTTGTTCACATTTCTTACGTCAAAGAAACCAGTGTCATCATTTACTACTAGCACAACAATTATGTTACACAAAAAAAATTATAATACTACAAAATGAAAAACTTAATAACAAAATTAATGATAATAAGTTTAGAGTTCATATTTTCCTTGGTCAATCAAACATTAATGACTTTCATTAATCCTTTTAACTGAAGATTATGGAATTATTAATTTTATAGCTTGGATCTCGTATTAATTATGTACGAGGTTGGCTTACAGAAGGAGGGAGTGAGGACATCTTAGTTTACCCTATTAAAGTTTCTACAATCTCTTGAATTATGATAAATATCATGGCTAATCAGGGAATTGGTAATTCTTTCTTTGACAACTCTCCTTCAAGTGTCCCTCCAAATAAGTTCATATTTGGAGCTGGTCAAGCTATCTTTCATGGCTAATTAGGGAAACCTGAATTCTGCTGGTAGTTCAAGGATTGTCCCTTCAAACTATAACTTCCGTGATACAACTGCTCCAACCTATAGCATTTTAAATCATTCTACTTTGATTGAGGAGAACTAAATACTATCAAGTTTCTTATCTACATTCTTTCTTTTAGCGGTCTCTAATTACATCTTTATTGTGTCTTTCTATCGCTAATGCTTATAATATTTGTGAAATGTTAGATCTAACTGTTGTCTGTTTTGTATCTTCATCTTTTGGTAAATTTCTCTCTCTTCATCTTGCTTACAATTTGTTGTTGAGCCTTAGTTGCCGTTTATTTTTACAATTTGCAGAGGATTATCAATGAATTTGTGGGGTTTTTTTATTGATTTGGATTTTTTTGTTATTTTTTAAGCTTTAGGTTGTGAGTTCTTCTGTTTTGGTATTTATACCAAACTAATGATGTCACCATGTGTTGGTGATGTGAATATTGAAATTCAAACACTGACATGTTTAGTTGCATGAATATGTTCAAGGATCTAGATGTCAACTGAAATTGATCTTCAGCTCTTGTGAGAAAATTGGTGTCTCAAGGCACATGCATGTTGTTAGTTCTTGACAGTAGAATCAATGCCACCTCCATTGAATGAGAAGGAAGATGAAGACCGCCAAGGAAGGGTTCATGGTGGTGCAAGGGCGATTTGAGAGGTTGATAACCTCTTTTTTACAATACCACTCAGTGGTGATGGTTATCTCACAAAAGTGTGAGTTCCCAAAAAAAAAAGTCATTTTTAATGGTTTTCTTCTTCTTGCTTTGTTTTATGTTTCCTTGTAGCCATGGATTTCTATGCATTTTCATGTCCAACAGTGGAGCTTATTGTAAGAGATGTTGTCAGATCAGCTGCTTCTTCTGACCCTTCTGTCCTTGGCAAGCTTCTCATGTTACTCTTTCATGACTACTTTGAGGTAAATTAATTTTATTAACAATAATTGATGCAGTACTTCTTTAATATTGTGGCATTCAGGTACTGTTGTGAGTGATTAATTACAGCATATGCAAACTTATACACTTTGTGTATCTCATATTAAAAGCTTCTTCTGTGCTCGTTGAAGATCATGTTCCACAAATATGCTACTTTAGAGAAGACCTGAATATTTTCAGACGCGAGGCTGAAACGGATGACGGATTATCTAACAACTCTATAAAAATCAGTCTCGTTTGAAATACTTGATAAAGCAAATATTCGAAAATTTGGTACAATGTAAAATAGATTTATTGATTTGAATCAAGGTTTACTTTTTAACTTTTATCATATTCGGTTCAATTGAATATATAATATTGCCGTCTAATATACTTTATTTATTTTCCAGCATTGCATTTCAAGAAAATCTGATGCAAGAGCTACATTGGAGCAGGTTTATGATTCGAACGTTACTGTACATACCTTTGTGGTACTTGTGTTACTAATTTTGCCATGTAATTAACGATAATTTTTGGAGTAATAAGACATTTTGTTATATTTAACGTTGACTTATCTCGATCGTGTAAACAAAATAAAAATAGAATCGAAGATGCCAAATTTTATTCCCTTTTTTTCCTACTTAGTTACCGATCACAATTAACGGCGCGCGTGCGAAGCACGCGCGGTCTTACTATATATATATATATATATATATATATATATATATATATATATATATATATATATATGAGAAACTCAATGATATATGAGTAGATAAAAATATTAATATGACAAAAACTAATCGAAACAAAAGTTTAGAAACAAACATTTTCAATCTTACAAAACATAAAAATAAACATATTTAGGCTTACAATCTCGAACAAACATACTTAGCTTCAAAATTGAAAAACGAACATCCATTTTACGAATAACATGATCAATCAAGGAAAACAATATTAAAAATATATTAATTAAAAAAAGTAAAAGTATTAAAATAACGTACTCAACATTCAACAAAGAAAGATTCAACAATAAATTAGTAATCAAAGATTCAAAATTAATTTATAAAATCGAAGAATTGAGAGAAGAGTCAACCAGTGGAACAATAACATTTCAACATTAGAACCGAGAAAGAAGAAGATGATCAGTGTCTTGCTTCCGACAACAACAATATCGCACGTGGCCATGTGGGGCTAAGTTTAGTCGGAAAAAATGGGAGAGAAGAAAATATATTTTAATAAGTTTTTAAAAAGAAAAGTAAATTTGATTTTTAGCCTTAAATAATAGGGTAAACTTTCGTTGCACATATCTTGACCGGACACAATTCGCGTTCTCGTCATGTCTTAGACGTGTCCTACCTCTGAAACGTGTCTTAACTGTGTAGGATGATCGTGTTCGAGCCGTGTCCTACCGTGTCCGCACACGAAAAGCTATGCCTCCTAAAAGTGTTGGTGCATCGTAGCCCGAAAATCCATATATTTATCCATTTCACGACGTGCTGAAGAAGCACTTTGCACCTTCGAAGATTCAAAACATATGAGATAGTTGGGTCCCATAACTCCAGATATACCAAACCTGCATTCACCTGTCCTCCCTCCTCTCCACTTTTCACATCGACGGTTAGCTTCACCTGATTCCATTTTCGTTATACAAACTAGGTTTCCTTTCCACCCTCATCCTTCCTATTCTTGGTCAATGTCCCCTTCGACAATGTCCATCACGGCAAGCCCAGCGGCATCGACCCGACGGAGGCCGTTGATTGCTGCTGATAACATCAAGTCTAACATAGAACTAGTCAACGACGGGCTCATTTCACCGATCGCCCACAAATTTGATGTCAGAGGTCGTGATGATGATAAGATCACCGCCGGTAGTAACAAAAATCTGATCCACTCGATTAGAGGGGAGAAATTTTTAGAGAGATCAAAAGATACGGTACAGATTAAGAAGACATTGCAGCCGAATTCAACTGCTTCCCCGCGGAGAGCGCGGAAATCGGCCTCTCCGAAGCCCCTCTGGCAGACTTTTCTTAGTCTAATTACGAAGAATTTATTGCTCTTGCTTGTTCTAGTAGGCTTTGTTCAGATGGTTAGGAAGCTGGTGATCAATCTTGGAAGCGATGGATCGGTTTTGGCTGGGTTTTCGGATATGGAGAGTCGGATTGCGAAAGTGGAGTCGTCAATCAAGACAACGACTAAAATGTTGCAGGTTCAGCTGGAAGCAGTTGAGAAAAAAACGGATGGTGAATTGTCAAGCTTAAGGAATGAAATGAACAAGAAATTAAAGGAGGGGAATGTGGACATAGATTCTAGGCTGAGAACATTGGATGAGAGGAAAGAGTCTATGGAGAAGGCCCTAGGTCGGCTTACATCTAAAGATTTGCTTTCCAAAGAAGATTTTGCGAGATTCTACGAAGAATTTAGGAAGTCTTACAATGGTGATTCGGGCCAAAGTGATCTGAGTCTAGATGAGATCAAGAAGCTAGCGAGGCAGATAGTGGAGAATGAGATTGAGAAACATTCTGCTGATGGGCTTGGAAAGGTTGACTATGCCTTAGGTACTGCTGGTGGAATGGTGATTAAGCATTCAGATCCATACGCTGTAGGGAGAGGGGGTGATTGGTTTTCGTTGACAACCCGCAGGCAAGGTATCCATTATGATGCTGAAAAGATGTTGAAACCAAGCTTTGGGGAGCCTGGTCAATGTTTTCCCTTGAAGGGTAATAGTGGATTTGTTCAAATCAAGCTAAGGACTGCCATCATTCCTGAGGCTATAACGCTGGAGCATGTTGCCAAGGTATGCTTGCTTCTGCCACTCATGGATTGATTCATTATTTCTTAGATTTTTTTATTATTTGCCAAATGTAGCTTGCCCTCCATGGATTTCCTGTCTGTGACACTGAATTGTCTTCTATAAATGAGTCAGCTAGCCTCAAGTTCATCTCTACCTTAAACATTGAGTTAGGAATTCCGGGAGCTGTTGATGCTGAAATGTATATGGTGGATGTTTGTAGTTAACTTGCTGTCTGATAATCTTTGTTATCCTTTTGTCCGTGAGGTGTATGGTTTCTGTAAAATATAGTTATCTGCACATAGCTCTGCTATCTTTTATGTGAATGAGGTGGGAAATTTATGAAAGTTTGTATTTTTATGAACAGAGTGTAGCTTATGACCGATCGAGTGCTCCTAGAGATTGCCAAGTCTATGGGTGGCTTCAAGGGGCAATTGATACTGAAATAGGTGTTGAGGCTGAGAAGACTCTTCTTACAGAATTTAGTTATGATCTTGAGAAGAGCAATGCCCAGACATTTAATGTGGTTGATTCAGCAAGCTCTGCAGCTGTTGACACAATCAGGTTCGACTTTACATCCAACCATGGCAGCGCGTCACACACCTGCATATATAGGGTGAGGGTGCATGGCCGCGAACCTAAGTCGCTCTTGCATTTAGATTATGTGGGTCACTGAGTTCATCGGTTAATTTCCCTTGCTCAATTACTGTAATTTGTTCCTCCTTTTCACTTGCATCCTTTTTGTAGGGCAATAGAATTCTTGGCAAAAGGATGTAGTTACTGGTTGTAAACATATTTGAAAGTGGTAGAAGTTGTATGAAGTGCCAATTGCCAAAGCAATCTTAATGAAGTGATGAGTTTTAGGTGAAGTTGAAATGGGCCCTTGTGTTTGGGTTTGCTTATAATAGTTATATTGTATTATGGTTTCAGCCAAGTAGGGTTTGCAACACAATGTTTGGGGATTGGGCAAATGGCTCCAAAGGGTTTTGAAGCACAAAAATGATAGCCCCAAAAATGATGTCTGTTTGGGAGATTGGGTTTGTGGTCCCTTTGACCAACATCAGCTTCCCTTCCTTTGTTTAGGGGTTTCCATCATTTCTCCAAGTAAGTTTGATTCACTTGTTAAGTATGTATATTTATATTTATTAGGGTTCTAAAACAAGCATGTAGGGGCCATGTACAATCAATCTCCACACTTGCATGCTATTTTCTTCTCTCAACAGTGGGCTGCATATGACTTGATTCAATTTGCTTTTTACTATTATAAACCTATATCTTTAACAAGTCCACATAATTAGAATGTTTGCCTTTATGCCTATGATGCTGCCTTGGTCAAACAAATTGGGGTTTCAATCCCTAAATATATACAATTAAAGTGGCTACGTTTTATTTTATGTAAGGATATTTTTTTTACAATTTTGATTTAAATACGACTATGGCATACATTAAAAAATTTTAAATTGATTTTAACATTTATAAATAGATAATATTTTTTATGAATATAAATTTAATTTATATTAAAAAAGTATTTTATAATGGAATTGTTAAAGTCATACAAGAATTACTAGGGACACAATGCAATGTAAGAAATTGATACGAAGTTATTCTACATTGAAACGCATATTTCAACGCAGTCTTGCATGACTAGATCCTTGATTATTATTATTTTAAAAGGCCTATCTCCTTTAGCCCATATTTTGGTACTTGCTTTGGTTTAAAGGTTCTAATCCTTTCTTTTTGACCATTAAATCAAGTGCAACACCACTATCAAACCAATATTCATAAAAGGTTGGTTGGAAACCTTACGAGGTTACATTCACAATCTCTGCAATGATGACCATCAACATCTTCATAATTGATTCAATATGGATACATGAATGAACTCCTAATTTCATTGCACAAAAACACACGAATATGAATTACAAAATTCATTAGTGATACATGATTCTCAACACATTAATTTCCTTGCTTAATTTGAATACTGGTAGCATATTTAAAAGTAACAATAAAATGTTGATTTTTTTAATCCATGTGTTCAAGGGACGAGAGTACAGCCAAGAAGTTAATTTAAAAAAAATAATTTTTAATTGTTTTTTCAATTTGATATCATTAATCTATACTCTTGGAATATACATTGGAAAATAAGTTATTATATAAAAGTCTCGTGCTTGTAAATGATGGTATGAGCCTTTAGAGGCCCACACGTGCATTCACCCCCAACCTCCTTCACTCCAAAAACTCTGCGCAATTCTTGAAAATAAACAAGTAGAGACTCAATTCCCAATTTTATCAAATGAATGCGACACATATACGGACATATCTCCCTATGTTCAGCTTCACCCAAACAGACTAGTTGTCTTCTTTCACTTTTCTATGAAATTGTTACTACACTGTCTCCAGAGTAAATCCCTTGTACCGCAATGCTTTGTGTTGTTCATATAAACCCCTTATGGGCAATCTCTCAATCTCATATGCTTTCAATTCCCTCTCTGGGTAATTGTGATTTCCCTTCAATTCGGTTGGAAGTGGGAGATGGGTGCATCTTAGTTTCTCAAGAAAATTGTGAGTTCAATATAACAGTTTGTGATACAACATGGTTCTCAAGGTTGAAGACAGCAAAAGCAAGGTAAATTACATCATTTTTTTTTAGTTTAATTACTATTACTGAATTTTAGATCGCCCTCTCCTTCAATTTCGTTATTAATTTAACACATGCTGAAACCTTATTCTTTACCCAATATATTATACATCTCCTTTCCACATTTTCTGGGGGTAATTTCAGTAATACACAGACACTTTTTCCTCTTATTCTTCTTCAAATATGTGATATGTCTGCCATACCTTTATTTGTTTATTTATTTACAACCATAACTTGGCCTCCTTTATTTAATCTTCTGGTTTGCAGTCCTTGATAGGCAGGATGCTTGGCTACAAAGAGAAGAAAACAAGTAGAGTTGCCAAGTACTTTTCTGGTAAGCTTGAGATCAAACTGTGATATGTCTTTTTATCTTCTCTCTGTGTATATATATATATATATGTATAACTGTGAGATTTCATTCCCTTGGAATATTTGGTTGTCCCTTGAAAAGTTCCAAGCGTTACATTCCTTATCTAAAGATGAGTAAGAATGAATGTGATTTGTCTGAATATATTTGTAGAGTCAAGATAAAGAAATGATAATTTATAAATGTTGGGTAAGGTCTATTCTTGTCAGATAAGAACAATTCATCTTTTTTGGATTGTGAATTTCACCGGAACAAGAATAGTATATGCTTTCCTAATCCTTATCTGAAATAGGTTATTCTTAGTTATGGTTGGCATTCAACTTTGGTCTCTCTTTTGGCCTATTCAGAAGAAACGGATTTTCCGACTAGCTCCGATCCTGCAATGCCGACTGCTCTAAATACCAAGTCTTTAAGGATGTTTGTGTCGACATGGAATGTAGGAGGTAACCCTCCTCCCAATGTCCTGAACCTCGACGCTTTTCTTGAGGCCCATGATCAGCCAGATATCTATATCCTGGGGTAATCCTAATCCTTTTTTCTGATGCTAGCTGTTCAATTTCATGCTGTGTATACTGAATCCTCTCTTTACATTTACATGTTCATCCAGTTTTCAGGAGATAGTTCCATTGAATGCTGGGAATGTACTGGTCTTGGAAGACAGCGAGCCTGCAGCCAAATGGCTGTCTCTAATCAACCGCTCCCTTAACAAGTCATCTGTCAAAGCATCAAAGCTTATGAGCACTCCGAGTGGGTCTGGCCTGTTCTTCCAGAAATACTCACTCAAAGTGGCCAATAAGCAGTTCAGGACGGAGAGCAAGAAGAAGCTCAAGTCGTGCAACTGTGTCTCTGAGTTGGAGAGACGCTACAATAAGGAGTCTTGCTTCAGGTGTCAGCCGAGTTATGTTAGTGAAGGCGACTTGTCTTCAGACGACGACGAGGGTCCAACCGTTACTGATGTCCCAGCAAACTCGTTGAATCAAGCTAAATATGGCCTTGTAACAGCCAAACAGATGGTGGGAATCTTTGTCACCATCTGGGCAAAGAGAGAGCTTCTTCCACACATTAGCCATATGAGAACCTCTTACATTACTCGCGGTCTTATGGGCTGTCTCGGCAACAAGGTGACAGAACAGACCTATTATATCACTTCATCTTGTTAGATGTTACTTTTTTTTTACTGATAACCAGGCAACCGTCAATCCTACTTGTAGGGATGTATATCAGTGAGCTTGTGCTTGTATCAGACAAGCTTCTGCTTTATCTGCAGCCACCTTGCTTCAGGGGAGAAAGAAGGCGATGAACTCAGAAGGAATTCAGACGTCATAGAAATATTGAAGAACACCCAGTTCCCGAGGATATGCAGAGTAGCCAACACCCGGATGGCTGAGAGAATCATAGAACACGAGTGAGCTGAGCACCCTTATATTCTTCCCTTAACTCAGGATGATCCTTACATGTATTAATTTCCGTTGTGACCCCCCAGCCGCGTCATTTGGTTAGGGGACTTGAATTACAGGATTACACTCAGTTATGCTGATACCCGAAAGCTCCTAGATAAGAATGACTGGGACAGCCTACTCAGCAAAGATCAGGTATGTATTCATCTCAGCCCCCGTTTGGTTATAATTCAGGAATTAGAAACAGAATGAAAATGAATATAGTCCATATGTATATCAAAAGTAATCAAATTCTAATTCAATTTGAATGATTCCAAAAAATTTCATCAACAAGGGTATACGTATGGACTAGATTTGTTTCCATTTCAATTCCGTTTCCGGAGATAAAAATCAAACTGGCCTTCATTCTTAATGTCCCGTGTAGGAGTCGTTACTGATGTGCACTTACTTCACAGCTGAAGACTGAGAGGGAATCAGGGAGAGTATTCAAAGGCTGGAAAGAAGGAAAAATCTCGTTTGCGCCGACTTACAAGTACTCCTTCAACTCCAACACGTATTTTGCAGAGACGCATACGTCAAAGAACAAAAGGAGAACGCCAGCATGGTGTGATAGAATACTCTGGCATGGAAACGGGATAAGGCAGCTGTGGTACCTACGTAAGGACTCGAAGGAGTTCCAGTTTTCGGATCACAGGCCGGTTTGTGCCACCTTCTTGGTGGATGTTTGTTCCAAAGAAGGATTGGGGAGGGATTTGTCTAACTCTAACATGAAAGTTGAAGTCGAAGAATTACTGGTAGCTCCAAGGAGATGAACATTTTCACGCCTATTAACATAACATGCTAACCGACCATTGTTGTGATAGAATACACATTTTTGTGGTTCACATGATCACTTGCATCACAAAAAGGGAGAGGTCTAGGTAGAGGATTTCATTTCCTTGGGACTATATCAAGTTTGTACGTTGACAAGACTGAGCGAGCTGCGACCGCTCCGGTCGAGATTCATAAAGTTGATGTTTTGAGAAATGACACAACGTCTAATGGATCGAAAGGTCGGAAAAAGAAATGGTAGACGGACAAGCCGTCATGAAGAGCGAGAATTAAAAAAAAAATCAAAGAAAAACACAAATGTACAACAAGTAGATCCGTAAGCAATAAGATCTTCAAGGGAAGGAGAACGAGTTAGTCTATGGAGACCTAAGATTTTGACTCAAATTAGAGCCTTCAAAAGTCTATCACAAATCCACAACCCCTTCAAGACAAACAGCTCGGACGACCACCAGTAAAACTTTCTCAAAAATCGAAAAAGTCCACTACAAAACACGAAACACTTGACAATACAAGTGAATAACTTTGAAAAAGAGGTCGATGAGAAGTATAAGGTATTCCTAAAATAGGAGCTTGTTAAAATTCATATCTCCAAAATTTTCGAAATATTTGTAACACCACGAATTCTCTGGACTCGAGGCATCACTGGCTAAGATCTCACAGTGGATCTTGACCCTAGTCTGACAACAAGTTCACTTGATCTTACAACAAGCACAGATAGATTAAAACCAAAACATCAAACTATATAAATATACACAAACCAAGGTTTACAAAATCACCGCTGAGTATAAAACAACAATCCATACATATACAAAATATCCCATAATCCCTCGCATCATCCTAGTGTACGGAAGCCCTTAGCGGATCACCCATCTGGCTCACTCTACAACCCTCTTAACCTGCTGATCATCTACAACACAATATAAACCGTTAGCTAATCATTCATATATAAGATAATGCATAAGCACATACACCAGTCATGGAAAGACAAACACTCAATCATGCTGGCACATTTACCCGTCTGATTATCTTTATAAGGCCAGACACTCAAGTCATATATATATATATATATATATATATATATATATATATATATATATATAGACTATAGATCCTATGAGAACACCCCCTAACGTGAGAACATGAGAACATATTCGTAATTATTATCAGTTTTGTTACGAATGTGCCATATCGTTTAATATATTATTCGTAGTTATTGTTGGTTGAGTGGATTATTCGTAGTTATTGTTGGATTCCTAATTATTATTATTCGTAATTATTATCATTTTTTATATCTACTCTAAATCTCAACCCTTAATACTCACATCCAACGGTGTACGATTGTTCTCATGTTCTCACGTTAGGAGGTGTTCTCATGAGAACCACACCCTATATATATATATATATATATATATATATATATATATATATATATGAAAATATGTGACACGAGGAATATATCATCCTCGCCTCTAGGTACCATAACAATCTGGAGTAGTATCGGCGCACTTCCCATGTACCCTAAGGGAGTGGTGAAGTACCCATCCCGTATACCATTACTGGTCTGACCACAAAGAACCCCCCAGACTCCTTATAGGATGAAATGGAAAGCTTATCACTGCCACTACAAGGGGGCTATCCAATAAACCATAGGTCGATAATAATCAATAACGCATGCTATCAAACATATAACAACCACCACTCATTGCATACATCCAATATAGGGATGGTAGCTAAGTAAATCCTACAGACTTACCTCAACCTTAGAATAACCTCAATCACGATCCACTCCAATCCGTAGGATAGCGCCTAATAACAAGGCATAAAGAGATATCAAATCTCCTATCAATCGAAGGGGTCACACCTAGACCCAAGGGATCCATAATGATCATATACAACCTATAAGCCTCAATAACCTACTAAACCTCAAAGCCATAAGCGACATATATCGATACCATGATCATCCTCATCCTATACTCATACTCAAACCTAGCATGCTACTCTAACCCACTCATACCAGGAAATGATCCATACCACCCTAGGTAGGTCCTACACAAGACACACCTACGTGACAGGATGGCGCAAGGGCGAAGCACCAGAAGGCACAGGGGTGTCGGCTCTTCCACGCAGGGTGGCTCCTTGGTGTGCAGGGGAGGTTGTTTGTGCAGTGAGCAATTCCCGACTTCTCTTCGATCCTTCACTCGATTACCTTCACTTCTTCACCATCCAGCACCCATACACATACATATACATACATATATACATCAATACATGTCTAAGAAGACTTACACATGATCAAGCTTGTGGGAATTCATCACCAAGGATGAGGAAGAAAGAAGAAAGAAGGAAGAAAGAGGAAGAAAGGAAGAAGCTTACCGCAGATGGAGTTAATAGAGGGAAAGTTACAACCATACATACTCAACTGGCTTTCTCTATAGCACAACAACACTTTACCAACATCCAAGCTCAAAACTCAACCAACTCTCACCAAGATCAAAGAAGATCCAAGATGCAACTCAAAGGAAGAAAGGAAGAGAAGAAGAACGTGAGGAAGGGGATGAAGTTGAGAGACGATGGAAACCCTCACCCAGAAGGAATGAGGAAGCTTATATAGGAAGATAGGGTAAAGAACGGGTCAAAAGGTCAACAAAGGTGGCTGCAGCCACAGGAAACCGCAGGGGCGGATCTATGAGCCGAAGGGGCGGCTAATAGAGCGGTGAGACGGCTCACCACTTGCGTCTCAACTAAGGCGCATGTGCGGGATTCCTAGAAGACTAAGGCTCGTACATCTCACCCCCCCTAAAAACAAGTTTCTTCCCAAAACTTGCATGATCCCAAATCCTCTCGGACCCATATGCCGAGGTATAACTCTGCCTATTGGAGGTATCACCTCTCCGCTCATAAGGTGTCAACCTATAACAGTCTATAAGCTCAAAACACAAGTATGGAGGAATCATCAAATCCAACAACAAAATCACTATACTATCCAAGGGCATATAGGAAAGCCATCTCTAGCTAGACTACAATCATATCACAAGGGCATAGAGGAAATACATCTCTTGCCATAACATACTCATAACCCAAGGGCGTGGAGGAAGAACATCTCCAACGAAACTATACTCATAATAGCATGGAGGAAGAACCATCCACAGCTATAATCATAAATCGCGCTAGCATATCAAGATCTTACAGGATCATATATCACATCATAGCTAACACGAGAGTAAACACATCAAAGCACATAAACACATAATCACAACACTCACCAAGATAGCACTAAGATCTACTCATGGATCCTACAGGTGCATCTATCTTGGCATAAACCTCTCGATAGTTACTCTAGATACTATCCTCAGTTTCCCAGGTAGCCTCATCAGGTCCTCCTCTCGACCACTGTATCCTCATCATAGGAATGTCCTTCGAACGCAGGCGTCTCACACCTCGTTCTAGGACTTCAATTGGATGCTCAACAAAAGTGTGGTCCAACTTGACCACCAAATCATCATAACTCACAATGTGTCTCGGATCTGGTATGTACTCCCTCAGCTGAGACACATGAAACACAGGGTGAACACCCTCTAACCTCGGTGGCAAAGACAATCTGTATGCTACTCTCCCAACTCTGTCTAGTATCTCAGAAGGACCAACATATCGGGGACTCAGCTTCCCCTTAATGCCAAAACGTTTGACGCCTCGCGTCGGAGATACTCTCAGTTAGACATGAGCTCCAACTCTTAACTCTAGAGTCCGACACCTCTTGTCTACATACGACTTCTGGCGACTCTGTGCAACCAACATCCTCTCTCTAATCAATGCCACACGGGCAATATCATCCTGAATTTGGTCACATGCAGTACCACTAACAATGCTAGGCTCATCCCATCATGACGGTGTACAACATCTCCATCCATACAGTGTCTCATACGGGGCCATCTCACTCGATGCATGCTAGTTGTTGTTGTACAAGAACTCAACCAATGGGAGGTAATTTGACCATCCTTGTCCCCAATCCAACACACGGGCTCGCAGCATATCCTCTAGTGTCTGAATGGTCCTCTTTGACTGACCATCTATCTGAGGATGAAATGCAGTCGTGAAGTGTAAACTCGTCCCTAAGGTAGTATGAATCTGCTGGCAGAACCTCGAGGTAAATTGTCCATCTCGATCTGAGACGATCGTCCTCGGTACACCATGGAGTCTCATTATCTGTCTAGTGAACTCCTCAACTAATCTTCTCACTGGCCACATTTCCATGATAGGGATAAAACATGCGGTTTTTGTCAATCTGTCAACCACAACCCAAATGACATCAAAAGTCATGCTGGGCCTCAATCTTGTCACAAAATCCATCGAGATATCCTCCCACTTTCACTGTGGTACTGGTAGTGGATGGAGCTCTCCTCCTGGTCTGCAATGATCTATCTTGACCTGTTGACAGGTCGCACACTGAGCCACAAATCTGGCCACATCGGGCTTCAGCCCTCCTCACCAATATGAACATCTCACATCCTAATACATCTTACTCGCACTTGGGTGTACTGAGTAAGGTGTGGAGTGAGCCTCCTGTAATATCCTTTGTCTCAGATCCGCATCTGCGATTACATAGACGCGATCGCAACGTCTCGTCACTTCATCTGCTCCTATGGAGAACTATGGAGCATCACCAGGAGACATCCTATCTCGTATCCTCATCAGCGTCTGGAAGGTCCCTTGCTTTTGTTGGATCTCACCCAACAGATCAGGTAAAATCTCTAAAGTACTCAGCTGGGGATCCTCATAAGGAAACTGGATGTCCAACTCTAGCCAAGCTAGATCTCTCTACAGTTTTGATTGAACTGTCAATCTCGCAATCACCTTCTCTCGAGGCGTCTTCCTGCCCAGGGCGTCGGCGACAACGTTCGCCTTCCTTGGATAGTTCAAAATCTCAAGGTCAAAGTTCTTGATCAACTCAAGTCATCTACGCTGGCGGTTATTCAATTCCCGTTGTGTGAAAATATACTTCAGACTCTTATGGTCTGTGAAGATCTGACATATAGCGCCATACAGGTAATGTCTCTAGATCTTCAATGCATGAACTACCGCTGCCAACTCTAGATCATTAGTCGGGTAGTTCTCCTCATATGTCTTCAACTGTCTAGATGCATATGCAATCACCCTGCCACACTGTATCAGAACACATCCCAAGCCTAGCTTGGATGCATCACTATAGACAACAAAGTCCTCTGTGCCCTCCGGTTGTGCTAAGATAGGAGCGGATGTCCGACGTCTCTTCAACACCTAAAAACTCTGTGCACACTGCTCAGACCATACAAACCTGGTGGTCTTCCTCAGTAAACTCATAACTGGACGGGCAATCACAGAAAATCCCTCCACAAAGCGTCAGTAATACCCGGCTAGGCCAAGGAAGCTACGCACTTCCTTGACGTTCGTCGGTGTCGTCCATGCGGATACCGACTCTATCTTTACCGGATGAACGATGATCCCATCGGGGGAGACAACATGACCAAAAAATGCTACCTTTGTGTTCGCCCTAAAACGTGCGTGCAATCAAGTCTTAAATTTATAAAACTAGAATAAAAGCAAGCGAACCCGTAGTGTACGGATCGGCGTAGATTAGCAAGTATTCCAGAGTATCGATCATAGGGAGTTGGTGAAACAAAATTAGTTCCAAGTAATCGAGCAAGTAAAGTGTAAAGCTTTGCAAATATTGGGAAAACAACAACCCTAAAGATCCAGGTATCAAATTGTGGCAATCGATTCAAGATATACTATAGATATAAGGATAAAGTTGAGAATTGCAAAGGTATACTAAAGCAAGGTAATGTACGATGATGTTCCAAAACCTTATATGTCTAACCCAAAGAACTCTCTATAAAGGTTGTTGAGGCTGTAGTATAGAAAGGATCTAAGCACTAGAATTGATCTCAAATACCCAAACTTGTAACCCAAGGATCAAGATAAACTCAAACGGCTAAGGTTGTGACACTCGAAACCGAAATAGAGGATGTTGAGTCTCACTACTACCTAAGAAAGGCAAGCCAAGACTAGGTTAAAGCTAATCTTTAACTTTGGATTAAAGTAAAAGCAAGGTTCGTAAACGGGGGTAAATCACGGGTAGATCTTGAGAACCACGGCCGTGGAAGCCCTAGAACAGGCCGTGATTTAGGGTGTTGATGAAGTTTCTCTAACTCTCAGGGTCCAATCAAATTACGACGATCTATCATCATCTAAGCCACAACTATCAACCCTTCACCTTAGAATTGCTAAAGGGTTTTAGCCAATAACCATTGTCTTAATATCAATATTAAATTTAAGAAGAATGAAAGATGAAAACCCTCGAGAACTCAAATATAACTCAAACTCAATCCTCAATTCCAAAATACAAAAAGCAATGTTAATGGATTCAGAATATATAACACAAAACCTCACAATGATCTAAGGCAAGCATGAAGAACGGGATGTCAATCCGTCTTCAATATCAAAACCTAAGAAAGAGATCTAAACTTCCGCTGCAAGCAATCTTCAATCTCCAACAATCCGGCGTTTCCGCAACTCTGGGCGGCTTCCAATCAACCCTAAGCAAGAGTGCTAAACAGGGGGTAAGTTCCGTCCTCGAAACTCTTTTTTTCAGCCTTTTTATAAGACGAGAAAGGGTTACCGTCAAGGCCCAATACGTAAATGACATGGCAAATAATGACACGTCAAAAGATTGCCTAAATCACGGTCTCATAGCCTTCCACGACCGTGGTTTAGAGCGTGGAAACAGATTACGATGTGTTGTGACTTCCACGACCGTAATTTAGACCGTGTAACTTACTGGAGTGCTCCAAACTCAAGTCCACGTTCATGATGCCAAGTCCACGGCCGTAGTTTAGAGCGTGGACTTCAAATCATCTTCTCCACGGCCGTAATTTAGGGCGTGGAAGTGTATATTGCTTGTTGTTGCCTTTGTTTCGTGACATCTTTCATCCTAGCTCCTCCCTTAGCTTCTTTGATGTATCTCCTAATCCTCGAACATGATCGATTACTCCCTTTCTCTCTCAAATGCTCCGATTTCAGCTCCTATTCACCTATAATCAACACAAGGCTAGTGTAGACTTCCATATCGACAATATAGATGAACAAGCTAACATTTGCTTCAAAACCTTATCCATGTACACAATAATAAGGGGAAAACAACCAAAATAAGTGTCTAGAATATCGCCATATTTCATGCTAATAAAATACCCCATACTTGTCGCTTGCTTGTCCCCAAGCAAGGTTTTCAAAAGCTTAGAACACAAGTTAGAATGAAATATGCATGCAATTTTAAAAACAAAACCATCTTTAGACAAATGTGCTTCTAGTCAATAGATCCTCCTCAAACCTTGCTTCATTCATCCTTGAAACGCTCATATACATAAACCAAAGAATGTAAAGCAAAGAAACATCATAAATCGCTTAAACTTCAAGACAAACATCATAACCTTCAAGCATTGTCAAAATCAAGCATGTGAAACTTCAATTTAGATCACCAAGTAAAATAACACTCTTTTGATCTTAAGGACTTCAAGTAAGGTCTAGAATGTGAAAAGGAGGGAAACTTGTAAGGGATGTGGTGCATGAATCCGGGAAAAGGAATATCCCAACTCTTTTGATTTGCAACACCATCGACTTAGAGCTTTGCTCTTTTCTTTTTCACATTATTTTTCGACTTTACTTTTGGAAATATGGATAGAGGTGCACAAAAACCGAAGCCTAGGAGATTGGCGTTTCTCAAGTTCGAGATGCCTCAAACCCTTGATGCACATACCATAATCCGTTAGGAATATCGCTATATCCGACTTTGGCAAGACACAAACACCCGGCTATGTGAATGGTGCCGAGTTACTCATCGTCATGATTGACTTCCCCAACCCTATTAGTTCTATTCTTTGAATGCAAAATTTTGCTTTCATGGCCCTCCCACATCAAACATGCCAAATATCAACTCCTCCAAATTCCCGGATAGGTAAGGGAGGCAATTACTTTTATTGAGGGGCTAAATGATCAAAGAAAGAAGTAAAAAAATCGAATTGCCTTAATCATTTCATAAAGAAGTATAAGAACTCATCATGTGATTTCAACCTTAATTTTTCAATATGATTTAGATAAGACTTTCACATTATGAAACTTGCAAGAAAGGATAAACAACACATTCAATTTCTTTTCAATTTATAATTCCGTTTAAGCATACAATTGTCATCAAAAACTCATTCCACAAGTGAGAACTATCATAGAGTCATCTCTAATCTTAGAAGCACCAATACTTTTTCAAAATTTTAACATTTTTATGGGTTTTAAAGCCTTTTTCATGCATTGCAATAACGAAACGTGTGACTATGGAATGAAACATGTAAAGTGTCATGGATAGAAGTAAGCAAATATAGTAGAGTTATTACACACAATAGTCACACCCCACCCCATACTTAAAACATACATTGTCCTCAATGTTCAAAAAGAAATAAAGAAAAGAAAGAAAAGCAAAATGAACTCACTAGACGGTGGTGGGGCGGCTAAAACTAGCGATCATCAAACTCGTCACTACGGAGCAGGCGGTGGTAGAAATGGACGGAAGTCATGGTTATAGTACCGCCCGAACTGCTGGCGGTAAATGTCACTCATCATCTCATCATACTCCCGGCTCCGTGTCTCCTGGGTCTCCCGGTGGATCTCCAAGTCTCCAACTCTCCTGGAAAGGTTGGTGGCCCATACCGGTAGCTGCTCGTACCATGATGGCGGCTAGCCGTACCATACCGATGCGTCCTGTGGAGTCGGTGCTGCTGGTGCTGCGGGTGCCTGATCATACCACGGAGGTGGAGTTCCCATCCATGAAGGCTGCTCCCCATACCAAGCGGGAGGAGTGTCCATCCAAGTCGGCATCTCACTCATGCTAGCACGGCGAGAGGAAGAGGCTCCGGAAGGTCGCGGGGAACGTCTACGAGGGTCAGGGAAGTGTGCCGGCTTATCCGGAAAAGTGCCAAAGTCTTGCTCATCACCTCCTCCCTCAAAAACATCACCTCCTCCTATCTCCTCCTCAACATCCACAGCCGGAACCTCATCCGGCACATAAGGAGGTGCTACTAGCCTATTCGCATGCATGACAGCGAAAGTCTGCTTCCAGTTATGGCGTCCGGCCATAATGGAATACTCGGGGAGCCAAGGGATGCCTCTACCTCCTCTCTCCTCCCAAGGCATACCGGCGGTAGGTGGACTGCGGTGTCTAGGGAAGATGATGCCCCTAGTCATAAGACTATTGAGACCCAAAGGTCTCGCCGCTATCCTAGTACAAGCGGAATAGTCTATCCCTAGCTGCGAGGCAATGTGTGTAACCATACCACCATATCCTATATTACCGGCCCTCTTGTTCTTCAATTTACTCACGGTGGAGGCTAGGAGGGTAGCACAATCAACGGGTCTACCATGGAGCATAGAGTAAAGGAGGAAAAGCTCATCGGTTTTAATCTTTTGAGGGATCTCGGTCCTAGGGAAAAGGCACTCGGAAAGGACCCTATGAGCTATCTTCAAGGCTAAGTGATAGATGAGCTTAGCCTTGGTGTCGGCCGGTTGCCAACGATCCTCACTAGCATAAATCATAGCTATATCATCCCAAAAATCCTTAGTGTATACCCCGCTAGAAAACCGACCATTGAAGTTCTCTTGGAACCCAAAGAAGGCTCCAAACTGCAAGATCGAGAACTCATAGTTCTCCTCCATCAACCAAAAAGAAACCGTCCTATCGACGGTGCTATGCTCAAAGGAAGTGACGAACTCCCCAGTGATCTCCTCATAAGCATCTTCTCTAATAGCGGAGAAGACAATCAAACCGGCTCTATCTAGAAGCCATGTCAAATCATTCACTACATTCAACGGTTCGAGCTCCTCAAGCACTAAGTATCGCGGTCCTATGACCGGCCTCTTCTCGATCCTTTCTAAGGCATCGAGGTAATCCTCATGAATGGTTGGAATTCTAGGAGGTGGGGGTGATGGTGGTTTACTAGGGGGGACTTGGGAGGAAGAGAAAGTATCACCTTTCCTCTTCTTGTTCCTACTCGACTTTCTCCTAAACAAATTGTCCATTACAGGGGAAATCATGGTATGTTCTAGGAAAACCACGGCCGCGGAACCTTCAGGGACCGTGGTTCGGTTCTGTTTCACTCAAATCTCAACCAAATCACACCAAATTCACCAGACACAGTCCTAGACTAATTCCAAATCTAATTCCAATCAGTTATCCTAAAAATCTTGCGAAGAATTGAACCAAATTGACAAGTAGAGAAACAGGAGAAAAACCTAAGTTTTGGATTTTTAAAATCCAAATTCCTTCTTCGGCAGGGATTGTTCACTTGAATTGTTGATTGGATCTTGTAGATGATCGAAAATGCTTCTCTTTAGGCTCAAGAATCGTTCGAATCGGACTCCGAACGAAGATTTGTGAGAAGGGGAAAGAAATCGGCGATTAGGGCGTGTATTTGAGAAATTGTGGTGTTTTTGTGAAGGAAGGTGGTTTATATAGTGATCGTAACAATTTTGGAAGATCACGGTCACTCGGGGTGTTCCACGGCCGTGGAATTGTACGATCCCGTGGTTTTGGTGATTTTTTTCAGACTTTGGAAGAATTACGGTCACTGGATCTTCCACGATCGTGGTTTAGGGCGTAGAACTCTCTGTAATGTGCCCAAATCCAAGTTTCGTCAATCCCTTCCAACTTTTCCTCCTTTCATTGCCTATTCCATTGCTCCTACATCCAAAAACACGACATACCGGGAGGTATCGAGGGAAAAACAAAGCAAAAACGACTAAACTAATCTAATCTAAGAATGGAAAAAAAACACAAAAGCATAAGTGCAGTACCTTGTGTTTCCTCCCAAGAAGTGCTTGTTTTAGGCCCGTAGCTAGACCGTACCTGCATCTATTCGAGTGTGGTGGGTGCGAACTCCTCAGCTTGGAGCTCTGGTGTATACTTCTTAAGCCGTTGACCGTTCACCTTGAAACTTCCGCTCTTTTCACCCCATACTTCAACTGCGCCATGGGAAAAACATGTTTGATTAGATAAGGTCCAGTCCAACGAGATTTAAGCTTAGCTGGAAAGAGCCGAAGTCTCGAATTGAAGAGGAGAACTTGATCTCCTTCTTTGAGGTCCTTTGGAATGATATGCTTATCATGCCAACACTTCGCTCTTTCCTTATAGATCTTGGCGATCTCATAAGCGTTTAAGCGGAGTTCTTCAAGCTCATTAAGGTCCAAGAGGTGCTTCTCGCCCGCTTCCTTCATGCTGAAGTTCAACCACTTTACCGCCCAATACGCCTTGTGTTCCAACTCAACCGGAAGATGACAAGACTTCCCATACACAAGGTTGTATGGTGTTGTTCCTATGGGAGTCTTGTACGCAGTCCTATATGACCACAATGCATCGTCTAGTTTCAAAGACCAATCCTTCCTTGTCTTCGAAACTGTTTTCTCTAGGATGCCCTTGATCTCCCTATTCGAAATCTCCACTTGTCCACTCGTTTGTGGATGGTAGGGAGTGGCGATCTTGTGAGTCACCCCATACTTAGCTAATAGAGCTTTGAATCGTCGGGCAATGAAGTGTGAACCTCTGTCACTAATGATGGTCCGCAGTGTCCCGAACCTCAGGAAGATAGTTCTATTAAAGAACTTGATGACAACCGTGGCATCATTAGTTGGAGAGGCTACGGCTTCGACCCATCTCGAAACGTAGTCCACAGCTAGGAGTATGTATTAATTCCCGCAAAATGATGGAATGGTCCCATGAAGTCGACTCCCCAAACGTCGAAGATCTCTACCTCCTGAATGTTGTTAAGAGGCATCTCATTTCTCCCAGATATGTTTCCTGTTCTTTGACAAGCATCGCAGCAGGAAACAAAGGTTCGCACATCCTTAAATAAAGTAGGCCAAAAGAAACCGGACTGCAATACCTTAATGCTAGTTTTGTTGGAACTAGCGTGTCCTCCATAAGGTAGTGAATGACAATGACGAATGACGCTTTGCATTTCGTCTTCTGGCACACATCTTTGAATGATGCCGTCGGGACCTCTCTTTAAGAGTAGAGATTCGTTCCAAAAGTATTGCCGGACATCCTTAAAGAACTTCTTCCTTTGTGCGTAGGATAGTCTGGGAGGTATTTCCTGACAAACCAAATAGTTAACAAAATCAGCAAACCATGGTTCGTTACCTTTAGTTATCTTGTCGATGCACTCCTCAGTGATGTGTAAATGCTCGTCCGGAAAGGAGTCATCTATAGGTAGGTTGTCGTCTTCTAGATGTGGTAGACGACTCAAATGATCCGCAACAGAATTTTCTGAACCCTTCTTGTCACGAATCTCTAGATCGAATTCTTGTAGGAGAAGAATCCATCTAATCACCTTGGTTTCGCGTCCTTCTTGGCAAGTAGATAACGGATCGCTGAGTGGTCCGTGTATACAATCACCTTTGCACCTACAAGATAAGAACAAAACTTTTCAAAGGCATATACAATAGCTAAGAATTTTTTTTCCAGTTGTGGCGTAGTTAAGCTGCACTTCATCTAGCATCTTGCTAGCGTAATAGATAGCATGGGTTCGGCCCTCCTTCGTTTGCCCAAGCACAACTCCAATAGCTACGTTACTTGCATCACACATAACCTTGAACTAGAGATTTCAGTCCGGGGGTTGGATGATCGGGGCTAAGATTAGAGCTTCCCGATCTTATGAAATGCGTCTAAACAATCCTGCGAGAAATCAAAAACTGCATCCTTCATCAATAGATTAGTAAGCGGTTTTGATATCTTAGAAAAGTCCTTAATAAAACGTCTATAAAATCCAGCGTGTCCTAGAAAGCTTCTTATCCCCTTCACCGAAGATGGAGGAGGGAGCTTCTCTATGGTCTCTATCTTAGCCTTGTCTACCTCAATCCCTCTACTAGAGATCAAGTGTTCGAGTATAATGCCTTCCTTCACCATGAACTGACACTTTTCCCAATTAAGAACTAGGTTAGTGTCTTCACACCTTTGTAGTACAAGCAAAAGGTTAGAAAGACAATTATCGAAAGAGGAACCATAAACAGAAAAGTCATCCATGAAAACCTCCATGATTTCCTTTACATATTTCGAGAAGATTGCCATCATGCACCTTTGAAAGGTGGCTGGGGCATTGCAAAGCCCAAATGGCATCCGTCTATAGGCAAACGTACCCCATGGGCACGTAAATGTGGTCTTCTCTTGATCGTCTGGATGGATCGGAATCTGGAAGAAACCACTATAACTGTCAAGATAACAAAAATGAGAATGTTGTGCTAACCTTTCGAGCATTTGATCAATGAAGGGTAATGGGAAGTGATCCTTCCTAGTTGCATTGTTTAGCTTCCGGTAATCAATGCACATCCTCCATCCAGTCACGGTTCTTGTAGGAATGAGCTCATTGTTCTTGTTTGTGATCACCGTCATTCCTCCTTTCTTCGGAACAACTTGTACGGGGCTCACCCACTTGCTATCGGAGATAGGGTAGATGAAACCTGCATCAAGTAACTTAAGAATTTCCTTCTTAACAACCTCCTTCATGATCGGATTTAACCGTCGTTGAGGTTGTCGGGAAGGCTTAAAATCTTCTTCCGTTAGGATCTTGTGCATGCATAATGAAGGTTTAATTCCTACAAGATCTTCTATAGTGTAACCTAAGGCTTTCCTATATTTCCTTAGAACAACCATAAGTTTACTATGTTCATGTTCATTTAAATCGGAATTAACAATTACCGGAAAAGTAGAATTAGTTCCTAGAAATGCGTACCGAAGATGTGTGGGAAGTGGCTTCAATTCCATCACCATTGGTGTCTCTAATGGCTTTTGAGGAGTGTCCAATACTTCCTTAGAAGTTTCTAAGGGTGTAGGAGTGGTTGAAGAAAACTCAAGAACATTGGTGGAAAGAACGTAATTTTTCTCGGATTTTCCCAGAATTACGGCATCACTATTACTTTCACGGCCGTGGTTTAGGGCGTGGAAGTCAATTACGGCATCACTGGTAGTTCCACGGCCGTGGTTTAGGCCGTGTAACTTACTGGAGTCCTCTGAATTGGTGATTACGGTCATCATGGGGGAAACCATGGCCGTGAAATAGCACAACTGACCGTGATTCCTCACATTCTCTGATCCATCGTAAAGTTTTTCAAACTCTTCTTTATGCACTTCCTTTAGCTCCTCCAAGGCTTCAATTTCCTCATTGCAATCCTCTTCCTCTCCTTTCTCCATGATGCTCATGGTTATGACCTTTTGCAACGGATCCTTGAATAGAATCGAGCTTACTTCCTCTCTAGATGCCTCCTCGTCATAGATATTGAACATATCCTCTCCAAGAGCTGGCTCTTTCACCAAGGTGGAAAGAACAAACTCTACCTTCTCTTCTCCTATGTCGAAGGCAAGTCTAGCGTTCTTGCAATCCACCATACAACCGAATGTTGCAAGAAACGGTCTTCCGAGTATGATCGGGACCGGACTATGTGTAGGAATGTCAAGCACAACAAAGTCTATTGGAACATAAAACTTACCAAGCTTGACCGGGATGTCTTCAATGATACCGACGGGACGAGTTATGGATTGATCCACCATGTATAACATCATCTTCACCTGTTTAGGTTCACCTAAACCGATCTTCCTACACAAGGCAAGCGGGATGATGCTAACGCTTGCTCCCAAGTCACATAATGCATCATAAGTGACTTCTCCCACTTCAATTGGAATACAAAATGACCCCGGATCCTTTAGCTTTGTGGGCATCTTTTCCTTCATTGTCTTGATGAGTTCCGATGATTCCGAACTCATCTTGACTTCTCCGAAGTCTTCCAACTTCCTCTTGTTAGAGAGGATTTCCTTTAAGAACTTCCCATATGTGGACATACCTACAATTGCATCAATGAAAGGTATGTTAATGTGCAGTTTGCTCATGAGTTCAATGAACTTACCGAACTGCTTGTCTAGACGCGCTCTCGCTCTAGATTGTTGGAATAGTAGGGGAGGTTTGTAAGCTGGAGGAGGAATGTAGATGTCTTCCTTCTCCTTCCCCTTTTCCTTCTCTTTCTCGACGGGAACTTCAACAAATTTAGGCTACGGGTCGGTAGTTGTTGCTCCGCTCCTAGTTGTGATTGCCATCACCCTTCCCTTCGGGTTATTCTCCGTCTTTCCGGGAAGCTTTCCTTGGTCTCTAGGAACTTCCTCGGCCTTGCTGAACATTTGGTTTTCTAAAGCCTTTTGAGCTTTATCGACCTTAATAACGTGGTTCTCCAGTCCTTGAAGCTTTCCCAAGATCGTTTCCAACATGGAATCGGGCTTCTCCTTTCCCGAAGTGCTTGAGCTATTAGATCCTTGCCCCTGGCTTTTCAAAGGAGTGGAAGAAGATGGTGGTGTTAGTGAATTTCCTGAATTGGGATAAGAATTACCGGAATTTTGTTGTTGGTTGGAACGCCAATTGTTATTTGAGTTCCGATTGTTGTTCCAATTATTGTTCCGGTTGTTGTTGTTCCATTTGTTCCGGTTGTTGTTCCGGTCGTTGCGGTTGGTGTTCTCATTCCCTTGATAGTTGTTGTTGTTTCCCAAGTATCCAGCATCTTGCTCCTTAGGCTTTTGAAGGCCAGCTCTAATAACTTCCTTCAACTCCTTAATTTCGGTGTTGAGGGAAAAGATTTGAGTTTGCGCTGCTTGTGTTAGCTTCGATCCCTGCTCTACTCGGTTAGATTCCGCCTTCCGGTGGGAATACTTCTCAATTACTCGGGCTTGCTGCTCAATGAAGTCCCAAGAGTCATCCTTCCTCATATTCATGAATGTACCACATGAGAGGGATTGGAGCTTGAATTGTGTTTCCACATCCAGCCCCTTATAATATATCTCCAACAACTCTAGTTTGGAAATGCCATGGTCTAGGCAATCCAATAATAGATCCTAAAACCTTTCCCAAGATTGAAACAAACTTCCGTTAGATTTCATAGAAAAATCATTGATTTTACCTCTCAACTCCGCTGTCTTGGATGGCGGAAAGAATTTGGTTAGGAACTCCGAAGATAGATCCTCCCATGTGTTGAGTCTTCCATTTGGAAGAGCTTGATACCAAGATAAAGCCTTCCCCTTCAAAGAGAAGAAGAACGGTCTGATCTTGTGGTTGTTGGTGGTTTCATTCTTTGGTTTCATTGTCTCCATTAGAATCTCAAAATTTTGTAAATGTTGGTGTGGAGATTCAACACTCGTTCCTCCAAATTGGCTTTGGAAAACGATGGTAATAACTTGCGGGTTAAAGCTAAACCCTTGAATATCGTCACCTTTGAAGTTCACACCTAGACTGCGCGGTTGCTGAATCGGATCCATCCTTTGTCCAAGAGTTCTTGGCTCTTCATCTACACGAGCGGCTCTGTCACCCCCAGCTGGGATACGAGGATTGGCGGCCGGTCTTGGATCATTCCGGACTGGATTGATCGTTGGATCAATCTCCTCTAGTGGTGGCATATCATCATCATCCTCCTCATCGGATGATTCCACTCTAATGGACTTAGTTGACTTAGCTTTCTTCTTTTTCTTGGAGTCAGTCATCTCCAACCTCATGTCCATCATCATAGCTTTGAGCTCATCAATTTGGAATTGATGACGCTCCGCTTCTTCCTTACGAGTTTTCTCACTCAACCTAAATTGAGCTTGAGACTCCTGTAACTCTGCCTGGAGATCCCTCTCTATGTTTTCAGCCATCTTTTTCTCCTTAAGTTTCTTTCTCAAAGTCTTCTCAAGTTCCGGATCAAAAGGTACGAGGTCTTTGTTGGATCTAGACCTGCGCATATACCTAAGAGAACATGCAAATAGCACTCAAAGGAGATATCAAATAACAAGAGCAAAGCTCCCAAGCTCGACAACCGAAAACCGAAGTTTGGTCTTGACCAACTCCCCGGCAACGGCGCCAAAAACTTGGTCGCCCTAAAACATGCGTGCAATCAAGTCTTAAATTTATAAAACTAGAATAAAAGCAAGCGAACCCGCTGTATACGGATCGGCATAGATTAGCAAGTATTCCAGAGTATCGATCACAAGGAGTTGGTGAAACAAAATCAGTTTCAAGTAATCGAGCAAGTAAAGTGTAAAGCTTTGCAAATATTGGGAAAACAGCAACCCTAAAGATCCAGGTATCAAATTGTGACAATCAATTCAAGATATACTATAGATATTAGGACAGAGTTGAGAATTGCAAAGGTATACTAAAGCAAGGTAATGTACGATGAAGTTCCAAAACCTTATATGTCTAACCAAAAGAACTCTCTATAAAGGTTGTTGAGGCTGTAGTATAGAAAGGATCTAAGGACTAGAATTGATCTCAAATACGCAAACTTGTAACCCAAGGATCAAGATAAACTCAAACGGTTAAGGTTGTGACACTCGAAACCGAAATAGAGGATGTTGAGTCTCACTACTACCTAGGAAAGGCAAGCCCAGGCTAGGTTAAAGCTAATCTTTAACTTTGGATTAAAGTAAAAGCAAGGTTCGCAAACTGGGGTAAATGACGGGTAGATCTTGAGAACCACGGCCGTGGAAGCCCTAGAACAGGCCATGATTTAGGGTGTTGACGAAGTTTCTCTAACTCTCAGGGTCCAATCAAATTACGATCGATCTATCATGATCTAAGCCTCAACTATCAACCCTTCACCTTAGAATTTCTAAAGGGTTTTAGCCAATAACCATTGTCATGATATCAATATTCAATTTAAGAAGAATGAAAGATGAAAAGCCTCGAAAACTCAAATAAGACTCAAACTCTATCCTCAAATCCGAAACACAAAAAGCAATGTTAATGAATTCAGAATATATAACACAAAACCTCACAATGATCTAAGGCAAGCACGAAGAACGGGATGTCAATTCGTCGTCAATATTAAAACCTAAGAAAGAGATCTAAACTTCTGCTGCAAGTAATCTTCAATCTCCAACAATCCGGCGTTTCCCCAACTCTGGGCGGCATCCAATCAACCCTAAGCAAGAGTGCTAAATAGGGGGTAAGCGCCGTCCCCGAAACTCTTTTTTCCAACCTTTTTATAAGACGAGAAAGGGTTACCGTCAAGGCCCAATACATAAATGACGTGGCAAATAATGACACGTCAAAAGATTGCCTAAATCACGGTCTCACAGTCTTTCACGACCGTGGTTTAGAGCGTGGAAACAGATTACGGTGTCTTGTGACTTCCACGACTGTAATTTAGACCGTGTAACTTACTGGAGTGCTCGAAACTCAAGTCCACGTTCATGATGCCAAGTCCACGGCCGTGGTTTAGATCGTGGACTTCAAATCATCTTCTCCACAACCGTAATTTAGGGCGTGGAAGTGTATATTGCTTGTTGTTGCCTTTGTTTCGTGACATCTTTCATCCTAGCTCCTCCCTTAGCTTCCTTGATGTATCTCCTAATCCTCGAACATGATCGATTACTCCCTTTCTCTCTCAAATGCTCCGATTTCAGCTCCTATTCACCTATAATCAACACAAAGCTAGTGTAGACTTCCATGTCGACAATATAGATGAACAAGCTAACATTTGCTTCAAAACATTATCCATGTACACAATAATAAGGGAAAAACAACCAAAATAAGTGTCTAGAATATCGCCATATTTCATGCTAACACTTTGGCATCTAGAACTCGCAGTTAGAGAACTTGGCATACAATTCTCTATCTCGTAAAACTGTCCCCAATTATCCTGCATGTTCCTCTCTGCTACGAGAGTACACCAGGATATCGTCAATGAAGACCACTACAAACTATTCCAGGAAGTCGATGAAGATGTTGTTCATCAACTCCTTGAAGATTGCTGGGGCATTCGTGAGCCCAAATGGCATCACTACAAACTCGTAGTTTCCATATCGGGTCCGAAATGCCGTCTTGTGCACGTCTTGCTCTCTCACCCTCAACTGGTGATATCCCGAGCACAAGTCAATCTGGGAGAACAAAGTCACTCTCTGAAGCTGATCTAACAAGTCATCTATGCGAGTGATAGGTGATGGAATCACTATCATTTAGAGTAGTTTTTAGAGTCTTTTTTTATTGCATTAGTGTCGGTTTATGCTACTAACTCCTTGGTCCAGAAGAAGAAGATCAAAAGAAGCTAAGGAAGGAGTTATAAGCACTTAGGAGTAAAGATCGATCAATAAGCAAAGTTTCTGTTGCTCCACCGCCCCCGCGGGCCCTTGCAGCCACCCCAACGGGTGACACTTCCCACTGAAGCGCTCCCAGCACATTCACCAGCGCCGGCCAAGATGTAGGTCACCGCCCTTGCGCCACCCATCGGCGCCCCTGCGGTGACTTGCCTTGACAAGACGAAGGCCAGCTCCCCTGCGCCTCCCACTGCGCCTCGCCTTGGGAGTTGGAAGGCGAAGAGTCTGTGTCACCGCCCCTGCGTTGGCCTTAAGGCGCCCCTGCGCCTTGACATCAGAAATGTCAAGAAGGAGAAAGGTCAGACGTTGAAGAGTATTAAAGATCCGCCCCAGCGGAGTTATGTAGCCGCCCTAGCGGTTATGAAGAAGATCAACCGATTCTGCCTAAACCGCCCCTACGGGTCCTGAAGGCAGCCCCTGAGGTGTAACGCCAAAAGCTTTACTCCGGCTGTTTACACCACCTTTATGGCATTAAAGGTGGCTGTTTTAGGCCGGCTATTTACTCCTAATTTAGTGTCTTTTGTAGTATAAATAGTCCATGGCTGATTGCTAGAATTATCCATGCTTTTCCCCACAAAATCCATTTTAGACTTGAGTTTTCCATTGTAATGAGTGGCTAACGCCCTTGCTACATTGGGTTGGTTTGAAGATGCTTTGTTGCTTTGGTTGTAAGTTCTTTTAATATAAGTTTTTATTCAGTAATGCTTTGTGTTTCCTTGATCTCCATTGTTTAATTGCATGTTAACTATTACTTGAGATTGATCACCTTAGGTTCTAAAGTGCATGTAAACAACTAGGATTAATAGGTTCCGGGTTCGGGTCTTTAATCTAGTAGCAACTTTAAGTAATAACGGGTTATAATTACTTAAAGAAAAGGAACACAAATATAAAGATAAGTTTAACGGTTTTAATCTTCTCTTTATATCCCTTTGTCTTTGTTTGAATGCTAACTTATCATTTGTTCTTGTAGGTTTACGGAACTTTAATAGGTTAAGTTATGTTGATGATGGTTGGTTCAACACATATGTACGATCGAGACGGGAGATTACTTAAAAACTTGTAAAAGGAATACACCAAAGTAGCAATTGTATGCTTAGAATCAACCTAGTGTAGATCACCCATTATTGTCTTACTTGTCGCATTAGTCATTTTCATTAGTTTTTGTGAATCAATTCAACCAAACCCTCCCCCCCCTTCGTGTCACTTGTCATAATAATCGATAATTGCATCTAAAACACCCCAACTCTCTTGGGTTCGACCCTTACTTAATCACTATACTTGTTCTTAGTGCTAAGTCGGGATTTACTTTTGATTGGGTATAGACGACCATAGAAATACCTCTAGTCAAATTTTGGCACCGTTTCCGGGGAGTTTTTGTGTTTTATTGTTATTATTTATTATTGGTTTGAACCATTTTATGGTTCAAACCCGTGCTACTAATTTCGGCTTTGCTTCTTTTGATCTAGAAATTGAGAGGACGCACATACGGCAACGAAGACAACAACAACTACAACAAGGGATGGCTGACCGTACTCTTCGTCAACTTACGCAGCCCACTTTGGCTCAAAACCCTCTTGCGGTCGCTTTACCGGCACTAGGGGAAGTAGTCAACTTTGAGCTCAAACCGGGCCTTATTCACCTACTTCCATCCTTCCATGGGCTAAGTGGTGAAGACCCCATCAAGCACCTTGGGAAGTTCCACACCGTTTATATGAGCATGAAGCCGGCCAACATTACCGAAGAACAAATCAAGATGAGGGCATTCGGCTTCACACTCAAGGATTCGGCGGATGATTGGTATTACCACCTTCCATCCGGGAGCATTGACACTTGGGAAAACCTTCACAAAGCGTTTTTGGAGAAATACTTTCCAGCTAAAAAGGCCAATAGCTTGAAGAAAGCTATAAGCAACATCGAGCAAGAGGCAACCGAAACTCTCTATGAGTACTTCGAAAGGTTTGCACGCCTCCGATCCAGCTGTCCTTTCCATGGATATTCAACTCAAGATCTAGTCTTGTACTTGTACAATGGCTTGCTAGACAATGAAAGGAGGATTGTCGATGCAGCTTGCGGAGGTAATATTCTTAACTCTACTCCTGACCTTGCTTTAGAAAAGATACAGGAACTAGCGGAAGGGATTCGGAACTTTGGAAGGACCCCGGCTAAGAAAGGAGTTCATGCCGTGAGTTCCGGGAAGAACGAGATTTCCACTGAGCTAACGGAACTGAAGGAAATGGTGAAGAGGCTAACACTTATGGGAACACCACAATAGCTAAAAGCTTGTGGAGTTTGTGCTGACCCATATCATCCAACGGACATGTGTCCACAAGTTCAAGATGACAATGCTGAATTAAACGCAATGGGTTATGGGCAACCACAACAGCAAAGACCTAGGAACGATCCCTATACATAGAATTTCATGCCAAATTGGCGTGACCAACAGAATTTTCGTTGGAGGGATCAACAAAACCAACAACAGCAGCCCCGCCAAGGTAAGTATCACTCAACTGAAGATATGTTGCAGGTTTTAACTAAACACTTTGCTACTCATGTCCAAACAACAGAATCAAGCATCAAGAACCTTGAGAAGTAGGTTGGTCAAATGGCGGAAGCCATTACAAGAATTGAAACTAGGGACTCCGGAGGATTATCATCGCAAACGGTCATAAACCCAAAAGGCATGCAGGAAGAGGTCCAAACATAGAGGAAGAGTCCTTACGTCGAGCCAACGACGTAAAACAAAGGCGCTAATTTGGGAGGCAACCCGAAGGAATAAGAAGAGGAGCTTCCGTCAAGAAAACCGCCCCTGCGGCTCTAAGTCCCGTCCCTGTGGCGACACCCCTAGATAATGCCACCCCCAGCGCTGGGCCTGCGTCTGCTCACGTAGGTCACCACCCCCGTGGTGCCAACCCTACGCCCCTGCGGCGGCCACCCTTGACTCACACCCTCAGCTCCGCCCCTGGCGTTAAGGCTGCGTACCCCCCCTTTCTTGTCACCGCCCCCGCGGTGACACACACCGCCCCTGCGGTACAGTTAAGGAAAGAAAAAAAAAAATACACTTCCCAAAAATAACTTACATCTACCACCTTCTCAACTCCCTCTCCATTCACTTTGCAAAAACCTAGCCGCTCAACCCCCCTACGCCCTTGCGCCCTCCAGCACCTCATCACCACTACCTCGACGCGTCCCCTGCGCCACCTCCGGCAACCCAGCAACGCCACCCCTTCCTGCAAACACAAACAATCTCCACCACTGATAACACGATTTATAACATAGTTTTAGGTGTACATTTAGATAGAATTCTCGCTCATCCATGCATGATCTAGCATTAGTTCAAGACGTTTTGCACCCAATTCACATATTTTGTCGAGATAGACGTCTACACGGACTTGTGCGCGTTTTGTAGGTATTACGGAAAGTTTAGGAGCTTAAACGATGCGTTTGAGGATCGTTCATTTAGATGACACACCATCGGACTCATTAGGACACAAGCCAAGGGCTAAGGAGGACTCATGGAACCTTGCCAACACAAGCCATGCACCAAATCACAGCTTAATGATTCAAGGCGAAGTTTCTGCATAGAATCACGGTTCTCTGACGAACCACGGCCGTGGAAATGACCGTGGATTTTGCCAGATTCTCGTGACAGCTGTGCCACGACTCTCATGGCCAGCTCATGAAGGATTTGTTATAAAAGTGGTCCTTCATGGGTTGTTTGAGGCAGCTGGGGTAGTTTGGGAGCAGCTCATCCATTATCCATTTCTCTCTAACAAAAATATTCTCAAAAGAAGAAGATTTTTTCTAGGAAGGAAAGTGTCAAAGAGAAGTAGGAGAGTTCCATTGAAGAGGAGGAGAAGGAAACACACCATAGCTTTCTTATATTTCGGATTTCGTTTTCTAGAGATTGTATGAACCTTTGAACCTTCTTTTGGAAGGGTTGTAAGTGGCTCTATTCTAATCTTCAGCTTAGTTTTGAATTAAGTTCACTTGTGCATCTCTTTTCTTTCATTTTCTTGCAATGGATGTTTTGATTTTATGTTTATTTGCTTCGATTTCCATTATGAATGTTGTAGGCTAAATTGATGTGGTTCTAGGGTAAGGAAAGGATGGTTATGGCTAGAACCGTGATAGGATGAACTTAGATTTGCCTTTGGATGACTTTTGCTTATGAACGTAGTTGCTGTTAGGAATCACGGGTAGTTCTTGAAGAACCACAGCCGTGGTTCAGGAAGAACAGCCCGTGATTTTCCCTGATTTTAAGGATCTTGCCTTAGACCTATAAAATGTTGAAATCCTAAGTGTTGCTGAGTTTAACCTACCTAGTGTAGTGACTAAGTGCTAGGAGAGACTTACCCGGTAATCCTTGCCCTTAGAATCTAAAATAGCAAACCTTAGGTAGTGGTGAGCCTAATAAGCCACCATTGGATTAGATGTGCTAGGATAGTTGCTTAGGACTTCCCTTTCCAAGACTTACCCGGTAAGGATAGGTTAGATCCCTAATTTACAATCCGGTTTGTGTAGAACTCCTATCCTTAGACTCTTAGAGACCTACCCGGTAATAAGACCTTAGGTGTGGACTAGTCGGACCATGAGACCTACCCGGTAATTGATCCCAAATTAGATACACTTAATCCCAACATATATTAGTTAATCCAAAGAACGAATAGATAACTTGAGTTCTATGCCATAACAGGAACTTCCGACCCCTAGAATCCGTCTTTTCTTTCCTTGATCATTATCTTGTTTGGTTTGTTCATTTGTACTGATTTTTAGTCTAGTTTGATTGTTTACTTTGCATGAATTGTGATCTTTGATTGATCACCAAAACCAACCAAAAACAATTTAGATTTTCACTTTTTGATTCCCTCTTCTCTAACCTTAGACCTTCACTAAACTTAATCACAAAACCGAGTCAATTTCACCTTAGTCTTTGTATTCGACCTCGGAATACTATCCATGCTACAAACGTCCCGTACACTGCGGGTGCGCTAGAAGTTAGGATAATTATAACGAGTATAAATTTAAGGCTTATTGCGTACACTCTTTTTAGCGTAACAACCACATACACTCACCCCTTCTCCCCACTCCCTTGTCCCACCTCCGGCAACGTTTGCGACAACAAGGAAGACCTCGGAGAAGCACAATCGTCACCACCTTTGTCGAACGACCAAATCGCCCTTCTACTCTTCGACCACCCCTGCGTCTGCAAGCTCCCGCCCCTGCGTCGAGCCGCCCCTGCGCCTGTTGCAGCCGCCCTTGCGTAAATCACAACAGAAGGTTCGTCTTTTGATCAAATTGCTGAACTTTCTAACTCTTTTACTTGATCAATTGCAAGAGATGGAACCACAAAAGAAATAAAAGATGACGGAAGGTGAGAAGGATCGGTACATGATTGCTCAAATCCAGGAGGTGCATGCAACCCGGTTCCTTGATGCTTCCACCTTGGAAAATCTAGGGATGTTGGAAAGTATGCAGGAATTTCTTAACAATGCCGGGTTAGGTGATTTTCTGATAAAGAGCGCTCCAACACACCCCGACCTCACCAGACAGCTCATAGCAACATTCAAAATGGAGACGGAAGACCAATTATGTATAGGAGTTTCATTCAAGTACAACAAGAGGAAGTACACATTGGATTACACTCAAATACAAGAGGCATTGGGAGTGACCATTGTAGCTTCCGATGACTGGATAGAACCCATTCCGACACCGGATCTGTTGGAGTTTTGGCAAGCTGCTACTAGGTCAGAGTTTCATGCAGGGGGTGAGTACTCCAACAAATTCACTCACCCCTGTTTAAGGCTCATCTCCAAGGTCTTCATGAGTGTCTTCTGTGGATACAAGGAAGAGAATAAGGTCGCTCTTAAGGACCTTCCACTGCTATATGCTTGTCTCTCCAACGAATTTGTGCCGGATTGGGCATATCTCTTCCTTACCGCTCTTAAGCGGATTAGGAGGAATGAGCCTCATGATATAGTGGGAGGAGGTATCATTTCACTACTAGCTGCACGGGTGATGGATCTTCCTCTATTGGAAGAAGGTTTGGAGGCACCCTTATACAATGAGGGGTTATTGAGGAGGTGCATGCTCCTCAAGATAGATGGGGGACATCGTTTCTGGATCTCCCTTGAAGATGGGAGTCATCTCACATATTTGCCCCGCCGACTCCCCTTGGGAGAAGAGCTCTCTGACCTATATGTACCGGCAGACCCTGTCCCTCCGAGACGAACTCATGTTGATATTGTTGGGAGGTACGCAGCCGGCTCTAGCAGGGCCCACACCACTAATGAGGAGATGCCGACGGCGGGCCACGACAGTTAGACCATGGAGAGTCTGTAGGCTCAAATGGCTGCTTTGACTACACAACACTAGACATGGCAGACAGAGTATCTAGCTATGAGACTTCATTTCGAGAGAGGATGGAGGCTCAGAAGGACCGGATTGACACCCTCTACCACCGGCAGGAGCACTTCTTCCGCCATTTCCCTTACACGCCGGAGGAGGGTCCTAGTGGTCCATCTGGACCACCCCAGTGAGGGGTACATTTCTTTCCCTTCTCCCACAATGTATCTTTGACTCATTTTCACTTTGAGGACAAAGTGCACTTCAAGTATGGGGGAGGGATATATATCATTGCTTGTACAGTTGTTAGTTGTTTTTGACATTTTGTTGAAATCAGTTTGGAAAAAAAAAAGAAAAAAGAAAAAGCCAAAGAAGTGAAAAAAGGCATGAAAATCCTTGGATAAACCGAAAACCCGAAAGGGCGGTTTAGGTAAAAAGAAGGTAGTCCGGGTTGGTGAAAAAATGGACTTGAGGGATGTGAGCTTAAGAGAGAAAAGAAGAAGAGTGACAAGGTTAAAACCCGAAAGGGCGCCTTGGCAAGATGAGCGACACCGAGTGTAGGTTTCCCTTCCGGCGTTTTGGCGACATAAGAAGGGGAGTCATAAGAAGGTTGTCCGGGTAGGCCACTCTTGGAGCGATAAGGATGGTAGTATCCTCTTTTTCTCACATTTCCTCTCTTTTTCCTTCTTTCTTTCTTGGGTTTTCTCTTGTTTTCCATTATTTCTCTTCCTTTCCCTTGCTTCCTGAGACCTTGAGTCTAATTGCTGTCATTTGTTTTACTCGGGACGAGTAAAAGGTCTATGTATGGGGGAGTTTGATAGGTGATGGAATCACTAACATTTAGAGTAGTTTTTAGAGTCTTTTTATTGCATTAGTGTCGGTTTATGCTACTAACTCCTTGGTCCAGAAGAAGAAGATCAAAAGAAGCTAAGGAAGGAGTTATAAGCACTTAGGAGTAAAGATCGATCAATAAGCAAAGTTTATGTTGCTCCACCGCCCCCGCGGGCCCTTGCAGCCGCCCCAGCGGGTGACACTTCCCACTGAAGCGCTCCCAGCACCTTCACCAGCGCCGGCCAAGATGCAGGTCACCGCCCCTGCGCCACCCATCGGCGCCCCTGCGGTGACTTGCCTTGACAAGATGAATGCCAGCTCCCCTGCGCCTCCCACTGCGCCCTGCCTGCACCTCGCCTTGGGAGCTGGAAGGCGAAGAGTCTGTGTCACCGCCCCTGCGTTGGCCTTAAGGCGCCCCTGCGCCTTGACATCAGAAACGTCAGGAAGGCGAAAGGTCAGACGTGGAAGAGCATTAAAGATCCGCCCCAACGGAGTTGTGTAGCCGCCCCAGCGGTTATGAAGAAGATCAACCGATTCTGCCTAAACCGCCCCTACGGGTCCTGAAGGCCGCCCCAGCGGTGTAACGCCAGAAGCTTTACTCCGGCTGTTTACACCACCTTTATGGCATTATAGGTGGCTGTTTTAGGCCGGCTATTTACTCCTAATTTAGTGTCTTTTGTAGTATAAATAGTTCATGGCTGATTACTAGAATTATCCATGCTTTCCCCACAAAATCCATTTTAGACTTGAGTTTTCCATTGTAATGAGTGGCTAACTCCCTTGCTACATTGGGTTGGTTTGAAGCTGCTTTGTTGCTTTGGTTGTAAGTTCTTTTAATATAAGTTTTTATTCAGTAATGCTTTGTGTTTCCTTGATCTCCATTGTTTAATTGCATGTTAACTATTACTTGAGATTGATCACCTTAGGTTCTAAAGTGCATGTAAACAACTAGGATTAATAGGTTCCGGGTTCGGGTCTTTAATCTAGTAGCAACTTTAAGTAATAACGGGTTATAATTACTTAAAGAAAAGGAACACAAATATAAAGATAAGTTTAACGGTTTTAATCTTCTCTTTATATCCCTTTGTCTTTGTTTGAATGATAACTTATTATTTGTTCTTGTAGGTTTACGGAACTTTAATAGGTTAAGTTGTGTTGATGCCGGTTGGCTCAACACATATGTACGATCGAGACGAGAGATTACTTAAAAACTTGTAAAAGGAATACACCAAAGTAGCAATTGCATGCTTAGAATCAACCTAGTGTAGATTCACCCATTATTGTCTTACTTGTCGCATTAGTCGTTTTCATTAGTTTTTGTGAATCAATTCAACCAAACCCCCCCTTTGTGTCACTTGTCATAATAATCGATAATTGCATCTAAAACACGTCAACTCTCTTGGGTTCGACCCTTACTTCATCACTATACTTGTTCTTAGTGCTATGTCGGGATTTACTTTTGATTGGGTATAGAGGACCATAGAAATACCTCTAGTCAGCGAGGCAATAGATACTTGTCCTTGATATTCACGTTGTTCATCTCTTTGTAATCAATGCACAATCTCAACGATCCATCCTTCTTCCGCTTGAAGAGGACAGGGGCACGCAACGGGGACACGCTAGGGCGGATCAAGCCCTTCTCAGCCAACTCCTCGAGTTGCTTCTTCAGCTCCAACATCTCGACAAGCTCCATGTGGTATGAGGCCTTCGAGATCAGTCTCGTACTAGGCTCCAACTCGATGCCGAAGTCCACACTCCTTTGAGGCGGTAAACAAGACGGCTTAGCAAACACATATGTAAACTCACAGACAACAGGGATGTCCTCTAACGCTGGACTCTCGCCCTTCTTCATGGCATAACACCAGAAGGCCTCGCAACCCTGTGCGATCAATCTCGCTCCACGTACCGCGCTAATCACCATACCTTCCAAGGTCCCAACCTCGGAAAATCTCAATCTGACCCGACTCAGTAGAGACCTTCACGGTCTTGCTACCAACATCTAACACATCACGATGTCTACGCATCCAATCCATACCTAGAATGACTTCTTCATGCACCAATGGCATGACAAAGAAGCCCACAATCAAGTCATGGTTTCCTAAATGTATAGAACAACTGTGTACCAATAACTTGACCCCCATCTAGTAACCCTATCAAGAAATGTCTACCCTCTACTGTATCCAAGGTCATTCTATCAACACATGCATCAGATATGAAAGAGTGCGTGTCACCCGTATCAAACAAAACTCTAACAGGTAAACCAAGAATCAGAATGGTACATGTAGAAGCTGGCACTGGCGGCTCCTCAATGCTCCTCAAATTAAAAACTCTACCCTGTGCTCCTCTAGTGTCAGTGGTACTCCCACCACGACCTCTCCCTCTACTCGATCCGGGAGTAGATCCCTGAGTAGAAGGATGGTCTAGGACTCTCTGTTGTCCCTATGTTTGCTGTTGTGGTGGCCTCTGCCCACCTCCTACCACACTAGCAAGGGAAAAACCCTAATGTTAAGTACGTAGCTCCGCCATGTCTACAAAAGAAAACTCTATGACCTGGTCTGCCACAAGTGTAACAAGTCACCAGTGGCCTCGTGCACTCTGGTCGTAAATGGCCAGGATCGCCACAATTAAAGCACTGCCGTCCCTTCTCTACAACCTGTGCAGATGAGGGGTAACTGTGGCGTCTCTGGCTCCTCCCAGAACCTGAAGCTCCACCAACACCACTGATCTGATTAGTCCGCTATCTCTTCTCAGACCGTCCTGTTTGAGAAGTCCTCCTCTGGCTGGCCTGCTCACACTCATAAGCTAAGGCCCTATCTTGATAATCTGTCAAAGACTCACAATGAAATCCCGCCATGTAAGAATGTGTACTCTTCCTCAGTAGACGGGAGAACAAATACACGTGGTTGTCCTCAGAAGGTATAGCTGGACCTAATAATATCATCTCCTCGTGGAATCGACTGATGGCATCAACTATCGGCACATCCTCGAAGCTTGCCTGAATAAAATCCTGCAATTTCTCCCTCCTTAGAGAGGTAGGGTAGAAACACTCTCTGATCATGGTCCGCATCTGGTCATAGCTAATGGCTCGAACCCTCATAGTCCTCCACCACTCCTGAGCTAGTTCACGGAATAAAGCATGTATTGTAGTCTATATTTTGGGGCTAGTTTAGACGTTTTATCTTCATACATTTGCATGTATGGATGTGTATTCTTTGATTATATTTGTGTTTTGTCTACCTTTATGGGATTGGAGGTCTACACCTAGTTTCATTGTAATTGCAGGTAAAATGGCACGTTTTGCATCAAAATAGAGCTAAGGAAGCTAAGGAGTCATTGGAGCTACATTCTAGAGCTTAAGGAAGACCTCAAGAAGCATGAAAATGATTAAGAAGTTGACTTTAGACCAGATTTGGAAGATTTCACATTTAGTTGAGATCCATCTCGGTCAGCTACAAAGCCACATCGACCAAGGTGATCTTGAGGAGCGTCCCGACCGAGGCAAACACCTTGTCGCCGGCGAGATCTTTATTTTTGGCTGAGATCTTTTATTTTTGGAAAGAAGATATCTTATATTTTTGGCTAGATTTCTGGAAGAAAGATATTATTTTAGGCTGATTTATTTTTAAAGATAGAGATATATTTTATAGGAAATTATCTTTTTAAGATATTTTATCTTTGGAAGATAATTCTCCTATAAAAAGGGTTGGACTTTCTATAATTCAGCCATCTTTGGATCACGAATTAATCAGATCTTCGGATCAAGAGATTTCTGGAGGATTTTCTGAGAGTTTGAAGGAAGAATTGAAGGAAGTATTGAAGGATTGAAGTTCAAGGAAGGAAGGAACCATAGTTGGAGTTAGCTTTTGAAGGAGTTTGTAAGACTTTCTTAGATTGTCTTTTTGGTTGATTGTCTTTGCTGATGTGTGATTGAGGAACGCATTTTGTTTGTTAATTGATTCAGTTATTGAGACCTTTTTCTTAAGGTTTTCTTATTGATTCCTTTCCCATTAATTTGATTATTGTTATCATGATGATTGTTGGCTAAGTTTCTTTTGCGATTCTAGGGTGATTGACTGAAAGTTGTGGGAAAGACGATGATAGAATGATCTTAATCCCAGCTGGGCTCTGAAAGCTCGAGTCTTTACCTTAACCCTAGAACACCTCGCTCAGTCGTTGAACATCTCGGCCGGGGTGGAATCTGACTGAACGAGGTGAACCTTTCCTGAACCTATTCTGAGTTAAGTGTTTAAGTTTGCCAAATCCTATCCTTATTACACATTTACTGGTTCAATGCAAGCCTAAGATGAGACTTATCCGGTGATTCCTTTGCTTGTTTACCCAAGATCATGAGTATAGGTAATAAAGGTTTATCCTTTATTGGGGTTTGAGTGTGCCTTCATCCCATCTTTGTGAGTTAGCCTGAGACTTACCCGGTAAAGGTTGATTCTATTCCCTTGGGTGGTGTGTTGGTTTGAGATTATAGTTCCTTTCCTTAGTACCTTGAGACTTACCAGGTGATAGGAGTTTTGGTTTGGGATAGTGAGTAGTGAGACTTACCCGGTGATCTATTCCCACCATAGAAACACCTTCCCTTTGCAAACCTCAGCTTTGTCCGCGTTATCCTTGAGATCTTGAGTCGGAACCACAACTAGATGCTTTAATCCATAGAATCCGCATTTCCCCTTACTTGACTTTATACATCATCTTTGATTACTTTAGTTGCTTTTAGTTAATTGCAATATTTGACTACCTGATTTTGTGCTTTGTTTCACCTAAGTCCTTGTGATCGACCCTTGGAATTCTTGCTTTTATTACAATTGATCCGTACACTGCGGGTTCCAATATTGTTCAAGCATACTTCTTGGGTTATAAATTTTAAAGCTTGCACACACCGTTTGGAGCGAACAAATTTTTTGCGCCGTTGCCGGGGACTTGGTCTAGACCAAGCCGGTTTCGGTTGTCTTTCGGGGCGATTACCCTTGTTGCTTTTGACCACTTCACTTGAGTGTTTTCGCAGGATCTTTTCCTAGGTTTATGCGAAAAACCCGTGCGGGAAAGGAAATCGTTCCTTACGATCCCGAACCAGAAAAGACATACAAGCGAAGATTAAGAGAAGCTATGATGGCAAATCAAGACGATCGCGATCTTGAAGCCGAATTGAAGGAGGCATCGGAACAGCTACGCCTCAATAGAGAAGAAATGCAGTGAGAGAGAGAAGAGACTCGCGCAAGGACTGAAGGAATAAAAGTAGATATGGCCGCTCTAAGGGCCCAATTTCTGCATCGACCGATCCTAGATCCTCGACCGAGGTAAGACCCAGTCCTAGTTTCCCCCGCCGATGTACATCTACCACCTCGAATGCCTATCCGAGATGTTCTTTTTGATGGAGTTCCACAAAACCTAGGATAGAGGATGGACCCTAATCAGCAAGTGAGGCGTCCAGGAGTCTACCTAGGTGATCCCGCTGAGCATGATTACGAACTTCGACCGCAAGTTCTATCCATGATCCGACAATGTCAATTTGGAGGTTTAGAGAGCGAGTCTCCGCATCAGCATTTGCAAAACTATGAGATTCTGATGGAGACCTTGAGACCTTCTAGACAGGATAACAACAAGTATAAGTTAAGGCCTTTCTATTTCTCTTTAAAGGACAATGCGCTTTCTTGGTATTAATCTCTTCCGCCCGGAAAGATCAACACTTGGGAAGAGATGACGATGGAGTTTCTAACTAAGTTCTTTCCTCCCTCTAAGACCGCTGAAATGAGGGGAAAGATCAATGCTTTTATTATGAAGGACAAGGAGAGTTTGTCCAAGTCATGGGAGAGATTTAAGGATGTTCTATTGGATTGCCCACATCATGGGATTCCAAAGATCGAGTTGCTGGAGATATACTTCAAGGGGTTGGATGGAGCTACTCAATTCAATCTCCAACTAATTTCAGCCGGCACATTCATGGATATGCCGATAGACGAAGCTTGGGAGTTCATTAAAAAGAAAGCTTTGCATATGGAGAAGTACTCCCATCAAGGAGCCGAGAATGGATCAAGGAGAGTTAGCTTCCAGGAAACATCATCAAATGGAGCTCAACTCACCTCGCTTAGCAATGAGGTAAAAGCTTTAAAGGAGCTTTTAGTAGCTCAAACGAAGAAGGAGCAAGATGGAGGATATCAAGGAAGAAACAACTATCAAGGGCCACGGAACAACAATTATAACGACAATAGAAACTCCAACAGCAATAATTGGAGATCTAATCAACAAAATCCAGGTAACCCTTATTCTCATGCTAATAATGCTTTAAACCCCTCCTCTTCTTCTTCTACTTCATTGAAAAGCCATGAGCCTGGATCGAGTTTGTGCCAGCCAGAAAAGAAGGATGCAATGCTGGAGGCAATTTTGATCAAGCTCAATGCTATGGAGACATCAATGCATTCATTTTCGAAGGCACAAAAAGCCTTAGAGCAACAACTCTTTAACAAGGCGAATGAAGCGCCAAGAGATCCAGGGAAGCTCCCAGCAAGGACAGAGAGCAACCCTAAGAGACAGATTATGGCAATAACGACACGAAGTGGACTGAAAAATGCATATTCAGTACCTCAGTCGAGCCAAGACCAGAAGAACACTTCGGTTGAGGTGCCAACCGAGGTGGAGCCCCAAAAAGCGAAGGATAAATATGAAGTTTATGTTCCACCTCCTGCTTATAAACCACCACTCCCATTCCCTTAGTCAACGGCCAGAGCACATCTAGACAAGCATTTTGGTAAGTTTCTAGACCTAATGAATAAACTACACATTAACATCCCCTTCCTTGATGCCATTCTAGGGATGCCCGCCTATGGGAAGTTTCTGAAAGAAATCCTATCAAGGTGCCAACCGAGGTGGAGCCCCAGAAAGCGAAGGATAAATCTGAAGTTTATGTTCCACCTCTTGCTTATAAACCACCACTCCCATTCCCTCAGTTAAGGGCCAGAGCACATCTAGACAAGCATTTTGGTAAGTTTCTAGACCTAATGAATAAACTACATATTAACATCCCCTTCCTTGATGCCATTCTAGGGATGCCCGCCTATGGGAAGTTTCTGAAAGAAATCCTATCAAGGAAGAGGAAGCTGGAAGACTTTGGAGAAGTAAGGATGACATCTAAGTCCTCGGAGCTCATTCAAATCATGAAGGAGAAGATGCCACCCAAATTGAGAGATCCCGGTTCATTTTTCATTCCCATTCAAGTTGGGGATGTAACTTATGAGGCGTTGTGTGATTTAGGAGCCAACGTGAGTATCATCCCGCTGGAGCTATGTGAGAAGATTTGACTTAGAGAGCCCAAGCCGGTGAAGATAAGGCTATACATGGCGGATCGCTCCATTACCTATCCTGTGGGCTTCTTGAAAGATGTTCCCGTCAAGTTAGGTAACTTCTATTTACCTATAGATTTTGTTGTACTTGACATACCCACTGATTATCCCGTTCCTATCATTCTCGGGAAACCATTTCTAGCAACTTTGGGTTGCAATGTGGATTGTAAGAACGCCAAGTTAAAATTCAACATTGGTGGAGATCAAGTGGAGTTTGCGTTGCTTGCTGCAATGAAAGGAGAGCCGCTGGAAGACGACATCTTCAACATCTATGATGAAGAAGAATCAAGAGAATTGGTGAGCTCTATCCTTATTAATGACCCTCTTGAAAGAGTTCTTAGTTTTAGTTTAATGGAGGAAGGTATAGATGTTTCTTGTGATGTAGATATACGGAGCTTAAAAGCATTGGAAGCAGATCCAGAAGCTAAGATTGAGAGACTAATTCAGGGAAAGAAAAGCAATTTAGGTTTCGGTCCTAGTTCCAGTACCTCGACCGAGACACTTTCTGGACCAAGCGAGGTGTTTTTATCTGAAGAACATCTCGGTCACCCACCTCGGACACTGCCCGAGACAACAAGCGAGATGTTGTTAACTGAGGACAACAAACTTCCTAATCCATTTTCTGAGAATCATTTACAGTTGGTGGAGCACTGGCTCCACCAAGCTTCTGATGGTAAAGAGCCTTGGTATGCTGATATTGTCAATTACCTTGTTTGCTAGGAAATACCGCCCGGATTGACGTACGCTCAAAGGAAGAAATTCTTCAAGGATGTACGCCACTACTACTGGAATGAACCTCTACTGTTTAAGAGAGGTCCGGATGGGATGCTTCGGCGATGCATTCCGGAGGATGAAGTTGCTAATGTTATACGGCATTGCCACTCGCTTCCTTGTGGAGGACATGCTAGCGCACACAAGACGTGCGCTAAGGTATTACGTTCTGGGTTCTTTTGGCCTACATCATTTAAGGATGTGCAAACATTTGTTTTTTCTTGTGATGCATGCCAAAGAACAGGGAATTTTTCTACAAGGAACGAGATGCCACTCAACAATATTCAGGAGGTTGAGATTTTTTATGTATGGGGAGTTGATTTCATGGGAACCTTCCCATCATCCTCTGGGAACCTCTACATTCTCCTAGCTGTTGATTACATCTCTAGATGGGTGGAAGCCATCGCCTCCCCACTAATGACGCCATGGTGGTTGTGAGGTTCTTCAATCGGACTATCTTTTCACGTTTTGGGACACCACGCATCATCATCAGCGATGGGAGGGACACATTTCATCAACCGGAAGTTTAAGGCACTTCTATCGAAGTATGGGGTAACCCACAAGGTAGCAACCCCTTAACATCCTCAAACTAGTGGGCAGGTCGAGATCTCGAATAGCGAAATCAAAGAAATTTTGGAGAAGACCGTCTCTAGGACGAGGAAGGATTGGTCTATGAAGTTGGACGATACTCTTTGGGCTTATAGGACCGCATTCAAGACTCCCATTGGTACCACCCCTTAGAATTTGGTATATGGGAAGTTTTGTCATCTGCCCGTTGAGCTAGAACACAAGGCATGTTGGGCAATCAAGTGGTTGAATTTCGATATCAAGGAAGCCGGAAAGAAGAGACTATTGGACATCAATGAGTTGGAAGAGTTGCGCTTAAACGCTTATGAGAATGCCAAAATCTACAAGGAAAGAACGAAGAGATGGCATGACAAGCATATCATTCCTAAGGAATTCAAAGAAGGAGATCTAGTTCTACTCTTTAACTCCCGCCTCTGCCTCTTTCCAGGTAAGTTAAAGGTCAACGGTCATAGGCTGAAGAAGTACCGACCGGAAGTCCAGGTTGAGGAGATTGCACAGCTATACCTTGTTTAGGGATGAAGCACGGTCCAGCTAGCGACCTTAAATCGAGCGCTTCTTGGGAGGCAACCCAAAGTATTGCTTTCTTTTCCCTTTTTCTAACTTAGTTTTAGATAGTTTACTTTCCTTTTCTTTTGGCGTCCTCTAGACAGGAACCAGGTACTTTCTAAGGAAGGATTACAGGTCAGGAGTTACACTAGAAGGGTAGAAGTTCGAGAAATTGAGAAGACAAAGTTTGACCGAGACACATCTCGGTTGCTGTCATAGCACCTCGACCGAGATGTTCTTCGGCCAACCGAGGCAACTAGGTCTGACATCCAGTCAGACACCTCGGTCCGGTAGGGACCACCTCGACCGAGGTGAAATCAAAATCAGAAAGGGGTATTAAAGGCGAGACAATTTTTCTCTCTCCTTATTTTTTCCCTCCCATGCTCAACCTCGACCGCGGTGGTGTTTTCCCTCAAATTTTCAAATCTTGCTCGTTTCTTGCGATTTTTGGTGCGATTTCACCAGAGGAAGCAAGAGGATCGGTTTTCAATCATCAAACAGCGAGAAAAACGCTCCCATTCTGTAGAATCTGGGTATTTTGTCCAAAAACCCTAACTCTCTTTCTTTCACTGATTTAGGACAGATCTGGCTCTAGTTGCCACTTATTATTGCTGAAAAGGATGTAAGTACCCCATAGGAAGCATTTGGTAGTGATTTGGGGGAAAATAACTTGAAAATCTGAGAGTTCGATCGAACAACACTTCGCCTCGGTCTAGTCGGCTGTGTATCGGCCGAGGTGATTGTCAGAGCAACCGAGGTGTTCATCTATCAGAAGTCATGAGTAGCAGATCTGATCGCCAACTTGTTATGCGAGATAGCCCCAGTAGTTCCTCCCCTTCTTCTGCATCTCATCCCACTATACCGGTGATCCATGAGCGTCACCAAGCTGACTTTGATAGGATTTGCGGGCGTCCCATTATTGCCCCGCGGTTTTTGGATGTTGCTGCCTTCGAGTGCCTCCACGTGGCGGAGGACTTGAGGAAGATGATCTCCATGGTGGGACTGGAGGAGTTCATGGAGATCTGAGCGCCGGCCTACTTAGAGCCGACCATGGAGTTTGTGAGTTCTGTCACTCATGTGCCGGAACGCAACAACATCAAGTACCGGTTGCTGAACCGGAACTACATAGTACCGATGGACCAGTTTAGAGAGATCTTCGGCTTCTCGACCCCCACCGTTACTGATTTTCCATCCCGAGCCGTAGCTCGAGACTTTTGGGGCGAGATAACCCATGTGGTGGAGCATAGTGATAGATGGAGACCTGGAGACTCCACAGAGCGCATTATCTTCCACCTCGCTTTCAGGCTAGCTCATCGGATATTCAGCGAGACTCTTCTAGCGCGTACTGAGACGCCCCAGAAGGTCCGACAAGGAGAGCTTTTGAGTATGTTTTGTATGGTTACAGGGGGAGTTCCTGACTTTTGGGGGATGCTAGCTGAGGACTTTCACAGGATAAAGGGCAAGTCCAAGGGAGATATTTATTGTGGAGGTTTGGTGACCCATATTGCTACTACCATGGGCCTAGACTTGTTTGCTTGTACGTTGGTTGCGGCTCCAAAGCCACTTGGACTTCATGAGATGATCACGAGGCGTATTCTCGTCCCTCGTGGCCTCAGCACACCATATGTCGCTATGCCATGGGAGACGACGACTCCATAGGGTATCTTATGGTCGTCCCAGTTTTCAGTCTTTGACCGATAGTACTGGTCTTCTACATGGTTTCCATTCAAGCAGGATGCCAGAGATGCCTCTATTGATGATGAGGAGGATTATGATGATGGAGGAGCTGCTATAGAGACCGATACTGATACCGGCAGCCATAGTGTTCCAGTTGTCGACCTTGACGACGAGGCGACAGAGGAAGAGGCAGCAGCACCACCACCACCACCCTAACACATGTCACGTCGCAAGTTCAGAGATCAGGAGGCACACCAGAGGATTGATGACCTCACTGATCAGATGGTTGATGCTTACGCTGCCCTGACAGTTGACATCCATGAGCATTTCGAGGACCAGCGTCGAGGGATTGAGAGTTGGACGCAACATATATTGGAGAGTCAGCACTATACTAGATGTATGATGGAGATCCAGCACCAGCATATCATGAGTATCCCCTTTGATCCGTCCCAACATCCCTACATTCCATATCCACATCCACCACGCCACCAGTTGACGAGGATTAGAGCTGCATGGATTTTATTTATTTATTTATTACGCAGTTCAGCTAGGTCCGGTGAGTTTCCTGTTTCTTTAGACCGTTTATTTGACCCCTTCGGACAATGTGTCCCAAGTATGGGGTATTTGGATGTATTATTTGACTATGTGTATGCTTGTATGATTCTATCGGATATTTATGATCTTATTTTTCTTTACTTGGCTTTATGTGTTTATTTGCTATTAGATGCATACATACAGGTTTTTGTTTGAGAAAACGTCGAAGACTGGTTTAAAAAAAAACTTGTTGTTTTATGACCTCGATCGGGATGTTCTTGACTGAACGAGGTAGACACCTCGGATGATGCCAGAACACCTCGACCGAGGTAGGTTCTTAATTGAGAGTTTTTCAAAACGATTTTGTGCTTCGTCTTTGGATATGACCTCAATGATGATATCGTTTGCAGATTGGTTTTGAAATCTGTATATGCTCGAAAGGTTTTATAATATGTTTAAGTTGCAAAATACTTTGTTTGAAGTTTTAACATGTTTAATACTTTATTTTTATCAAAATTATGTTGGATTTGAAGGTTGACACCACATGATGAGTTCTATCACATTCTTCGTAGAATGATTAAGGCAATTCATTCTCTTCAATTCTTCTTCTTCTTCTTCTTGATCATGCTTCGCCCCTCATATACATATTTGTCTTCATTTACCTATCCGGGATTTGGAAGCAAGCAAAGAAAAACAAGTGAAAGTGAAGTTGCGATGTTGGCTGAAAGTGATAGAAAGAAACAAATAGGTTTGGGGAAGTCAATCATGATGATGAGTAACTCAGCACCATTCACATAGTCGGGTGTTTCTGTCTTGCCAAATTCAAATGAGCGATATTCCTAAAGGGTCATGGTATGTGCATCAAGGGTTTGAGGCATCTCGAGAAATTGATGATTGTTGATCTCCTAGGCTTCGGTTATTGTGCACCTCTGTCCATGCATCCCAAAAAGTAAAGTAAAAATAAGCAAAGCTTATTGGTGGAAGATGTTGAGATTCAAAGAAAGTGAAGTAAGATCCTTTTCCCGGATTCTAGCACCACATACCCTTTATACATCCCACCTTGACACGTTTCTTGACCTCTTTTGGAAGCCCTTGAGACCTCGAGCTTGTTGATTGACTTGGTGGTTTAAACTGGATTATACATGATTGATTTCGATAAATATGATTTATTATGCACTCTATGATTTTATGCAAAGATGAACAACTTTCTTATATTTATAAAATGTTTTGATCATGTCTTGATTTTAATTGCCATGAAACATTCTCTTAGAGTGATCTATGAGTGGAGCACACAACAAAAAAAATGTTTTGAAATGCTTTTCATTGATCTTTTCTGACTTATAATTCATTCTATCTTGTATCTAAGATTTGAAACTTGCTTGGGGACAAGTATGGGGTATTTTGATAGCATGTATTATAGTCTATATTTCGGGGCTAGTTTAGACGTTTTATCTTCATAAATTTGTATGTATGGATGTGTATTCTTTGATTATATTGGTGTTTTGTCTACCTTTACGGGAATCAAGGTCTACACCTAGTTTCGTTGTAATTGCAGGTAAAATGGCACGTTTTGCATCAAAATAGAGCTAAGGAAGCTAAGGAGTCATTGGAGCTACATTCTGGAGCTTAAGGAAGACCTCAGGAAGTATGGAAATGATTAAGAAGATTGACTTTGGACCAGATTCGGAAGATTTCACATTTAGTTGAGATTCACCTCGGTCAGCTACAGTGCCACCTCGACCAAGGTGGTCTTGAGGAGCGTCCCGACCGAGGCGAACACCCTGTCGCTGGCGAGATCTTTATTTTTGGCTGAGATCTTTTATTTTTGGAAAGAAGATATCTTATATTTTTGGCTGAATTTCTAGAAGAAAGATATTATTTTAGGCTGATTTATTTTTAGAGATAGAGATATATTTTATAGGAAATTATCTTTTTAAGATATTTTATCTTTGGAAGATAATTCTCCTATAAAAAGGGTTGGATTTTCTAAAATTCAGCCATCTTCGGATCACGAAATAATTAGATCTTCGGATCAAGAGATTTCTGGAGGATTTTCTGAGAGTTTGAAGGAAGAATTGAAGGAAGTATTGAAGGATTGAAGTTCAAGGAAGGAAGGAATCATAGTTGGAGTTAGCTTTTGAAGGAGTTTGTAAGACTTTCTTAGATTGTCTTTTTGGTTGATTGTCTTTGTTGATGTGTGATTGAGGAACGCAGTTTGTTTGTTAATTGATTCAGTTATTGCGACCTTTTTCTTAAGGTTTTCTTATTGATTCCTTTCCCATTAATTTGATTATTGTTATCATGATGATTGTTGGCTAAGTTTCTTATGCGATTCTAGGGTGATTGGCTGAAAGTTGTGGGAAAGACGATGATAGAATGATCTTAATCCCAGCAGGACCCTAAAATCTCAAGTCTTTACCTTAACCTAGAACACCTCGCTCAGTCGTTGAACATCTCGGCCGGGGTGGAATCTGACTGAACGAGGTGAACCTTTCCTGAACCTATTCTGAGTTAAGTGTTTAAGTTTGCCAAATCCTATCCTTATTACACATTTCCTGGTTCAATGCATGCCTAGGATGAGACTTACCCGGTGATTCCTTTGCTTGTTTACCTAAGATCATGAGTGTAGGTAATAAAGGTTTATCCTTTATTGGGGTTTGAGTGTCCCTTCATCCCATCTTTGTGAGTTAGCCTGAGACTTACCCGGTAAAGGTTGATTCTATTCCCTTGGATGGTGTGTTGGTTCGAGATTATAGTTCCTTTCCTTAGTACCTTGAGACTTGCCCGGTGATAGGAGCTTTGGTTTGGGATAGTGAGTCGTGAGACTTACCTGGTGATCTATTCCCACCTTAGAAACACCTTCCCTTTGCAAACCTCAGCTTTGTCCGCGTTATCCTTTGAGATCTTGAGTCGGAACCACAACTAGATGCTTTAATCCCTAAAATCCGCATTTCCCCTTACTTGACTTTATACATCATCTTTGATTGCTTTAGTTGCTTTTAGTTAATTGCAATATTTGACAACCTGATTCTGTGCTTTGTTTCACCTAAGTCCTTGTGATCGACCCCTGGAATTCTTTCTTTTATTACAATTGATCCGTACACTACGGGTTCGCATATTGTTCAAGCATACTTCTTGGGTTATAAATTTTAAAGCTTGCACACATCGTTTGGAGCGAACAACTATTAAGAATAAGTAACCATTGCCCCCGCATAGATGATTTGTTGGACCAGTTGCATGGAGTGTTAGTATTCTCCAAGATCGACTTGAGGTCGGATTATCACCACCTGAGGGTGAGAGATAAGAACATATCTAAGATGACATTCCTTACTAGGTATGGTCACTATGAGTTTGTAGTGATTCCATTTGGGCTCACTAATGCATCCGCAGTGTCCGTGGAGTTGATGAACGGGATATTCATCGACTTCTTTGACTAGTTTGTAGTGGTCTTCATTGACTACATCCTAGTTTACTCTAGGAGTCGAGAGGAGCATGTCGTACACCTAAAGACAGTGTTGCGGATTCTGTTAGATAGTGAGCTCTATGCTAACCTATACAAGTGCGAGTTCTAGATATTTGAGGTGGCCTTCCTTGGCCATGTAGTGACTGTTGAGGGGATATAAGGTCAATCCGGCAAAGATCGAGTCAGTGCCTTCTTGGCAACCTCCGAGGAATGTCAATGAAGTTCGCTACCTCCCAGGCTTGGCGAGCTACTACCACCAGTTTGTGGAAGGGTTTTCCCTGATTGCCCGACCGCGTACTTGCCTTTTGAGGAAGACTACTTGGTTTGTTTGGTCCAAGCCGTGTCAGTGGAGCTTTGAGGAGCTGAAGAGGAGATTGACTTATGCTCTGATTTTAGCACAACCAGAGGGTGTAGAGGACTTTGTGGAAGGGTTTTCCCTGGACTTGAGATGTGTCTTTATGCAGAGGGGTAAGATTATAGTGTATGCGTCTCGACAACTAAATACGTATGAGGAGAACTATCCAATACATGGCCTAGAGTTAGCGGCAATAGTGCACGCCCTTAAGATCTGGCGTCACTATCTCTATGGAGCGACGCGTTAAATCTTCACAAACCATAAGATTATGAAGTATATATTCACTCAACGGGAGTTGAATAACCGCCAGAGGAGGAGGCTAGAGTTGATCAAGGATTTCTATCTTGAGATTCTCTACCACCCAGGAAAGGCAAATGTAGTTGTTGACGCTTTGAGTCAGAAGACACCTCTAGAGAAGGTGGTAGCCCGGTTGACTATACAACCTCATTTGCAGAGATATTTAGCATGGTTAGAGGTTGAGGTTCAGTTTCCGGATTCAAATCGACACTTATCTACTTTGGAGTTGCTACCTGACCTGTTGGGAGAGATCTGACAAAAGTAGGAGATCTTGCCCTATGTTGACTAGTATCCGAGACATGATGTCTCGAGGTGAGGCACCACTGTTTACCATCGGCACTAATGGAGTGATGAGATGTTTGGACTATATTTGTGTACCATCAGACAACGAGGTGAGACAAAGGACATTGGGTGAGGCTCATGCTACCCCATACTCGTTGCACCCCGGAGCGAGTAAGCTTTATAAGGATGTATGACGTTCCTTATGGTTGGGTGGGTTGAAGCCCGACGTGGCTCTATATGTACCTCTGTGTGTGACCTGCCAGTAGGTCAATATTGAGCATCGTAAGTCCGGAGGAGAGCTACACCCACTGCTAGTGCCACAATGGAAGTGAGAGGATATCTCTATGGATTTTGTCACAGGATTGAGGCTTAGCAGGGGTTTTGATGCTATCCAGATAGTGGTTGATCAACTGACGAAGACCAGACATTTCATTCCTATTAAGGAAATGTGGCCGGTGAGTCGTCTAGCGGAGGAGTTCACCAGACCCATTGTGAGACTCCATGGAGTTTCGAGGACTATCGTTTTTGATAGAGGCGGACGTTTAACCTCGAGTTTTTGGCAGCAAGTACATACGACCTTGGGGACATGAAGCGAGCTTGTGTGTTGGACTAGGGACATGTATGGCCTGATCACCTTCCCCTTGTAGAGTTTTCGTATAATAATAGATGACACGTGTCCATTGGGATGGATCCTTATGAGGCTTTGTTTGGACGAAGCTGTCGTACACAATTGTGTTAGGATGAGCCTAGTAAAGCTGATGGAGTAGTCCAGAGCAGATACGGGATGACATCGCCCGAGTCGCTTTGGTCCGGGAGCGTATGTTTGCAGCTCAAAGTCGTCAAAAATCCTACGCCGACAAGAGGCGTCGACCTCTAGAGTTTAGAGTAGGTGCAAAAGTGTGGTTGAGAGTGTCACCGATGAGAGACATCCGGCGTTTCGGCATTAAAGGGAAGATGAGTCTCCGATATGTTGAGATCTTGGAGAGAGCCGGAGAGTTTGCCTACCGGCTAGCACTACCACCGAGACTTACGCGGTAAAGGTTTGAGTGTTCCTTCTTTCCTGAGTGAGCTTACCTGAGACTTACCCGGTAAATATTAGTTCGTGGCCCTTAGGTTGAGTGGTTGGTTTGAGTTTATAGTTCCTTTCCTTAGATCCTTGAGACATACCCGATGATTAGAGCTTTGATTTGGGATAGTGGATAGTGAGACCTCCCCCATGATCTTTCCAGCTTTAGAAACACCTTTCTTTAACGATCCCAACCTTGTACATAAATCTTTAGAAATCTTGAATCGAAAACCACAACCAGATACCTTGATCTCTAGAATCTGCAGTTTCCCATTTATTATATATCTTGTCTTTTCTTTGATTTGCTTTATTTATTACATTATTCATAGATTTAGGGTGTGTTTGGTTGGAGATTAAAGGAGGTTCATTTAGATTAAATTTAGGAGATTAAATTTGTGTAAGTGTTTGGATGAAGGTGGAGATTATGAAAAAAAATTATAGAAGAATTAATTGGGATTAAAAAGGGCCAAGAAATAACCTTATATTACCAAGGTTAAAGGAGATTAATTTTCAAATATCAATTAGGATTCCACTCAAGCCACCTATTTAAGGTTAAAATAAGGGTAACTTTGTAAATCAATATCAATTAAACTTATTAAAAGATCTTCAACCAAACAACTTCACGTAAATTATTTTATATAAAATAAATCTCATATAGAATTTAACCACTTTTAAATTTCATCTAAATTAATCACCAAAATAATCTCTATCTCTTAACAAACACACCCTTACTCTTTTATCATCTTTTGCAAATCTTATCTTTTGAAGACTGATAGCATGTATTATAGTCTATATTTTGGGACTTGTTTAGACGTTTTATCTTCAAAAATCTGCATGTTTGAATGTATATTATGTAATTATACTGTCGTTTCATCTACCTTTACAGGAATCGAGGTCTACACCAAGTTTCGTTGTAATCGTAGGTAAAATGGCACATTTTGTACTAAAATGGAGCTAAAGGAGCTAAGGAGTCATTGGAGCTACATCTGGAGCTTAAGGAAGGACTCAGGAAGCATGGAATTAATGAAGAAGATTTACTTTGGACCAGATTTGAGAGATTTCACATTCAGCTGAGATTCACCTCGGTCAGCTACAATGTCACCTCGACCGAGGTGATCTTGAGGAGCGCCCCGACCGAGGCGAACACCTTGGTGCCGGCGAGATATATTTTATTTGGTTGAGATCTTTTATGTTTGGAAGGAAGATATCTTATATTTTTGGGTTGGATTTCTGGAAGGAAGATAAGATATTCAGCTGATTTATTTAGATATATTTTATAGGAAATTATCTTTTAAGATATTTCCTATAAAATTATCTTAAGAAGATATTTATTTTAGGAGATATGGATATATTTTATAGAAATATCTTATATCTGGAAGGAAGATATTTATTTTAGGAGATATGGATATATTTTATAGGAAATTATCTTTTTAAGATATTTTATCTTTGGAAGATAATTCTCCTATATAAAGGGTTGAATATTCTACAATTGAACCATCTTCGGATCACCGAATGCTTAGAGACTGAGAGCATCCAGCAATTGAGGGATTTTTCCGGAGCTTTGAAGGAAGGAAGGAAGATTGAAGATCAATCAAGGAAGGATTGAAGATCAATCAAGGAAGGATTGAAGATCAATCAAGGAAGGATTGATAATTCGAATATAGCTTTTGAGGGGATTTGTAAGACTTTCTTAGATTCCCTTTGTTTGATTGTCTTGTTGGATTTGTGATCCAAGGAACGCTGATTTGTTTGATATTTGATTCAGTTATTGAAGCCTTGTTCTTAAGGTTTTTGTGTTCAAATATTCATTTCCTTCCCATATATTTGATTATTGCTTTCATGATGATGAGTGGCTAATTTCTTTGTGCGATTCTAGGGTGATTGGCTGAAGGTTGTGGGAAAAACAATGATAGTATAATCTTAAATTCCAGTAGGACCCTGAAAGCTCGAGTCTTTATCCTTAACCCTAGAACATCTCGTTCAGTCGATGAACATCTCGGCCAGGGTGGAACTTGACAAACCGAGGTGACTTATCTGATCCGAAACTGAGAGTTAAGTGTTAGAGTTTGCCAAATCCTATTCTTATTACACCTTTCCTGGTTCAATGCAAGCTTAAGATGAGACTTACCCGGTAATTCCTTAGTTTGTTTACCCATGATCATAACTGTAGGTAATAAAGGTTTATCCTTTATTGAGGTTTGAGTGTGCCTTCATACCATCTTTGTGAGTTAGCCTAAGACTTACCCGGTAAATGTTGATTCTATTCCCTTAGTTGGAGTATTGGTTTGAGATTATAATTCCTTTCATTAGTACCTTGAGATTTACCCGGTAATAGGAGCTTTTGGATGGATTAGTGAGTAGTGAGACTTACCCGATGATCTATTCCACTTTAGTAACACCTTCCCTTTGCAAAACCTCAGCTTTGTCCGCTATCTAGAGATCTTGAGTTGGAACCACAACTGGATGCTTTAATCCCTAGAATTTGCATATTCCCCTTTATTGACCTTATTATCATCTTTGATTGCTCTAATCACTTTTGTGCTTATTAGTTGCATTGACAACCTATACTTGCTTTGTTTCACCTAAGTCCCTGTGATCGACCCTTGGAATTCTTGCTTTTATTACAATTGATCCGTACGCTACGGGTTCGCATCCTTGTTTTAAGCATACTTCTTGGGTTATAAATTTAAAGTTTGCACACACCATTTGGAGCAACCTCTTGAAGATTCTCTTGAATCAAGATGGGAGAAGTTGATGAAGAAGGTGGAGGAGCTCAAGGAAAGCACCCTATCCTATGCTAAGCCGGAAGAGGAGCATAAGGAAGTGCTGCAAGTTTCAAGCATTCCTCCAACCGAACCAGAAATTTCTCCTCAAGCTCTTGAAGAAGAGGAAGATATGGAAGATCTCAATCCAACTGTTGAGACTTCGGCCGAGGTGAAAGAGAGATCGGCCGAGGTGGAAGAGAGATCAGCCGAGATGGAAGAAGAATCTGTAGAACTGGAAGTGGAAGATGCAGAGAACCTTGGCCAAATTACTGAGGCTGTGGCCAAGGTGGAAGAAAGATCAGCTGAGTTGGGAGAGATTTCATGTGTGGATTATCAACCTAACATGAAACTTGTCCCAAGCTTTGGAGAACTTTATAAGGTGCCTTCTCTTACTCCCTTTGAAATTCCTACTAAAGTTCTAGATTTCTTCAGGGATGCACCGAAGAGTTGGAGGTCTCTTCCGAAAGAACCTCCTAAGATCAAGATGAAACCTCCTTAAAATTGTTGGAACAAGATGCTCCTTGGATTATAAGGAGTGAAGTTAACAAGCGCTTCACTGCTAAGGCAACGAAGTGTTATTTGTTCAAGTATGGGGTCACTCACGTGACAAAGACCTTGTACTATCCCCAAGCTAGAGATGGGGAAGCTACTAGAACTCTCGAGAAGTTGTTTTCTCGATCAAGGAAAGGATTGGATGCAAAACTGAGTTATGTCCCACGGAAGCATAGGAAGACCGGTAGGATTCCGGTGAGAACTAAATCATACAAGCTTGTACGTGGGAGATCCTAGCATTTGCCGGTGAAATTAGGAACCGGAACCTTCTTGGAAGAATTTTATGATGGATGTGATGAACACTCCAAAAAATTCGAGGTACATTGAGTAAATCTAAGAGGAAAGGTCCAGCTAGCGACCTTAAATCAAGCGTTTCTTGGGAGGCAACCCAAGGTATTGTTTTCTTTTCCCTTTTCTAGTTTAGTTTAGATAGTTTGCTTTTGCTTTGCTTTGCTTTGTTTTTGGTGTCGTCTAGACAAAAACCACGTATTCTCTAAGGAAGGATTACAGCTCAGGAGCTACACTAGAAGGATAAAAGTTCGAGAAATTGAGAGAACGGAGCTTGACTGAGACACATCTCGGGTGCAGTCACAGGACCTCGACCGAGATGTTTTTCGCCAACCAAGATGATCTTATCTGGGAGCTGTTTCTTATTTCTTTATGCAGTTCAGCTATGTCCGGTGAGTGCTCTTATTCTAGACTTATTTTGACCCATTGGGACAATGTGTCCCAAGTATGGGGTATTTGGATGTATTTATATGACTTACGTGTATGCTTGGATGACTTTACTGGATATTATTGTTTTATCTTGCTCTATGTGTTTATCTGAGACTACATGCATGCATACAAGTTATTTGATTGAGAAAAACGTCAAAAACTGGTTAAGAAAAAATTTTTTTATGACCTCGACCGAAGTGATTCTGACCAATCAAGGTGCAACACCTCGGTTGACTTAGAACATCTCGACCGAGGTAGTTTAACTGAAACAGTTTTCGAAACGATTTTTGTGCTTCTTATCTGGATATGACCTCAGTGAAGATTTTGTTTGCAGACTGGTTTTGAAATCTTTATATGTTTGAAAGGTTTTATGATATGTTTAAGTTGCAAAATGCTTTGTTTGAAATTTTGGCATGTTTAATACTTTGTTTTTATCCAAATTATGTTGAATTTGAAGGTTGACACCACATTATGAGTTTTCTCACTTTCTTCCTGGGATGATTAAGGCAATTCACTCTCTTCTCTTCTTCTTCTTCTTGATCATGCTTAGCTCCTCATATACATATTTGCCTCCATTTACCTATCTGGGAATTTGGAAGCAAGCAAGTGAAAAGCAAGTGAAAGAAAAGTTGAGATGTTGGCTGGAAGTTAGAAAGAAACAAATAGGTTTGGGGAAGTCAATCATGATGATGAGTAACTCGGCACCATTCACATAGCCGGGTGTTTGTGTCTTGCCAAAGTCGGATTGAGCGATATTCCTAACGGGTCATGGTATGTGCATCAAGGGTTTGAGGCATCTCGAGAAATTAATGATTGCTGATTTCCTAGGCTTCGGTTATTGTGCACCTCTGTCCATGCATCCCAAAAAGAAAAAAAGTAAATAAGCAAAGCTTATTGATGGAGGATGTTGAAGTTCAAAGCAAGTGAAGTGAAGATCCTTTTCCCGGATTCTAGCACCACATTCCCTATATACATCCCACCCTCACACGTTTCTTGACTTCTCTTTTGAAAGCCCTTGAGACCTCGAGCTTGTTGATTGACTTGGTGGTTAAAATTGGATTATACATGATTAATTTTGATAATAATGATTTATTATGCATTCTATGATTTTATGCAAAGATGAACAACTTCCTTATATTTATAAAATGTTTTGATCATATTTTGATTTTAATTACCATGAAGCATTCTCTTAGAGTGATCTACGAGTGGAGCACACCATTAAAATGTTTTGAAATACTTTTCATTGATCTTTATGACTTATAATCCATTCTATCCCGTATCTAAGATTTGGAACTTGCTTGGGGACAAGGAAGGGACAAGGACAAGTATGGGGTATTTTGATAGCATGTATTATAGTCTATATTTTGGGAATTGTTTAGACATTTATCTTCAAAAATCTGCATGTTTGAATGTATATTATGTGATTATATTGTCGTTTCATCTACCTTTACGGGAATCGAGATCTACACCAAGTTTCGTTGTAATCGTAGGTAAAATGGCACATTTTGGACTAAAATGGAGCTAAGGAGTCATTGGAGCTATGTCTGGAGCTTAAGGAAGGACTCAGGAAGCATGTAATTAATGAAGAAGATTTACTTTGGACCAGATTTGAGAGATTTCACATTCAGCTGAGATTCACCTCAGTCAGCTACAGTGTCATCTCGACCGAGGTGATCTTGAGGAGCGCCCCGACCGAGGCGAACACCCTGGCGCCGGCGAGATATATTTTATTTGGTTGAGATCTTTTATTTTTGGAAGGAAGATATCTTATATTTTTGGGCTGGATTTCTGGAAGGAAGATAAGATATTCAGCTGATTTATTTGGATATATTTTATAGAAATTATTTTTAAGATATTTCCTATAAAATTATCTTAAGAAGATATTTATTTTAGGAGATATGGATATATTTTATATAAATATCTTATATTTGGAAGGAAGATATTTATTTTAGAAGATATGGATATATGTTATAGGAAATTATCTTTTTAAGATATTTTATCTTTGGAAGATAATTCTCCTATATAAAGGGTTGGATTTTCTACAATTGAACCATCTTCGGATAACCGAATGCTTAGAGGCTGAGAGCATCCAGCAATTAAGGGATTTTTTCGGAGCTTTGAAGGAAGGAAGGAAGATTGAAGATCAATCAAAGAAGGATTGATAGTTCGGATATAGCTTTTGAGGGGATTTGTAAGACTTTCTTAGATTCCCTTTGTTTGATTGTCTTGTTGGATTTGTGATCTAAGGAACGTTGATTTGTTTGATATTTGATTCAGTTATTGAAGCCTTGTTCTTAAGGTTTTTGTGTTCAAATATTCATTCCCTTCCCATATATTTGATTATTGCTTTCATGATGATGAGTGGCTAATTTCTTTGTGCGATTCTAGGGTGATTGGCTTAAAGTTGTGGGAAAGACGATGATAGAATAATCTTAATCCCAGTAGGACCCTGAAAGCTCGAGTCTTTATCCTTAACCCTAGAACATCTCGTTCAGCCGATGAACATCTCGTCCGGGGTGGAACTTGACTGACCGAGGTGACTTATCTGATCCGAAACTAAGAGTTAAGTGTTAGAGTTTGCCAAAACCTATTCTTATTACACCTTTCCTGGTTCAATGCAAGCTTAGGATGAGACTTACGCGGTAATTCCTTAGTTTGTTTACCCATGATCATAAGTGTAGGTAATAAAGGTTTATCCTTTATTGAGGTTTGAGTGTGCCTTCATCCCATCTTTGTGAGTTAGCTTGAGACTTACCCGGTAAAGGTTGATTCTATTCCCTTAGTTGGAGTGTTGGTTTGAGATTATAATTCCTTTCATTAGTACCTTGAGACTTACCCGGTAATAGGAGCTTTTGGATTGGGATTAGTGAGTAGTGAGACTTACCTGGTGATCTATTCCACTTTAGTAACACCTTCCCTTTGCAAAACCTCAGCTTTGTCCGCTTATCTTGAGATCTTGAGTTGGAATCACAACTGGATGCTTTAATCCCTAGAATTTGCATATTCCCCTTTATTGACCTTATTATCATCTTTGATTGGTCTAATCGCTTTTGTGGTTATTAGTTGCATTGACAACCTATACTTGCTTTGTTTCACCTAAGTCCTTGTGATCGACCCCTGAAATTCTTGCTTTTATTACAATTGATCCGTACACTGCGGGTTCGCATCCTTGTTTTAAGCATACTTCTTGGGTTATAAATTTAAAGCTTGCACACACCATTTAGAGCGAACAAAGACATATTGATAAAGATCGGGTGATTTACGATAGAAATCCGGTGATTTTTATAAAAATCGATCGATTTCTTTTACAAGATAAACCGATTTTTCTATTCTGCAGCGTGTTATCTTTTATCTCCGTCTTTTATCTTTATTTATGGTTTCTCTTCCTATCTTTTCTTATCTTTTAGACTCCTTTCTGATCCACCATTATGCTAAGTCCAGTATTGATCCATTTTCACATCCAAACTCCATCATTTTGCCTGAAATTACATCAAGAACTCGTGTAGACCTCTATTCTCGAAATGTATATCAATATTGACTTAAAGGTTATCGAATTCCATCAAATGTATGCAAAATTGAGGTAAAATACTCGCAATATGTATGATTATGATAACATACTATTCATGTCATCAAAATACCCCATACTTGCCTCTTGCTTGTCCCCAAGCAAGGTTGAAATCTAGCATACAAGATGTCATGGATTATATGATGCTTAGAAACAAAAAAAACTCTTTTTGGAATATGCTTCTAATTATGGATCATTTTCAAAGTGATGTTTCAAGGAATAGGAAGACAATGCATGTATCAATAGAATCATAGCATGGAAAGACAACAACACTTTATCAAATAACATATATGAAAGGCATGGTAAAGATATAAAAATGATCAAGAGAAAACAAGTCTAAACCATTAAGCCTTAAACATGTGCATAAAGGTCTCAAGGACTTTCAATTCAAGAGGACAAAGAAACGTGTTAACGGTGGGAATGTATAGGATATGTGGTGCAAAATCCGGGAAAGAGGAATAAACTCCACAATTTTAACAACTTAATAACCACCGAATATAAGCAAACTTTTACTTCATAATATTTCAAACTTTTTTTTACTTTCACTTGAGAACATGGACAGAGGTGCACAAAAACCGAAGTCTTGGAGATCAACTAGCCTCATTTTTACGAGGTGCCTCAAACCGGATGCAGATACCAGGACTTGTCAAGACTATCCCTCAATCCGAGTTTGGCAAGACACAAACACCCGGCTATGTGAATGATGTCGAGCTACTCATCATCATGATTGACGTCCCCAAACCTATTTTCTATACTTAACACATCACTTCACTTTCAACTCAACTTCACAACGTTTTTACACTTCGTACTAGCATGCTTCCTAAATCCCGGAAAGGTAAAAGGAAAGGCAAATAATATATATGAGGTGCTAAACGTGGATATGAAAAGAAAGAAAAGAAAAGCGAATCGCCTTAGTCATTCCAATATGATGTTTAAGAACTTATTAAGCTGTTTCAACCATTATTTCTCAAGCTCGTCAACACATCAAATAAAATACAAATTATACATAAATCAAATAAAGTATGTAAGTCCACATATTCCATAATATAATCTCAACATGCAAGTCATCTTTTTTTGTCAATTCACATATACAATTATCAGCATTGAGATCATATTTTTTTTTAAAAGCACAAAAATTTTAAAAATTTTCAATTATTTTTGGATTTTTGAAATGGATGAAATGCAATGCAATAATCAAACGTGTGACAAGAGTTATTACAAACCGAAACTAAAAGTGCAATAAAAAATAAAAGAAACGTGTGACATATGAAATAATATTGCAATTACCCCATACTTTAAACTCACATTGTCCCCAATGTGAAGAATCAAGTAGAATATGGACAAAAATACTTACAATGTAAAATGGCGAGTAAATCAATCACTCCTCTAGTGGTGATGGTGCAGGATGTCGTGGATATCTCGGAGCCTGTGGATCATAGAAATCTCCAAAAGTGTAGTAATACAAGTCGTCAAATCTCCCATCTGCCACAAAATGGTGTGCCTGAACCTCGCTACGGAACTCATGAAACTCGTGTGGAGATATCGAAAGTTGGTACGCAAACCATTAATGTTGGACGTCAAAGCCTCTAGCTATGTAGAGAACTTGAAATATTCAACCCTACGCCGGCTCCCGCGCCGGGGTGAATGTGAGACCAAATGTCATGGTGGTCTCATCGGCATCTCCTGCCGTCTAGGAAATTTATCGGCCTTCCCAACTATCTGCCCGTCCTCAGTCGCCTCATCATCATCTCTCGGAACTCTGCTCGGGCCTACCTCATGTGCATCGGTGTCCATGGCATCAATATCATGAACACCGTATACATCACTCTCAGTCTCAACTGTATCATCAGTCGCTACAACCTCATCATCATCAACATAACCCTCAGCAGCCTCATAATCCTCATCCTCATCTGAATCATTTGAAAATTGAAACCCGTCCTTCCAATAGTGTTGGTTCCTAATAGTATACTCGTCTTTCCATAATATCTCTATTGGTTTCCTAATCCAAGGCATGGCCACATAAGGAGGGTCACGCCCTCTCGGAACTAGAATCCCACGTGAAATAAACCGCCGAAGTCCGAATGGATGAGCCTATGCAGCTAATGTACAAGAAGAGAAATACAAGGTCAAAGCCTTGCAACATGGGTAACAAGTCCTCCTGCACAAATGTCTCCACTTGAAGTCCCAAGGGATGAGCCTATGCAGCTAAAGTACAAGAAGAGAAATACAAGGTCAAAGCCTTGCAATATGGGTCAAAAGTCCTCCTGCACAAATGTCTCCACCTGACTTGTTCCCAATCTTCTCTAAATAGTCCGCTAACAAGGTAGTTGTATCTGGGATGGTACCTTTAGTCATGCAGTAGAGGATGTACAACTCATCCGCCTTAAGCTTTCGCGGAGTCTCCATTCTTGCGAACATTGACTCGCTAAGGATGCGGTGTACCAACTTGAAGGAGAGATTATACATACTCTTATCCTTCGAATTACCAGCTCTCCACCTATCGTTCCCTCCTTGTCCAACTGATATACTCTTCCAAAACCCGCTAGGACTAATACGCCGAGGGAAGGTACCTGCAGACGAAGTTCGGAATCCAAACATATTCCCAAACACAACAATCAGATATTCACATTTCTTGTTCAGAAGTCTGAATTTCACTATTCTCTCCCTAGGGTCATGTTTGAAATAGCTCAAGAATTCCAACGTACTTTTTATAAACACATCTTCCCTAATCCGCACAAAATCAAATAATCCAGTCCTTTCTATCATCCAATCTATATCCTCTCTAACACTCAGTATATGAAGTTCATCAAGCACAACATATCGGGGAGGAATGATTGGGCGAGTCAAGAGACGATCATACCTTTTCTTGTGCTTCTCTTGAATTACCGTAAGCTTAGTAGGAGGTGGTGGAGCAGGTTGAGAAGGATAGGAAGAAGAACCCCTCCTTGGGATCAAATACCGTGCAAAATGATGCAAAGATTCCATTTCAGACAAAGAAAATCGGGTTGTTCTTCGGGAAAATCGATCGATTTTTCTCGGGTTGGTAGATTTTTCGGTTGTGGTGATGAATCGGCCAATTCTGTAAAGTTTCGTCAAACAATCGCTTCCAAAATTTTCCTTAGACAGTTTCTATATTATTGAGCACAACAAACTAAATCAAACAACTCCAAAATTCACAAATTTGAGGAAAGAAAATCTCGTTAGGATTCGGAACAAAAAATTTGAAAATCGGACGGTACGGTGGTTTTCCGCGCCGTTTGTGCCTTGAAAATTCTATATCGTGCGAAGAGCTTTATTCTAGACTCAAGAATGAGTGAAAACGATTAAGAAACAGAGATTTAGGGTTTTGGGGGTGTAGGCGGACGTCCTTTGTCATGTCGAGAAGAAGAGTGGAGGTTGAAGATGACGAAATGAGGGTTTTATACCCTCCCGAAAAAATGAAGAAAATTGACCGATTTATTGGGTCGATTTTTTATCAGCCCGATTTTTATTCTCTTTCGTCCACATACACTAAAAATTGACCTTGTTTTCGTTGGGTGTCGATTGTTTTGGTCGATCTTGATTACGACATAGGAAAAATCGGTAGAATTAAATAAATTAAAACACATAGATCGAGCGATTTTCCTGTAGAGGTCGATTTCTGTGTCTTTCTTCCTTAGTCCCTTTCTAGGTGCATTTCTTCATTCTTTCTTCACCAAAATCTCGATCTTATGTCCATAATCGTTCTTCTTTAAGAAAGTACCTAGTTTCTGTCATCAACGACACAAAAAATTCCGGGAGCGTACCAACGAAAAGAAAAAAGCCAAAACTAATCTAATCTAGCTAAGAAAAAGGGAAAAGATTTAGAAATACATTGGGTTGCCTCCCAAGAAGCGCTTGGTTTAAGCTCGCTAGCTGGACTTGTCTTCTTCGATGATCACTTGAGAAGGATAGAGCAATGCCCTCAACTGGGACTTCCAGCGTATATTTCTTCAACCGATGGCCGTTGACCTTGAAACTTCCGCAATTTTCACCCCTTACTTGAACTACACCATGGGGAAAAAATGTTTTTATAGTATAAGGCCCTATCCAGCGGGATTTAAGCTTACTTGGAAACAACCGAAGTCTAGAGTTGAAGAGAAGGATGATATCTCCTTCTTTCAACTCCATAGGATGATGTGCTTGTCATGCCACCTCTTTGTTCTTTCTTTATAGATCCGTGCATTCTCATAAGCGTTCAAGCGAATCTCTTCTAGCTCGTTGATATCCAAGTGGCGCTTCTCTCCAACTTCTTTCAAATTGAAGTTGATCCATTTGATTGCCCAATATGCCTTGTGCTCTAACTCCACTAGAAGATGGCAAGACTTCCCATATACAAGGTTGTAAGGTGTTGTGTCTATGAAAGTCTTTAAAGCGGTTCCATATGCTCAAAACGGATCATCTAGCTTCATTGACCAATCCTTCCTTGTTCTAGAGACAATTTTCTCTATAATGCTCTTGATTTCTAGATTTGAGATCTCTACTTGCCCGGTTGTTTGAGGATAGTAAGGAGTAGCGATCTTGTGTGTTACTCTATACTTCGACAATAGAGTTTTAAGTATTACAAGTTGTGAAATGCGTTCCTCCGTCACTAATGATGGTTCGGGGCGTCCCAAACCTTGGGAAAATCGTTCTATTAAAGAACTTCACTACCACCATTGCCAGTAGTAGGAGAAGCAATAACTTCAACTCATCTAGAAACATTGTCTACAGCTATAAGAATGTATTTTTTTCCAAAAGAAGATGGGAACGGTTCCATGAAGTTCACTCCCCATACGTCGAAGATCTCGACCTCTTGAATGTTGTTAAGAGGCATTTCACTCCTTCTAGATATGTTTCCTTTTGTTTGGCAAGCATCGCAAGGAACAACAAAGTTTTTCACATCTTTAAATAGAATAGGCCAAAAGAAACCGGATTGGAGTACCTTAGCGCATGTCTTGTGGGAAGTGGCATGTCCTCCACAAGGTAATGAATGACAATGACGGATGACGCTTTCCACTTCATCTTCCGGAATGCATCTTCTGATCATCCCGTCCGGACCTCTTTTGAAAAGAAGAGGTTCATTCCATTAGTAATGTTTACGTCTTTGAAGAACTTCTTCCTTTGTGCATATGACAATCTTGGAGGTATTTCTTGGCAAACCAAGAAATTAATAAAATCAGCATACCAAGGTTCATTACCTCTTGAGATTTGATGAAGGCATTCCTCGATCTCATGTAGCTGCTCGTCCAGAAAAGAGTCATCAATGGGCATATCCTCGTTCTTTCTTGTGATAGGAGGAATTCGGCTTAGATGGTCCGCCACCGAGTTCTCGGATCCTTTCTTATCACGGATCTCTAAATTGAACTCTTGTAGAAGGAGGATCCATCTAATAAGCTGTGGTTTCGCATCTTTCTTTGTGAGCAAGTAGCGAATTGCTGTGTGGTCAGTGTAGACGATTACTTTTGCCCCCACAAGGTAAGAGCAAAATTTCTCAAAGGCGTAGACCACAACTAATAAATCATTTTCCGTTGTAGCGTAATTTAGTTGAGCTTTGTCTAGCGTCTTGTTAGCGTAATAGATGGCATACGTGCGTCCATTCTTCTTTTGTCCAAGCACAGCTCCTACGGATATATAGCTAGCGTCGCACATGATCTCAAAGGGGAGATTCAAATCCGGCGGCTGAATGATAGGAGCGGATATCAAGGCTTCCTTAATCCCGTAAAATGCATGTAGACATTTCTTTGAAAACTCAAAAAACCACGTTTTTTGTTAGTAGGTTAGTCAATGGTTTAGAAACCTTAGAAAAGTCTTTAATGAATCTCATATAGAAACCTGCATAACTAGAGAAACTTCTTACTCCCTTCACCGAAGATGGCTGAGGTAGCCTCTCAATGGTTTTGATATTCGCCCTATCCACTTCGATTTCGCGGCTGGAAACCGCATGAACTAAATCGATGCCTTCGCTAACCATAAACTGACACTTCTGCCAATTCAAGATAAGGTTAGTGTCTTCATATCCTTGCAAAATTAAATAAAGGTTAGCTAGACAATCAACAAAAGGGGAACCATAAACTGAAAAGTCATCGATAAAAACCTCCATAATGTTCTTTATGTATTCGGAGAAGATAGCCATAATGCACATTTGGAAGGTTTCCTGTGCATTGCAAAGTCCCAATGGCATCCTTCTATAAGCAAACGTACCCCAAGGGCACGTGAATGTAGTCTTCTCTTAATCATCAAGGTGGATGAGGATTTGGAAGAAACCGCTATACCCATCCAAAGAGCAAAAGTGTGAGTGTTGCGCCAATCTTTCAAGCATTTATCGATGAAAGGAAGATGAACATGATCCTTCCTCGTTGCAACATTCAGCTTTCTATAGTCGATGCACGTCCTCCATCCTGTTACTATTCTTGTAGGAATGAGCTCATTGTTTTTGTTAGATACAACGGTCAATCATCCCTTATTTTGAACCACATGGACGGGGCTCACCCATTTACTGTCAGAAATTGGAAAGATAATACCTACATCAAGTAACTTAAGGATGGAGATCTAAGGAAAGGTCTCACTATCAAAGGCTTCTAATAAAGGCTGTTGAGTCCTTTATCGGATGGAGATCTAAGGGAAGGAACTATACACTCAAACCAAACACTCAACCTAAGGGAATAAAACTAACCATCACCGAGTAAGTCTAAGGTTAACTCACAAAGGCAAGGAATTGGCAAACTCAAACCTTAATAGAGGTTGTTGAGTCCTCTATTACCTAGAACTCATCATCGTTGGCGACCAAGAAAGAAAATCACCGGATAAGTCTCTTCCCCAGCTTGAATATAGGTTAGAAAGGTTCAACAAGGCTAGGGTTTAAGCAATATTTAACCTAGTTTTAAGGATAAAGCTTCAAAGGTGCAATAGAAGAAAAATTGCACTATTCTTGAATAAAAATCGGTTGATTTTCTACCAAGAACAGCCCGATCTGCAAAGGTAAACACAACTCTAAGGGTCCAATCTCAACGCGAGGTTCATTATATCATTGTCTAAACCACAACCTTCAACCAATCACCCTGGATTCGTAAGGGTTTTAGCGAACAACACACATTATTAAAATCAAGAAATCAATTGAATCAAGAAAATAAAATGATGAATCTTGAAATAAAATCAAACAATCCTTGAGAAAGGTTCTTCAATCTCAAAACTAACTAAAAGCAAAGAAAAACTCCTAATCTTGTGTTCACAAAAGCAAAAAAAAAACGAAAAGCTAAGAAAAACTCAAAGAACTTCACTTTATCTTCAATCTTTAATCTCGGATCTTGAATGTGTTTATCCTTCTCCTTCCTTGATGTTTTCTAGGGTTTCTTGATGATTTCTGAATGATCTTTGGTGTTGCAAGACGTCCCTTATTTATACAGGAAAGCTAGGGTTGCAAATCTTATCTTTTGAAGACGTCTTGATAGAGATCGGTGATTTAAGATAGAAATCGGTGATTTTAATAAAAGTCGGTCAATTTCTTTTACAAGATAGACCGATTTTTCTCTTCTGCAGCGTGTTATCTTGTAGCTCCGTCTTCTATCTTTCTTTATGGTTTCTCTTCATATCTTTTAGACTCCTTCTTGATCCACCATGATGCTAAGTCTAATATTGATCCATTTCCGCATCTAAACTTCATCATTTTGCCTGAAATTACATCAAGAACTCGTGTAGACCTCTATTCTCGAAATATATATGAATATGGACTTAAAGGTTATCGAATTGCATCAAATGTATGCAAAACTGAGGTAAAATACTCGCAATATATATGATTTTGATAACATATAATTCATGTCATCATCTTTCTATTTCATGTTGTCCTTAATCAGAGAGGTTAACTCTAAGATGTTTTGTTGGCTGTTGGTCTTTGGTCGTATTCATGACATTAAATCTTTGTTTTTATGATATTTGGTTTTCCTTATCCGTGCCTTATTGTAAGATCTAGTAAAGTTATTGTCAAACTAAGGTTGAGACCCATTGTGAGGTCCTAACTAGTAACTCCCCGAGTTTTCAGAATTTGGGAGGTTACACTATCTTTGAGTATTCGGATCAGTAGGGGTTTTCTTAGACTGATTTTTCAGTTTAGTACCAATCGGAGGGGTTACCTCTTAGAAAGCAACAATGGTGATTGTTAAGCTTTTTTATTGCAAGGGGCACAACCCATGTTTACTAAGAGAAGCAACAAACAACTACTCTCCACACTCTTTTTTCTTTTTAAATTTTGGAATCAACTCACAACCAGAGCACACTTAAGCTTATTTGTGGTCTTTTCTTTGTCATATAAGGAAGAAAAAGTTATAGATCTTGTTAAAATTTGGCTCGGAGGGAGAAACCGAAATAATAAGAGTAGAGTTTGGAGGAATAGTTGTTTGAATGGTCTAAGTTGGTGTTGTTAGCGTGAAATTGGAGAAGGTGGTAGTGGTGGTGAAATTGAGAGAACCATTGTTAGAAGAATACTAGGGATTACCCATTTACTAGTGTATTAGGGGTTACCCATAAGAGCTGGTCATGAAGGGTGGTGTATGTAGTGGATGTGAAAGGACAAAAGGGTCTCTTATAAAATAAATTAGATTGTGTTAGGCTGGTGGTCAAAAAGATCAGTTAAAGCAAGAGATGTGAAAGTAAGAAAAAGGGCTCTTATACTGAAGGCTTGTGGCTATTGAAGATGGTGTAGCCGCTAGTAAGAAGGGTAAGAGAAAGGTTTCCTTCGGAGCATTTTCTTTAACGCAAATACTTATTTTAGTTTGATTGTTTCAAGAGCCTTATATTCAACGAAGATGATATTGACTTAAAATAGATGTTCATAATTAATTTTTAATTAAGTGAGTTTTGACGATAACAAACACTTAGTATTAAACTACGTAAAACCACCCTTAATAATTATTTTTTTGCAATAAACCACTCGTTATAAAAAATTTAGCATAAAACCACCTTTAATGTTCAACTACTTGCAATAAACCAACCCTTATAATTTTTTTGGCATAAAGCCACCCTTAATTTTTAAATTTTTGCAATTAAACGCCCATACTAATTAAAACTACTTCAAATAATTTAAAATTGAAGCATAGACAAAATAAATTTTCATTATCAATATCATAGATGATTTTAATAGTTTGATTAAGTATTATAGTTTGATTAAGTATTATAATTTATACTAGAAAATAAAAATTAAAACAAATTGTATTACACATGAACAATACATAAGCCAAAATACCCCTTGAAACATTTTGGTTTACTAGACTTTTTCTACTTTTGTGTTTAGTAAATGTACCCCTTGAGAGAAGAGTGTGTAGAGTTTGAGAATAAATACAAAAGGTTGGGTATATTTACTTAGGTAAATGTTCAGGTACGGCCCTTATATTGCGGTACGGTCGTACGGCCGACCGTACGGGCGACACGTGTCCCGAAAAAAAATATTTTTTTTTTCCGGAAACTAATGAAAATTTATTTGAACTACCATGTTATAATTTATGCACTATTCTCCTATAAACTTTGAACTATTCCCATATAATCCATGAACTATTACTTTTTAATATAATCCATAAACTATTCTATTATAATTCATGAACTATCCCATAATAAGTTTTGAACTATTACTTTCACTCCTTTATAAATTTTTGCACTTTAAACTATTCTATTATAATTCATGAACTATTCTATTATAATTCATGAACTATTCTATTATAATTCATGAACTATCCCATAATAAGTTTTGAACTATTACTTTCACTCCTTTATAAATTTTGCACTATGAACTATTCTATTATAATTCATGAACTATCCTTTTAGAAGTTATGAACTATTAGTTAATAAGTTTTGAACTATTACTTTCATTCCTTTATAAATTTTACACTATGAACTATTCTATTATAATTCGTGAACTATCCTTTTATAAGTTATGAACTATTCCATAATAAGTTTTGAACTATTACTTTTACTCGTTTTAAAAACAAAAAAAAAACTCGTTCAGAAAAAAAAAAAAATTAAAATTTTTTTTTTCGGGACACGTGTCGGCCGTACCGGAATAATGGGCCTTACTAGAACACTTCCCTATTTACTTAATTGAAACATTAAAAAGTCTAGTTACTATTCTAGTTTTTCAAAATAGCCTAGTTACCAAAATTGCCCAAATACTTTTGTGTTATGAACAATATTTAAATGTTGTCTTTTTAAAGATATAGCTTTTAAAAATATATTTTTTAATTTAGGCTTGAAAACATGAAATTGTATATAAATTACTGAAAATAAAATTTCTAATTTTGTTTATTTTTTTTACATGGGTAATAAAATTTGTATAATTTTTTTTTTATTACTTTCTAGTATAAATTATGATACTAATTGTGATATTAATAATGAAAATTTACTTTATCAATGCTTCAATTTTGAATTATTTGAAGTAATTTTAATTAGTATGGGGTGATTAATTGCAAACATTTAGAAATTAAGGGTGGTTTTATCTCGAAAAAATTATTAGGGGTGGTTTACTCCAAATAATTGAACATTAAAGGTGGTTTTATGCTAAAACTTTTATAAGGGGTGGTTTAATACAAAAGAGTGATTATTAAGCAGGCCCGGCTCGTGACCGGTTCTACCGGTTCTTGTGAACAGGGCCCGGAATTTCGAGGGCCTCCATATAGTTAAAAAAAACAGTTTGTGTATAATAGTTTTCCTTGCCCAGCTGGTATGAATACAGTCATTTTACTTGTTCAGTTCATGTTCGAATCCTATGAGAAAATATTTTTCTAACAACTTTCTTTTATTATTGTGGGCCCCTTCTCATTATTATTTTTATTGTTTTACTTTCTTACAATAAAATATGTTACACCTTATTACTAAAGCATAAATTAATATTAATAATTTTTGCTTTTTGACCTTTTCTTTGAAATTTTATTTTTTGTTTAACCTATAATGCCTATTAAAAATATTATTTCAGTCATATTTAAATTAACTTTCAGCATATAAAATATAGTTAATAAAATGCTACTAATGAATTTAAATAATATAATATAGTTTTAATTTTTTTTAAAATACGTTAATTATTTTTTGGCACGGGGCCTCCGAAATCATTGAGACGCCCCTGTTATTAAGGGTGATTTTACATAGTTTTCTCTAGAATCTATTGGGTGAATATGTTAGGTAACCTAAGCTTATAATAGAGAGTAAGTGGATGTCCCCCAATGATTAACAAATAAGTATATATAATTTTTATTGATATAGAGACTAATTTTCCTTATTTAATATATCAACTTTCCTTAATATGTTACAAAATTTTATATTTAATTCTTGTATATGAGTTTCATGTACAAGAAATAGTTGAATCACTTGTGTACAAGAAAATTAATCTAATAATAGTTTTGATATTTTCGAGTTACTTGTATACGATAATTTTTTTTTAATTAACGATGAATTTAATTCTTGTATAAGGTACTTCGATGAAATTATATATATATATATATATATATATATATATATATATATATGTGTGTGTGTGTGTGTGTGAAAGAACAAATCACAAAAGTTAATTTTGAGCTACAAATAAAAAATATATACTTGTGCGGGTTTGTTTAAAAACTATTTTATTATGTTATATATTGTTGGTTTAATTTTATGTGTTATGAGGTATGAGCTAATGATATATAGAACAGATTTTTCAATTAACGATAAATTTATTAATTGACATAATAGAAGTTTCAATCAAGGTAGTTCATCTTTGATTTTATATTTTCACATTAACAAAACAGTAACAAATAAAAAGTGTTATTAATTTTTTCTGATTAAATTATAGAAGTTTTGATAAATATGATAACTCTCACCCCAAACCCTACTATGTTCATCCAAAAAATACCAAAACAAACTCTAAAATAAATCTTTTACATAATTATATGGTATGGACTATTAAAATTATATTTTGTTTGTATTCATTTACTATGGTTTGTATTCCATGGTTTTGATTTGGATGAAACTTTAATGCGCAAATTGGAACCGAAAAAACCTGTACGAATCTTGGTGTCAATCTTTGACGATCAGGAGAGCCCTTTTGTTTCACTCTATGTGATGACAATGCCTTAAGGAGTCCTTTCTTGGTCAAGGTTTTCTCATGGACAAAAACTTTCACCTTAAACAGCTTGTAGTATTTGGCCTCGCTCTGAATATCGCCGTAACACTCCAAAACGGGATAGGCATTACAACGTCAGGAGTCCCGGACGAGGACTCACTAAGACTTATATGACGGACAAGATATATAAATGACACAAGGGCATAACTTGTCAATAATAAAATATATGAAATCCAAAAGACAAATCATCACGTCAACCACAAAAAAGTTCCAATAGCACAATAACAAAACAACCATAAAGGTCAAACTTGAGGTCAACAACAATCAGAGTTTTAGAAGGGTAAATCAACCCAAAAGTTATAATCAAGTTAGGAACAAGTCCTACGGAAACATCATCATTCGAATCTCAACCAACCCTCACTCTCACTAAGGTTCCTAACCTTCATGCTTCTGAATTGATCTTGTACCTAATTATATCAAAATCAAAATATGTCCCACCGTGGTGGGGTTAATGTGTGTATATATATATATATATATGAACGAGACATGAGATATACAATATCACATGATCTTTGGAAATACTCAAAGGATTAAATATTAACATGCTTCCAAAACCATCATCAAGTCTCAAATACTCAAATCATCTCGAAAGGTTTCAAACTAATATCATCTCAAAAATATACTCATAACCATCAAAGATTTTGAAATCAATATCATCTCAATAACTCGTAAACATCTCAAAAGAGTTCAAAATCAATATCATCTCAATGACTCGTAATCATTTCAAATAACTCATCAAAACCAAAATCAAATCAATAACTCATAAGCATTTCAAATAACTCATCAAAATCAATATCATCTCAATATCTCGTAATCAAATACAACTCGTATAATGTACCCAATGGTCAATTGACCAAAATGAGGTAACAAGGTAATTCCTTGCCCCTTTCTCAAATCAATCACACGAATCATCCAAGTCAAAATACAAAAACATGCTCGAGCATTTTTACTTTATAAATTGTATTGAAATCACGAGTTTGTATTGTATTTTAAAACATGCCCAACCCACGTTGAACACGAAAGTACCTCCTAAGCCCGGCAATGTGATGATCACGTCAATCATGGATCAGGTGCAGTCCTCGCCACCCACAATGGTTGGATACAACCTCAGCCCGCACAAACCATGATTCTCACCACTAGGTAGCATGGCCCGCCTAAATCGACGAGCATAAAATCATGAAATGAAACAATTGGCAAATTTTGCCGTTGTGGTCCTTAACCAAGTCATCTCTCATAATAATAGGGAAAATTGCCCGATGTGGTCATGACCAATCATCTCTCGTATCAAATAAGGCAAAATATTGCTTAGGTCAGACCAAATCATCAATAACAATAATACGATTCTTTTCCAAAATATCTTAATAAAAAATATTAAAGAGTATCACAATCTATAATAAACACGTCACCGCCAATATTGACAAATGAACTCAAGCCAAGTATTTTCAAAGGCTTTCAAAATCAACTTATCGAACTCACTTTATAATCTCAAACCAAGGACAATATCAATACGCTTTCCATAAACTTTCAATAACAATTATCAATAAACATCACAATGTATATATCATAAGTATCAAACAAAACATCTTTCAAAACGTCAAAGCATGCATGTAACAAGATAATGACTTAAACTTATTCATGCTCATATAAAAAGCTCACAAGTGCTCGTTTCGATAAATCTTACTCAACGGCTTAAAGTCAAAACGACAACATCGATAAACTTGACAAACAACCTAAACAAGTAAAAGATCACACAATCAACAAACATATGCTATATCATCACAAAACACCATCTAATAGGTGTACAAGTGACTTATGTAATCCCAACTCAAGTTTAGGTTTTACTTCATTAGGGATTGTCCAAAACCCATTATCCAACGAATAAGTACCTAGAATGTTCAAGTAGGCATATCAATCCAATATCGAACTCATAACACATAACAACTTTCCAAATCAAGAGTTTTAAGAATACTCATGTAGTGTCGACGAAATGAAAGTCGATCGACGGTTGTCAAACTTCGACTTGAGTTAAAGCTTCTCCGAAGATGTTTTCATACCTAAAACACAACAACTAAACAAGTTTAACTCTATAAGCTAAACTTTGATCATAAAACGTAATATATATATATATATATAGTTTAAATTCCATAATTAAAAACTTATGTCAGAATTCGCAAAAAAAATTTTGGGAAAATAATGCAAATCCATATGTTTGGGCCCTTTTTGAAAATATAAAGTTTGGCTAAAATATGGTAATACATTTCTGATGGGTATTCTTTCAAAAAAAACAGAAAACCTAGGCCATTTATGTAATTAAAAGTTTCGGCCAAAATCTACAAATAATAAACCAATGGCAAAATTGTTATACCTAGAAATATGGGATGAAATCTTAAAAAGGAAGTCGGGCTGTTTTGTGCAAATATAGTTGAAGTTTTGGCCGCCGATAGTGAATAACTGGAAATGTTGGCATGTTTCCTGGTGGGTTTCTTCATGGTGTTGGCCTCCTGCAGTGATGCTTTTAAGTCAATGACAAAATCGGTGAGGCGGCCCTTTGGCGGCAGCGAGGACGGTGAAGTAGTTCTTCCCGACATCAGTGAGTTTGCTTCTCTTTTAGCGGTGTGCCGACGAGGCAAAGCTGCAGTAATGGAGCTCGATCCAGAGGAGACAAAGGAGGAGATAACGAGGGGATGGTTGAGTTGCTGATTTGATGGAAGAGGTTCCTATGGTGGAGGGTGGTGCCCTGTTAATGAAGAGAGAGGGAGATGACGAGCTTGCTTCTTGATTGAGAAAGGGAGAGAGCGGAGGTGCAGATGGTAAAAACGAAGAAGGAGAATGTAGAGGGAACAACTGAAGGGATTGAGGCCGCACAAGATATGGTTCGATGCGTTGGCATGGGGAGGAGAAGGATAACGTGAAGAAAGGGATGAGATAGAGAGAGTGTTGGTGTTATTGCTTGTGGGGGACACAGAGGGGAAATGAAAGAGAGAGCATGGGGAAAGAAGAGGGGTCTAAGGGTTATTTCTTGCTTGGGGTAGCTCAAGCTAGAAGACTACATGGAGCTAGGGCGGCTAGGGGTGAGGAGGTGTCCAGGAGTCGTTGGCCAGAGGGAGTAGGGAGTGTAGGGTAGGTGTGTGGCTAAGGGTGGGAGAATAATGAGATAGGCTAAGAATGAGTTTACATGGGCAGGAGGAATCCGGATTGCATCCTAGACGGGCTAGGTGCTGAAGGCTAGGGTGGATAAGAAGAGGAGAAGGCCGTTGGCGCCAAATGGCGTCACGGGAGCCTGAGGGAGGGATGATGGTGCCACGCGGCACCAAATGTCGTGGGTGGAAAGAGCGATGGTGCCAGGTGGCACCATATGGTAAGGCTGGAAAAACGGCACCAGTTGGTGCCGGGTGGCGAGGGAGGAAGAAGAAAGGAAAAGAAGAAGGACAAAGAAAAAGAAAGAAAGAAAGAAAATGAAAAGAAAAAGGAAATTAAAACTCGATAAAGTATCTGGAACGGATATTTCAAATCGGAATATATTTCAAAAGTTTCCGTAAAAATAATTACGGATATATATATATACTTGTAAGTATCTTTTACGATATAAAATACTCTTGAAAATATTTATGATAATAAAATAATAATAAAAATACGGAAAAATGTTTATATAAAATGCACCTTATATTAGGGGTGTTTTATCATTCTCCCTTAAAAGCGTTTCGTCCTTGAAACTAGGACTCGAAAAGCGAGGGGTAACGCTTCCTCATCATCGCTTCAGTCTGTTAGGTGGATACATCAGTACCATGCCGAGATCATAGAACTTTCACCAAATGTATCTCTTTATTCTTCAACTTCTTAGTCTCGTACTCGAGAATCTGCACTAGGTGCTCCTCATAAGTACCATCTTCTTTAAACTCGATATCATCATAAGCACATACTTGGGATCCAAAACATACCTCCTCAATTGGGATACATGGAAAATGTTATGCACTTGACTCATGGAGGACGACAATGTCTCCCTATATACTGAAGGTCCAATCCTCTCTATAATCTCAATGAAAACCACACAATGAGAATTCAACTTTCCTCTATTACCAAATCTGAATACACCTTTAGTTGGTGACACACGCACAAATACGTGTTCACCCTCACTAAATTGAACGGGTCAAATGTGTGCATCAGCATGCGACTTCTAGCGACTTCCTGTAGTGAACAAGCGTTTTCTAATCAAGACAATCTCATCTTGAGTGCATTGTAGGATTTCCGGTCCTACAAAGCACTTGTCAGAGTGGTCATCCCAACCAAGTGTGATCTACACTTCCTTCCATACAAAGCCTCATACGGTGTCATCTGAATTGAAGCATGGTAACTATTGTTGTAGGTGAACTCTACCTAAGCCAAACGTGTCTCCCACGTTCCCGGGCAATTGATGACATGATTTATTACACGAGTTTAGGCATGCATTTAGGTAATTTTTTCCATTTTTTATGCATGAATTGACATTAGTTCATGACATTTATGCTTAATCGAGTTATATTGCTAGAAATTATATCTACACGAGCTTTTGTCGGTTTTGTAGGTATTTTGGCGACCTTTTGGACGTTACTGACACATTCAAGGATAAAGCCTCGTGGTGGCCCGTATACGAAGTTCCGAAAAGTCAAGATTGGATCAAAAAAGAACACAAGAGCCCTAGTTAGTGCAAGCCTTGCACCAACTCATGACTTGATGATCCAAGGGAAGATGAAGTTATAAAAACTTGACCCCATTCACATGAATCTCGGCCGAGATTTTGGCCCGAGATTCCTTTTCTAGCAACTTCGACACTTGTCACAAGATTCATTTGCTTGACCCTTCACTTACATTTGGTAGAGTATGTAACACCCCGAATCCGCGGAACTCGGGATGCCATATTGGGCTAGGATCTCACAGTGGATCCTAACCCTAGCCTGACAACAAGTTCACTGGACCTTACAACATGGCACTAACAGATATAAAACAAATACATAAAACTGTATAAAACTGTACAACCAAAAGGTATACATGATCATAGCCGAGTATAAAACATCATCCTCACACAGGAGGTATACAAAACATCATCCTCACACAGAAGGGAAACATAAACATCCCCAAAACCATAACCCCTTAATGTACGAGAGTCCTCGGCCTGTCACCCTGCAAAATCACTCCGCAGTTCCCCTATCCTAGAAGGCATCTACAACATGGTATGAAACCATTAGCTAACCATACGTATATAAGGTAATGCATAAGCACAAACACAAGTCATGGAAGATACACATCATCATGATATCACACATTTACCCATTTAATTATCTTTATATAATAGTAATTCACTCCAATTATATATATATAAAAATATATATATATATATATATATATATATATATATATATATATATATATATATATATATATATATATATATATAGATGAAACTATGTGACACAAGGACCGTATCATCCTCTCCTCTAGGCCTGACGTCCATCTGGAAGTAGTGTCGGTCACACAACCCGGATTTGGTATGTACTCCTTCAGCTGAGACACGTGAAATATAGGATGAATACCCTCTAACCTCGGAGGGAATGCTAATATGTAGGCTACCCTTCTTACTCTATCCAGTATCTCAAAAGCACCGACATATCGGGGACTCAACTTCCCCTTTATGCCAAAGCGTCTAACACCTCGTGTCGGGGATACTCTCAACCAGACAAGAGCTCTAACTCTGAACTCGAGAGGTCGATGCCTCCTGTCTGCATATGATTTCTGGAGACTTTGTGTAGCCAATATCCTCTCTCTAATCAACGCTACTCAGGCCATATCATCATGAATCTGCTCTGGCGCTATATAACTGATGACATGAATTATATACCATTATAATCATGCATATTGTAGAGGTTTACCTCGACTTACCTTGCATTTAGAGAGAATTTGTGTACCTTTTGAGCTTATTTCACTTATATTCCGGAAATAGAGGTCTACACAAGTTTTGGTTGAATTGTAGGTCAATTCGGAGGATTTGGAAGCAAAAGTGGAGCAAGGAGCATCTAAGGCTATTAAGGAAGCTTAAGGAGTATTAGAGGAATCACAAAGAGCAAAGGAGTTGTGTAAAAGAGTCACAAAAGGGAGGAAGGAAACAAGCAAGAGACGAGCATTCTCTATTGAAGAAAATCGTGCCAATTTACATATAAATCAGATGATTTTTACTTATAAAAATCGAACGGTTTCCTTCACTAAATTGATAGCACGATTCTTCATAGCTTTCAGCCCAAGAAATATCACAAATCAAAGCCCATCACTTGTGGACTTGAGATGTGTTTTGCCAAGCAGCCCATTAGCAAGGAACTATACATTGGAACCCTAGGAACGAAAATCGGGAGTTCACGGCGGGAAATATTTATACAATTGGGAGAGATTGAAGATTCTTGGAAGGAGATTGAAGGGAAGTGCCGAGAAGTCAATCTTTACCATTAGTGTGAGATTCTTTGTTTCCCTTTCCGATTCTTGTGATTTGTGAACACATTACTGAGTGTTTTGAGAGATATTTTGATTGGATTTGAGAATTGTTTACAGATTTGGAGATTATTGAGTTTTTATTCAAAGTTAGGGTTTATTTGATTTTATTCATTCAATCGTAATTTTGATTTGATTTTGAAAATGGTTGGCTAAAAACCTTGTGATTCTGGGGAGAATAGTTGATGATTAAGGCTTAGATGATGATAGACTGAACTCATTTAACCATTTGGACCCTGAGAGTTTAGATTTTAACTTTGCGACAAAGAGGAAAATCGCCCTGTACTTGAGAAAATCGTCCAATTTACTTATGATCCGGTCGATTTATTCTCCTGACGATCTTTAATTGATTTATTCTTTAACCAAAGTTAATCCTTGCCTAAATCCCAACCTTGCTTAACCTTTTTAACCTCTAATTAAGTGTGTGAAGAGACTTCATCATTGATTCTATATTTAATAGATTAAGATTGCAAGATTTGGGTAATAGAGAGACTCAACATCATTTATTAAGGTTTAAGTGTGCTTTCTATCTTTACCTTAGAGAGTCATATCCTGGGGTTTTGGGTAGTTAGTTTGAGTGTAATTCCTGTCCTTAGATCTTTCTATATTGCAGCCTCAAGAACCCTTATAGAGAGAGCCTTTGGATTAGACAAATAGGTTTTGGAACCTCACCGTACGATACCTACCTTTGAAACACATAACCTTGGCAATATAAACTGAAAACTCCACCTTGATTGAAATGTTTTTCAGGTGTTGATGATGGAAGACTTCACACAAATATAGCAGTTGTATCTCTAACAATGTACTTGATTATATTTTTGGATGTTTGGTTTGAATTTAGTGCAGGTTGTATATCTACATGTCAAGGGGCCTTGAAGTTAGATTCAAGAATAAGTTCAAAAAGACGAAGTTTGAGGGCCTTGGAAACTAAAGTGCACGGAACAAGGATTCAAATAAATTGAAGATCTTCGTTGAAGATTTTGTAACAAGAAGATCTTATCAACCAAAGACTTTGTCAACCAAAGGAAGATCTCAACCGAAGGATAGAGAATTATTTCGAGAAGATTCTCTAAACAACAAAAACGGCAAAAATATCTTCTCTCTCTTATCCAACAGAAGACGAGAAGATCAAGGAGTAAAAGACTCAACGTGTTCGTAGGGATCGAAGACGTGCAACGTCTACCTTACGATCTTCATGGAAAAGAAGGTTGATCTTCAAACGGTCATCTCTACAACGGCTAGAAGATCTTTCCATTGAAGATATAAATGAAGATGATGGTCGAAGAAGAAAGATACACAAGCCTACATCGGAAAACATCTTTGCATACTTAAGCAACCTAATCATCTTCATTCGTTGTTTTTCTTTCTCACAATCATGTAAAAGTTTTATCCCCTTAGAGAGAGAGAAAACACAAGAGCTCCATTGGTAGATCTTACAAGTGTTATACTAGAGTGTATTACTCTGCCAAGTAACTAGGCTATTATAGCTAGGTTAAGAGTTAGAGCTAGATCGTAGCATTGGCTACAAGTGAGAGAAGAAGGGGAATTCTTCTAATTTGTATCTAGGACTCTTTGAAGCTTATAATAGATAGTTAGATCCTACGGATATACCCTGGAACGGAGTGTAGGCTATTTAGAGCCGAACTTCGTAAACATATCCTCGTGTCAATCTTTTCAATTCCGCACCATATAAGCTTTATTGTGACTAACTTTGTTTTGCAGGAGCATGAAGTCAAGGCCTTTGAAATTGAGTTTCAAAGCCCATGAAATCGAAGTTTCACTAGTAATACAGATTGACATCAAAGCCCTTGAAAGGAGTTTTAAGGCCTTGAGATTTGGTTTGCGAAAAGTTCCCATACTCTATTCACCCCCCCCCTTCTAGACTATTATCTATATTATTTATATAACCTAACGGTTCTTCATAAACTCTGTCCTTTGATCTTTAGAAGTGTCTTGAATCGAAAGCAACAGTCGGATACTTGAATCTTTGGAATCATTTACCTCCTTTATTAATAACAAAAGCTTTTGCACTTTGTTAGATAATTGAAATTGATTTTATTCTCACCAAATCCCTGAGTTTGACTATGGAATTTCTTACCTTGCTACAGCTGATCTGTACACTGTGGGTTCGCTTTTGCTTAAGTTCTAGATATAAATTTAAGACTTTGAAGCACACACTTTTGAGCGAACAAGTTTTTGGCGCCGTTGCCGGGGATTTGGTCTAGACCAAATTCGGTTTTCGGTTGTCTGGCTTGGGAGCTTTTGCTCTTGCGATTTGATTTGTCTACTTGAGTGATCTTTGCAAATTCTTTAGGTATATGCGAAAGACTAGATCTAGCAAAGATCTAGTTCCTTTTGATCCCGAGTTAGAGAAAACTTTGAGAAGAAAGTTGAAGGAGAAAAAGATGGCTGAAAACAATGAAAGAAACATCCAAGCGGAGTTGGATGAAGCTCAACTTCAACTTAAGTTGAGTGAGAAGGCTCGTATGGAAGAATTAGAGAGTCATCAATTCCAAATTGATGAACTCAAAGCTATGATGTTGGATATGAAGTTGGAGTTGAATGATGCTAAGAAGAAGAAGGTCAAGAAGCCTAAATCCACTAGAGTTGAATCATCCGACGATGAGGATGAGGATATGCCACCATTAGAGGACATTGATCCGGTGATCCATCCTGTTCGAAACAAACCTAGACCACCGGTTGTTCCTCGTATTCCCGTTGGAGATGTGAGAGTTGCTCATGAAGGGGATGAACCATGGACTCTTGGGCAAAGGATGGATCCAATTCAGCAACCCCGCCGTCTAGGTGTGAGTTTCGGAGCTGAGGATATCCAGGAATTCAACTTTAGCCCGCAAGTTATCACCATGGTTTGCCAAAGTCAATTTGGTGGAACGAGTGCTGAATCTCCACACCAACATTTGCAGAATTTTGAGATTCTCATGGAGACATTAAAGCCGAAGAGGGCTACCAACAACAACTACAAGATCAAGCCGTTCTTCTTCTCTTTGAAGGACAAGGCTCTATCTTGGTATCAAGCTCTTTCAGCTGGAAATCTTAACACATGGGAGGATCTATCTTCGGAGTTCCTCACCAAGTTCTTTCCGCCATCCAAGACGGCGGAGTTGAGAGGTAAGATTAACGCATTTTCTATGAAAGCTAACGAAAGTTTGTTTCAATCATGGGAAAGATTTCAGGATCTCTTATTGGATTGCCCACACCATGGCATTTCAAAATTGGAATTATTGGAGATCTACTACAAGGGGTTGGATGTGGAAACACAATTCAATCTCCAATCTCTCTCTTGTGGTACATTCATGGACATGAGAGAAGATGACGCTTGGGACTTCATTGAGAAGCAAGCCCAAGTGATTGAGAAGTATTCCCACCGGAAGGTGGATCCTAATAGCCGGAATCAAGGAGATCCGGGAGCTAAGTTGAATCAAGCTGCACAAACGCAAATATTCTCCCTCAACAATGAGATCAAAGAGTTGAAGGAAGTCATAAAAACTAGCCTTCAAAAGGCGAAGGAGCAAGAGGCCAACTATATGGGGAGAGATAACAACCAAGGGAATAGGAATGACTACCGGAACAACAACCGGAACAATAACTGGAATAATAACAATAGGAACTCCAACAACAATAATTAGAGATCCAATCAACAAAATACAAGTAATCCCTATTCACATGCTGAAAAAGCTTTAACACCTTCTTCTTCTCCTTTGAAAAGCCAAGAGCAAACATCAAATGGATCAAATAAGACGGAGAAGGAGAAACCCGATCCAATGTTGGAAACGATCTTAGGAAAGCTCCAAGGGTTGGAGAGCTACATAACTTCGGTTGATAAAGCTCACAATGCTTTAGAAAACCAAGAATTCAGCAAAGCCGGAGAAGTTCCGAGAGATTAAGGGAAGCTTCCCGGAAAGACGGAGGACAACCCAAAGGGAAGGGTGATGGCGATTACTACTAGAAGTGGTGTAACAACCACCGATCCACAACCCAAAGTAGTTGAGACCTCCGCCGGAAAAGGGAAGGAAAAGGAAAAAGAGAAGGAAGATGTCTATGTTCCTCCTCCCGCTTACAAACCGCCTCTACCTTTTCCTCAATCTAGAGCGAGAGCACGTCTAGATAAACACTTCGGTAAGTTTATTGATCTTATGAGTAAGCTGCATATTAATATACCTTTTATCGATGCAATTTTAGGTATGCCAGCTTATGGGAAATTCCTAAAGGAGATCCTCTCTAACAAGGGGAAGTTAGAAGATATTGGCGAAGTCAAGATGAGTACGGAGTCATCCGAACTCATCAAGACGATGACGGAGAACATGCCACCTAAGTTGTGTGATCCAGGATCGTTTTGCATACCCATCACCTTAGGAGAGGTCACTTATGATGCACTTTACGATCTTGGAGCAAGCGTGAGCATCATACCACTTGCTTTGTGCAAAGCGGTTGGTCTAGGAGAACCTAGACCGGTAAAGATGACACTTTACATGGCCGATCGTTCCATCACCAGCCCTGTTGGGATAATAGAAGACATTCCCGTGAAACTCGGTAAGTTTTACATTCCTATAGATTTTGTCGTTCTTGACATCCTTGCAGATTATCCAGTTCCCATCATTCTTGGGAGACCATTCCTTGCAACTTCTGGATGCATGGTAGATTGCAAGAACGGACAACTATCCTTCAATATAGGTGAAGAGAAAGTGGAGTTTGTACTCTCCTCTTTAATTAAAGAGCCAGCTTTGAGAGAAGATGTTTTTAACATTTTTGATGAAGAAGAGTCTAGAGAAGTGGTAAGTTTGATCTTGATGAAAGATCCACTTCAAAAGGTTCTTAGTATGAGTATCAGGAAGGAAGGAGTGGAGTATGATTGTGATGATGAAGTAAAAGCATTGAAAGATGCAGAGGAAGAGCCAGGGTAAGATTTGAAGAGCTGGAAATAACCCCAGAATCTGTGAAAAAAATTGACCAACACAAACAAAAATCACACGATTTCTGAAGAGGCAAGTCGATTTTTGACAACAGGAAGAAAAATCGCCCCGAAAATCGTTCGATTTTCTACAAAGGGGGTCGATTTATCAGTGATTTTTCCGGTTTCTACGAACTTGACTGCGGTTGTTCTTGACTCTAATAGCTCACTTCCCTCACCTTCAGAGGCTTCTCCCACGACATTAGATGATCATGAATCATCAATCAAGACACCTCCATCATTGGAATTGAAGCCACTCCTTACACACTTAAGGTATGCATTCCGTGGGCCTAACTCTACATATCCTGTTATAGTTAGTGCAAATCTGAATGATGATGAACTTGAGAAGCTTACGAATGTTCTAAGACAACATAGGAGAGCATTAGGTTATACTATTGATGACTTGATAGGCATTAAACCTTCTATGTGTATGCATAAAATCTTAACGGAAGAGGATTACAAACCTTCACGTCAACCTCAAAGACGGTTAAATCCGATCATGAAAGAGGTCGTGAAGAAAGAAATCATTAAGCTACTTGATGCAGGTATCATCTTCCCTATCTCCGATAGCAAGTGGGTGAGTCCCGTGCAGGTGGTACCAAAGAAAGGAGGCATTACCGTTGTTGCAAATAAGAACAACGAGCTTATTCCGACAAGGGCAGTTACGGGATGGAGGATGTGCATTGACTACTGTAAACTGAATGTGGCCACCAGGAAGGACCATTTTTCCCTTCCTTTTATTGATCAAATGTTGGAAAGGTTAGCCCAACATTCTTACTTTTTTTATCTAGATGGATATAGCGGTTTCTTTCAGATTCCCATTCACCCGGATGATCAAAAGAAGACAACCTTCACGTGCCCTTGGGGTACGTTTGCCTATAGAAGGATGCCATTCGGCTTATGCAACGCTCCAGCCACCTTTCAAAGGTGTATGATGACAATCTTTTCGGAGTATGTAGAGAACATCATGGAAGTATTGATGGAAGACTTTTCGGTATATGGTTCTTCCTTTGATAATTGTCTCTCTAACCTTTCCCTAGTCCTTAAGAGATGTGAAGACACTAACTTAGTTTTAAACAGGGAGAAGTGTCATTTTATGGTCACCGAAGGAATTGTGTTAGGTCATTTAATATCGAATAGAGGAATAGAGGTTGATAGAGCCAAGATAGAAACTATAGAGAAACTACCTCGTCTATCCTCGGTGAAAGGAATTAGAAACTTTTTAGGACATGCAAGGTTCTATAGGAGATTCATAAAGGATTTTTCTAAGATTTGAAAACCCTTAACTAATCTTTTGATGAAGGACATAACTTTCGAGTTTTCGAAAGAATTTTTAGACGCTTTTTGCAGGATCAAAGAAGCTTTGATTTCAGCACCCATTATCCAACCACCCGATTGGACTCTTCCTTTTGAGATCATGTGCGACGCAAGTGACGTCGCTATAGGAGCTGTACTTGGACAGAAGAAAGATGGTCGTACACACGCCATCTACTACGCTAGTAAGATGCTAGACGAAGCTCAACTAAATTATGCTACTACGGAAAAAGAACTTCTAGCTGTAGTTTATGCTTTTGAAAAATTTTGTTCCTATCTTGTAGGTGCAAAGGTGATAGTCTATACGGATCATTCAGCAATCCGTTACTTGTTCACAAAGAAGGATACGAAGCCAAGACTTCTAAGATGGATTTTGGACTTACAAGAGTTCGATTTAGAGATCCGTGACAAGAAGGGCTCGGTGTAACACGCCGAATCCGCGGGACTCGGAGTGCCACATTGGGCTAGGATCTCACAATGGATCCTGACCCTAGCCTGACAACAAGTTCACTGGACCTTACAACATGGCACTGACAGATATAAAAACAAATACATAAAATTGTATAACTGTATAACCAAAGGTAAACAACAACATAGTCGAGTATGAAATGACATCCTCACACAGGAGGGAAAACAAGACATCATCCTCACGCAGGAGGGAAAACATAAACAACCCCAAAATAAACCACCTAATGTACGAGAGTCCTCGGCCTGTCACCCTGCCAAATCACCCAGTAGCACCTAACCTGTAAACATCTACAACACGGTATGAAACCGTTAGCTAACCATACATATATGAGGTAATGCATAAGCACAAGCACAATCATGAAAGATAAACACATCAACATGCTATCACACATTTACCCATTTATTATCTTTATATAATAACCATTCACTCAAAAACCGTATATATATAGATAGATGAAAGTATGTGACACGAGGACCGATACATCCCCGCCTCTGAGTGCAATGTCCAGTTGTACGAGTATCGGTCACACAATCCGTGTACTTTATGGGAGTGGATTGCGCCCTTCCTGTAAACCAATCTGGCCCGACATCAGAGAACCTCCCAAACTCCACGGCGGGATGAAAGGGAAAGGTTATCACAACCACGTAGTGGGGCAGTCAATAAAATATAGGTCGATAAAAACGACAACTCATGCTATCATAGCAAACATAGAAAGCACACACCACTCATGCAAACACCCAATATAGGGATGATAGCTAAGTAAGTCCTACGGACTTACCTCAACCTCGTACAAACTCAACCACGATCACCTCTACACTGGAGGGACAACACGGCCTATAAACAAGGCATAAAGAGATATATCAACCTCTATTCATCAAAGGGGTCACACCTAGACCCAAAGGGATCCATAAGGATCATACTCAATCTATAAGCCTCACAACTAACTAAACCTCAATATCTCAACATAACTCACAATTCCTCAAATCTCAAGGTAGTATCTAATCGACATTCCTCAATCTCATTTCTAATCCTAATTTAATTAATTAACCTTTAATTAATTAATTAGATTTTGCCAGAACAACGTTTTGCCCGCAGGCAATTTCTAAACCCACCTGTCATCAGATTTCATCAAATAAACTATCCATAATCACCAGAATAATATAACGACCATAATGGAATTTCTAATTATCCATTTTGACAAGCCTAAAGTCAATTTAGGTCAAATCGCAGTACGGAAAACGAATAAATTCATAACTTATTCGTTACTAACCCGACTGACGATCTAAAAGAAGATTCGGAAACATAGTGACGCAGGCTACGCATGGACAACATCAAATTCACCGGAATCTGAGCGACGGAACCGTCCTGGTGACATATATGCTCGACCAGCCCTCCATATACTCGGAAATGCAGAAACTCGGTACCGATATGAAGAGAATGAAGAGAGGAATCCAGAAACTCAAACCGAATTAAAATCGGGTTAGAAACGGAGAGTAGATCTGAGTTTGAAGGTTGATAGAAATCAGAGCTTCTACGAGGAAACGTGAAAGGAAATGAATTAATAAAGGATTTTCCGCTATTTATAGTGAAGACGATAATTATCCTTTAGCAAAGTCGATAATTATCCTTTAACCGGTCCAAAGGCGGGTCGAACCTCCTTCTCCAAACTTACCGAGATTGGAATATTAAATCTGGAATATTGTAGGGATAATTATTCCACAACTGCCTCGAAAAACGTGTATTTCTAAGCCGTCTTTCTTAGCCGTTAAGAAACGAAATAGCGACTCTTTTGGCCGTTTTGCCTCACCATGTTATTTCATATCTAGGACATATCCGATGTCCTGATCATTTCTCTCAACTGCATTTTTATTAATTGGAGCTCCCAAATGCTCCAAATAACACCGGAGGGTAAAAATAATTACCCGGGGGAAAAAGTAAAAATTTCCCCAAACGTCCAAAATTACGCGAGGAACATAACGGTGGGACTCATACTCATCACTTGCGAAATCTTCGCGAGTTATATGTCAATTACTATCAACGATTAACTTAATCAACATTAATTAGAATTCGGAAATCCTAGCTATTACATCACACACCCCTTAAAAAAAAAGTTTCGTCCCGAAACTTGAACAATTCTCAAATCTTCTCGGACCCATACGCCGAGGTATAACTCTCACTCTTTCTATCGGAGGTATCACATCTCCGTTCAAAAGATCACAACCTATAACAATCTATAACCTCAAGTATAAACATGGTGGAATCATCATCTCCAGGAAACAGGGCCATAACGCTACCCAAAGGCGTAGAGGAATCACGTCTCCCGCCATACCACATCACAAGGCATAGAGGAAGCACATCTCTAGTCAAAACATATCACAGGCATAGAGGAAATACATCTCTAGCCAACCCATAAACATATATATCGCATGGAGGAATCACATCTCCACTGAACTATGTCCATCAAGATAGCATGGAGGAAAGAACCATCTCCAGCTGAATCCTAAACCCACTCAAATAGTATGAAGGAAAGAACCATCTCCTGCTATAAATATAATCATACTCGGGTAGCGTGAAGGAAGTAATCATCTCCAGCTATAGCATACATCACGCTAGCACATCAAGATCTACTAAGATCATAAATCACATCACAACTAGCATGGAATAACACATCAAGGCATATAAGCACATAAGCACAACATTCATCAAGATAGCACTAAGATCTACTCGTGCTCCCACAAATGGGTCTGTCCCAACATATACTCTAGATAGTTCCTCAGGATACTATCCTCAGTCTTTCACATAGCCTCTTCAGGTCTTCATCTTGACCATCATATCCTCAATATGGGAAAGTCTTTCGAATGCAAGCGTTTCATATCTCATTCCAAGAATGTAATCGAATGCTCAACAAAAGTGTGGTTGGACTCAACCATCAAATCATCGTAACTCACAAGGTGTCTCGAGTCCGGTATATACTTCCTCAGTTGAAACATATGAAACACTGGGTGGATATCCTCTAATCTCAGAGGCAAAGCTAAACATCTTGCTGCCTTCTTCGTACTGGTCGATCTCAAATAAATCATCATATTGGAAACTCAGTTCCCTTTCCATATTAAAACGTCTAACGTCTTGCAACTGAGATACTTACAGCCGGACATGAACTTTCGCTTGAACTTTAGAGGTTAACATCTCTTGTCTACATATAATATCTAGCGACTCTGTACATCCAGCATTCTTCCTTCAATCAACGTTAATTGAACTATAAAATCCTGAGTCTGGTCAGGTGTTATTCCACTTCTAATGCTAGATCACTTCTAGCATAAGGATATACGACATCTATGTCTATATATTGACTCATAGGGTCATCCCAAAAAGATGCATGTCCTTCATTGTTATATAATAAACTCATTAATGGAAGGTAATATAACCATCCACGTTTCCCATTCAACTTACAACTTATAATAGATCTTTAAGATCTAGATGATCCTCTCTAAATGAGCATCTGTCAAGGGTGAAGTGTAGTCATGAGGTACAGACTCATCCCCAAAGCAGTCTGAATCTGCTGCCCAAAATCTCAAAGTAAAAACATCCATCTCGATCAGAAATGATCGTTCTCAGTATACCATGGAGTCTCACTATCTGTCTAGTGTACTCCTCATCCAATCATTCACTAGCCACGTCCTTCTGATAGAAATGAAACGTGTTGGTTTCATTAATCTGTTATCAACAATCCACATAACATCAATCTTCTATTGGGTCGCAATCCCATAACAAAGTCCATAGAGATGTCCTCCCAAATTCTACTACTACACTGGTAGTGGGTGGGGCCTATCTCTAGATCGGAAATACTCTATCTGTACCTGCTGACAGGTCACACACTATATCATAAATCTGGTTATATCGGCTTCATACAATATAATCGTTTCATCTCGTCTTACATCTTACTTGTACTTGAATGTACTGAATAAGGCGTACAGTGGGTATACCGTAATATTCTTTGTCTCCATCTGCATCAGCAGGAACACAAAAGCGGTCATCACTCTTCATCAATCAATCTACTCCCATGGAGAACTATGGTGCCTCAGTACGAGACATCCTTGCTCTAAACCTTGTCAAGGCCGGGCAAGTCTCCTGCTTCTGTTGGACCTCATCCAACAGGCCGGTTAGAACCTCTGAGGTATAACTGGGTATCCTCATCAAGGAACTGATTGTCCAACTCTAGCCAAGCTAGATCTCTCTGAAGCTGAGGCTGAACTATCAGTCTCACAATCATCTTCTCTTGGAGCGTCTTTCCATTCAAGTTATCGGCGACAACGTTCAACTTCTCTGAATGATATGGAATCTTCAAGTCAAAGTCTTGATCAACTTAAGCTCTTAACACTGGCGGTTATTCAACCCATGTTGCATAAAATATACTTCAGATTTCTATGATCTATAGAAATTTGACATGAAGATCACACCGGTAAGGTCTTCAAAACTTAAAGGCTTGAACTACCACTACTAACTCTAAATCATGAGTCAGGTAGTTCTCATCATACGTTCTCAGCTGTAAACACACATATCAATAACCCTACTCCTCTTGTATTAATACACATCTCAGACTTAGCTGGGATGTATCACCGTAAATCACGGGATCCCAAAAATCTTCTCACTAAAACAGAATGGAAGCAAAGGTCAAATGCCTCCTCAACTCTTCAAAACTTAGACACACTGCTTTCATCACGTAGTTATGGTGGTCTTCTCAAAAGACTCGCAAATGAATACATAATCATATAAAATCCTTCCTCAAAGTATTGGTAGCAATCGGCTGAGCCGATAAAACTACGTATTCCTTAATGTTCATCAGTATCTCCCATCTTACAACATACTTAATTCTCGCTAGGTCAACCATGATCCCACTGGCGGAGACAACATGGCCTAAAAAGGCTACCACTGGCATCTCAAGTTACACTTAGAGAGCGTAGAATACAACCCTCTATCTCTCAAAATCTGCAAAACGGTCCTCAGACGATCGGTCTACTATTCTCTGCTATGAGAGTATACCGACATGTCATCAATGAAGTCCACTACCAACTAATCAAGGAAGTCGATGAAGATATTGTTCATCAACTCCATAAAAACTACTAAAACATTCGTCAACCGAAATGACATCACTACAAACTCGTAGTGTCCATAACGGGTATGGGATGTTATATCATACACATGTTGCTCTCTCATCCATGACTAGGGATATCTTGAGCACAAAGGAATCCTGAAAACACAATTGCTTCTTGAAGTTAACTCATTAGGTCGTTAATACGGAACATGGAACCTACTAGGGTAAAAGAAGCTTGTTTCAGTCAAAATTTCAAGTTATCAGTACAATATCTCAACAAGCACCATATAGTGTGGCTTTCCCATTCAATCTTGTATCATACTTCAACTCGATAACAATGTCCACACTCCGCTGAGGTGGCAGCTAGACGGTTCAGTAACACGTCTATAAACTCATAAACAGCTGGAATACCTTCCAATGTTGGACTATCTCGCTCCTTCATGGTATAACACCAGAAGGCGTCACATCCCTGTGCTATCAGCTCGCTGCTCGTACATCCCTGATGACAAACCCGTCTCTTCAAAGGTCTTAACCTCAGAAGATCTCTATTTAACTCAACTCAGTAAAGACTATAATAGTCTTACTATTAAAAGCTAACACCACATGATATCTATTCATCCAAACCATACACATAATGACTTCCTCATGCACCTACGACATGACAAAGAAGTCTGCAACCATACACGGGTCCCTGAAATAAGAGAACAAACAAGCATCTCACGGGTATCTCAGACCCAAAAAGGTAATCCTGTAAAGGAAAATCCACCTTCTACTATATACCAAAATCCAACCATTAACGCATGCATCGAAAGGCATGGCGTGCATAGCACTCACAACAAGCAAAACTCCACCACGTAAACCATTAACGAGAATGGTACCTATAACAGCTAACACTCGTAGCTCCTCTACATACCATCACTCAATGTCAGATCCATGCTCCTTAGGTATCACTGAGGTCATTACTATAGCCTCCACTTCCACTCTTTCTGCAACGGAAAGAGGAAGGTCTTGCTGGGAAGAAACACCACCGTGCTGACAGAAAGGGCCAGATGACCTAACTCATCACAAGTGAAACAAGCTATCAGTGCCAAAGGGCACACAGAATGCAAATGATCTGGATAGCCACAACTGAAACATAATCATCCCATCCTTGCAACCTGTGCAACTGAAGGGTAACTCGATCTTCGTCGTCCACCTTGAATGATCTTATTCCGAGAGGAAACTTGTAAAGGCAACGCCTTGCCCTATCGACAAAACTTCGCTCTATGCCCTGCTTTACCACACGTAAAGCATATTATAGGCGCCTTTGGGCACACAGCTCGCCGGTGTCCAAACTTCCCGCAATTAAAACACTATAGTAACATGCCAGTCGTCTTCATGGCCAAAGGACCACTTGGTTGTCCTGGTATCTGACTTGATTCACCATTCATCATCTTTGCTTCTCCACTAACTGATTCAATCCGTTGCTTCTTCTCTGATCCAGAAGCTTCAGTTGATCTCGCAGATGTTGGTAAATCCGGTGTAGGTCTACCCGCTATCACCGCCTCATATACTTGCTGCATATACTCTTGAAACTCGGATCTACTCATGGAGACACGATCATCCTCTTCAAACTCGTTCTATGCCATAGGCAAAACAACAGCGGAAACTGGTCCTTGACTTATCACCACTAGAGGAAGAGGGGGTGTACCCCTACCACGTCCCACTACAGGTACTACTCTAGTTTGAGCCATTTGTAGGATATACACACCTAATCTTATAAGGCTATATATATGCCATAGGTTACGATATGTATATAATACATCCACATAATCCATAGTACACACAGATATATATATGCATATCTACGCTGCAGAGATCCATGGCAGAGGTGACGACTTCTCGTACATTTTAACCCAAAACTACACTTAAAACCAAAACCTCTAAAAACGTCAGATCCCATGTGGGCTCTGTTTATTTTACCTATCAAACCTCATTGCAGGTAGCAAGTGCCATTGTTGTCAACCTGGGCTCTGATACCAACTCTGTAACACCCCGAATCCGCGGGACTCGGAGTGCCACATTGGGCTAGGATCTCACAATGGATCCTGACCCTAGCCTGACAACAAGTTCACTGGACCTTACAACATGGCACTGACAGATATAAAAATAAATGATTAAAACCGTATAACTGTATAACCAAAGGTAAACAACAACATAGCCGAGTATGAAATGACATCCTCACACAGGAGGGAAAACAAGACATCATCCTCACGCAGGAGGGAAAACATAAACAACCCCAAAACCAACCACCTAATGTACGAGAGTCCTCAGCCTATCACCCTGCCAAATCACCCAGTAGCGCCTAACCTGTAAACATCTACAACACGGTATGAAACCGTTAGCTAACCATACATATATGAGGTAATGCATAAGCACAAGCACAATCATGAAAGATAAACACATCAGCATGCTATCACACATTTACCCATTTATTATCTTTATATAATAACCATTCACTCAAAAACCGTATATATATAGATAGATGAAAGTATGTGACACGAGGACCGATACATCCCCGCCTCTGAGTGCAATATCCAGTTGTACGAGTATCGGTCACACAATCCGTGTACTTTATGGGAGTGGATTGCGCCCTTCCTGTAAACCAATCTGGCCCGACATCAGAGAACCTCCCAGACTCCACGGCGGGATGAAAGGGAAAGGTTATCACAGCCACGCAGTGGGGCAGTCAATAAAATATAGGTCGATAAAAACGACAACTCATGCTATCATAGCAAACATAGAAAGCACACACCACTCATGCAAACACCCAATATAGGGATGGTAGCTAAGTAAGTCCTACGGACTTACCTCAACCTCGTACAAACTCAACCACGATCACCTCTACATTGGAGGGACAACACGGCCTATAAACAAGGCATAAAGAGATATATCAACCTCTATTCATCAAAGGGGTCACACCTAGATCCAAAGGGATCCATAAGGATCATACTCAATCTATAAGCCTCACAACCAACTAAACCTCAATATCTCAACATAACTCACAATTTCTCAAATCTCAAGGTAGTATCTAATCGACATTCCTCAATCTCAATTCTAATCCTAATTTAATTAATTAACCTTTAATTAATTAATTAGATTTTGCCAGAACAACATTTTGCCCGCAGGCAATTTCTAAACCCACCTGTCATCAGATTTCATCAAATAAACTATCCATAATCACCAGAATAATATAACGACCATAATGGAATTTCTAATTATCCATTTTGACAAGCCTAAAGTCAATTTAGGCCAAATCGCAGTACGGAAAACGAATAAATTCATAACTTATTCGTTACTAACCCGATTGACGATTTGAAAGAAGATTCGGAAACACAGCGACGCAGGCTACGCATGGACAACATCAAATTCATCGGAATCTGAGCGACGGAACCGTCCTGGTGACATATATGCTCGACCAGCCCTCCATATACTCGGAAATGCAGAAACTCGGTACCGATATGAAGAGAATGAAGAGAGGAATCCAGAAACTCAAACGGAATTGAATCCGGTTAGAAACGGAGAGTAGATCTGAGTTTGAAAGTTGAGAGAAATCAGAGCTTTTACGAGGAAACGTGAAAGGAAATGAATTAATAAAGGATTTTCCGCTATTTATAGTGAAGACGATAATTATCCTTTAGCAAAGTCGATAATTATCCTTTAACCGGTCCAAAGGCGGGTCGAACCTCCTTCTCCAAACTTACCGAGATTGGAATATTAAATCTGGAATATTGTAGGGATAATTATTCCACAACTGCCTCGAAAAACGTGTATTTCTAAGCCGTCTTTTTTAGCCGTTAAGAAACGAAATAGCGACTCTTTTGGCCGTTTTGCCTCTCCATGTTATTTCATATCTAGGACATATCCGATGTCCTGATCATTTCTCTCAACTGCATTTTTATTAATTGGAGCTCCCAAATGCTCCAAATAACACCGGAGGGTAAAAATAATTACCCGGGGGAAAAAGTAAAAATTTCCCCAAACGTCCAAAATTATGCGAGGAACATAACGGTGGGACTCATACTCATCACTTGCGAAATATTCGCGAGTTAAATGTCAATTACTATCAACGATTAAGTTAATCAACATTAATTAGAATTCGGAAATCCTAGCTATTACACTCGGAAAACTCAGTTGCTGACCACCTTAATCGTCTTCCACACCTCATAAATGAGGCAGATGAGCTCCCTATCGAGGACTCATTCCCTGACGAACAACTCCACGAGATTGAAGAATGTCTTCAACATATCTCAAAAGGTAATGATCCATAATTTGCTGAAATTGTAAATTACCTTGTTTGTCAGGAGATCCCCCCCCCCCAGAATTTTGTATGCTCAAAAAGAAGTTTTTTAAGGACACCCGGCATTTCTATTGGAACAAACCTCTTCTCTTCAAGAGAGGTCCCGATGGCATATATAGGAGATGCATTCCGAAGGATGAGGTGGAAAGTGTCATCCGCCATTGCCATTATCTACCTTGTGGTGGACATGCTAGTTCCCACAAGACATGTGCTAAGGTACTTCGTTCCGGTTTCTTTGGGCCTACTTTATTCAAAGATGTGCAGAAATATGTTGTTGCTTGTGATGCTTGTCAAAGGACAGGTAATATTTCAAGGAGGAATAAGATGCCCCTCTACAACATACAAGAAGTGGAGATTTTCGACGTATGGGGAGTAGACTTTATGGGACCATTTCCATCCTCTTGTAGAAACCAATACATACTTCTAGCCGTAGACTATGTCTTGAGATGGGTAGAAGCAATCGCTTCTCCTACTAATGATGCATTGGTTGTGGTGGAGTTATTTAATAGAACGATCTTTCCAAGGTTCGGGACTCCCCGAACCATCATTAGTGATGGAGGAACGCACTTCACAGCCCTTCGATTTGAGACTCTATTGGCTAAGTATGGGGTTACCCATAATATAGCTACGCCATACCATCCGCAAACTAGCGGACAAGTTGAGATATCCAATAGAGAGATTAAGGGAATTTTAAAGAAAACTGTCTCTAAAACACGGAAGGATTGGTCAATGAATCTCGACGATGTGTTATGGGCGTACAGGACCGCCTTTAAGACACCTATAGGTACAACTCCATATAACCTTGTTTATGGAAAATCTTGTCATCTTCCTGTAGAGCTAGAACATAAAGCATATTGGGTTGTCAAGTGGCTCAACTTCGACATGAAATAAGCCGGAGAGAAGCGGCTATTGGATATCAACGAGCTAGAAGAGATCCGGCTGAATGCGTATGAGAACGCAAAGATTTACAAGGAAAGAACGAAACATTGGCATGATAAGCACATCATTCCAAAGGATTTGAAAGAAGGAGATCAAGTTCTTCTATTCAACTCAAGGCTTCGACTCTTCCCAGGTAAGCTTAAATCCTGTTGGACAGGACCTTATGTAATTAAACGTGTTTTTCCCATGGTGTAGTTGAAGTATGGGGTGAACAAAGCAGAAGTTTCAAGGTCAATGGCCAACGATTGAAGAAGTACACACCGGAAGTTCCGGTTGAGGAGATAGCTCCCATCCTCCTCCATTGAACATCAAAACAAACAACGTCTAGCTAAAGACTATAAATCAAGCGCTTCTTGGGAGACAACCCATGGTAGTATAGTTCTTTTCTTTTCTTTTCACCTTAGATTAGGCTTGTTTAGTTGTTTTGCTTTCTTTTGTTTTGTTTTTGTTTGTTCTTCGATGCACTCTTGGTTTGTTTGTGTCAAAAATTGCAGGAACTAGGTCCAAATTTGGGAAATCAATGAAGAAAAGGGACACAAAGTAGTTCAATTGCAATCTTCAAAGAAAAGAAGGGAGGAAATCAAGCTACACAATAAATTGAACGCTTCAGGAACAGAGCAAGACGAATTTTGGCAACAGGGGGAAAAATCGCCCTAAAAATCGACCCCCTATGAAAAATCGTCTGATTTTTGTCCTTGAGCTGAGAAAGTGAAGAAAAAGCGGGCCGACAAATAAATCGACCCAATAAACCGTCCGATTTTCTTTGCAAAACCTCCGGCCTATATAAAGCCTTCTCCACTCGATTCTGTCATTCCACACTTCTCTATTCCCGATTTCTCTTCGTCCCAAAGAGCCGAAAATCGTCTACCCTCTCATCTCCTCATTTCTTAATCGTTTTGAACGATTCTTGAGCCTAAACTGAAGTAATTTCGACAAGGAACAAGGATCTAGCAACAACAAGCTTGGCAAACGGCTCATTCATCCGGAACTCAGGTTTTTTAATTCGAAACCTAAGTTTTTCGCTCGATTTTGATTCTTGCTTTGAAGTTGTTGTATTGCTGAAATTGATTGAGGGATCTGCTTAGAATTACCTCTAGGAGACTGTGTGAGGTAATAGATTGATCAAAGCTTTACAGAATTGTGATTTGTGCTGAAATCGAGAAAAAAATCAACCCACCCAAAAAAATCGTCCGATTTTTAGGAAGACATGGCGATTTTCTTTAGCAAAATGAAGACTTTGAAAAGAATCACTAGGAATGCGGGAAAGAAGATGGGATCTTTTTCCAAAGCACCTCCACCACCATCACCACCCTCCCAAGCTAAACCAAAACTCCCTCCTCCCCTTTCCAAACATAAGAAGAGATACGAACGTCTCTTAGATCGTCCCTTCACCCCTCCTCGATACATTGTGCTAGATGACTTAGACTCTTTGTTTGTTCGAGAGGATGTGGACATGATGCTAGATAGAGTGGGCTGAGTCAGTTTGCTTTGATTAGGGAGGATGCCTACAGCGAGATCACGCTAGAATTTCTTAGTACATTTGAGCATGAACCTAGAGAAAGGACGGTCTCTTTCCGTCTCATGAACCAAAACCATGCCATGTCCATTGATGATTTTGGAGACTTGTTTGGCTTTCCCTATTCTTCTGCAGGTACATTCACAAGAGCAGTGAATGCTAGTGCCTTTTGGGAAACCATTTCAGTGGGAGAGTATGGACGAGATAAGTGGAGACCCGGGAATTCGAAGGAGACGAGTATGTACAACCTTTCCTTTAAGGTAGTTCATAGGATCCTTAGTGAGAGCTTGTTTGCACGGACGGAGACTCTACAGAAGCTCAAGGCCGATGAGCTCTTTATTCTGTATTGTATGACTAGTAGAACCATTCCCGACATCACCTCCATGCTTGCTGACTATCTTGGAAAGATAGCCAACAAGGCGAAGGGTGACCTGTGTGCTGGAGGCCTTGTCACTCATGTGGCAAAGGCATTGGAGTTAGGATTTTCAGATTGCACTTTAGCTGAGAGTGCCCATCCTTTAGGTTCACAAAGATTTGTAGCGAGACAGGTCTTGATTCCTCGAGGTAGAGGAACTCTTCATGTGCCCATTCGGTGGGCAAGGGATCCATCAAAGAAGCCGTCCAAGATAGTGTGGAAGTCTGAATACACCATTCGGAACAAGAGGAACTGGAAAGAGACATTTGTACTTATGCTTGAGGAGGTAGCTCCTCCTTCGGGTTATTATGATGATGCAGGTGGAACTGAGGATGAGGAAGAGGAGCATGAGGATGGAGCGTACCAGGGGAACATGCTAGAGTTCGAGAGTGACACCTATAGTGGACATGCCACGGATGCCATGGATACCGATACTCATGGTGCTGGACCTAGCCGGACTAGTCGAGGTACCGAGGAGACGGAGGATGAGATGCAGCCACCCCGCATTACTTTGCACACACTCCTAGTGTTCGCCACTAAGCGTGCGTGCAATCAAGCTTTAAATTTATAAAACTAGAATAAAAGCAAGCGAACCCGCAGTGTACGGATCGGCGTAGATTAGCAAGTATTCCAGAGTATCGAACACAGGGATTTGGGGGGAACAAATTCAGTTGTAAAGTTGTCAAGCAAGTAAAAGGGTAAAGCTTTGCAAATATATTGGGAAAACAGCAACCCTAAAGATCCAGATATCTAATTGTGGCAATCGATTCAAGATATACTAAAGAACTAAAGACAGAGTTAAGAGTTGCAAAGGTATGCTAAGGTAAAGCAATGTACGGTGAAGTTCCAAGGCTTTATATGACTTATCTAGAAATACTCTCTATAAAGGTTGTTGAGGCTTCAGTATAGAAAGGATCTAAAGACAAGAATTAATCTCAAATACCCAAACTTGTAACCCAAGGATCAAGACTAACTAAACCGATTAAGGTTGTGACACTCGAAATCGAAGTAGAGGTTGTTGAGGCTTCACTACTACCTAGAAAAGGCAAGCCAAGACTAAGTTAAAGCAAATCTTTAACTTTGGATTAAAGTAAAAGCAAGGTTCGTAAACTGAAGTAAATCACGGGTAGTTCTTGAGAATCACGGCCGTGGAAACCTAAGAACAGGCCGTGATTTAGGGTGTCGACGATATTTCTCTAACTCTCAGGGTCCAATCAAATTACGATCGATCTATCATTATCTAAGCCACAACTATCAACCCTTCACCTTAGAATTGCTAAAGGGTTTTAGCCAATAATCATCATTATGATATCAATAATCAAATATGAAAGGAAGAAAAGGTAAAACCTTGAAATCTCAATAATAAACTCAAAACAAATGTCAATCAAACACAATAATCGCAAACCGCGTTCAATGGATGTAGAATCAAAGGAACAGAAAAACCTCACAAAATTTTTAGGGACAATGAAGAACGGGATGTCAATCCGCCTTCAAATGTAAACCCTAAGATCTTCCAACTCCAAAAATAGGAAAGTGCGTCCTTCCCCAAATCTTCCCTGTACGCAATAAAATCTTCAAGCCTCCCTCTCTTTGGGGATCCAAATCCTGAGGCTGTTACCGTCCGCTCATCAATGTTGAAGGCTCTCGAATATTTGTAGGGATAAAACTAGGATTTAACGATGAAACCCTAAACATTTGGGATGAAAAGAAGTCGAGCCGCTGGTATCAGAAAATACTCTAGGCCGCGTCAGCACGTATCAGAGAATACTTTGGCGCGTCAGGCGGTATCAGACAATACTTTGGGCCGCATCTGATGGTATCAGAAGATACTTTGGGCCGCGTCTGAAGGTATCAGAGAATACTTTGGCGCGTCAGACGATATCATAAAATACTTTGGCACGTCAGATGGTATCATAAATACTTTGGGCCTCCTAAATTCCTTTTATGCTCCTTTTTGTCCCGCTTCAAGGCTTAATCCTTAAATGTGCCATTTTTGCTCCATAATTCGCCAAATTACCTACAAATGCAATAATACTCTGTGTAGACCTCTATTCTTGCAAATTAGGTGAATATCACCATAAATGCCATGAATGTATGCCTATGCATGCAAAATAAAGGGAAAATCTATATAAATACATGCCTAAAAATAGGTCATAATTCATGTCATCAAAATACCCCATACTTGCCTCTTGCTTGTCCCCAAGCAAGGTTCAAACTTAAAATACAAGATGATATGGATTATGAATATGCAAAAATAAAGTAAAACCACAATATTTTGGTTGTGCTTCTATTCATAGATCACCCTCAATGAATTGCTTCATAACTAATGATAATCATCATATGGTCAAAAGGAATTATATCATGAAAAGGATAATCACACTTTGCAAGAAAATCATAACATGCATCATAACTTGCAATATATCAAAATCAATCATAAGGAATTCAATTTAGACCACAAAGCCAAACAACATACTCAAAGATCTTAAGGACTTTCAAGTAAGGTCAAGAATGCGGGAAGGAGGGACACTTATAAAGGATGTGGTGCATGAATCCGGGAAAAGGAATAACCCAACTCTTTTACTTTTTCTTTTAATTTTGCAACAACATCAACTTAGAGCTTTGCTCTTTCTTTTTCACATTATTTTTTTTCGACTTTACTTTTGGAAATATGGACAGCGGTGCACAAAAACCGAAGCCTAGGAGATTGGCGTTTCTCAAATTTGAGATGCCTCAAACCCTTGATGCACATACCATAATCCGTTAAGAATATCGCTCAATCCGACTTTGGCAAGACACAAACACCCGGCTATGTGAATGGTGCCGAGTTACTCATCGTCATGATTGACTTCCCCAAACCTACAAATTTTTTCTATTCTTTGAATGCAAGCATTTGCTTTCATGACCCTCCCAAATCAAACATGCCAAAACTCAACTCTTCCTAGTTACCGGATAGGTAAGGGAGGCAATTATTTTCATTGAGGGGCTAAGTGATCAAAGAAAGAAGTAAGAAAATCGAAGTGTCTTAATCATTTCAATAAGAAGTGTAAGAACTTATATGCGGTTTCAACCTTCAACACTCAACATGATTTAGAATGAAAGCGAATTATCAAACATGCATGAAGTTCTATCAAAGTATTCAAATTCCACATATGTCATAAATCAATTCAAGCATATCAAAATCATCATAGCTATTCCACAAAACAATGTTCATCATAGAGATCATATCCATTCTAGAAACACAAAAATTTTAAAATTTTTTAAAATTTTCAAAATTATATGATGCAAGACATAAAACATGCAAATGGTATTGAAAATGCTTCCACCCCATACTTAAAACTCACATTGTCCCCAATGTGAAGAAAAGAAAAGATGGAAAAGGATACTCACAATGTAAGATGGCAAATCAGGCAAGACGAATCATCATTGAACGGTGGTGGTGGGAATCTATATAAGCTCAATAGGAAGTTTTGAATACTCCAAACGGTGTCGAAGAATGAAGAAGGGGAACGTCTTTCCGCCGAAAATTTTTTCCGAAAAAAAAAAAAAAAAAAAATTCGGGTCGGGAATTTCCACGGCCGTGGTTTTGGCCGTGGAACTTTCTGTTGCTCTCCAAAATCACTTTCCACGACTTAATGCATAACCACAGTCGTGGTTTAGGTCGTGGAACTCTGTGATTGTGCCAAAAATCCAAGTTTTGTCATTCTTTTCGACTTTTCTCATCTTCTCTTGCTTATTCCTTATTCCTGACATCCAAAAACACAAACATACCGGAAGGTATCAAAGAAAAACAAACAAAAACAATTACTCTAATCTAAGAAAGAAAAGGGAAAAGGATTCATTACCTTGGGTTGCCTCCCAAGAAGCGCTTGGTTTAACGTCGCTAGCTAGACCTATGTCTATAGATGACTCAATGCTCCTTGAACATCTTGGATTGCTCTTCAAATCCATCATAGAGCTCTTCCAAGAAATCTCCGGTTCCTAATTTCACCGGCAAGTGGTAAGATCTCCCACGTACAAGCTTGTACGGTTTGATTCTCACCGGAATCCTCCTAGCTTTCTTATGCTTTAATGGGACATAATTCAGCCTTGCATACCATCCTTTCCTAGATCGAGAAATCAATTTCTCGAGAATCCTCTTAGCTTCCCCATCTCCAGCTTAGGGATGATGTATGGTCTTCGTCATGTGAATGACCCCATACTTGAACAAAAAACACTTGTCGGCATTGGCGTTGAAGCGCTTGCCAAATTTACTCCTTGGAGTCCAAGGAGTATCTACTTCCAATAGTTTTAATGGAGGTTTCATCTTCACCTTAGGAGGCTCTTTTGGAGGAGACCTCCAACTCTCCGGTGCATTCCTGAAAAAATTAGAAATTTTAATAGGAATTTCAAAGGAAGTAAGAGAATGTACCTTGTAAAGTTCTTCAAGGCTTGGGACAAGGTTCGTGTTGGGATGATGATCCACACATGAAATATCTCCCAACTCAGCTGGATCTTCTTCAACCTTGGCCACAGTTTCAGTAATTTGGCCAAGGTTCTCCACGTCTTCCTCTTCTTCTTCTTCAAGAGGTTCTAGAGGAACTTCGGGTTCGATAGGAGGAATGCTCGAAACTTGGAGTTCTTCCTTGCTAGATGAACGATTTTTCATGGCTTTTTCAATATTAGAAATATTCTTTTTTGTGTCTTCCATCACTTTTAAATGATTTTCCTTATAGGCTCTGAATTTTTCTTCGATCATCTCAAATTTTTCATCAATTTTTCAAATTTCGAGTCCTCCGTATCTTTGGGAGGTTTCTTCTTAACCTTCTTTGGGTAGTGCAGCTTTTCCCATTTTGCAAATTCATATTTAACGGTTTGTTCACGTCCTCTTTCGCTATCAAACCAATAGAAGGCGTATTTCTCTACCAAGTATTCGTAATGGTCCGCCCTAGCACCTTGCCATGCAAACCAGGCTGGATCAAATGCAGGTTCATAGCTACATGCACCCATTGGTGAACCTGAAAACTCAAAAACTCATACCGAAAAGATTAAAAGCAAAAGCAAAAAGCTCCCAAGCTCGACAACCGATAACCGAATTCGGTCTAAACCAAATCCCCGGCAACGGCGCCAAAAACTTGTTCGTTGGCGAAACTCTGTTCCGTTGCCGGAACGAGAACTTCGTATGTACCTAAGAGAACCTGCAAATATCACTTAAAAGAGATATCAAATAACAAGAGCAAAGCTCCCAAGCTTGACAACCGGTAACCGAATTCGGCCTAGACCAAATCCCCCGCAACGGCGCCAAAAACTTGTTCGCCACTTAGCGTGCGTGCAATCAAGCTTTAAATTTATAAAACTAGAATAAAAGCAAGCGAACCCACAGTGTACGGATCGGCGTAGATTAGCAAGTATTCTACAGTATCGAACACAGGGATTTGGGGGGAACAAATTCAGTTGTAAAGTTGTCAAGCAAGTAAAAGGGTAAAGCTTTGCAAATATATTGGGAAAACAGCAACCCTAAAGATCCAGATATCTAATTGTGGCAATCGATTCAAGATATACTAAAGAACTAAAGACAGAGTTAAAAGTTGCAAAGGTATGCTAAGGTAAAGCAATGTACGGTGAAGTTCCAAGGCTTTATATGACTTATCTAGAAATACTCTCTATAAAGGTTGTTGAGGCTTCAGTATAGAAAGGATCTAAAGACAAGAATTAATCTCAAATACCCAAACTTGTAACCCAAGGATCAAGACTAACTAAACCGATTAAGGTTGTGACACTCGAAATCGAAGTAGAGGTTGTTGAGGCTTCACTACTACCTAGAAAAGGCAAGCCAAGACTAAGTTAAAGCAAATCTTTAACTTTGGATTAAAGTAAAAGCAAGGTTCGTAAACTGAAGTAAATCACGGGTAGTTCTTGAGAATCACGGCCGTGGAAACCTAAGAACAGGCCGTGATTTAGGGTGTCGACGATATTTCTCTAACTCTCAGGGTCCAATCAAATTACGATCGATCTATCATTATCTAAGCCACAACTATCAACCCTTCACCTTAGAATTGCTAAAGGGTTTTAGCCAATAATCATCATTATGATATCAATACTCAAATATGAAAGGGAGAAAAGGTAAAACCTTGAAATCTCAATAATAAACTCAAAACAAATGTCAATCAAACACAATAATCGCAAACCGCGTTCAATGGATGTAGAATCAAAGGAACAGAAAAACCTCACAAAATTTCTAGGGACAATGAAGAATGGGATGTCAATCCGCCTTCAAATGTAAACCCTAAGATCTTCCAACTCCAAAAATAGGAAAGTGCGTCCTTCCCCAAATCTTCCCTGTACGCAATAAAATCTTCAAGCCTCCCTCTCTTTGGGGATCCAAATCCTGGGGTTGTTACCGTCCGCTCATCAATGTTGAAGGCTCTCGAATATTTGTAGGGATAAAACTAGGATTTAACGATGAAACCCTAAACATTTGGGATGAAAAGCTTTGGGCCGCGTCTGAAGCTATCAGAGAATACTTTGGCGCGTCAGACGGTATCATAAAATACTTTGGCACGTCAGACGGTATCAGAAAATACTTTGGGCCTCCTAAATTCCTTTTATGCTCCTTTTTGTCCCGCTTCAAGGCTTAATCCTTAAATGTGCCATTTTTGCTCCATAATTCGCCAAATTACCTACAAATACAATAATACTCTGTGTAGACCTCTATTCTTGCAAAGTAGGTGAATATAAACATAAATGCCATGAATGTATGCCCATGCATGCAAAATAAAGGGAAAATCTATATAAATACATGCCTAAAAATAGGTCAAAATTCATTTCATCACCTAGCCACGGTCGAGGACGTGGACGCGGACATAGACTTCCCCGACACTTTGAGGACTCGATTTCTAGCTTCCAAGGTCTACGCACCGACTACCAGGGTCTTCGCTCTGATTATCAGGCCCTCGACACCGACTACAACGCCCTTAACACTCAGTTCACGGCGTACCGCCAGGATACGGATGCTAGACACTCCTCCTATGATGGCTAGATGTTGGACATGTACTATCATCAGATTGGCCACTTCTACGATCCCAGCGCACCGAGATATCCATATCCACCACCTCCACCACCGCCACCGACCGAGGATTGAGTTCCACTCCATTTTACATTGTAAGTATTTTTCTCCATCTTATGCTTGATTTTTCACATTGGGGACAATGTGAACGTTAAATATGGGGTGGGGGTACTTACAATCTCTTTTACTTCTTTTCGCACTTTATGTACTTTGTGTGTCGCACTTGACGAATTGGCTTGTAATAACTCTTGCACTTCTTGCTTTCCACTATCACATTCGCATTTGCATGCTTTCATTCGAAATTTATGAGTTTTCAAAATTTTTTTTGCTTCATATGATGGAAATGACCTTTATGATGAGAATTGTGATGTGGAAAAGCCAAAAAGATGACATGGTTATGTTGAGATATTATTTATAGCATGAATGAACTTGCTTTTCTTACTTGAATGCATGAATAGTTCATATGATCTTGATGTCTTGATAAGAGAATGAAATAATGGTCGAAGCTATACTATAAGTTCTTTTGCATCATATAGCAATGACCAAGATAATTCACTTCTTCTCTAGTTCATATCTTGTTCATGCTAGCTCCTCAATGAAATATTTGACATCCTTTTTACCATCCCAGAATTAGGATAAGTGATTGTAAAAGGCATGCTTGATGTGGGAGGGCCAATATGAATGTGTTAAGTGAAAGTTTAGCAAATTATAGGTTTGGGGACGTTGAACATGAGGATGAGTAACTCGGCACCATTCACATAGCCGGGTGTTTGTGTCTTCCCAAAGTCCGATTAAACGACAAGTCCTAACGGGATATGGTATGTGCATTAAGGGTTTGAGGCATCTCGGAAATTGAGAAATGCCAATCTCCTAGGCTTCGGTTATTGTGCACCGCTGTCCATACTCTCAAAATATAAAATACAAAGAAAGCGAAATTTTACATGCAAAGCATGCGTGGTGAAGTTAAGTTCTTGAAAGTATTGTGTTGTTCCTCTTTCCCGGATTAACATCACATTTCCTTAAAAGATTTTCCACCCTTGACACGTTTCTTAGACATTTTCTTTGATTGGAAGACCTTGTGACTTTTATGCATATGTTTAAGACTTCATGGCTTAGATTTGTTTGGCTTTGATTGTGTCTACATCTTTATCATGTCCTTTATTTGTGTCTTTGAGAAGGAAAAGAAAGTTAGTTCATATTTTGATTATTATTGATACATGCCTTGTCTTCCTATGTCTTGAAACATCACTTTGAGGGTGATCCAATAAGAAGAAGCACTTCCAAAACGAAAGGTTTTTGAGTTTTCATATATATAATCAATGACATCTTGTATTCTAGGTTTGAATCTTGTTTGGGGACAAGCAAGGGACAAGTATGGGGTATTTTGATGACATGAATTATATACCATTATAATCATACATATTGTAGAGGTTTACCTCGACTTACCTTGCAATTAGAGAGAATTTGTGTACCTTTTGAGCTTATTTCACTTATATTCCGGAAATAGAGGTCTACAAGAGTTTTGGTTGAATTGTAGGTAAATTCGGAGGATTTGGAAGAAAAAGTGGAGCAAGGAGCATCTAAGGCTATTAAGGAAGCTTAAGGAGTCTTAGAGGAATCACAAAGAGCAAAGGAGTTGTGTAAAAGAGTAACAAAAGGGAGGAAGGAAACAAGCCAAGAGACGAGCATTCTCTGTTGAAGAAAATCGTGCCAATTTACATATAAATCGGACGATTTTTACTTATAAAAACCGAACGGTTTCCTTCACTAAATTGATAGCACGATTTTTCATAGCTTTCGGCCCAAGAAATATCATGACTCAAAGCCCATCACTTGTGGACTTGAGATGTGTTTTGCCAAGCAGCCCATTAGCAAGGAACTATATATTGGAACCCTAGGAACGAAAATCGGGAGTTCGCGGCGGGAAATATTTACACAATTGGGAGAGATTGAAGATTCTTGGAAGGAGATTGAAGGGAAGTGCCGAGAAGTCAATCTTTACCATTAGTGTGAGATTCTTTGTTTCCCTTTCCGATTCTTGTGATTTGTGAACACATCACTGAGGGTTTTGAGAGATATTTTGATTGGATTTGAGAATTGTTTACAGATTTGGATATTGAGTTTTTATTCAAAGTTCGGGTTTATTTGATTTTATTCATTCAATCTTAAATTTGATTTGATTTTGAAAATAGTTGGCTAAAAACCTTGTGATTCTAGGGAGAATAGTTGATGATTGAGACTTAGATGATGATAGACTGAACTCATTTAACCATTTGAACCCTGAGAGTTTAGATTTTAACTTTGCGACAAACAGGAAAATCGCCCTGTTCTTGAGAAAATCGTCCGATTTACTTATATTCCGGTTGATTTATTCTCCTGACGATCTTTAATTGATTTATTCTTTAACCAAAGTTAATCCTTGCCTAAATCCCAACCTTGCTTAACCTTTTTAACCGCTAATTAAGTGTGTGAAGAGACTTCATCATTGATTCTACATTTAATAGATTAAGATTGCAAGATTTGGGTAATAGAGAGACTCAATATCCTTTATTAAGGTTTAAGTGTGCTTTCTATCTTTACATTAGAGAGTCATATCCTGGAGTTTTGGGTAGTTAGTTTGAGTGTAATTCTTGTCCTTAGATCTTTCTATATTGCAGCTTCAACAACTCTTATAGAGAGAGCCTTTGGATTAGACAAATAGGTTTTCGAACTTCAACGTACGTTACCTACCTTTGAAACACAAAACCTTGGCAATATAAACTCTGTCCTTTAATCTTTAGAAGTGTCTTGAATCGAAAGCCGCAGTTAGATACTTGAATCATTGCAATCATTTACCTCCTTTATTAATCACAATAGCTTTTGCACTTTGTTAAATAATTTAAATCGATTTTATTCTCACCAAATCCCTGAGTCCGACTCTGGAATTTCTTACCTTGCTACAGCTGTTCCGTACACTGCGGGTTCGCTTTTGCTTAAGTTCTAGATATAAATTTAAGACTTTGACGCACACACTTTTGAGCGAACAACCACAGGCTCATCCCAGCATAAAGGTGTATGTTCGCTCCAAACGGTGTGTGCAAGCTTTAAATTATAACCCTAGATGTAAGCTTAAAACAAGGATGCGAACCCGCAGTGTACGGGTCAATCGTAGTAAAAAGTAAGAAATTCCAGGGGTCGATCACAGGGACTTAGTGAAACAAAGCAGGTGTAAGTAGTCTATGTAATTACTAATCACAAAAGCAATTAAAGCAATCAAAGATGATAAAAAGTCAATTAAGGAAGCATGCAATTCTAGGGATTAAAGTATCTAGTTGTGGTTCCAACTCAAGATCTAAAGATAAGCGGACAAAGCTGAGATTTTGCAAAGGGAAGGTGTTACTAAAGTGGAATAGATCACCGGATAAGTCTCACTACTCACTAATCCCAAACCATAACTCCTATTACCGGGTAAGTCTCAAGGAATTAAGGAAAAAGAACTATAACATCAAACTAACACTCCAACTAAGGGAATAGAATCAACATTTACCGGGTAAGTCTCAGGCTAACTCACAAAGATGGGATGAAAGCACACTCAAACCCCAATAAAGGATAAACCTTTATTACCTACACTTATGATCTTTGGTAAAAAAAAACAAAGGAATTACCGGGTAAGTCTCATCCTAGGCTTGCATTGAACCAGGAAAGGTGTAATAAGAATAGGATTTGACAAACTCTAACACTTAACTCTCAGTTTCGGATCAGATAGGTCACCTCGGTCAGACGAATTCCACCCCGGCCGAGATGTTCATCGACTGAGCGAGATGTTCTAGGGTTAAGGATAAAGACTCGAACTTTCAGGGTCCTAATGGATTTTAAGATTATTCTATCATTGTTTTCCCCACATCTTTCAGCCAATCACCCTAGAATCACACAAAGAAATTGGCCAATCATCATCATTGAAGCAATAATCAAATATAAGGGAAGAAGGTGAATAATTGAACACAAAAACCTTGAGAAAAAGGCTTCAATAACTGAATCAATTATCAATCAAACAAGCGTTCCTTGGATCACAATCCAACAAGACAATCAACAAGAAGGGAATCTAAGAAAGTCTTACAAATCCCTTCACAAAAGCTATAAAAGCTATCAACTTCCTTCCTTCAATCTTCCTACAACCTTCAAAAAGGTTCTTCAAATCTCCCAGCTGTAGAGGGATGCCCTAAGCACAGTTAGCGGATGCTTGCGGGGTGTCGGATTTGGAGAAAATCTGACCCTTTTTATAGGAAAATTCCCTCCCAAAGATAAAAGATCTTAGAAAGATATTTTCCCATAAAATAGGTAAAATATATCAACTGAATTATCTTCTTCCTTCCAGGAATCCAGCCTAAAAATATAAGATCCTCTTTCCAAAAATAAAAGATCTCAGCCAAGAATAAAATATCTCTCGCCGCGTCCAAGGTGTTCGCCTCGGTCGAGCAGCTCCTCTGGATCACCTCGGTCGAGATGGTACTGTAGCTGACCGAGGTGACTCAACTGAATGTGAAATCTCATCAAATCTGGTCCAAAGTGAATCTTCAATCCATTTCCATGATTCCTGGATTCTTCCTTAAGCTCCTGAATGTAGCTCCAATGACTCCTTAGCTCCTTTAGCTCCATTTTGATGCAAAACGTGCCATTTTACCTACGATTACAACGAAACTTGGTGTAGACCTTGATTTCCACAAAGGTAGATGAAACGATAATATAATCACATAATATATATCCAAACATGAAGATTATTGAAGATAAAACGTCTAAACAGGCCTCAAAATATAGACAGTAATTCATGCTATCAGTGTACGACATCTACACCCATACAATGCCTCATATGGAGCCATCCCAATCGATGCAAAACCTCGAGGTAAATCACCCATCTCGATTTGAGACGATCATCCTCGGTACACCATGGAGTCTCACTATCTGCCTAGTGTACTCCTCAACATATTTTCTCACTGGCCACGTCTCTCTGATAGGAATGAAACGTGTTGTCTTGGTCGGTCTATCAACAACAACCCATATAGCATCAAAACTCTTGTTGGGCCTCAATCCGGTCACAAAGTCCATGGAGACGTCCTCCCACTTCCACTACGGCACTGGCAGTGGATGGAGCTCACCTCCAGGTCTGCAATACTCTATCTTGACCTGTTGACAGGTCGCACGCTGTGCCACAAATTTGGATACATCGGGCTTTAGCCCTCCCCACCAATATGATCATCTCACATCATGGTACATCTTACTCGTACTTGGATGTACTGAATAAGGTGTATAGTGAGCCTCCTGTAAAATCCTCTATCTCAGCTCTACATCAGCAGGTACACAAACGCGGTCATGGCGTCTCATCACTCCATTTGCTCCTACGGAGAACTGTGGTGCATCACCACGAGACATCCTCTCTCTAATCCTCAACAGGGTCGGGCAGGTCCCTTGTTTTTGTTGGATCTCATCCAATAGACCAGGTAGAACCTCTAAGGCGTACAATTGGGCATCCTCATCAAGAAACTGGATGTCTATCTCCAGCCAAGCTAGATCCCTCTAAAGCTGAGGCTGAACTGTTAGTCTCGCAATCGCCTTCTATTAAGGCGTCTTCCTACTCAGGGCATTGGCGACAACGTTTGCCTTCCCTGGATGATATAAAATCTCAAGGTCAAAGTCCTTGATCAACTCGAGCCATCGACGCTGGTGGTTATTCAACTCCCGCTGCGTGAAAATGTGCTTCAGACTCTTATGGTATGTGAAGATCTGACAAGTAGCACCATACAAGTAATGTCTCCAAGTCTTCAAAGCATGAACTACTGCGGCTAACTCCATATCATGAGTCGGGTATTTCTCCTCATACGTCTTTAGTTGTAGAGACGCATATACAATCACTCTGCCCCTCTGCATCATCACACATCTCAAGCCTAGCTTGGATGCATCACTGTAAACCACAAAATCCTCAAAACCCTTTGGCTGTGCCAAGATAGGAGCAGAAGTCAAACTCCTCTTCAACTTCTCAAAACTCTGGGCACACTGCTCAGACCACACAAATCTAGTAGTCTTCCTCAACAGACTCGTAAGTGGATGGGAAATCACAGAAAATCCCTTCACAAAGCGTTGGTAATAACCGGCTAGGCCAAGGAAACTATGCACTTCCTTGACGTTCGTCGGTGTCGTCCATGCTGCAACAGACTCAATCTTTGTCGGATCCACCATGATCCCATCGGCGGACACAATATGGCCTAGAAAGGCTACCTCTGACATCCAGAACTCGCACTTAGAGAGCTTGGCATACATCTCTCTATCCCTCAGAATCTGCAAAACCGTCCTCAAATGACCGACATGTTCCTCTCTGCTACGAGAGTACACCAGAATGTCATCAATGAAGACCACCATAAACTAATCCAGGAAGTCGATGAAAATACTGTTTATCAACTCCATAAAAACTGTTGGGGCATTCTTAAGCCCAAATGACAACACAACAAACTCATAGTGTCCATAACGGGTACGAAATGTCGTCATGTACACATCCTGCTCCCTCACCCTCAGATGGTGATATTCTGAACGTAAGTCGATCCAGGATAATAATGTTGCTCCCTAAAGCTGATTAAGCAGATCATCAATACGAAGCAATGGATACTTGTTCTTGATGGTCACCTTGTTCAGCTCTCTGTAATCAATGCACAATCTCAACGATCCGTCCTTCTTACGCACGAAGAGGACAGGTGCTCCCCATGGGGATACGATAAGGCGGATGAAGCCCTTCTCAGCCAACTCCTTGAGTTGCTTCTTCAGCTCTAACATCTCGACAAGCACCATACGATATGGGGCCTTCAAGATCAGTCTCATATTAGGCTCCAACTCAATGTTGAAGTCCACGCTCCTCTCTGAGGCGGCAAGCTAGACGGCTCAGCAAACACGTAAGCAAACTCACAGACCAATGGGGTATCCTCCAATGTTGGACTATCTTCATCCTTCATGGCATAACACTAGAAGGCATCACAACCCTGTGCTATCAACCTCGCTGCTCGTACAGCACTGATGACAGATCCCGTCTTCCCAAGGGCCCAACCCCGGAAGACCTCTATCTGACCTACCTCGGTAGAGACTGTCATAGTCCTCCTACCTGTATCCAACACCGCACGGTGTCTACGCATCCAATCCATACCTAAAATGACCTCTTCATGCATCAATGGCATGACATAGGAGTCTATAAGCAACACACAAGTCCTAAAAAAAATAGGACAATCACGTATGTCACGGGTACCTCTGACCTTACTATCATCACGTAACCCTAAAGAAGGTCTACTCTCTACTATATCTAAGGTCAATCTATTAACGCATACATCAGAAAGCAAAGAGTTCATAGCACCCATATCAAATAAAACCCCACTTGGTAAATCATTAACAAGGATGGTACCTATAACAGCTAACACCAATAGCTCCACTACACATTATAACTCAAAACTCGAGCCTATGTTCCTCATGTATCACTGAGGTCATCACCATAGTTTGTGCCTCTACTCCCTCTGTACCGGAAAGAGGAGAGCCTTGCACGGAAGGAGCATTGCCTTACTGAAAAAAGGGAGCCAAATGGCCTAATTCAGCAAATGTGAAGTATTCGCTCGAAAGAGTGTGTGCAAATAAGTTTTAAATTTATAAAACTGAAATCAAAGCAAGCGAACCCGCAGTGTACGAATCGGCGTAGTAAAGCAAGAATTCTAGAGTATCGAACTCAAGGATTTGGAGGGATAAATTCAGTTCACAAATTGTCAGACAAATATCAAAATCTTTGCAAATAATATTGGGAAAACAGCAATTTTAAAGATCCGGATATCCAATTGTGGCAAATGATTCAAGATATTCTAAGGATATAAGGACAGAGTCGAGATTGCAAAGGTATAACTAATGTAAGGTTATGTACAGTGAAGTTCCAAAACCTATATGTCTCACCCAAGGACACTCTCTATAAAGGTTGTTGAGGCTGCAGTATAGAAAGGATCTAAGGACAAGAATTACTCTCAAATACCCATACCCAAACCCAAGGAATCAAAGATAAACTAAAACGGTTAAGGTTGTGACACTCGAAACCGAAATAGAGGATGTTGAGTCTCACTACTACTTAGGAAAGACAAGCCAAAGCTAGGTTAAAGAAAATCTTTAACTTTGGATTAAAGCAAAAGCAAAAACGTACGACATGGAAAAACCACGGCTAGATCTTGAAGAACCACGACCGTGGTTTTCAAGAACAGACTGTGGATTAGGTTGTCAACGAGTTTTCTCACATTCTCAGGGTCCAATCTGTTTATGATCGACCTATCATCATCTAAGCCACAACTATCAACCCTTCACTTTAGAATTGCTAAAGGGTTTTAGCCAATAATCATTTTCATTGAATCAAATATCAATTTAAGAAGAGAAAAAGTGTAAACCCTCGAAAACTCAATAACCAATCAAAGTCAATCTCAAATCCGAACAAATAAGTAGTATGTTTAATGAATTCAGAATATGGAACAAGTATCCTCACAACAATCTTAGGGAACAATGAAGAACGGAGTGTCAATCCGTCTCTAAAAACAAAACCCTAAGAAAATCTCCCAAGTACGCAACCTTCAATATCGCGTCTTTCACAAGACACGATCCGAAATTTCCAATCTCCGTCTCAATTCCTAGCGTCAAATTGCAAGAGAAGGTAAAATGAACCCTAAAGCCGCCCGTCAATGCAAGCGTCCCTAACGTCGGGGCTCCAAGTCCCCCTTTCAATGTTGAAGGCTATCCGATATTTGTAGAGATAAATCTAGGGTTTAAGGATAAACCCTAAATATTTGGGCTGAAAAGAAGTCGAGCCCGCTGGTATCAGAAAATACTTTGTGCCGCGTCAAACGGTATCAGAGAATACTTTGGTACGTCATACGGTATCAGAGAATACTTTGGCGTGTCAGACGGTATCAGAGAATACTTTGCGCGTTAGACGGTATCAGAAAATACTTTGGCGCCTCCTAGCTTCCTTTTATGCTCCTTTTTGTCCCTCTTCAAGGCTTGATCTTTAAATATGTCATTTATGCTCCATAATTTGCCAATTTACCTACAAATGCAATAAAACTCTGTGTAGACCTCTATTCTTGCAAAGTATGTGAATATAACCATAAATGTCATGAATGTATGTCTATGCATGTAAAATAAAGGGAAAATCTATATAAATACATGCCTAAATATAGGTCATAATTCAAGTCATCAAAATACCCCATACTTGTCTTTTGTTTGTCCCCAAGCAAGGTTTAAACTTAAGATACAAGATGATATGGATTATGAATATGTAAAAACAAAGAAAAACCACAATATTTTGGTTGTGCTTCTATTCATAGATCACCCTCAAAGAATTGCTTCATAGCTAATAACAATAATGATATGGTCAAAAAGAATTATATCATGGAAAGAATAATCACACTTTGCAAGAAAATCATAACATGCATCATAACTTGCAATATATCAAAATCAATCATGAGAAATCCAATTTAAACCACAAAGCTAAACAACATACTAAAAGATCTAAAGGTTTTTCAAGTAAAGGTCAAGAAACGTGAATGGGTGGGACTTTCATAAGGTAATGTGGTGCAAAAATCCGGGAAAAAGGAACAACACAACTTTTCTTTTTTTGCGAAATTGAATCAACCACAGTTGAGAGCTTTGCTCTCCCTTTTCGGCACAAAATTCTTTTTCGACTTTACTTTTTGAGATCAAAGACAGAGGTGCACAATAACCGAAGCTTGAGAAATCGGCATAGACTCAATTTTTCGAGTTGCCTCAAACCGTAATGCACATATAATGACTCGTTAGGAATATTGCTCAATCCGAATTTGGCAAGACACAAACACCCGGCTATGTCAATGGTGCCGAGTTACTCATCATCATGATTGACTTCCCCAAACCTATTTTCCTACACTTTGAATTTAAACAATTGCTTTCATGACCCTCCCACAATAAACATGCCAAAATCAACTCTGGGTAAATCCCGGATAGGTAAAGGAGGAAAATATTTCATTGAGGAGCTAGATGAACAAAGAAGAAGCAAGAAAAATTGAGGTGCCTTAATCATTTCAAAAAGATGCGCAAGAACTTATAATGTGGTTTCAACCTTCAATACTCAACATGATTTAGAATGAAAGCAAATTATCATTCATGCATGAAATTCTAACAAAAAATTCAAATCCACATATGTCATAAATCAATTCAAGCATATCAAAATCATCATAGCTATTCCACAAAACAATATTCATCACAGAGATCATATCCATCCTAGAAGCACAAAAAAATTTAAAATTTTTCAAAATTTTCAAAATTAAAAATTGCAAGACATAAAACATGCAAATGGTATTGCAAATACCTCCACCCCATACTTAAAACTCATATTGTCCCAATGTGAAGAAAAGAAAAGATGGAAAATGATACTCACAATGTAAGATGGCAAATCAGGCAAGGCGAATCATCAATCGGGCGGTGGTGGTAGGAATCTATATAAGCTCAATAGGGAACTCTGAATACTCTAATCGACGTCAAAGAGCGTTGCTGAATGAAGAAAAGGAAACGTCTCCCAGCAGAAAAAATTTTCCGAAATTTTTTTTTTCCACGGCCGTGGTTTTGGGCGTGGAACTTTCTGTTGCTCTCGACATAGCATTCCACGGTCCAAAATATCATTCCACGGCTGTGGAACTGTACGGACACCCGTGGAATCCTCTAATGTTCGTCAAAAATCCAAGTTTCGTTGCTCCTTTAGCTTCCTTCACTTCTTTTGGTCTTTTCTCAACTCTGACATCCAAAGACACAAACATACCGGAAGGTATCGACGAAAAACAAACAAAAACAACTACTCTAATATAAACTAAGAAAAAGAAAAGGGAAAAAGGATGCATTACCTTGGGTTGCCTCCCAAGAAACGCTTTGTTTTAGGTCTTTAGCTAGACCAATCTCCATAGATGACTCAATGCACCTTGAACATCTTGGATTGCTCTTTAAATCCACAATTAAACTCTTCCAAGAAATCTCCGGTTCCTAATTTCACCGGAAAATGTTAAGATCTCCCACGTACAAGCTTTTAAGGTTTGATTCTCACCGGAATCCTCCTAGATTTCTTATGCTTTAATGGGATATAACTCAGCCTTGCATCCCATCCTTTCCTAGATCGAGAAATTAGTTTCTCGATGATCCACTTAGCTTCCCCAACTCCAGCTTGGGGTTAATGTATGGTCTTCGTCATGTGAATGACCCCATACTTGAACAAAAGACACTTCATCGCCTTAACGGTGAAGTGCTTGCTAACTCCACTCCATGTAGTCCAATGAGCGTCTTCTTCCGACAGTTTTAAAGGAGGTTTCATCTTCACCTTAGGAGGTTCTTTTGGAAGAGACCTCCAACTCTCCGGTGCATTCCTGAAAAAATCAGAAATTATAATAGAAACTTCAAAGGAAGTAAGACAATGTACCTTGTAAAGTTCTTCAAGGCTTGGGACAAGTTTCATGTTGGGATGATGATCCACACATGAAATATCTCCCAACTCAGCTGGATCCTCTTCAACCTTTGCAACAGTTTCAGTAATTTGGCCAAGGTTCTCCATGTAAAAGCTAGGATTTTCGAATCCTAATAAAGGATGATTAAGGGTGATTAAGTTAATTATCGATAATAATTGACTCATAACTCGCGAATTGTGTGTAGATGACGAGAATGAATTCCACTATTATGATTTTGGCATAAATTTGGACGTATGGTGGAAATTTTACTTTTTCCTCCGGGGAATAATTTTTACCCTCTCGTAGTATTTGGAACATTTGGGAGCTTCAATTAATAAAATTGTAGTTGAGAGAAATGATCAGGACATTGGGTATGTTCTAGATATGAAATAACATGGAAAGGCAAAATGGTCAAAAGAGTCGTTATTTCGTTTCTTAGCGGCTAAGAAAGACAGCTTAGGAATACGCATTTTTCGAGAAAAAGTTGCGGAATAATTATCCACACACTATGTCAGATTTATTATTCCAATTTCGAGAAGTTTGGAGAAGGGGCTCAAACCGTCTTCGGATCGATAAACGGATAATTATCGTCTTCACTATAAATAGCGGAAATTCATTTATTAATTCATTTCCTTTCACAATTCCTCGTAAAAGCTCTAATTTCTCTCAACCTTCAAATTCATATCTACTCTTCGTTTGTAATCCGATTTCAATTCCGTTTGAGTTTTCGGATTCCTCTCTTCGTCCTCTTCATTTTGGTACCGAGTTTCTGCGTTTCCGTTGAAGTTAAGGACAGGTCGAGCCTCCCCCTTATATGGTCGGTTCCGTCACTCAGATTCCGGTGAATCTGATGATGTCCAAGCGTAGCCTGCGTCGTTGTGATTCCGAATCTTCTTTCGGATCGTCAACCGGGTTAGTAACGAATAAGTTATGAATTTATTCGTTTTCAGTATTGCGATTTGGCCTAAATTGACCTTAGGCTCGTCAAAATGGATAATTAGAAATTCCATTATGCTCGTTACTTTATTCTGGTAATTATGAGATATTTGTTTGATGAGATCTGATGACAAGTGGGTTCAGAAACTGTCTGCGGGCAAAACGTTATTCTGGTGAAATTTAATTAATTAATTGAAGATTAATTAATTAAATTAGGAATCTAGAAAACGATATAAGATAATTAAATTCAAAGGAATGAATTTAATTGATGTTTGAAGCAAGAAGTTTAATACGAGGAAAATGATATTCTCGAGAAGTGGTGTTGAAGACGGTAGACTAACCATAGCTTAGTTGCTCAGTGAGCGCATCTAGGTAACTCTTCGGACTTACTTAGCTTCGATCTGCAGAAACCCGTGCCTGAGAGATTTATATCTCACTGTGTTGATGTGTGTTGTTGTTTTGAAATGTCTTGTTGTGTTGAAATGTAAATGTTGATATGCATTGCGATGTGTTATGTGTGAAGCATGCTTGATGTGTTTTATGATGAAAATGATGTTATGACGTGTAAAGCATGTTTAATGTTGTTGTGATTATTATCATGTCATGGTTATGAGAAATTGTTAAATGAACATGTGTTAGCCTTTTGAGGCGTGCTATTGAATGACATGATAAGCTTGTTGAAGCATGATAATGTATGGCATGATAAGCCTTTTAAGGCATGTGATATGATGATGACCTGTAAATGTCAATAGTATGTAAATTGTTTATGACTCTGAGCTAACCATTAGCCAGGTCGCTAGCTATTGCAGTGAATGCCGGAGCTCGGCCAAGCCCGGATCACTTGCGTTTGTATAAGAATGACACCGAGTCTGATGGACTTCAGGCTCGGGTCGCACACCTAATGAAAATGGTAAATATTTGCATTAACATGAATGGAAAAATGTTGCATGTGGGTAGGGGTTAAGACCATAACCCGCCACGAGAAAGCCTGGCCCGTAGACTTGATCAGTCTGGCTACGACCTAAGAGCAAATGTCTGAATTAACCTAATCTGTGCAATGGTGAGCTCACACCAAAGCCAGAATCGTATAAGCAATGATTCCGGATTTGGTCCGGGATCGCAAATTGTAAATTTCATACTGCATTCACGTGCATCATTCATAAAAGCATGATATCATCTCATGAGCATGATATATGGTATTTGAATATATTTGTTGTGTTGTGATGTGATGATATAATCTCTCGTGGATAGATTATGATCGGTAGCTAACGGTTTTAAACCGAATCTTTTTAGGTAATGCCGATCATAGGAACGCTTCAGGGATGTCAGCTGTAGGAAGTGGACAGCCGAGGCAGTGTTAACCCAAGGGTTGGTTGAACTACTTTTGAAACTAATCTCTTGCAAGCGAGTCTTTTGTTGGTTGTGTGCAACTGTGTACGCATGTTGATTTCAGGTTGAAGTTTTAAGACACTTGTCCAGGTGTCATGTTTTGAAATGTCATTTTGGGATATACATACTAACTGCATGCACGGTTGTTATGTAAATGTTTTCTAAATGACAGGTTGAATGTTTTCATTATTTCTTCGTCCTTCTTGTTGCAAGGTCCTAATTGTGAAGTTGTTGTCAGGCTAACTGATGGGACCCACTGTGTAGTCCTTATCCTAGTGACGTTTTGGGTTACTTAAAACTCGGGTCGTTATAGATTGGTATCAGAGCTTAGGTTGACAACAAGGGCACATGTGACTTGAGATGAGACATGATAGTTCAACCTAACTACAACCCAGTCCGGGTTGGTTTTTAAAGGACATTTAAGTTTTCAAAAGATTTTGAAAATTTCTGACATATGGTTTTAATGGATTTAAAATCATATGCATAGTCGGGATTGTGGGTAAAGACACTGCCTTCCACTCCTCAGCGTGACTCCTTGTAAGTGTAGTTCTCTCTCTCTAACTTGTTAAGATTATAGTATTCTGATAGATATCACTAATATTATAAGTAGTGGATATATATGAAGAGAGAACGATCTTGAATGTTCCGGTTTTTCGAAACTGTGATAAAGGCAACCGTAAGCGTTTTGATTAAGAGACAAGGAAGTTGTAGCTTAATTACGATTATGTCAATGGGAGCACAATGTGCAAGTGTGTCAGTGGAAGTACGACAAGCTAGAAGTACATGAGAGTATAATGTTTAAAGTAAGTGGTCAAGGTCAAGTACCTCTATCCATCGAGCTACATGAGATGAGAAGATGCAAGAATATAGCGTTAGAAAGGGCTATTTCTACGATAGAAACGCAAGGGCAAGCACGAGTTGTTGAACCCCAAACACTAGAAGTTCCATATGAGGAACAAGAAGGTAGTGAACTTCATTACAGAAGTGGGTAAGGCCATAAAAAGAAGAGATGTGTTAGTGTTTAATTTGCAGGAGCTTATGTAATGCAAGTTGATAGGCGGTTGAACCACATAAACATGACTTTTGGGGACATTGGAGGGCTAGAAAGAATAAGATGAAACTTGCAGCAACCTTTATGCAGAACATTGGTGCATGTTGGTGGATGAGAAATCGTGCAATCATTGTGGATTACGAGACTTTCAAGAGTCAGATTTGGACTAACTTGTTAAAGTCTTTTATGGAAGCAACATTTGGAGGGTCTCCTATGATGGAGATGAATTTCACGAGGAGTATACATCGTTGGATGAGAGTGCACCACTTTATGATCAATTGATAAGATTGTTTACGATAGGATGAAACAACCTCTTAGTTGGTGTTGCCACCTAAGATATGACATTATTGGAGTATTAGGAGAGGATAATAAAGCTTGAAGCAAGACAAGGCTTTATCGGACGATCTGCCTGAAGAACAGGCCGATTTTTCTTCTTGGGTTAGGTTTTGTGCATACAAATCATCCTAAACTAACATATAAGTCCATTCTATCATCACCCAAGCCATAACCATCAATCCATCACTCCAGAATCACAATAAACTAGCCAATAATATGCATTTCAAGATCCAAAATCATCACACAAGCATACATGGTTTTCATAGATAGATGATGAAAGATAAGCAACTAAAATCAATAAATCTCAGCTGAATATAAGTTTAAGCAAGACTTACAACCCCTCAAAAGAAGTTCAAAAACGTTCCTAACAATCCTTCCAAGAGTTCTTCAACCAAAATCACCAAAAATCACTCAAAAACTCACTTTCACTCTAAGTTTGGTGTTCTTCTTCTTCCTCAAAGTTGAGAGAGTTTTTCTTCTTCTCCAAGTCTCTCCCAATGGAATGAGGTGTGTGAGAGAATGTGGGAGAGGGAGGTTGCTCAGCAACAGCTTGCAGGACCACTTATATTCTCCACCAAGAGCAAGGCCGGACAAAGAGATCGTGGGACACGTGGCTTAAGCTGTCAAAGGCCAGAAAATCGACCCAGTCAAATAAATCGGCCGATTTTCTTGAGTGTTGGTCCGATTTTCTTCAACAGAGACTTGTTATGATCATCTAGCCATGAGTTGCTCCAATGCTTGCACCAATAAGGGTATTTGTGTCCTTCATTGCTCCAATTATGTTCCTTCAAAGCTTTGGATGTGTACCACCATGAGGCTTGACTCTCGAATGTATCGATTAATGTCCAAAAGATCCCCGAAATACCTACAAAACCGACAAAAGCTCGTGTAGACGTCTTTTCTAAAAATATGCACGAAATGAGTGTAAACGTCATGAACTAATGCCAAACCGTGCATGAATAACGGGAAAAACTATCTAAATGAATGCCTATACTAACGCCATAAATCACGTTATCAATTACAAGAAGGATTGATCAAGAAGTCCAACTACATGTTTCAAATGTAGTTAACCTAGAGATATGATAAAGTTTGTGAGACTAAGGGATAATGTTATCTCAAGGATCTTATCCTAATTTGAGAGGAGAAAGAAACCAAAGTTTACGTGGAAGGTAGGTCAAGTAGAGTGGCCCACCGATATCCTTATTACCGGATTGGATAATGATGACGTGATTATAGGCATCGATGGGATGATTAAGTATAAGGTGAAGATAGATGCAGAAATGCTAACAGTAGTGATGTTAGCTAAGGATGGAACTTGTCATGTATTCAAAGGAGGTAATTTACAAGGACCATTGGTAATGATTTCTGCGATGAAAGCAAGTAAGATGGTAAGGAAAGGATGTGAAGCATATTTATGTTATGCTCTGGAGAAAGAAGGAAAGATTCAATTGAAAGACATTCCAGTTGCACGCGAGTTTATGGATGTTTTTCAAGATGAATTACCTGGATTGCCACCTACTAGGCAAGTTGACTTTAGAATCGATCTAGAGCCTGGAACTAGACTAATTTCTATAGCTCCGTACAGAATGACACCTGTGGAAATGCTTGAGTTGAAGAAGCAATTGGGAGAATTGGCAAATAAAGGATTTATTCGGCCAAGTGTATCGCCATGGGTAGCGCCAGTGTTGTTCGTGAAGAAAAAAGATGGTACAATGAGGTTATGTATCGACTATAGAGAACTGAATAAGATGACGATTAAGAACAAGTATCCACTGCCACGAATTGATGATTTGTTAGATCAGTTACAGGGAGCAAAGGTGTTCTCCAAGATAGACCTACGGTCAGGCTATCACCAGTTGAAGATTCAAGAAGATGACATCCATAAGACAGCATTCAGGACTCGGTATGGACACTACGAGTTCGTGGTTATGCCATTTGGATTAACCAACGCACCTGCTACATTTATGGAATTGATGAATCGGATCTTCATTGGATACTTGGACAGGTTTGTTGTGGTCTTTATAGATGATATATTGGTTTATTCACGAAGTAGTGAAGAGCATGCAGAGCTTTGAAATCAGTTCTTCAAGTATTAAGGAAAGAAAAGCTTTATGCTAAGTTTTCCAAGTGTGACTTCTGGATGAAAGAAGTAACATTCTTGGGACAAATGATTACTGCAGATGGAGTCAAATTTGACCCATCCAAGATCGAAACCATGCTAGCATGGGAACCACCCAAGAACGTTAAAGAGATACGTAGTTTCCTAGGATTAGCAGGATACTATAGACGTTTTGTAAAAGGGTTTTCCATCATAGCAAGACCTATGACTAACCTACTTCAAAAGAAGGCAAAGTTTATGTGGACTGACAAGTGTCAAGCAAGCTTTGAAGAGATAAAGAAGAGGCTGACTACTGCACCTGTGTTAGCTCAGCCGAATGAAACACTAGGGTTCATTGTTTACAGTGATGGGATTAAAATGGGCTTGGGATGCGTCTTGATGCAGAATGAAAGAGTCATCGCCTATGCATCAAGACAACTGAGACAATATGAGCATAACTACCCTACACATGACTTAGAGTTAGCAGTAGTAGTTCATGCACTTAAGATTTGGCGGCATTACCTATTTGGGTCGACGTGTAAGATCATGACAAATCACAAAAGCCTAAAGTACATTTTCACTCAAAAAGAGTTGAATATGAGACAAAGAAGGTGGTTGGAGTTGATAAAGGATTATGACTTAGAGATACTATATCATCCTGGTAAAGCTAATGTGGTGGCTGATGCTTTGAGTAGGAAGTCGGCTCAAGAAAAAGCGATTGCTCGATTAACTGTACAAGTTGAAATACAAAAAGATCTTATTTGTAGTGGCATTGAAATATGGGTTCAGAAAGACCAAGGGTATCTGTGTACCTTGGAGATAGTGCCCAATTGGTTGGAAGAAATTCAACTTAAACAAGTAAGTTGTCCTAATTTAACCAAAATAAGGTCAGTGATCGGAAGTGGAGAATCTTCAGATTTCCATATCGATACTGACAATATAATGAGATATCAGGGAAGGGTATGTGTTCCTCAAGATGAAGAGATCAGAAAAAGGATTCTTGTTGAAGCCCATGCAACACCATATTCCATACATCTAGGATCGAACAAGATGTATCGGGATATTAAACCTTACTTCTGGTGGCAAGGTATGAAGAAAGATATTGCTGAGTTTGTGTCATGGTGTCAAACATGTCAACAAGTTAAGATTGAACACCAAAGGCCAGGAGGAGAACTCCAATCATTGGATATACCGGAGTGGAAATGGGAACACATCACCATGGACTTTGTAACTAGTCTACGTAGTAACAAGGGTTATGACTCCATATGGGTGGTGGTTGATCGATTAACAAAGACTACAAGATTTATTCCTATCAAGGAAACTTGGGCTGTGAACAAGTTAGCAGAGGAATTCATGAATCAAATAGTCAGATTACATGGAGTTCCTAAGACCATAGTTTCAGACAAAGATGGACGATTTACTTCCCGATTCTGGAGCCAGGTACAGACAGTAATGGGAACCACGTTGAATTTTACAACAGCGTTTCATCCACAGTCAGATGGTCAGTCCGAAAGGACTATTCAGACTTTAGAAGACTTGTTGAGGTCATGTGTGCTTGATTGGGGACCGATATGGCCAGATCAATTACCGTTGGTCGAGTTCACCTACAACAACAGCTGGCATGCATCCATTGGGATGACACCATATGAAGCACTGTACGGAAGGAAATGCCAAACCCCATTATGTTAGGATGGGCCTGCCGATGTCTTTGATACGGCTCTAGACAAAGTTAAAAGTGATATTGAAAAAGTTGCTTTGATTCGAGAAAAGATGTTGGTTGCACAAAGTAGACAAAAATCGTATGCTGATAAGCGCCGACGTCCGCTAGAGTTTGAAACAGGGACACATGTTTGGCTAAAAGTTTCACCGACTCGTGGAGTCAAACGGTTTGGTATCAAGGGAAAGTTAAGTCCTCGGTATATTGGACCGTTTGAGATTTTGGAAAAAGTTGGTAAAGTGGCTTATCATTTAGCATTACCGCCAACAATGGATGGAGTACATCCAGTGTTTCATGTATCACAACTAAGACAGTATCAACCAGATCCGAGCCATGTACTCAGCTATGATGCTATCGAGATAGAGCCTGATCAAACCTATGCCGAGTTTCCTATGGCCGTGTTAGACCTTAAGATGAAGAAGTTAAGGAATAAAGAGATTCCATTAGTGAAGATCCAGTGGTCCCAAAGGGGAATGGAAGAGGCTACATGGGAAACAGTTGAACACATGGAAAGAAATTATCCAGAAGTGTTTAGTTCTTTGATCGGTGATTGAGATAGAGGTATGAATTAGTACCTAACTTTTTCCACTAACTAATGTGCCTATATGGTTCTATGTTGATGTGATTTATGTGTTTGTGAATTGATTTGTGTTTGCTAACATAGGAAGTGATAGACTTCCCTAGTGTGAGCGTGATGTCCCCGCTAACGTGATAATAATCTGTGCTTACACAAAATGCAAAGATAGGTTAATTATGTGATTGACGGATTCAATCTTCTGATGAGTTGTGTACTAAATCTCGGGACGAAACTTTTTCATAAGGGGTGTGTGATGTAAAAGCTAGGATTTTCGAATCCTAATAAAGGATGATTAAGGGTGATTAAGTTAATTATCGATAACAATTGACTCATAACTCGCGAATTGTGTGTAGATGACGAGTATGAATTCCACTATTATGATTTTGGCATAAATTTGGACGTATGGTGGAAATTTTATTTTTTCCTCCGGGGAATAATTTTTACCCTCTCGTATTATTTGGAGCATTTGGGAGCTTCAATTAATAAAATTGTAGTTGAGAGAAATGATGAGGACATTGGGTATGTTCTAGATATGAAATAACATGGAAAGGCAAAATGGCTAAAAGAGTCGCTATTTGGTTTCTTAGCGGCTAAGAAAGACAGCTTAGGAATACGCGCTTTTCGAGAAAAAGTTGCGGAATAATTATCCACACTATATGTCAGATTTATTATTCCAATTTTGAGAAGTTTGGAGAAGGGGCTCAAACCGCCTTCGGATCGATAAACGGACAATTATCGTCTTCGCTATAAATAGCGGAAATTCATTTATTAATTCATTTCCTTTCACAATTCCTCGTAAAAGCTCTAATTTCTCTCAACCTTCAAATTCATATCTACTCTTCGTTTGTAATCCGATTTCAATTCCGTTTGAGTTTTCGGATTCCTCTCTTCGTCCTCTTCATTTTGGTAGCGAGTTTCTGCGTTTCCGTTGAAGTTAAGGTCAGGTCGAGCCTCCCCCTTATATAGTCAGTTCCGTCACTCAGATTCCGGTGAATCTGATGATGTTCAAGCATAGCCTGCGTCGTTGTGATTCCGAATCTTCTTTCGGATCGTCAATCGGGTTAGTAACGAATAAGTTATGAATTTATTCGTTTTCAGTATTGCGATTTGGCCTAAATTGACCTTAGGCTCGTCAAAATGGATAATTGGAAATTCCATTATGCTCGTTACTTTATTCTAGTGATTATGGGATATTTGTTTGATGAGATCTGATGACAAGTGGGTTCAGAAACTGTCTGTGGGCAAAACGCTATTCTGGTGAAATTTAATTAATTAATTGAAGATTAATTAATTAAATTAGGAATCTAGAAAACGCTATAAGATAATTAAATTCAAAGGAATAAATTTAATTGATGTTTGAAGCAAGAAGTTAAATACGAGGAAAATGATATTCTCGACAGGTGGTGTTGAAGACGGTAGACTAACTATAGCTTAGTTGCTCAGTGAGCGTATCCAGGTAACTCTTTGGACTTACTTAGCTTTGATCTGCAGAAACCCGTGCTTGAGAGATTTATATCTCACTGTGTTGATGTGTGTTGTTGTTTTGAAATGTCTTGTTGTGTTGAAATGTAAATGTTGATATGCATCGCGATGTGTTATGTGTGAAGCATGCTTGATGTGTTTTATGATGAAAATGATGTTATGGCGTGTAAAGCATGCTTAATGTTGTTGTGATTATTATCATGTTATGGTTATGAGAAATTGTTAAATGAACATGTGTTAGCCTTTTGAGGTGTGCTATTGAATGACATGATAAGCTTGTTGAAACATGATAATGTATGGCATGATAAGCCTTTTAAGGCATGTGATATGATGATGACCTGTAAAGGTCAATAGTATGTAAATTTTTTATGACTCTGAGCTAACCATTAGCCAGGTCGCTAGATATTGCAGTGAATGCCGGAGCTCGGCCAAGCCCGGATCACTTGCGTTTGTATAAGAATGACACCGAGTCTGATAGACTTCAGGCTCGGGTCGCACACCTAATGAAAATGGTAAATATTTGCATTAACATGAATAGAAAAATGTTGCATGTGGTTAGGGGTTAAGACCATAACCCGCCACGAGAAAGCCTGGCCCGTAGACTTGATCAGTCTGGCTACGACCTAAGAGCAAATATCTGAATTAACCTAATCTGTGCAATAGTGAGCTCACACCAAAGCCAGAACCGTATAAGCAATGATTCCGGATTTGGTCCGGGATCGCAAATTGTAAATTTCATACTGCATTCACGTGCATCATTCATAAAAGCATGATATCATCTCATGAGCACGATATATGGTATTTGAATATATTTGTTGTGTTGTGATGTGATGATATAATCTCTCGTGGATAGATTATGATCGGTAGCTAACGGTTTTAAACCGAATCTTTTTAGGTAATGCCGATCACAGAAACGCTTCAGGGATGTCAACTGTAGGAAGTGGACAGCCGAGGCAGTGTTAACCCAAGGGTTGGTTGAACTACTTTTGAAACTAATCGCTTGCAAGCGAGTCTTTTGTTGGTTGTGTGCAACTATGTACACATGTTGATTTCAGGCTGAAGTTTTAAGACACCTGTCCAGGTGTCATGTTTTGAAGTGTCGTTTTGGGATATACATACTAACTGCATGCACGGTTGTTATGTAAATGTTTTCTAAATGACAGGTTGAATGTTTTCATTATTTCTTCGTTCTTCTTGTTGCAAGGTCCTAATTGTGAAGTTGTTGTCAGGCTAACTGATGGGACCCACTGTGTGGTCCTTAGCCTAGTGACGTCTTGGGTTACTTAAAACTCGGGTCGTTACACTCCACTTCTTCCTCTTCTTCAATGAGGATTTCAAGAGGAGCTTCAGATTCGATAGGAGGAAGGCTTAAGACTTGGGATTCTTCTTCACTGGATAAATGATTTTCCAAAGCTTTTTGAGCTTTTGAAATACCATTTATGTTGTCTTCCATCTCTTCCACCCTTCATAACACCTCTTCCAGCATCATCTGCATCCGATCCTCGGAGGTATGTTTTGGAGGTTGCACTTGAAGCATATAAGAGATATCTCCTTGCTTATAAAACGTATGAGGGGGATTAAGCTCATCCCAATAGGCAACCTCATCCTCAATGACTTCATCTCTTTCTCTTTCATTGTCGAACCAATGAAAGGCGTATTTCTTTTTGAAATATTCATAATGGTCCGCCCTATCACCTTGTCATGCTATCCAGGCTGGATCAATTGTTGGTTCATAGCTCCATCCAGCCATTGGAAAACCTAAAAAACTCAAAAACTCATACCAAAAGATTAAAAGAAAAGGCAAAAGCTCCCAAACCCGACAACCGAGAGCCGAATTTGGCCTAGATCAAATCCCCGGCAACGGCGCCAAAAACTTGTTCGCTCGAAAGTGTGCATGCAAATAAGTTTTAAATTTATAAAAGTGAAAACAAAGCAAGTGAACCCGCAGTGTACGGATCGGCGTAGTAAAGCAAGAATTCCAAAGTATCGAACTCAGGGATTTGGGGGGATAAATTCAGTTCACAAATTGTCAGACAAATATCAAAAGCTTTGCAAATAATATTGAGAAAACAACAATTCTAAAGATCCGGATATCCAATTATGGGAATTGATTCAAGATATTCTAAGGATATAAGGACATAGTCAAGATTACAAATGTATAACTAATGTAAGGTTATGTACAGTGAAGTTCCAAAACCTATATGTCTCACCCAAGGACACTCTCTATAAAGGTTGTTGAGGTTGTAGTATAGAAAGGATCTAAGGACAAGAATTACTCTCAAATACCCATACCCAAACTCAAGGAATCAAAGATAAACCAAAACGGTTAAGGATGTGACACTCGAACCCGAAATAGAGGATGTTGAGTCTCACTACTACCTAGGAAAGGCAAGTCAAGGCTAGGTTAAAGCAAATCTTTAACTTTGGATTAAAGCAAAAAGAAAAAACGTCCGACAGGAGAAAACCACGGCTAGATCTTGAAGAACCACGGCCGTGGTTTTCAAGAACAGACCGTGGATTAGGTTGTCGACGAGTTTTCTCACACTTTCAAGGTCCAATCTGTTTATGATCGACCTATCATCATGTAAGTCACAACTATCAACCCTTCACCTCAGAATTGCTAAAGGGTTTTAGCCAATAATCATTTTCATTGAATCAAATATCAATTTAAGAAGAGAAAAAGTGTAAACCCTCGAAAACTCAATAACCAATCAAAGTCAATCTCAAATCCGAACAAATAAGTAGTATATTTAATGAATTCAGAATATGGAACAAGAATCCTCACAGCAATCTTAGGGAACAATGAAGAACGGAGTGTCAATCCGTCTCCGAAAGCAAAACCCTAAGAAAATCTCCCAAGTACGCAACCTTCAATATCGCGTCTTTCACAAGCCACGATCCGAAATTTCCAATCTCCGTCTCAATTCCCAGCGTCAAATTGCAAGTGAAGGTAAAATGAACCCTAAAGCCGCCCGTCAATGCAAGCGTCCCTAACGTCGGAGCTCCAAGTCCGCCTCTCAATGTTGAAGGCTATCCGATATTTGTAGGGATAAATTTAGGGTTTAAGGATAAAACCCTAAATATTTGGGCTGAAAAAAAGTCGAGCCCGCTGTTATCAGAAAATACTCTGAGCCGCGTCACACTGTATCAGAGAATACTTTGGTGCGTCAGACGGTATCAGAGAATACTTTGGCTCGTCAGACGGTATCAGAGAATACTTTGGCGCCTTCTAGCTTCCTTTTATGCTCCTTTTTGTCCCTCTTCAAGGCTTGATCTTTAAATATGTCATTTCTGCTCCATAATTCGCCAATTTACCTACAAATGCAATAAAACTCTGTGTAGACCTCTATTCTTGCAAAGTATGTGAATATAACCATAAATGTCATGAATGTATGTCTATGCATGCAAAATAAAGGGAAAATCTATATAAATACATGCCTAAATATAGGTCATAATTCAAGTCATCATGAAACAAGCTATCGGTACCAAATAATACTCAGAGCGCAAATGGCTTGGATTACCACAAACGGTCGTTCCTTCTTCGCAACCTATGTGGCTGAAGGGTAACTCGATCTTCTTTGTTCGCCTTTAGTAACCTTAACATGGGAGAAACTTGCTGGTGCGGCATCTTATTTTGTTGGCATTAAATCGCTCGATGTCCTAACTTACCACAAGTAAAGCACATCACTAAAGATCTCTTACATTTCGGTCGTAGGTGTCCAGGGTCCCCACAGTTGAAACAAGATCTCTTCCCACTACAAGTCCCTGGTTTCTTCTTTGATCCGGAAGCTTCAATATGTCCCACTGATGTTGGTAAACTCAGGGTAGGTCTACCTGCTCTTGTATCTTCCTCCCGTAGACATATATATTCTCGAAACTCGGATCTACTAATCATGACATAGTCTGTCTCCTCTGGTCCAATCTCTGTTGTAGACAAATCAACGATGGAAACTTGTCCCTGACCTATCACTATTGGAGGGGTAGGGGGTGTACCCCTACCTCGTCCCATTACAGATGTTACTCTAGTCTGGGCTATCTGCAGGGTATACATACCCTATCCTATAAGGCTATAAATATGTCATATGTATATATATATATACCTCTATATATATAGATCCTGACTCATATGTAAACAGATCTTACCATGTCAACATGTAAACACCGAATATATGTGACTATACCGCCGAATATAGAGAGTCATGTCCGGGGAATATTTCTTCCATCAATAACACGATTTTTTTCCCTTTAATATCGCCTAATCTCAGTCATCTATTTAACAATCTAACGGATACAATTTGTTCTCATTTTATATCGTAAGAGTTGTTTACATGGGAGTCAACCTCTATATATATATATTCACATACACATAATCCATAATGCACATATATACATATCTATACTACTGAGAACCATGGCAGAGGTGACGAATCCTCGTACATTCTATCCCAAAATAACAACTTTAAAAACCAAAAACTTTTGGAAACGTCATACCCCTTTTGGGTTCTGTTTATTTTATCCATCCGACTCCATTATAGGTAGCAAGTGCCATTGTTGTCAACCTAAGGCTCTGATACCAACTCTGTAACTCCCCGAATCCGCAGAACTCGGGATGCCACATTGGGCTAGGATCTCACAATGGATCCTGACCCTAGCTTGACAACAAGTTCACTGGACCTTACAACATGGGACTAACAAATATAAAACAAATAAATAAAACTATATAAAATTGTACAACCAAAAGGTATAAAAAATCATAGCCGAGTATAAAACATCATCCTCACACATGAGGTATACAAAACATCATCCTCACGTAGGAGAGAAACATAAACATCCCCAACACCATAACCCCCTAATGTACGAGAGTCCTCGGCCTATCACCCTGCCAGATCACTCAGCAGCTCGCCTATCCTAGAAGGCATCTACAACATGGTATGAAATCATTACCTAACAATACGTATATAAGGTAATGCATAAGCACAAACACAAGTCATGGAAGATACACATCATCATGATATCACACATTTACCCATTTTATTATCTTTATATAATAGTCATTCACTCCAATCGTATATATATATATATATATGAAACTATATGACACGAGGACTGTATCATCCTCTCCTCTAGGCCTGACGTCCATCTGGAAGTAGTGTCGGTCACACAACCCGTGTACCCTATGGGAATGGATTGCGCCCTTCCTATATACCAGATGGCATGAGTGTAGAGAGCCTCCCAACCCCTTGCAAGATGGAGGGAAAGGTTATCACTGCCACACAATGGGGCTATCAATAAAACATAGGTCGGTAATCATCGACATCGCATGCTATCATATCAAGCATATAACACACACACCACTCATGCAAACACCCAATATAAGGATGATAGCTAAGTAAGTCCTACGGACTTACCTCAACCTCGTACAAGCACAACCACGATCAACCTCCAATCTTGAGAGGGGCACTGCCTAATAACAAGGCGCAGAGATATATCAATCTCTTATCAATCAAAGGGGTCACACCTAGACCCAAGGGATCCATAGGATCATCTTGAACCTAAGCCTCACAACCTACTAACCTCAAAGCCGTACAAGGTCTAACATGATCATAACATCATCACCACACACTCATCTATACCTAGCATGATACTACACACTCATACTAGGAAAGGAAGGGACAATGCCATCCTTAGGCAAGCCCAGAAGCAAGACACACCTGCAAACCAAGAGCAAAGCAACGCTGGAGTGTAGGGAGGCGCATGGGCGGCAACACTACACACAGGGGAGGCTGGACACCAGGCGCAGGGGCGATTGGACAGCTGAAGGCTCATCCTCGACTTCTTTTCGATCCTTCACTTTCCTTTCTTCACTTCTTCAACGTCCAGCAGCCAAGCAAATATATATACATACATATATACATCAAACCAAGCCTATGAAGGCTGCCACAAGATCAAACTTGTGGAATCCGAGCTAGGAAGGAAGAAAAGAAGAAAGAAGGAAAGAAAGGAAGAAGGATCTCACCAAGCTGAAACAAAACAGAGGGATATCACACTCCACAAGCTCAAGGCTGGCTCAACACAAGCACAGCAACGTCCTCAATCATCATCATCAACATCCAAACTACAAACTCTCATCAAAACTCTAACAAGATCAAGAAAACAAGATGAAGATCGAAAGAGGGAAGAAGAAGAAGAAAGGAAGGTGTGGGGGAGAGAATATGGGGATAGAAGAGATGGGAAACCCTCCACATGAAGCAAGGAAGAAGCTTATATAGGAAGCCTTCCAAATGCACGGGTCAAGGTCATCAAAGTCGGCTGCAGCACACCATAAACCGTAGGAGCGGCTCATGGAGGCGCAGGGGCGGATCCTGCTGGCCACAGGGGCGGGCTCTGCAAGCCACAGGGGCGGTTTAGGCCAATCCTGCACACTCAGCACTCTCTCTCAGCTCCTCAAGACTAAAACTCTTACAAAGTATAAGTCTGGACTTGCAGATTGACTTTAGGAGGTCCCCCCCCCCCAGCTCCCTTCTAGCCCCTTTGTGGGTGTTCTTGGGAGACATTAGATTAGATTCAATCAAGATCAAGATTTAGAGATTTGAGTGAGATTTGAGAAGTTTTGAAGAGAAGACTGTTAAGGTGTTGTAAGATCCGTTTTGAAGGAACCATTTGGTGTGTTGTTAGATCAGATTTGAAGATAAGAGAAGACTGTTAAGGTGTTGTAAGATCCGTTTTGAAGGAACCGTTTGGTGTGTTGTTAGATCAGATTTGAACTCTTATCTAGCTAAGTTTCTTTGCTTTCATTGCTCTTATCTCATTTTCTTCCTATAGATTGCACATGTACTTGTATGATGATTTTAGATCTTGAAATGTATGTTTGTAGGTTGAGTTGTTGTGATTCTAGGTTGATGGATAGATAGTTATGGCTTGGATGATGATAGAATGGACTTGCATATTAGTGTAGGATGATTTTCTTGCCGAAACCTAATTCAAGGCGAAATCTCGGCCTATTCTTTAGAGTATTATGGCCGAGATTCTCTAGATCCACCCGATATTTTGCTTCTATTGCTCCTTAATTGATGAATTTGTATGTTAGGATGTTAGATTGTTTAAATCCTAGTGTTTGTTGAGTTGAATCTAGCTTAGGGTTACCTAATGTTAGTGATAGCATGAATTATAGTCTATATTTTGGGGTTTGTTTAGACGTTTTATCTTCAATAATCTGCATGTTTGTATGTATATTATGTGATTATATTACCATTTCATCTATCTTTGCGGGAATAGAGGTCTACACCTAGTTTGTTGTAATCGTAGGTAAAATGGCACGTTTTGTATCAAAAAGAAGCAAAAAGGAGCTATGGAGTCATTGGAGCTACATTCAGGAACATAAGGAACCATCCAGGAAGCATAGTCATGGATTAGAGATTCACTTTGGACCAGATTTGAGAGATTTCACATTCAGTTATGATTCACCTCGGTTGACCACAGATTCACCTCGACCGAGGTGATCCAGAGAAGTCGACTCGACCGAGGCGAACACCTGGGACGCGGCGAGAATATTTTATTCTTGGCTGAGATCTTTTATCTTTGGAAAGAGATCTTATATTTTTGGGCTTGGCTCCTGGAAGGAAGAAGATATACTAGATCATATATTTTACCTATTTTTATGGGAAGAGATCTTTCTAAGATATCTTATCTTTGGAGAGAAATTTTCCTATAAAGGGTCGGATTTCCCACAAATCCGACATCCGCTAACACCCCGCATATCATGCTATACCACCGATCAGGGCTTATACACCACAGCAGCCATACTCCAGTTGGGAGATTCGAAGAACCTTTTTGAAGGTTGAAGAAGGAAGATTGTAGCTTTTATAGCTTTTGAAGGGTTTTTGTAAGATTATCTTAGATTCCCTTCCTTGTTGTCTTGCCTTGTTGGATTTCTATCCAAGGAACGCTTTGTTGTGATATTTGATTCAGTTATTGAAGTTTTTTCATTAAATTCTTCTTGTTCAAATATTCACCTTCTTCCCATATATTTGATCATTGCTTTCATGATGATGAGTGGCTAATTTCCTTGTGTGATTCTAGGGTGATTGGCTGAAGGTTGTGGGAAAAACAATGATAGAATGATCTTAATCACAGTAGGACCCTGAAAGTTCGAGTCTTTAACCTTAACCCTAAGCATCTCGCTCAGTCGATGAACATCTCGGCCGGGGTGGAATTTGGCTGACCGAGGTGACTTATCTGATCCGAAACTGAGAGTTAAGTGTTAGAGTTTGCCAAATCCTATTCTTATTACATCTTTCCAGGTGCAATGCAAGCCTAGGATGAGACTTACCCGGTAATTCCTTAGTTTGTTTACCAACGATCATAAGTGTAGGTAATAAAGGTTTATCCTTTATTGGGGTTTGAGTGTGCTTTCATCCCATCTTTGTGAGTTAGCTTGAGACTTACCCGGTAAAGGTTGATTCTATTCCCTTAGATGGTGTGGTAGTTTGAGGTTATAGTTCTTTATCTTAATTCCTTGAGACTTACCCGGTAATAGGAGTTACGATTTAGGATTAGTGAGTAGTGAGACTTACCCGGTGATCTATTCCACTTTAGTAACACCTTCCCTATGCAAAAATCTCAGCATTGTCCGCTTATCTTTAGATCTTGAGTTGGAACCCCAACTAGATGCTTTAATCCCTAGAATTGCATATTTCTTTTATTGACTTCTATATCGTCTTTGATTGTTTTGATTACCTTATGTGGTTAGTATTCACATAAGCATACCGTAATTGGACTTTGTTTCACTAAGTTCCTGTGATCGACCATTGGAATTCCTTGCTTTTTACTACGATTGACCCGTACACTGCGGGTTCGCATCCTTGTTTTAAGCTTACGTCTAGGGTTATAAATTTAAAGCTTGCACACACCGTTTGGAGCGAACAGTTAGCAAACTAAGTAAGGAATGAGGCTTACCCGGTAATTTCCGCTCTTAGTTATAGAAGATGATGAATTCTACATAATAGAGTTCTCAAAAACCTCTATTGGATTGAGTGTACTAGGATTGTTGCATATGACTTACCTTTTCCGAGACTTACCCGGTAAGAATGGGTTTGACCCTTAGGTAGTGATCCGGTTTGTGTAGAATTCCCAACCTTAGCTCCTTGAGACTTACCCGTTAATAGGACTTTAGTGCGGGACTAGCGGAGAATGAGACTTACCCGGTAATTGTTCCCACATGAGAAAAGCCTTTTCCCAACAACCGCAGCTTATCCTTTATGATTAGAGCTTGAGTCCAATGCCATAACCGAAAATCTTGATCTCTAGAATCCGCTTTCTATTATTGATCACATATCTCGTGCTTGTGTTTTTGTTTGTTTGATAGTTTTGTATATCTTTAATCTTTGATAGATCACCATAAAATCCGACCAAAAATATCGTGATTTTTATTTTTGTATTCCTTTCCATTCTACTAGTCTAAATTTGCACTATCCGTGATCATTGAATGATTTAGTTTCACCTCAGTCTTTGTGTTCGACCTCGGAATACTTTTCTTGCTACGAAACGACCCAAACAGCGTGGGTTCGCTAGGTGGATTCGGAGATTATATTGAGTTATAAATTTAAGACTTTTGCGTACACATTTTGGGCAAAAACGTTTTTGGCATTCTTGCCTTTGATTTGTCTCGTACTCCAATTCTAGTGTAACACCAATCTAAGGTATATGCCCGTAACATGTCCTCCAAAGTCTGAATGGTCCTTTCGGATTGTCCATTTGTATGTGGATAGTAAGCGCAAATGAATCCCAAAGTTGTCCCCATAGCGGCATGCAAAGGCTTCAAAAAACATGACATAAAGCGAACATCATGGTCTAACACTATCTTCTTGGGATTTCCGTAGTCTCACTATCTCCTCAATAAACACATTAGCTAGATTTTTCACTCCCCAAGTGACTTTACTAGCTATGAAATGAACTGATTTTGTGTACCGATCAAATACTACCCATATAAAATCCATTCCTCTTTGAGTACGGGGAAATCCGGTCACAAGGTCAATGGAGATATCTTCCCACTTCCACTTCAGTATAGGAAGGGATTGCAACAATCCTGCAGGTCTCTGCTTCTCGATCTTAACTCGTTGGCTTGTCAAACACTTAGCCACATACTTGGCTAGTTATCACTTCATGTTCACCCACCAATAGTTCCTCTTGAGATCTTTAGACATTTTAGTGGTTCCCGAGTCAATAGAGTAGCCCGAAGAATAAACCTCTTTCAAAATGGACTCACGAAGCGTATCATGTCCTAGCACACATAGACAGTTCTTGTATCTTAGAACCCATGTCATTAATCTAGAAATCTAAATCCATTCTTTTCTCATCATCCTCTCGGATCTTCCTCAATGAAGGATCTTCATCTTTCTTCTCCTTGATCGTCTCCAACAAGGACGGTCGAACTTCCAACATACACAATTGACCCTGGTTCTTGCCAAACTAAACCTTAACGTCAAGCTTCAAAAACTGTTGTTATAAACAAGATTGTGCAGTCAAGCACGCTATCATTTGATCTTGTGTTGGCTTCCTATTAAGAGCATCTGATGTGGGAACATCCCCAACACCACCTCAAGGACCAACTACAAGATCAAAGACCAAGTCATTAAAGGAGAATACAACCACATCATCAACCATGGAAGGAGTTATCACGAGAGCAAGAGCAAAGATCATCCATGAGAAAGTTGCTAGCTTATTTGCAACATGTACACTTAAAGAAACCTCACTCACATCTAGGTTTTTTTTTAGTGACATTGTTGGCTATTGTGGAACGACCATCAAACTCCAAGATGATCAAGCAAGCATAGAAAGTGGGTAGGACGAAGATGAAGTTCTAGATAATAAATCTCGTACCCGATGACCAAAATCTTGCCCGAGATTTACATAGATTGACCGAGATTTGGATCCTATCGAGATTGATAAGATCCGGTTATGATCTTATTCATTGTAGATAGTTTTATTATTTAACGCCTTTAAGCATTTAAACATTCTAAAGGTATTTGCTGATTTTTAATCCTATCTTGTAGGATTATCTTTTAGATAGATTTCTTATCTGTTAGTAGAATAATATCTCCTATAAATAGCCTTAGAGGGTGAGATTATTAGGTAGATTGATTTTGATATATTTTCCACATATTATGTGAACTCGCTGCTTCACTTACGAAGTTTGTGTTTTACTCATTTATATTCAATCAAAAGAGAGATCCTTTGATTGAATCGATGTGAATCCTTGTTAGGTAGTGCTTGTATGTGTTAATCTTATTGAAGGTTGGTGTTCCTGGTCAAATTAGTCCCTCCTTGTTCTTGTCTTACTTAGAAGGCTTGTGTAAGGTTATAGGGTTAAGGTAATTCTTTATTTTGGGTTTCGACACATAATTGGTCAAGGTTCTTTGCAAGTCTAATATGTAAGTCCTATCTTCCTATATTATCATATTTCATTCCATATTATCATCTTCTTATATATCCATTATCCATCCTTCAAATTCATGTTTTTGGTTTGAAGTTACATAAATCTCGGCCAACCCCGGAATCTCAACCAAGATTCCTAACCGAGATTATTTCTCTGAGACTGTTCGTGGACTTTCAATCTAGATCGAAAATTGCGGCTTCAACCCTGCATCAAATTGGTATCAGAGCTCAATCGATTAAAGTTCCGTATAAGGTTTGAGTCAATTTTATTTGAGTCTTCTTTGAGTCTTATAAAAATTGAGTCTTTTCTTGTTTCGATTATCTTTGCGAGATTATTTGAGTTTAACGTGTGTTGACTTGTGTTTATTGGAGACAAGAGAGACGCTAAAGCCAAACCCAAAGTCAGCCATTAATTGAAACCTCCCACGGTCTTTCGCTCGAGATTTTGAGCATAAAGTTGAGACCTTTTTGCGTTACTTATTCCCCAAGTATCATGAAGATTTTCTCTATCTATTGAAGATCATATATTTATTGGATTTGAGTCAAATATAATAAATATCCAACAGTGTATTAAGGAGGAAGGAGATTTACAAAGATGTTTACTTCACATTTGGAGAAAGTCCGTTGGTTCAGCAGCGGCCGCGGGCATATGGTTTCTCTGAGTAGAGAGGTGAAAAACTTGGACGGATATAAGAATCATCAATTAAGACAACTTTTGTTGGTTCAGCAGCGGCCGCGGGCATTTGCAGCCGCGGTCGCGTTTCACTTTTTTCTGCCGCGGGTGTGGCATCACAAAAACTGAGGACGCGGGGAGAGGTGTTGGGGCGGCCGCCGTGCGGTTGAACTGTTTGAATGTAGTTTGGCCGTCTCCATGTCTTGACTTTTTCTCACTAGCTTCCCACTCATTAGAGTCAATGCACAAACACTCTACTTTGGGTTTACCACTATTTGGGAAGGCAAATTTCCCGAGGTTCGAGATTCGATCCTTGTAATTGCCTCTGCTATTTTTCAAACTTGCTTTTTCAAGTTCTTCATGCTCGATTCTATGTTTTGGCATGAGTAACAAAATACTTAGTTAAAATTTGTAGCATTCCTTCAGTTAAGTCAGAATTACCTTGTCGAGGTTGTTGTTGTGTGGTTAATCCCTCCACCTAAAGTTGGGATGATCACGCCATCCCGAATTACAGCTTTGAGCATAAGGATCATTTCTTGCACGTTGTTGTTGTCCATACCCCATAACACTTACCTCAGCAGTGAAGTCTTCTTGAACTTGAGGGTGTAAGTCCGTTGGATCAAACAGATCCGCACATGCCCATGTAGCGCTTGTCATACCTTATAAACGATAGTAAACATATGGCAGAATTTGCAAAACCAAAACTCTTATGATTCATACCACTTTTGGGCGTTTTGTTTTACATTGGTCTTGTAATAAGGGAGGTTTGATAGAATTTGAGAGAACTCCATCCTCAAATACCCATAGAGTGTCGTGGATGTAACTAAACTGGCTAGTCGTGAAACCTAGTTAAGCTAACTCATGGATGTCGCATTGGTGAATGGTGAGTGGTGGGTGTCTTGGCTGGCCTTAAGTGAGCTTATGGCTTGCTTTGAGAAGCTATGTAAGCCATGGTAGAGTACAAACTGGTACTAGGTTGACTATAATTGCCGCCAATTACGGTTTGGTGTGGGTCTTGATCCAATTCAATTGCTTGTTATATGCTTGTTGAAAAACTCAGCAGCCAGTATAGGCTAATATAGGGCTGCACACATTTACACCGGACCGAAAAACGGGACCGTAATTGTAAATATTCAGTCCAATCCAAGATATTATGGTCCGATCTAATCCTTAACCGTAATGTTCCGGTCCGATCCAATCCGGACCGGATTTTTTACACTCGTAATTCTTTTTAACTTGAACAACATCCGGTCAAGTCTAGACCATTTGGACAATCTTACGCGTATAGCTCTTTGATATCAACCGAATATAAAACATCAACTTATAAAGACGAGGTTTAGAAATACCCGTCATTCAAATATAAGACAAGATAGTCGAAAACAGTAGAGCTACCCCGTCTCGATTCTGATAATGTACAATAAATATAAAATCAAAAGTTTAATTTGAAGGTAATGAAGAAATTAGTATGTTGGATGTTGAAAATTGACTGAGTTCAGTGTACTGCATTAGAGAGTTAGAGTAGTGCATTGTACTTCAACTCAATTAAGCAAAGTAAATGAATACCACCATTTTCGGTTTTGACGACACACCGCAACTTCCACTATAGCAAAGGAGATATTTTACATCCACTATTATTGCAACTAATTTCCTCATTTATCTTATATTATATTATAATCAAAGCCACCGTCCCTCCTTCCCACCAAAAAAAAAATATGAATTTCAATTCATGCCCTTCTGGACAATCAATTTTTCATTTTATTTTTTGGTTAAGAAATATCTTCTTATAGTCTCCAATCTTCAACGAATCCCGCTCATAATTAGAATCTTTAACATTTACTTCTCAACTTTTATAAATAATAAACATATTTTGTAGCATTTTTTTTTTTACAATTTCCAAAGGTTCTTTATTTAGAATAAAATGAAAGGGATTAGGATAGGATCATCAATTCGTCCTAGAGATAAGAATACCAAAAATGGTTTTAGTAAAATAGCAAAATTGAAATTGAAACGATAGAGACGATGACATAACCAGGGTTAAATTCGGTGTAACCATGGTTAAATCGGAAACTTCCAAAAATGTAAATGTTTCTCAACTTAAAAGTCCTGATTCTCTCTCCCTCAAACAGCCCGTTCCCACTGTGGTTCTCTCTCTCTCCGCCCTTTCTCATTTGTTGGTGCCTCAGCAGGAAGGAATCAAAACTCCTTTCGTGGCATATCATAAGTCATCCACACAAAAATCTCTTCATCCACAGGTATTTTTGCACATTTCAACTTCCTCATGAGACATATAATGGATTGAAATCCTTGATAGTTCCATTTTATTGTTCTACATCGTCTTCTTTCAACTCTTCTACGAATTCATTGGAATTCAGTTTTATTTTGCTCTTTTGATGTTTCTTTAGATGGTATTGTTGATACTAAAATGTTTTTTACTCAATTTCCCTACACTTTCCTTTTTAAAGTTTATATTCTAAGTATCATTCAACTTGTTTGAGTTTTGTTCGATGATCGATTCATGACTTTGTTACATCTACTTGTCAAGTATACAATTATGATTGATTAGTTAAGCGCAACTTAAATTTTGTCAATTATACAATTATGATTGATTAATTATGCGCAACTCAAATTTTCATCATTCTGACTTGAAAATTGTCTGATCAACTTGCGCGTTTATAATTTCTAGAGGTCTTGTGAAGTTGTGTTGGTTAGCTATTCAATGGAGAGAGATAAATGATATTTATATATACAAAATATCTTTTATTTCTCTCTCTGTACATTCTCTGCATTTACTCTTCGGCTACTTCAACATTTGATCTTCATTGAGGCCTTAATAAAATTTATATTTTGATGTGTGTCAACTCTTTCTTTTTTGGTTTATTTTTCGGTTTTTGTGTTGCCTGTTGTATGTATTCATTGAAATTTTGAAGCTTCGTTGAACAATCAAAGTGATTATTTGAAATGCCAACAAAATATTTATCTTCTATCCGCTAAGACAGTAAGGCAATTGCCCACTAGATCTGGGAATCACTCGGTCCACTTTCATCCCCTTGCTTATTAACAGAGAAAGTTTGAGCGTCATCTGTTTTCAAAACAAATTATTTTCCCTATATATTTTAATGAAGTTTCATCGGACTTTTATTGGAAACATCTACTACAAAATCCTCCTCCCCTTTTTGTGTTATTTGCGCTATTAAATGTGTATAACTTGGGTGAATGAATGTGTGTGGCTTGTATGTTACATAACACAATATACATGGGGTAATTCAAGGATATATGCTATTAATTTTTACTAGGATCGGGGTTTTATGGGGGATGTTTAAGGGAGGGGGAACTGTGGGGTTATTAATTATTATTATTATTATGTTGTTTTCACATTTGAAGATCTCCCACCTAAAGTAGAAGATTTGGCATTTACTTCGGCTATGCGTATTTGTATCAATATGGTTTCTCTTAATTTTGCTTGTTCTACACGCTTTAATCTGTAATTGATATGCTTTTATGATTTGATTTGGTTACATTTACTTCATGATTATCATATCCTTGAATCCCATTTGTACTCGATTTGGCAAATTAATATTGAAACTTATCATGGTTTTCTTTTGGTTGCATGCGATACAGATTCGAGGAGTACTTTTTGCTATTTAAGCTTGTATAAATTATCAGGCTTTGGAGAAAGAACAAGGTTTTTGACTTTATGCGATTGTTACATCCGATCATTTTCATCTACACAATGAATGTATTTGAAGATATGGGAATTGAAGGAAACTTCAATGTTATCCCTCCTCCTCAGCTAGAGGTAGAGGTTGCTCGAGACGGTGAGCCGGAGGCAACTATTGAGGACTACACAGATGAAGATGAGGATGTCGACGAGCTTGAGAGGAGGATGTGGAGAGATCGGATGCTTCTTAAGCGACTTAAGGAACAAAGGCAAAGAAAAATTAAGGAGGAAGGGGAAGATACCGCCAAGAATTGTCTGTCTCAAGAGCAAGCACAGAGAAAAAAGATGTCTAGGGCGCAGGATGGCATTTTGAAGTACATGTTGAAGATGATGGAAATTTGCAAGGCTCAAGGTTTTGTGTATGGAATCATCCCTGAGAAGGGGAAGCCGGTCAACGGGGCCTCTGACAACCTCCGGGCATGGTGGAAGGAAAAGGTGAGGTTTGATAGGAACGGACCAGCTGCCATAGCCAAGTATGACGCGGATAATTCGATTCCTAGGAGCAATGAATCTTACGGTACTACGGGATCAACTTCTCATACTCTACAGGAGCTTCAGGACACCACCCTTGGTTCACTCCTCTCTGCTCTGATGCAACATTGTGACCCGCCACAGAGGCGGTTTCCTTTGGAGAAGGGTGTTTCTCCACCTTGGTGGCCTAATGGAAATGAGGATTGGTGGCCACAACTCGGTCTACCAAAAGATCAAGGTCATCCTCCTTACAAGAAGCCTCATGATCTCAAGAAGGCTTGGAAGGTTTGCGTTCTGACTGCTGTGATGAAGCACATGTCACCAAACATGTCCAAGATTCGTAAGCTTGTTCGTCAATCTAAGTGTTTACAAGACAAAATGACAGCCAAAGAAAGTGCTACATGGTCAGCTATTATTAATCAAGAAGAGGCTTGGGTCAGGCAAATGTATCCTGATATATGCCCACCACCTCCTTCCGGTGCAAGTGGCTCTATGATTATGGGTGAATCTAGTGATTATGATGTAGATGGGATCGAGGGAGATTTGGGTTCTGATGTACAAGAGTTCAAGCATCAGAATGTCAATATGTTTGATTTTCGAATTAGTGGTGACGGTGAACAACTCATGGCACCACCCACGATGGCTCCTGTGATCAAAGCAGAGATGGTTGATTTGGGGTCGGATTATTCTGATAAAAGAAAACAACCATTTAGTAGTGGAAACTTCATGATGGGTAGGAAATTATATATCTGTGAAAACCGTCAATGCCCTTACAACGAATACAGTCTTGGCTTTCCGGATAGGAACTCGAGGAACAATCATCAAGTAATCTGCCGGTTTAGGGATAACTCTGCTCTTGTCTTTGGAGGATCCAATTTTACAACTAATTCAAGCAACCACTTTCCTGGACCTTCTAGAAATATCCCTATGTCTCTTACTCAATCCAATCCATCTATACCATCTACAGTCAACAATTCTTCTTTCATTGGAACCCAAACGACATCAAAATTGCCTGCACTACCTTTTGTGACCACTTCCTCTCCCTTTAATCAGCTCATGGATCCTTCATGCTTCAACCAACCCAAACCTTCCAACCAACAAAATTTGAATGATCAGATTGAAGCTAAGAGAGTTGCATTTAGCCAAATGAATCAACTCAGTGCTCATCCATCCCACTCTTCATCTTTGGTTAAATCCAATTCCTCGGTGAACCAGTGCTCTTCCGTCTCCCTACCTCAAAAGTTGTTTTTTGCTGCTAATCCACCTCCGGTCTCTTTTGCAATGTCGGGGCTTGACCTCCCTAATAACGGGCAGAGAATGATTTCAGATTTATTGTCATTATACGATAACAATCATCATGAGAAGAGCATGAATCCTAGCATAGTCAATGTAGTGGAAAACAACAATCCGTTTGAACACAGATTTCAATTGCAAGTGGATAGTGACTTCTCTGGCCTCAAGAGCTTGTTTCAAGGTACTATTGGCTCCCAAGGAAATGAGGATGTAGACAATTCTGGCTTTCACACAAACAAAACGAATATGCAAATTGATGAGTCTAGTAGGGCTTTTGAATCTCCATTCCAAAGCTCAAGCACTCTCAACAATGCCGATAACATCAAATTTGACTCTTCTAGCAACTTGCCATCGGGCTGATTTGGTTTGGATCAGGTGCAGATGGCAGATGGTTTAGTTTGTTTCTTCTAAGGAAGAAATCTAGTTAATACAAATGATCATGATACAGTAAGAAGAAGAAGAAGAAGAAGAAGAAGAAGAAGAAGAAGAAGAAGGCATGAGATAGATTTTGTCTCTGATAGGTAAAAAGTATCTTCACAAACATGTGTCATTATCCTTGAACTTTATAATTGAGGCTGAAGCTTATAAGATTTGTATTGTTGTTATAATGAAGCCAAACTAGTAGGATCCCTCATCAAAGTATAGTTTCATCAGTTGATTTTAGTAAATAGAACTTTATTGAAAAATTTGTATGTATTTCTCTCAACTTTGTTAAAAGTAATACATTTTAGTTGATATAAATCCATTTGATCCTTGATTTGAAGTTGATATCATATTTGTACAAGGATTTGAAGTGCTTAAGTTTGATCTTGTTGATAAAGACTACATCAATAATGGGATAGGTTATATGGGTATGGATAAGGATATTATCGTTAGGATACTTATGAAATAATTGGCTTCTCAAGTTGAGACTATTGGTCTTTTAAAACAATAGCGTGGAGGGGTCATCGATGGTTATTTGATAAACCGAACAATACGGATGGTTAAAAATCCGACAAAATGAAGTTGAGATTTTGGTGATGGTCCGGTTGTAGTTCCAGGTACAGATATAAAAAATCATGACCCGACCCACCACCCAAAAGATCACCACAAGTTTAAACATTTTTTTTTTCAAGTATTAGGAATTGATGGAAGTCGAATGCTGACCAAGCTGAAGATCTATACCAAACAATTCGATTTATGATTTACAAACTTAGTTTCAAACTAAACTTGTTTTGGATTTATAAGGAAACATGTAATTTTAAATTTTCAATTTGTTACTTGGGTATTCGAGTTAGCATGTTAAGTTATATTTGATTATATGATTGAAAGTCACTTCATTTTTAAAAAGGTGAACTCCCAAAAAATGATCCACCGGTGATCCGCGGTTATGGTTTGTTCGCTCCAAAAGGTGTGTGCAAGCTTTAAAATTTATAACCCAAGAAGTATGCTTGAACAATATGCGAACACACAGTGTACGGATCAATTGTAATAAAAGCAAGAATTCCACGGGTCGAACACAGGGACTATGGTGAAACAAAGCACGGAATCAGATTGTCTAATATGCAAATGACTACAAATTAAAGCAATCAAAGATGATATAAAGTCAAGTAAAGGGAAATGCGGATTCTAGGGATTAAAGCATCTAGTTGTGGTTCCGACTCAAGATCTCAAAGCATAACACGGACAAAGCTGAGGTTTGCAAAGGGAAGGTGTTTCTAAGGTGGGAATAGATTATCGGGTAAGTCTCACTACTCACTATTCCAAACCAAAGCTCCTATCACCGGGTAAGTCTCAAGGTACTAAGGAAAGGAACTATAATCTCAAACCAACACACCACCCAAGGGAATAGAATCAACCTTTACCGGGTAAGTCTCAGGCTAACTCTCAAAGATGGGATGAAGGCACACTCAAACCCCAATAAAGGATAAACCTTTATTACCTACACTCATGATCTTAGGTAAACAAACAAAGGAATCACCGGGTAAGTCTCATCTTAGGCTTGCATTGAACCAAGAAAGGTGTAATAAGAATAGGATTTGGAAAACTTAAACTCTTTACTCAAATAAGGTTCAAGAAAGGTCACCTCGTTCAGTCAGATTCCACCCCGGACGAGATGTTCAATGATTGAGCGAGGTGTTCTAGGGTTAAGGTAAAGGCTCGAGCTTTCAGGGTCCTGTTGGGATTAAGATCATTCTATCATCGTCTTTTCCACAACTTCCAGCCAATCACCCTAGAATCGCATAAGAAACTTAGCCAACAATCATCATGATAACAATAATCAATTTAATGGAAAAGGAATCAATATTCGAACAAGAAAACCTTAAGAAAAAAATCTCAATAACTGAATCAAATAATCAACAAACAAGCGTTCCTCATTCACAAATCAGCAAAGACAAGAAACCAAAAGAAATCTAAGAAGATCTTACAAACTCCTTCAAAAGCCAACTCCAACTATGATTCCTTCCTTCCTTGAACTTCAATCCTTCAATACTTCCTTCAACTCTTCCTTCAAAATTCTTAGAAAATCTCCAGAAAATCCTTGATCCAAAGATGGCTGAATTGTAGAAAATTCAACCCTTTATATAGGAGAATTATCTTCCAAATATAAAATATCTTAAAAATATAATTTCCTATAAAATATATCTCTATCTCTAAAAATAAATCAGCCTAAAATAATATCTTCCTTCCAGAAATCCAGCCAAAAATATAAGATATCTTCTTTCCAAAAACAAAAGATTTCATCCAAAAATAAAGATCTCGTCGGCGACAAGGTGTTCCTCTCGGTCGGGACGCTCCTCAAGATCACCTCGGTCGAGGTGGTACTGTAGCTGGCCGAGGTGAATCTCAACTGAATGTGAAATCTCTCGAATCTAGTCCAAAGTCAATCTTCTTAATCATTTCCATGCTTCCTGAGGTCTTCCTTAAGCTCCAGAATGTAGCTCCAATGACTCCTTAGCTTCCTTAGCTCCATTTCGGTCCAAAACGTGCCATTTTACCTGCAATTACAACGAAACTAGGTGTAAACCTCGATTTCCACAAAGGTAGACAAAACAATACTATAATCGCAGAATATACCACAATGTGATGGTTCGGGTGTGTGGTTTTTAGTATACCACAATGTGATGGTTCGGGTGTGTGGTTTTTAGTATAATTTGAACCTTGCATGTGATATAACCACCCATCACCCAACCCATTGTCGTCCCTATCAACAATTCACATTGGTAGTCTTGTTACTCTCATTTCCGCTTGTTGGATTTTGTCCAAATCCGTTTAAATTGTGATGACATGAATTATGTACCATCATATTCATGCATATTGTAGAAGATTGTCTCAGTTTACCTTGCATTTAGAGAGATTTTGTGTGCTTTTTATGTTCTATTCAATCAATTGCCGGAAATAGAGGTCTACACGAGATTTTTATGAATTGTAGGTAAATGGAGCGGAATTGGAAGCAAAAATGGAGCAAGGAGCATCTAAGGATGTAAAGGAAGCTAAAGGAGTCTTAGAAGGATCACAAAGAGCTAAGGAATTGCAAAGGAGAAGCATAGAAGACGAACCGAAGGAAGAGCACTTTCTGTTGAAGAAAATCGTGCCAATATATATAAAAATCGGACGATTTTCATACCCTGAAATCGAACGGTTTTGCACCTAAATCGACTAGGTCGATTTTCTTCACGATTCGGCCAAATGAATAGACGACACAAAGCCCAATTATTTTGGGCTAGATGAGAGTTTTGCCAAACGGCCCATCTGCAAGAAACTATAGAAGAGAACCCTACGAACGAAGACGAGGAGGCCGCACTGGGAAATCTTTACATATTTTGGAGAAATCAACGATTCTTGGAGAGAGATTGAAGAGCTTTTGCCGGAAAGTTATTCTTGATCTTGGATTGTGAGATTTCTTTATCCATTGCATTGTTTGTGGTTTGTGAACACGAAATTGAGTTGTTTGAGAGATACATTGAGTAGATTTGACAATTGTTTACAGATTTGAAAGTTATTGAATTTTTCATTCAAGATTTGGTTTCTTTGCGATATCTTTCTCAATAATTAATTTGATTCGATTTTGAAAATGGTTGGCTAAAAACCCTGTGATTCTGGGGAGGATAGTTGATGATTAAGGCTTAGATGATGATAGACTGAAATCATTCAAACATTAGGACCCTGAGAGTTTAGATTTAGTTTTGCGACAAACAGGAAAATCGGGCTGTTCTTGAGGAAAATCGGCCGATTTTTCTTATGAACAGGGCGATTTATTCTTCTGACGAACTTTAATTGAATCAATCTTTAACCAAAACTAATCCTTGCCTAAATCCTATTCATGATTAACCTTTTTACCCTCTAATTGAATGTATGAAGATACTTCAAACCTGATTCTACGTTTATTAGATTAAGATTTCAAGATTTGGGTAATAAAGAGACTCAACATCCTTTATTGAGATTTTAATTGTGCTTGCTATTCTTTACTTTGGAGAGTCATATCCTGGAGTTTTAGATAGTTAGTTTGAATATAATTCTTGTCTTTAGTTCTTTCTATATTGCAGCCTCAACAACCCTTATAGAGAGAACCTTTAGATTAGTCAGATAGGTTTCGGAACTTCACCGTACGAATCCTACCTTTGAGCAATTAATCTTGGCAATATAAACTCTGTCCTATATCTATAGAAGTATCTTGAATCGAAAGCCGAAATCGGATACTCGAATCCTTGGAATCATTTCACTCTTATTTGATCACAAAAGCTTTTCGCACTTTTTGCTAGATAATTGAAATCGGAATTATTCTCACCAAATCCCTGAGTTCGACTCTGGAATTCTTACCTTTCTACAGCTGATCCGTACACTGCGGGTTCGCTTTGCTTTTGAGTTCTAGATATAAATTTAAGACTTTGACGCACACCCTTTTGAGCGAACAAGTTTTTGGCGCCGTTGCCGAGGATTTGGTCTAGACCAAATTCGGTTTTCGGTTGTCTAGCTTGAGAGCTCTTGCTCTTGTGATTTGATTTGTCTACTTGAGTGATCTTTGCAGGTTCTTTAGGTATATGCGAAAGACTAGATCCACTAAAGATCTAATTCCTTTCGATCCCGAATTAGAAAGAACTTTGAGGAGAAAGTTGAAGGAGAAGAAAATGGCTGAAAACGATGAGAGAAACTACAAGGCTGAACTGAACGAAGCTCAACGCCAGCTCCAATTGAGTGAGAAAGCTCGAAAAGAAGCTGAAATAAGTCATCAATTTCAGATTGATGAACTAAGAGCTATGATGTTGGACATGAAGTTGGAGTTGAACGACTCAAAGAAGAAGAAGAAAGTCAAGACACCAACTAAATCCATTCGAAATGACTCATCCGATGATGAAGAGATTGATCCGGACATGCCGGAACTTGAAGAGATTGATCCATCACTTCGTCCTACCCGAAACACTCCAACACCAAAGGTCGTCCCTCGCATTACGACTAGGAACGTTAGAGCTGTCAATAACGAAGATAGACCCCGAACTTTGGGGCAACGGATGGATCCAATTCAGCAACCACGCCGTCTAGGTGTGGATTTCGGAGCTGAAGACATCCAAGAGTTTAGCTTCTCACCACAAGTCATCACTATGGTTCGCCAAAGTCAATATGGCGGAGCAAGTACTGAATCTCCGCATCAACACTTGCAGAATTTTGAGATTCTCATGGAGACTATGAAGCCGAAGAAGGCTACTACAAGCAACTACAAGATCAAACCGTTCTTCTTTTCTTTGAAGGACAAGGCTCTAGCTTGGTACCAAACACTTCCGGCTGCGAAGTTAGCTACATGGGAGGAATTGTCTTCGGAATTCCTCACCAAGTTCTTTCCGCCATCCAAAACGGCGGAATTGAGAGGTAAAATAAATGCTTTTTCTATGAAACCTAACGAAAGCTTGTTTGAATCTTGGGAAAGGTTTCAAGATCTCTTGTTGGATTGCCCACACCATGGCATTTCCAAGCTGGAATTATTGGAGATCTACTACAAAGGGTTGGATGTGGAGACACAATTCAACCTCCAATCTCTATCTTGTGGCACATTCATGGATATGAGAGAGGATGATGCTTGGGACTTCATTGAGAAGCAAGCCCAAGTGATTGAGAAATATTCCCACCGGAAGGTGGAATCAAATAGCCGGAATCAAGGTGATACGGGAGCCAAGTTGAATCAAGCGGCTCAAACACAAATATTCTCCCTCAAAGATGACATCAAAGAATTGAGGGAAGTGCTCAAAACGAGTCTTCAAAAGACTAAGGAGCAAGAAGCCAACTACATGGGAAGAGATAACAATCAAAGGAGTGATAACCGGAATTCCAATTGGAGCAACAACAACAATAACAACCGAAACTCCAATTGGAATAACAACAACAATAGGAACTCAAATAACAACAATTGGAGGTCAAATCAGCAAAGTCCAGGTAATCCTTACTCTTATGCTGAAAAGGCTCTAACACCTCCATCTTCTTCTACTCCTTCAACAAGCCAGGGACAATCAAGCGGATCAAGCAAACCCGATCCCATGCTAGAAACGATCCTAGGCAAGCTACAAGGATTGGAGAGTTACATAACTTCGGTTGACAAAGCTCACAAAGCTTTAGAAAACCAAGTATTCAACAAGGCCGGAGAAGTTCCAAGAGATCAAGGGAAGCTTCCCGGAAAGACAGAAGATAACCCAAAGGGAAGGGTTATGGCAATAACTACTAGGAGCGGAAAGACGACCGCCGACCCTCAACCTAAAGTAGTTGATACCTCCACAAAAGAAGGAGAGGCAAAAGAGAAGGAAGAAGTCTATGTTCCTCCTCCCGCTTACAAACCACCTCTACCTTTTCCTCAATCTAGAGCGTGCACGCCTAGATAAACATTTTGGTAAGTTTGTTGAACTTATGAGTAAGCTCCATATTAACATACCTTTTATGGATGTGATTTTAGGTATGCCGGCTTACGGGAAATTCCTCAAGGAGATCCTCTCTAACAAGAGGAAGTTGGAAGATATAGGAGAAGTCAAGATGAGTATGGAGTCATCCGAACTCATCAAGACTATGACGGAGAATATGCCACCCAAGCTCCACGATCCAGGATCCTTTTGCATACCCATCACTTTGGGAGAAGCTACCTATGATGCTCTTTGTGACCTTGGAGCAAGTGTGAGTATCATACCTCTCGCCCTATGCAAGGCAGTTGGTCTAGGAGAGCCTAGACCGGTGAAGATCACACTCTACATGGCTGATCGTTCTACCACTAAGCCGGTGGGAATATTAGAAGACATTCCGGTAAAGCTAGGTAAGTTTTACATCCCTATAGATTTTGTCGTTCTTGACATACCTGCAGATTACCCGGTTCCCATCATCCTTGGGAGACCATTCCTTGCCACATCTGGATGCATGGTAGACTGCAAGAACGGCCAGCTATCCTTCCATATTGGTGAAGAAAAGATAGAATTCATACTATCTTCCTTAATCAAGGAGCCAGCCTTGAAAGACGACGTTTTTGAAATTGTTGAGGAAGAAGAGTCTAGAGAGGTAGTAAGTTCGATCTTGATGAAAGACCCTCTTCAAAAGGTTCTTAGCATGAGCATCATGGAGGAAGGGGTGGAACATGACTGCAATGAGGATGTGAAAGCATTAAATGATGTGGAGGAAGAACTAGGAGCAAAAATTGAAGAACTAGAGTGGACTCCGGAAACTGTGAAGAAAATCGACCTGCTAAAAATAAATCGTCCGATTTCTGAAGATGCAATCCGATTTTTCTCGACAGAAACAAAAATCGACTTGACAACATTAAATCGTCCGATTCATGAAGAGGTAACCCGATTTTTTTCGACAGAAAGAAAAATCGTACAGCAGATCGACCGATTTATTACAGGGGAGGTCGATTCAATGAGTAATTCTCTGGATTCTCCAAACTTCACCGCAGCCGCTTCCGAATCTAATGATGAAGTACCCACACCTATAGAGACCTCTTCCACAACACCCGAAGGCCACGATTCATCACCAACCAAGGTACCTCCATCATTAGAATTGAAGCAACTTCCCACGCATTTAAGGTACACATTCCTTGGCGCTAATTCCACATACCCGGTTATAGTCAATGCAAATTTGAACGATGTTGAATTAGAGAAACTCATGCATCTTTTGAAGCAACATAGGAGAGCACTAGGTTACACCATTGATGATTTAGTAGGAATAAAGCCTTCTCTATGTATGCACAAAATATTAATGGAAGAAGATTACAAACCTTCACGCCAACCTCAAAGACGGTTAAACCCGGCAATGAAAGAGGTCGTGAAGAAAGAAATCCTTAAGCTACTTGATGCAGGTATCATCTTCCCTATTTCTGATAGCAAATGGGTGAGTCCGGTACAAGTAGTACCCAAGAAAGGAGGCATTACCGTTGTTGCCAACAAGAACAACGAACTCATCCCTACACGGAGAGTTACAGGGTGGCGAATGTGCATCGACTACCGCAAACTGAACGTGGCCACTAGGAAGGACCACTTCCCCCTTCCTTTTATCGATCAAATGTTGGAAAGGTTAGCCCAACATGCTTACTTTTGTTATTTAGATGGATATAGCAGTTTCTTTCAGATACCAATTCATCCGGATGATCAAGAGAAGACAACCTTTACGTGCCCATGGGGTACGTTCGCTTATAGAAGAATGTCATTCGGCTTATGCAACGCTCCAGCCACCTTCCAAAGGTATATGATGGCAATCTTCTCCGAATATGTATATAATATCATGGAAGTCTTCATGGACGACTTTTCGGTATATGGTTCTTCCTTTGATAACTATCTCTATAACCTTTCACTAGTTCTTAAGAGATGTGAGGACACTAACTTAATCTTAAACTGGGAAAAGTGTCATTTCATGGTCACCGAAGGAATTGTGTTAGGTCACTTAGTGTCACAAAGGGGAATAGAGGTAGATCGATCAAAGATAGAAACCATTGAGAAGTTACCTCCCCCTTCATCAGTAAAAGGAATTAGAAGCTTCTTAGGACATGCGGGCTTCTATAGGAGATTCATAAAGGATTTTTCTAAGATTTCAAAACCATTGACTAATCTTTTGATGAAAGATGCGACTTTCGAATTCTCGAAAGATTGCTTAGATGCTTTTTGCAGGATCAAAGAAGCTTTGATTTCGGCACCAATCATTCAACCACTCGATTGGACTCTTCCTTTCGAGGTCATGTGCGACGCAAGCGATGTCGCTATAGGAGCCGTTCTTGGACAGAAAAAAGATGGTCGCACTCATGCCATCTACTACGCTAGCAAAACGCTAGATGAGGCTCAATACAATTATGCAACTACGGAAAAGGAACTTTTAGCCGTAGTATACGCTTTTGAGAAATTTCGTTCCTATCTTGTAGGTGCGAAGGTGATAGTCTACACGGACCATTCTGCAATTCGATACTTATTCACGAAGAAGGATGCGAAGCCAAGGCTTCTAAGATGGATCTTACTCTTGCAAGAGTTCGATTTAGAGATCCGTGATAAGAAAGGATCGGAGAACTCCGTTGCCGATCACCTTAGTCGTCTTCCGCAACTCACCGGCGAGTCGGATGAACTTCCGATAGACGATTCCTTCCCTGACGAGCAGCTGCACGAGATTGAAGAGTGTCTTCAACACATATCACAAGGTAATGATCCATGGTTTGTTGACATTGTAAATTACCTTGTTTGTCAGGAGATTCCACCCGGACTTTCATATGCTCAAAAGAAGAAGTTCTTGAGAGACGTCCGGCAATTCTATTGGAACGAACCTCTTCTATTCAAAAGAGGTCCAGATGGCATCTACAGGAGATGTATTCCCGAAGATGAGATAGATAGTGTCATCCGACACTGCCATTCTCTACCATGTGGCGGACATGCTAGTTCCCACAAGACTTGTGCTAAGGTACTTCGCTCCGGCTTTTATTGGCCTACACTTTTCAAAGATGTGCAAAAGTTTGTTGTTTCTTGTGATGCTTGTCAAAGGACATGTAATATATCCAGGAGGAATGAGATGCCTCTCAACAACATACAAGAAGTAGAGATCTTTGATGTATGGGGCATCGATTTTATGGGACCTTTCCCATCTTCATGCGGCAACCAGTATATACTTCTTGCCGTAGACTATGTCTCAAGATGGGTGGAGGCAATCGCTTCTCCTACTAATGATGCAATGGTAGTGGTGAAGTTCCTCAACAAAACGATCTTCCCAAGGTTCGGAACTCCCCGAACCATCATTAGTGACGGAGGAACGCATTTCACAGCCCGTCGATTTGAGACTCTATTGGCTAAGTATGGGGTGACCCATAAGATAGCTACACCTTACCACCCGCAAACCAGCGGACAAGTTGAGATATCCAATAGAGAGATTAAAGGGATTTTAGAGAAAACCGTCTCTAAAACGAGGAAAGATTGGTCAATGAAGCTTGACGATGCACTATGGGCATACAGGACAGCCTTCAAGACACCAATAGGTACGACTCCCTATAATCTTGTTTATGGTAAATCATGTCATCTTCCTGTAGAGCTAGAACACAAAGCTTATTGGGCTATCAAGTGGCTCAACTTCGACATGAAAGAAGCCGGAGAGAAACGGCTCTTAGACATCAATGAGCTGGATGAGATCCGGCTAAATGCGTACGAGAACGCAAGGATTTACAAGGAACGGACAAAGCGCTGGCATGATAAGCACATCATTCCAAAAGACTTGAAGGAGGGAGACCAAGTCCTCCTATTCAACTCAAGGCTGCGTCTATTTCCAGGTAAGCTCAAATCACGTTGGACAGGACCTTTTGTAATTAAAAGAATTTTCCCCCATGGTGCAGTTGAAGTATGGGGTGAACAAAGCGGAAGTTTTAAGGTTAATGGCCAACGGTTGAAGAAATATACACCGGAAGCTCCGGTTGAGGAGATAGCTCCTATCCTCCTCCATTGAACACAACATCATACACCGTCCAGCTAAAGACGATAAATAAAGCGCTTCTTGGGAGGCAACCCAATGATAGTATAGTTTTCCCTTCTTTCCCTCACTTAGTTAGAATAAATTAATTGATTTGTTTCTTCGTTTTTCGTTTTTATATGTTCCTCGATGCACTCTTGGTTTGTCGTGTCATTATTCGCAGGAAATTAGGTTCAAATGTGAGAGATTCACGGAGAATGGAGCACAATTGAGTTATATCTTCGAGATTCAAGAAAAACAAGGAAGGAAATCGAGTTACCATAAGAAGATCGTCCGATTCAGTAACAGAGCAAGTCGATTTTTCTCAACAGAAACATAAATCGACCTGGAGATCGACCTGCCAAAATAAATCGGCCGATTTTTTTCGACAGAAACAAAAATCGCCCCGACAAATAAATCGACCTGATAAATCGGCCGATTTTCTTCAGAAATCATCGACCCTATATAAAGACTTCACACTCGATCTTCTTCATTCCAAAACCCCTAATTCTCGATTTCTCTCTCTCAAGAAAGCCGAAAAATCGCCACACCCTACAATCTTCATTCCTTAACCATTTTGAGTGATTCTTGGCTCCAAACTGAAGCATTTTCAACAAGGAACAAGGATCTAACAACAGCACGTACGGCAATCGACTCCTCCATAAGGAATTCAGGTTTTTCTTTCCAAAACCTAAGTTTCTCATTCGAATTTGAAGTTTGCTTAGGAAGTGTTTGTTTGTTGGAATTGATAGAGGAATCTGCTTAGAAACCATTGTAGGGAACTGTGTGTGGTGATAGATTGAACAGAACTTTACAGAATTGTGAGAATCGTTGAAATCGAGATAAAAATCGACCCAGCCCAGATAAATCGACCGATTTTTGTGAAGAACAGGTCGATTTTTGGGACTTAGAATGGATCTTGTAAAGAGGATAACTAGAAACACGGGGAAGAAGAAGGGATCTTCTTCCAAAGCCCCTGCCCCACCTCCACCACCACCTACCAACATCCCTAAGCTTCCTCCTCCCCTATCCAAGCACAAGAAACGCTATGAACGCATTGTAGATCGCCCATTCACCCCTCCTCGCTACATAGTGCTTGACGACTTAGATTCGTTGTATGTTCGAGAGGATGTTGATATGATGCTAGACAGAGCTGGGTTGAGACAGTTTGCTACGATTAGGGAGGATGCCTATAGAGAGATCACCCTAGAATTCCTTAGCACGTTTGAGCACGACCCTAGGGAAAGGATGGTCACTTTCCGCCTCATGAGCCAAGACCACACTATGTCCATTGATACTTTTGGCGACTTGTTTGGTTTCTCTTATTCAGATGCAGGCACATTTGCTAGAGGTCTCAATGCTAGTGATTTTTGGGAGGCTATTTCCGTAGGTGAGTACGGAGGGGATAAGTGGAGACCCGGAAACTCCAAGGAGACAAGTATGTACAACCTTTCCTTTAAGGTAGTGCATAGGATACTTAGTGAGAGTTTATTTGCCCGGACAGAGACTCCACAGAAGCTCAAGGCTGATGAGCTCTTCATTCTCTACTGCATGACATCTACCACCATTCCCGATATCGCCACCATGCTTGCTGACTATCTAGGAAAGATAGCCAACAAAGCTAAGGGCGACATTTGTGCAGGAGGTCTTGTCACTCATGTGGCTAAGACCATGGGATTAGACTACTCCGGATGCACTCTAGCTGAGAGTGCCCTCCCCTTAGGCTCACAGAGGTTGGTGGTTCGACAGGTCTTGATTCCTCGAGGGAGAGGAACTCTTCATGTGCCGATGCCATGGCACAGGGATCCGAAGAAGAAGCCATCCGAGATCATATGGAAATCCGAATACACTATTCGGAACAAGAGGAACTGGAAGGAGACCTTTGAGGCGATGCTTGAGGAGTTCTCACCTCCTACTTATTATGATGATGATGCAGGTGATTCAGACGAGGAGGATGAGGATGGAGGACAGGAGACCATGCTCGAGTTTGAGAGTGATACTCATAGCGGGCATGCTACGGACGCCATGGACACTGATACTCATGGTGCAGGACCGAGCAGGACTAGTAGGCAGGATGAGGAGACGGAGGATGACATACAGCCACCTCGACATTCTTATGCACATGCTCCAGGCCCTAGACGAGGACGCCGAGCTCCACGCCACTTCAGGGAGCTAGTCACTAGCTTCCAGAGCCTCAGCACCGACTACCGTACCCTCCGCACCAGTTATGACACCCTGAACACTCAGTTCAGGAACTACAGGGAGGAGACGGACGCTAGGCATTCATCCTATGATGGCCAGATGAGAGACTTGTACTACCACCAGTTCGGCCACTTCTACGATCCTAGCGCACCGATGTATCCATATCCACCACCTCCACCACCGACAGAGGATTGAGCTTCCACTTCTTTTACATTGTAAGTATTTTTCTCCTTCTTATGCTTGATTTTCACATTAGGGATAATGTGGATGTCAAGTATGGGGTGGGGGTACTTACAATACCTTATGTTTCACTTTAGCACTTTATGTACTTTCCACTACTCTTGACAATTTGGCTTGTAATAACTCTTGCACTACTTGCTTTCTATTATGACACTTGCATTTGCATGATCTTTTTCAAAACCTATGAATTTTCAAAAAATTTTAAGTGCTTCTTATATGGAAATGACCTCTATGATGAGAATTGTGTATATGGATAGGCAAAAAAAGGATGCTTAGTTGTGTTGAGATTTTGATTATAGCATGAATGAAATTGCTTTTGTTACTTGAATACATGAATAAGTTATATGATTTAGTTGTTTTGATGAGAGAATGAAATAATAGTCGAAGCTATATTGCAAGTTCTTTTACATCATTTAAGGATGACTAAGGCAATTCACTTCTTTTCTTTTCTCATATCTTGATCATGCTAGCTCCTCAATGAAATATGTAACCCTCCTTTTACCATCCGGGAATTAGGATAGGTGATTGAAAAAGGCATGTTTGATGTGGGAGGGCCAAGGAAAAAGTATTAAAAAGAAAGTGTATAAATTCATGAGTTTGGGGACGTTGAACATGAGGATGAGTAACTCGGCACCATTCACATAGCCGGGTGTTTGTGTCTTGCCAAAGTCCGATTGAACGACAAGTCCTAACGGGATATGGTATGTGCATCAAGGGTTTGAGGCATCTCGAAATTGAGAAACGCCGATCTCCTAGGCTTCGGTTTTTGTGCACCGCTGTCCATACTCTCAAAAAGTAAAGTGTAATGAAAGCAAAGCTTTCTACATGCGAAGCATGTGCGGTGAAAAAAATTCTTGAAGGTGTTATGTGTTCCTCTTTCCCGGATTAGCACCACAATTGCCAAAAAGGACTCCTTCCCTTAATACGTTTCTTGAACCTTTCCTTTGATTTGAAGACCTTGAGACTTTTATGCATGTGTTTAAGACTTAATGGCTTAGATTTGTTTGACTTTGATTGCCTCTACACCTTTATCATGTTCTTTATTTATGCTTTCAAGGAAGAAAAGGGAGTTTGTTCATCTTATAGTCATCATTGATACATGTTTTGCCCTTTTAAGCCTTGAAATATCACTTTGAGGGTGATCCAATAAGAAGAAGCACTACCAAAAGAAAAGTTTTTAAATTTTCATACATACATAATCCATGACATCTTATGTTCTAAATTTGAATATTGCTTGGGGACAAGCAAGGGGCAAGTATGGGGTATTTTGATGACATGAATTATGTACCATCATATTCATGCATATTGTAGAAGATTGTCTCAGTTTACCTTGCATTTAGAGAGATTTTGTGTGCTTTTTATGTTCTATTCAATCAATTGCCGGAAATAGAGGTCTACACGAGATTTTTATGAATTGTAGGTAAATGGAGCGGAATTTGAAGCAAAAATGGAGCAAGGAGCATCTAAGGATGTAAAGGAAGCTAAAGGAGTCTTAGAAGGATCACAAAGAGCTAAGGAATTGCAAAGGAGAAGCATAGAAGACGAACCGAAGGAAGAGCACTTTCTGTTGAAGAAAATCGTGCCAATATATATAAAAATCGGACGATTTTCATACCCTGAAATCGAACGGTTTTGCACCTAAATCGACTGGGTCGATTTTCTTCACGATTCGGCCAAATGGATAGACGACACAAAGCCCAATTATTTTGGGCTAGATGAGAGTTTTGCCAAACGGCCCATCTGCAAGAAACTATAGAAGAGAACCCTACGAACGAAGACGAGGAGGCCGCACTGGGAAATCTTTACACGTTTTGGAGAAATCAACGATTCTTGGAGAGAGATTGAAGAGCTTTTGCCGGAAAGTTATTCTTGATCTTGGATTGTGAGATTTCTTTATCCATTGCATTGTTTGTGGTTTGTGAACACGAAATTGAGTTGTTTGAGAGATACATTGAGTAGATTTGACAATTGTTTACAGATTTGAAAGTTATTGAATTTTTCATTCAAGATTTGGTTTCTTTGCGATATCTTTCTCAATAATTAATTTGATTCGATTTTGAAAATGGTTGGCTAAAAACCCTGTGATTCTGGGGAGGATAGTTGATGATTAAGGCTTAGATGATGATAGACTGAACTCATTCAAACATTAGGACCCTGAGAGTTTAGATTTAGTTTTGCGACAAACAGGAAAATCGGGCTGTTCTTGAGGAAAATCGGCCGATTTTTCTTATGAACAGGGCGATTTATTCTTCTGACGAACTTTAATTGAATCAATCTTTAATCAAAACTAATCCTTGCCTAAATCCTAATCTTGATTAACCTTTTTACCCTCTAATTGAATGTATGAAGACACTTCAAACCTGATTCTACGTTTATTAGATTAAGATTTCAAGATTTGGGTAATAAAGAGACTCAACATCCTTTATTGAGATTTTAATTGTGCTTGCTATTCTTTACTTTGGAGAGTCATATCCTGGAGTTTTAGATAGTTAGTTTGAATATAATTCTTGTCTTTAGATCTTTCTATATTGCAGCCTCAACAACCCTTATAGAGAGAACCTTTAGATTAGTCATATAGGTTTCGAAACTTCACCGTATGAATCCTACCTTTGAGCAATTAATCTTGGCAATATAAACTCTGTCCTATATCTATAGAAGTATCTTGAATCGAAAGCCGAAATCGGATACTCGAATCCTTGGAATCATTTCACTCTTATTTGATCACAAAAGCTTTTCGCACTTTTTGCTAGATAATTGAAATCGGAATTATTCTCACCAAATCCCTGAGTTCGACTCTGGAATTCTTACCTTTCTATAGCTGATCCGTACACTGCGGGTTCGCTTTGCTTTTGAGTTCTAGATATAAATTTAAGACTTTGACGTACACCCTTTTGAGCGAACAAATTGCAAATGGATGTAAACTTATAATAGGTATTGGTAGCTATTCCTACGCAAATAGTACGAAAGAAAAGTTGAAAGCAATTCAATCTCTATCTATTGGATATTTAATAGATAAAACAATCTTCTCTTCTCATTTGTATCCACAACTACAAACTCAAGGTTTAGTTGTGTATAGAATTAAAAGACATTGGATATTAGTTTTATTATTTTCTTTTTGTGTATGAAATTGAAAAATATTGAGATTGAAATAATTCCAATTTACTCAGGGATTTAGGCGACTAGAAGAGACATTGAATGAACTTATTTACATTTGAAGGTTTTAGCTTACCAATAGCCAACAAAGGCATTGAACTCATCCATTGGCACCGACTCTCATTGCCATAATGAGGGTTCAACTTCACAGGTTGAAGAATCAATATTTGTCAACTCATAGCAAAACGTCATTTTGGAGAATAGGCAATTGCTCAGAAACTGGGGGACATATCGGCCAACTTGGATGGAGTGATGAGCCGACTGACACTTCTTTCTCGAACTTCATTTTTTCACTACCGGATCTGAATTATTTCATTCTTTACCTTGACTTTCTTAATCGTATGATGATCATTAGCGTGAAGCAAATTTTCTTCCAAGAATAACTCCATTTTAGCTCATGAAAGGAGTAGAATGTCTACAATATCATAAAAACACGAATAAATCTCTAAAATACAAAATGGAAGGAAATCTACCAAAATGCAACGCAAATTTACACTAAATGATTAAGGGATGAATAACAATGAGGGTGGACAAAGACCCTAAAATGGATATTATCACTTATATTCTGAGCGATCAAAAATTAACCCGACGTATAATACTGATATAAAAAATCACGGTCAGTCAAAACGTTAAAAATGTAACAGAAAGATTTTTGATGAAAGTGAACCACCATATAATAAAGTAGCAGTTTATGTAGAAAATTAAAAAGGATGAAAAGAAAAAACCCCCTAGGAAGGTGAAAAGTAGAAGCTCTCCTTCCATACAAAAGTGTCTTATACTTTATCAGGCAAAGGAACATCGCGTCTTAGTAAATGAGACAAACAAAGACCATTTGACTTGAGCGTGTTGTAGAGGCCAAATTAAAGTTAGAAACTATGACATCAAAATGGGCTTTCAAGCCAAAAATTATAGTTCCGGAATTAAAGTCGGAATTAAAGTTCCGAAATAAAAGGTCTAAAATATTCCGCAAATCAAATATATGTCGTCCAACACGTTAACGTCTTCCTCATCCTAAAGAATGTGGGAGAAGAGCAGTCCTCCTCCTTGGTCGTGGAGGTTTAAGCGAGCCAAATACTCTTGTTTGGACACATTTTGCATCCTCTCCACCTTCTTTATGTAGTCATTCCTTTTACATCTCACAATGACACTTTTGAAATAGTTGTTCCTTCACATGACCAAAAGCAAGATCTTAGGTATACGGAGTGGAAAAACCTAAGTAAGAAGCAAGGGTAAGGGCATATAGAGAAATTCAAGAGAGCTTATAGGGCTCAATACTTAAGCGGACTTACCCAAATACACTGCCAACACAAAGGCGTTTCTTCATCGAAACACCATCGCAAACACAAGCACAAAAAACAAGGGGACAATACGCAAAACTATAAGAGCTCCCTGTCCATATATGACTGTTTCAAGAGCTCCTTGTCCATCTATTGACGTTGGTTTTGTTGCTACTAATGTCACAAGTAGAAGTAAATTGTTGCTTGTCCTTTTGAAAACAACACCCTCTTTTCTAGCCTGATGGGTGACGATCGTCAACAACAAAGGGTAGGTATGCATTTGAGATTTGAGTTACTTGAAATCTTTGTATTTTCAAGTTGGGTTACCAAATCGGGAGAAAAATACAAGGGCGACCAACAAACTACTTTAGACCCGTTTCTTACATGGGATTTGTTTGTAATGTTAAACGAATGAAGATCTACACGTAAGTAATGTCTTGCATACCAATACAAATTAAGTATTTGAATAAGATATCCATAATGTAAAAATACGTATAACAATTAAGAAATTTAAAATTGAAATAGTATCAAAATGGTCTAGAGGAACCAAAGAAATCCGCACGTATATCAAATGCCTTTTAGGTTTTAAATATAAACGAACGTTGTATACCATCCTTAACACTTTCTCCATAATGTTAATATATTATAATGTTTTGACAGACACTCTAAACATGTAATCATTGTAAAGTACTTACAAAATTCAACTAAATGGTCAAACAAAACAAATTTGTGTCAATCATATATACTAGAAGTCCGTGAACTTATACATAGTCTAGTTTTGTGTAGTCACGTCATCTAATTTACACATGTCGTCAATTTGTTAAGGCGCACCACCACATTATTTAATTTAATAATATTTTAAAATTTTCATTCAAATCCGAGATCCTAACAAACTTTTTTTAAGCTTTGATACCATGATAATTCATAATTTATACGATTTATCCAAGACTTTAATTTTTTTCATTTAACAATAAATTTATTAATCAGAATTTAATTTTAGTTTTGCGAAATAAAATTGCATCTGAAACTTTAAAATATGTATAATTAATTTTTTTCTTACAAAAATAAATATATTGCTCATATATGTTAACAAAATATATACCATATGTGTCAAAGATTAAAAGTTATTATGAATTTTCAAGTAATAATTTTGTATCATCTTAACCCATTTTTATAACTCTTTGGTCCTGCACTCCTGCATTTCTCCTTAATACATTACTTCATTTATTTTTTAAGTTATAATGTAAATGACTTATCATACGTATTTAAAGAATTTATAAGATAAAAAAAATCATTTTTTATAAATATATAAGATAGGATATTTACGTTATAAAATACATATGTTGACCATACTTGGTAAGAAAATATATGTATATATATATACCAAATATTACAAATAGTAAAGTTGTTATCAATTTTCAATTAAAAGTTTTATATCATTTTAACCTTTTTTTTATAACACTTTGGTCTTGCGTTTCACCTTAAAACATTACTAATTTTTAAAAACTTTTAATACAAATTATGCATTTTACGTGTTTATAGAATTTATAAGATAAAAAATCACTTTTATAAATATACAAGATTGGACATTTACGTTATAGACGTAATATTTTAATGTTCTTTTTATTTATTAATATAAACTACGTTTATATGATGAAATCAAATGTGAGAATTGTTTACAATGCGGTGCTATCTAATAACAATAGAGAAAAGAAAAGTAGGTACAAGTATTAACCATGCAAGCTCTTATTATCTTACATATATGATTTTTTTAAGTCTACTATTTTTTTATTTTCATCTAAAGTAATAATGTGAGATAGTATTAATATTTCAAATGCCGCCAATCACAGGCCATTGTTTTTTTTTTGTTTTTTTTGAGTTTTAATATTTTATTTAAAAAATTATAAGGAGAAGATTGGTCTATTAAAACTTTTGTGTATGGCTCATACAATTTAGACCCCTCTTAAATTTTAATAAATTTTTAATTCTAAGAAAAAATTAATCCAAGGGGTATAAAGGGGGAAAAATATAAACACTATTCATGCGGGGATTAGCCCGTTTAACGATCTAGACGAACAACCTGGAAACAATGGAATGAAAGTTAGATATGGAGGAATGATAAGCACGAAAATATAAAGATAGATGGTTAAGAAGAACCGAATATAACTATGGAAGAACCCTTGAACAATGAATTCAAGACCAATCCAAAAGACTAATCAACCCTGTTTCTACAACTTGACACAATCAATATGGAGATTGAAAGCACCAAGAGGATGCTTATAAACAACTTGCAACACCAATCCCTAAGGAGATTAACACAAACAAGAAGAGTTAAGCCAAAAACACAATCACAAAGCTCTCCAATAGACTGAAAATCGCCAATCTACAACAGCAACACAAACAAGTGTTTAACGTGTATAACCTGGGTATCCTAATCCCCTTAACACGCCTAATAATATATATATATATAGTGTGTAATATGTTAATGAACTGAAATAATTAAATAAAGGCCCATTAAGATATAAGTTTGGGCTTTTATTCTAAAAAGACTTAAAACAATTAAAACGGCCAAATAAGCTTATTCAACTCATTTAGAGCATTTCAACATTATTTAGAACCCTTAGGCGTGCAGCTTGTTCCTTGGTGGACCATGAGCATCATCAAGCTCGTTGGCTCATAGAAGGTGAGTTAGGTGGTTCATGGCTCATGGTTAGAAGCTATGCATTCATCTCAGCTTGTAGTTTAGCTTGAGCCCTTGTTAAGGGAACTTGACTTAGCTTGAATGATCCTTCATCATTCTCCCCTTCTTGAAAAGGATTCGACCCGAATCACCTTGATCATATATAGCTCGGTTGTGGAAATGGACTCAAGTCACGCACATTGAATGTAGGTTCACATGCGTAATCATCCGGCAACTCCAAAACATAAGCATTATCCCCCGCACGCCTTGTGTAAGACCTTGAAAGGTCCATTTCCTCTTGGAAAGAGTTTGGATTTCCTCAACTGTTGAAAGCTCTCCCTCTTTAAGTGCAACCACACGATTCACCAGGCTCTAATGTGATCTTCTTGCGTCCGTGGTTACCTTTCGTAGCATTGTACTTGACCTTCTCCTCAAGCTTTTTGCGTGTCCTCTCATGCAACTTCCGAATGTGTTCAACCTGCGTTTTAGCACTCAAATCTACTCGCTCCTTCTTAGGGAACGACATAAGATCAAACGGGATTAGTGGATTAAACTCATACACACACTCAAAAGGAGAAGTGGAAGTTGAAGAATGCACAACCCTATTATAAGCAAACTCGACATTAGGTAAGGCATCTTCACATTCCTTAAGACTCTTCTTAATGACAACCCTTAAGAAAGTAGTTAGTGTCCTATTAGTTACCTCAGTTTGGCCATCAGTTTGAGGTGACTAGAAGTAGAACACAATAGCTTAGTTCCTAGCTTTCCCCAAAGAGTTTTTCAAAAGTAACTTAGAAATTTAACATCCCTGTCACTAATTATAGTCCTAGGAACTCCATGCAACCTAACTACTTACCTAAAGAACAAGTCGGCTACATTGGCGACATCATCAGTGTTATGGAAAGCTATAAAGTGAGTCATCTTATAGAATCGATCTGCAACCACAAATATCGAGTCTCTACCCCTCTTAGTCCTAGGCAATCCCACAATAAAGTTCATACTAATATCCTTCCAAGGGGCTGTAAGGATTGGCAAAGACGTGTACAAACCATGGGGTTTCACTTTAGATTTGGCTCTAAGGCTTTCTAAACATCTCTTAACAACATGTTCTACAAGCATACGTGGTCAAAAGAAGTGTGAAGTAAGCATAGCATAGGTCTTATCTCTCCCAAAATACCCCATTAATCCTCCTTTATGGGCTTCATCAACTAATAACATCCGAAGAGAACACCTAGGGATACAAACCTTATCAGCCTTAAACAAGAAACCATCAAACAAGTAGAACTTATCTAGAGCACCCTTATCCACACATATCTTGTAGGTTTCACCAAAATCAGCATCATCAACATATAATTCCTTAATATACACGAAATCAACATCATCAACAACTACATTGTCCTTTCCCTTTTATACTTGATAACATAAGGGAAAGTCTCAATGAACTCCATCCATCTACCATGTCACCTGTCGAGTGTAACCATCATGTACGACTCTTCTATCATATGCTTTATGGTAACAGGTTTTCCATTAAAAGTGAAAGTATACCTATTAGTGTAACCATCATGTAAGACTCTCATATCAAATTTCCAAGGATGACCTAATAGGATATGACAAGCTTGCATAGGCACAACATCACACAAAACAGCATCCTCATAATGGCCTAAAGAGAATGTGACATTAACTTGTTTATTTGCCTTCAATTCTCCACATCCATTCATCCAATGAAGCTTATAAGGTGTAGGGTGATAGAAATTGTTAATTGCAACTTATTAACCAATTCGGTGCTAGCTATGTTATAACAACTACCGCCATCAATTATAACATTACAAACCTTCCCTTTAACCAAACATCTAGTGTGAAACAAGTTTTCCCTTTGCTTATCCTCACAAGGAGTAGGTTGTATACTAAGAGCTCTCCTAGCTATCAAAGCATTATCATGTGACAAGCAAACATCCAAAACAAGCTCATCATGAATCAGATTCAACACATTCAAGAGACTCATCATGCTCAAAATCAGATTCTGCACATTCAAGATACTCATCAAGCTCAAAATCATATTCAACAAGCAATAAACTCGTTTGGAGCATCCAAATCACATAGCACATAGTTATTAGCTAGGAATGAACTAGGGTGATCATACAACATACGTTGAGCAAGCAAACAATCCTCTTGTTCATATACTATTCCATCACCTGATTCAACATCATCACTAGGCTCAGTTTCATTAATTCAAGTTCATGCTCCGATTCTGACTCATATTGGCCTAAATGATTTATTAGCAAAGTTCTCCTATTCGGGCAATCTTTAATCATGTGTCCTCTACCTTGACAATTAAAACACACAATATCTCTAGCCCTAGAAGAAGAAGAGTTAGAAGTACTCCCTTGAGGTAGTTTAGGGGTTGCATTAGGCATCTTAGGGTAGATTGGGCATGTGGGAGCTTGCTCGGGGCTGTTTTGGGGGCTTCTCGGTTGCACCCTCCTTGTTGGCGCCATCCTTGTTGTTTCCATGCTTTTGAGGTCCCAAATGAGCTTCTTACGCCTTGACTCCTCCCTTTATTCTTTGTCTCAACTTTGATGGCGAGATGTAGTAATTTTGTCATAGTAGAGTAGGGAAACAAATCCACCTCGTTAGCAAAACTTGAATTAAGGATACGGAGATACCTGGCCATAGTTGCCTCTTTATCCTCAGTAACATTGGCCTTCACCATAGTCATTTGCATGGCATTGTATGTCTCCTCGGCACTCATTGAACCTTACCTCAAGTTTTCCAACTTTTGTGTCAAGTCCCTCCTATAGTGTTGGAGAACAAATCGAGCTCGCATGATTGCCCTCATTTGCGCCCATGTTGCCACTTGTGGATCCATGTTTCACCTCCTTTCCTTCATAAGCTCATTCCACCATATTAAAGCATAATCAGTGAATTCAAGGGTTGCATAATGTACCTTTTTATTCTCGGAAAAGTTGTGACACGCCCAAATTTGCTCAATCATTGTCTCCCAAGCCTTGTACACATCTGGATCACATTTGCCTTCAAAGGATGGAATCTTGATCTTCACCTTGCCTAGATCATCTTGCTCATGATATCTCCCTCTCCTTTGGTGTCTATTGTCTCTCCTCCCTTCATAGTCTTCCTCTTGCCTCCATCTATTCTCACACCTCCCATCATGATCCCTCTCATCTTCTCGTCTCCTATCTCCATGCCTCCTATTCTGTTCCATCCTCATTTCCTCATTTCTCATCAATTCCTTGTCTTGTTTCCATGCTTGCTCTTGCCTTCTTTCCTGTTCATAATCATAGCCATCATCTTCGGACTCCTTATTATCTCCATCTTGTGTAGTGCTAAGAAAGAAGTTAGCATAATGACTATTATCATGAATAGAAGGTTTAGGGTTAGAATGATGACCTTGCGAAGCATTAATGGGAGCCTTCTTGGCTTCGTTGAAAGCTTCTTGTTGGCTGTCAAGAGATACTCGTCGATGGCCTATAATTAAGGGTTTAGACGCTGCTCCTTTCTCAAAGTGATGCCCTAGTGCCTTAGTTAGAGGCAAAGAGGTGTCTTCTTTAGCCTTATTAGTCTTAAGCTCGGTTATTTGCCCTTGTAAACCCGTAAGCCTATCTTCCATGACTTTAAATTCCACTTGCATTATAGCCTTTATCATGCTAACCAAATATGCCGGACTAGACTCCGGTTGCTTCTCGGTATGGTGATCACTAGACATCTTGTTAAACACAATAAAACAAGCAAACACGTTAGATTAGATCAAAACAAAATCCTCTCTAGTGTGTCTCTCAAGTGTTTAGCCCTCACTCTCAAGTGATGTGATAAGACTTTGTTGATGGCTTGCCTTGTAAGAATTAACAAACTTGTGTGGGTAGTGCCTAGTCAAATATAAGCTAACACGAAACAACAATTGAGTTCATCAAGTTATGTCCTAGGCTAACTCTACAAAAGAAAGAAAATGACTCAAGGAATGGACTACTTGTATGAATGAGATGTACAACCAAAATGACCCAAAATATAGACTCAAGATAAGCTAAAACAACCTTACTTGTAAGTGCCTCAACTTGCAACCTTAAACACCAAAATCAACAACTAAGGTCGGTTTAGGGTAGGTTGTGATGACATGAATTATGACCTATATTTAGGCATGTATTTATATAGATTTTCCCTTTATTTTGCATGCATAGACATACATTCATGACATTTATGGTTATATTCGCCTACTTTGCGAGAATAGAGGTCTACAGAGAGTTTTATTGCATTTGTAGGTAATTTGGCGAATTATGGAGCAAAATGGCACATTTAAGGATTAAACCTAGATGTGGAACAAAAAGGAGCATAAAAGGAAGCTAAGACGCGCCAAAGTATTTTGGGAGAATTTGACATACTAAGCCTTTTTGAGAATATGATTTAGTAAATGTACCCCATAATTTTTTTACCACTTTCATTTAATGGTAGGTAAAAATAATTAACCCCTTTATTTTAATAAAAAAAGAATAATAGACATTAGTCAGTGTTAAGTTGTAAATACTATTATTGAATTTTTTTATTTTTTTATTTTTTTCTTTTTATTTTCTTTTTTATTTTTTTTATTACCTGCAATAAATTTCTGGTATGAAATTTTTCATACCAGAAATTTTTCATACTAGAATTTTTCATACCAGAATTTTTCATACCAGAATTTAAATACCAGAATTTTATATACTAGAATTACATACCAGAATTTTACATACTAGAATTTCTCATACCAGAATTTTATCATACCAGAATTTTATAATACCCGAATTTTATAATACCAGAATTTCATAATACCGGAATTTTTTCATAATACTAGAATTTCTACATACCAGAAATTCAACATACCAGAAATTCATTTCCCAATTTGGTTTTTTATTTTATTTTATTATTTTTTTTCCTTTTTTTCCTATAATGAACATACCATAATTTCTACATACCAGAATTTCAACATACCATAATTTCAACATACCAGAATTTCTACATTTATGTACCAGAATTTCTACATACCAGGCATTCTACATACAAGACATTCTACATACCAGAAATTCTACATACCAGAATTTCTATATACGAATTCTACGTACCAAAAACTTACATATCAAAACAAAGATCTATTCAAATTGCAAACATCAAACTAGTTCAATTTGTTTAGAAACAAGTCAAATCCGATAAATGTCCTCTGTTGCTTCATCCTGAAGACAAAGTGAAGGTGAACAAAATTAGACTAATGCTAAAGTAGCAAAAAGGCACTACCGTTCACCATCCATCTTTATAATTTTGACAACATCATCTTCAAAACCTGTGTAATGGCTTCCTTTTACCAATTTGCACCTTATTCCAACTTTTACTAATTTGCACATTATTCCAACATCATCACCTAACACCTGTAATCAAACAAGCACTCCACTCATAAACCAAATGTTAAATACATAAATATGAAAACTGTAACATACATCTTTTGAAATAATCATATATTTAAATTTACCAAATTAGGTTCAATATATTGCACCACTAATCTCAAATCTATTATTATTAGAGTAAGTTTGAATCTTTGTTTTTGGTCAAATTTGGTTTGTTTTTGAAACGAACAGTTATACCAAACCGAACAAAGCCCAAGCCTAAGAGAAAAAAATCAGGCCTTTCAATAACAATAAAAGAAAATGAAAAATATAACAGTTTATTCAGACAACGTGAATGAAGGTATGGTACCGGGAGTAATATGAGGTCTACGATTTGCACCAGCCGAACTAACTCGCACAATGAAGCGAGCAATCGGAGGCTGCTCTTTCGATACTCGAGATAGCTCCGGAAACAAACGAACGTACAGATACCGATTTCTCTCGAGTGAAAAGTGTCTGAATCAATCGATTCCACCATTACATGACAACTATACAAAAGAGCAGTGAAGCGAGAAACACCGGTGGCGATTCATCGACGGTAGCAGGGGAGGCACTCTGGCAGCGTTAGGGGAGAAGAGCAAAGGAGCGGCGATGGGAAGAGAAGAGCGAAGGAGAGAGATGCGAAGAGAGAAGAAGAGCGATTTGCGGCATTAGGGTTTAGGTTGAACGGTAAAAATATAATTGGGGTATATTTACTTAACAAAAAAACAAAAAAGCCTATTTACTATCATAGTTTCTCAAAAAGGCCTATTAAGTGTTTTCTGATACCGTCTGACGCGCCAAAGTATTTTCTGATACCGTCTGACGCGGCCCAGAGTATTTTTTGATACCAGTGGGCTCGACTTCTTTTGAGCCCAAATATTTAGGGTTTTGTCTTTAAACCCTACATTTATCCCTACAAATATCCGATAGCCTTCAACATTGAAGGGAGGACGGTGACAGCCTCAGGGCTTGGAGCCCCGACGTTAGCGAGAAGTTGAGGAAGGCGTCTTTAGGGTTTCATTTCGACCTTGAGGATTGGAGATTTGTGAGAGACGTGATTTGAGAGATTTTGTACTTCGGGATAAACTAGGGTTTTCATTGAAGGACGGATTGACATCCCGTTCTTTGTGGTTTCTCTAGATCATTGTGAGGATTTCTATTCCTACTTTTCTGAATTCATAAATATACTTTTGTTATTCGGATTCGAGATTGACTTTGAGTTATTATTGAGTTTTCGAGGGTTTTCATCTTTCTTTCTTCTTAATTTGATTTTTGATATCATAATGATGATTGTTGGCTAAAACCCTTTAGCAATTCGAAAGTGAAGGGTTGATAGTTGTGGCTTAGATGATGATAGATCGATCGTAAATAGATTGGACCCTGAGAGTGTGAGAAACATCGTCGACACCCTAAATTATGGTCTGTTCTTGATTTCCACGGCCGTGGTTCTTCAAGATCTAGCCGTGATTTTCCCTGTTTACGACCCTTGCTTTTGCTTTAATCCAAAGTTAAAGATTTGCTTTAACCTAACCTTGGCTTGCCTTTTCTAGGTAGTAGTGAGACTCAACATCCTCTATTTCGGTTTCGAGTGTCACAACCTTAACCATTCTAGTTTATCTTTGATTCCTTGGGTTTGGGCATGGGTATTTGAGATTAGTTCTTACCTTTAGATCCTTTCTATACTGCAGCCTCAACAACCTTTATAGAGAGTGTCCTTGGGTGAGTTACATAGGGTTTTGGAACTTCACCGTACTCAACCTTACATTAGTTATACCTTTGCAATCTCAACTCTGTCCTTATATCTATAGTATATCTTGAATCGATTGCCACAATTAGACACCTGGATCTTTAGGGTTGTTGTTTTCCCCAATATTTGTAAAGCTTCTACACTTTTGATAGCTCGATTACTTGAAACCGGTTTTGTTTCACCGAATCCCCGAGTTCGATACTTTGGAATTCTTGCTCTACTACGCCGATTCATACACTGCGGGTTCGCTTTGCTTTGATTTCAGTTTTATAAATTTAAGACTTTGACGCACTCACTTTTGAGCGAACAGGGTGGCCGAATGAAAAAGGCTTGGAATGTAGGTTTCTTCGAGTCCCCTTGAAATCTTCTTTCTCTTGATCAACTCCTGCAAGAACAATGTTGTTAGTTCAATAACTTAGAGCTAAACACAGTGCAAACACAAAGCTGAATTCTTCTTTCCATTTCTTTTTCTTTTTGGTTCGTCCATCTCTATCTTCTTTTTTTATATTTTAGACGACAACTTCATTTTTTTTAACTCAGAAAAATTAACATGGAAATTAATTAACAAGAGAGTAAATAGGGAAACAACTAACAAGATAAGATATGTTTAGAGATAATATATGGTTGGTGTTATAGATAGAGTGGAAAGATATGAATAGAATATGGTTATGGAAAGAGTTGGTTATAGATAATATTGGTTACAGTAAACGATAAGATTATATAGATAGATATAGAATTTTAGGGTTTCCACGTGACTATTGTAGGATTAGGGTTTATGAAAACAGTAGGTTAGGGTTAGGGTTTGGCGGTGTGAATGTGGTGGTGGGGCTAGCGTGGTGGTGTTGTTGGTGTTTGTTGATGACTTCAGTACCCGATTCGCTGATCAAGAACAACTAACAAGTTAAATTCAATCAACTTAGAATAGAAGAGAGAAAACTGGAGAAAAAAAAACTCAAACAAAAGACAATGATCAATTGCAATGATCAAAACAAACTCTTTTTGTGATTTTATGACTCTTTTGATGATGGCTGAAAGTCCCAAAGCTTTGATACCAACTGATGCGGGGATTAGTCCGTTTAACGATCTAGACGAACAACCTAGAAACAATGGAATGAAACTTAGATATGGAGGAATGATAAGCACGAAAATATAAAGATAGATGGTTAAGAAGAACCGAATAGAACTATGGAAGAACCCTTGAACAATGAATTCAAGAAGCGCTTGTTTTAAGGTCGCTAGCCGGACTGTTCTTCGTTATGATCATGTGAGACGCATTGGAGCAATCTCCTCAACCGGAACTTCTGGCGTGTATTTCTTCAGCCGATGACCGTTCACTTTGAAATTTCCGCTATGTTCACCCTATACTTTAACTACACCATGAGGAAAAACATGTTTCACAATATAAAGTCCGGTTCATCTAGATTTTAACTTACTGGGAAAAAGGCGAATGCGGAAATTGAAGAGAAGAACAAGGTCTCCTTCTTTGAGCTCCTTTGGGATAATAAGTTTGTCAAGTCATCTTTCCGTTATCTCCTTGTATATCTTTGCATTCTCATAGGCATTTAAGAGTAGTTCTTCCAACTCATTGATGTCCAAGAGTCGCTTCTCTCCTGCTTCCTTGATATCAAAATTCAGCCACTTGATCGTCCAATAAACTTTATGCTCAATCTCTTCCGGATGATGACAAGACTTCCCATAAACCAAGTTGTAAGGGGTGGTTCCGATGGGAGTCTTGAATGCGGTCCTATACGCCCAAAGAGCGTCATCCAACTTTATTGACTAGTCCTTCCTCGTTCTAGAGACGGTCTTCTCCAAAAATCCTTTGATTTCTCTATTTAATATCTCAACTTGTCCACTACTTTGAGGATGGTAAGGAGTTGCTACCTTATGGGTTACCCCATACTTCGATAGAAGTGCTTAAAACTTTCGGGCTGTAAAGTGTGTCCCTCCATCACTAATGATGACTCGAGGTATCCCAACTCTTAGGAAAATAGTCCAGTTGAAGAACTTCACTACTACCGTGGCGTCATTGGTGGGAGAAGCTATGGCTTCCACCCATCTTGAAACATAATCAACCGCCAAGAGTATGTATAAATTCCATGCAGATGACGGGAATGGTCCCTTGAAGTCAACTCCCCATACATCAAAAATCTCGACTTCCTGAATGTTATTGAAGGGCATCTCGTTCCTTCTAGATATGTTCCCTGTTCTTTGGCATGCATCACAAGAAACAACAAACGTTTGCACATCCTTAAATAATGTAGGCCAAAAGAAACCGGAACGTAATACCTTAGCACAAGTTTTGTGGGCACTAGCATGTCCTCCGCAAAGCAACGAATGACAATGCCTAATAACACTTTTGCCTCATCTTCCGGAATGCATCTCCTTAGCATCCCATCCGGACCTCTCTTGAAGAGAAGAGGTTCATTCCAATAGTAGTGACACACATTCTTACAAAATTTCTTCTTTTGTACGTATGAAAGTCCTGGAGGTATTTCCTGGCAAACAAGATAGTTAACAATATCAACATACCAAGGTTCATTACCTTCGAAAATTTGATGAAGCCAATTCTCCATCTAATGTAGCTGCTCATCCGGAACGGAATCGTTGATGGGCATGTCATCCCTCTCCAAAGCAATGGAGGTAACCGGCTGAGGTGATCCGCCACATAATTTTCGGATCCCTTCTTGTCACGGATTTCCAAGTCAAATTCTTGAAGTAGCAGAATCCATCGGATAAGACGCGGTTTTGCATCCTTTTTAGTGAGCAAATACCGAATAGTTGCGTGGTCGGTGTAGGCAATAACCTTTGCCCCTACAAGGTAAGAACAAAACTTCTCGAACGCATAAATCTCCGCCAAAAGCTCCTTCTCTGTTGTGGCGTAATTCAGCTGAGCCTCATCTAGCGTCTTGCTAGCATAATAGACGGCATTTGTGCGGTCATCCTTGTCTGTCCAAGAACTGCTCCTATAGCCACATCACTTGCGTCACACATGATTTCAAAGGGCAAACTCCAATCGGAGTGATAACTCCACCTTGATTATAAATTGATTATGTGAATGATGGAAGACTTAACAATTATATGCGGTTTTATAAACTAACAAATATTGATTGTATTTCTAAATTGCATGTTTTGGTTTGTGTTTGTTAAATGTGTGCAGGTCTTGGAAAGCATTTCTAAAGAAAAACACAGACCTTGAAACGTATTACAACGGACAAGCACAAAGGCCTTGGAAAGCATTTCAAGGGATGAACGCGGAAGCCTTGAAAAGCATTACAAAGGTGGATTCGGCTAAGGGCTTTCAAATACAAGATTCAAATATCTCAACAAACAAAACGAATATCTATACCAAAGGATAACAAAATATTCTCAAGGAGAAGATCTCGGCTAGCCAACAATAAGATCTTCAAACGGTTTAAAGAGAAAATCTCGGCCACAACAAAAAGATCTCGCAAAGATCTTAACCAAAAACGCAATAGGATAAGAGAAGATCTTCCAAACGGATTCCACGTAAGATCGGATCTTAAGGAAATCTTAACGGCATATCTAGGGAGAAGATCTAGGATCTTCAACAAACCAAGATCTTCAACGGCATTTACAAAGCAAGAGAAGATCTCGAAGATGAAGATTCTCAACATGCGTCAAATAGAGGAAGTAGAAGAGAAAAGATAGAAGATCTTACAACGGCTACTTCACCTCAACCAAGCACCGTTTTTCATGGAGAAAGAAGAACGTTACAACGGCTATCTTACAACGGCTAAGAAGTTCTCTATAGAAGACTATAAATGAAGATGGTTATTGAAGAGAACAACAACAAGCATACACGGAAATAATCCAAGTCTTCAAGCGATCAAAACATCTTCATTTGTTCCAAACATTTTTTCTTCCTCTTAGCTTACAAAATTTTACATCCTTAGAGTGAGAAAAACACTAGAGCTTCATTGGCATACCTAGAGAGTGTTACTCGAGTGTGGGCTACTCTGCGAAGTAATTAGGCTATTATTTATAGGTTAGAGTTGACTAGATTGTAGCATTGAGGCTACAATGAGAGAAGATGGGGGTTTCTTCTGGTTGTATCTAGGACTCTTTGAGAAGATAATAGATAGTTAGTCTTGAAAACCAGTTTTTGTCACAAAGTGCAAAGATCAACTTCAAGGCCTTGAAATCAGTTTCAAAGCCTTGATATACGATATTGCGAAAAGTTCTCATACTTTATTCAACCCCCTTCTAGAGTATTTATATCCTTATTATTCACCTATACGGTTCTTCAATTGGTATCAGAGCTAGACTCACATGTATTGATTTAACCATCAGTGAGGCTAATCATGAACTCTGTAGGTGATGGAGGATTCGCTCAAGGAAGATCCAAATCTCGATCACCACTCTTTTGCGGTAACAACTTTGCGCATTATAGAGCACTAATGCAATTATTTATTATTGATCAGGACATGGAACTATCGAGCATCATTCAAACTGGCACTAAAATCCCAACCACCACAGTTGAAGGAGTCCAAGTCGAAAAGAAAGAAGCCGACTTCACTCAAACGGACTTGGATAGTGTATCAAAGAATTACAAGGTCATGAACTTACTCTATTGTGGATTGGATGCAAATGAATTCAACCATGTCTCATCATGCAAGAGTGCAAAGGAAATATGGGATAAGTTAGTAGTTACGTACGAAGGAACAAGTCAAGTCAAGGAAACCAAGATAAGCATCTTCCTCAAGCAGTACGAGTTATTCAAGATAAATTCAAATGAGTCGGTCAAGCAGATGTTCATACGATTCACCGAGATTGTGAACAATCTTGATTCACTTGGAAAGTTCTTCACAAATGAAGAAAAAGTGAGGAAAGTACTAAGGAGCTTACCTAAAGCTAAGTGGGGACCAAAAGTGACCGCCGTTGAAGAAGCTCAAAATCTCACTACACTACCTCTTGGACGATCTTCTTGGAAAGCTAATCACCCATGAAATGGTTCTTGGTGATGAAGATGGAGAGCTCCCATCAAAAACAAAGAACCTTGCCCTAAGATTCAAGAAGGATGACGTGCCATCAGAGGATAAAGAGAGTGATGATGATGAGGAATATTCATTCGCCTTGATTTCAAGAGGTCTTGCAAGAATTCTTGAAATGAAGAAGCAATTTGCAAACAACAAAGAATATCCACGATCCTCAAGACCTCGAGGTAAGTTTTCTAACCCTAATAAGAAAACTAAAGTATTGACTTATTTTGAATGTGGTGAAGAAGATCATCTCGTAAAGGATTGCCCACAAAAGAAGAGGAACAACTTTGGGAAGAATGATCGAAAGAAGAAGGCTATGGTAGCATTGTGGAGTGACTCAGATTTGACAAATGAGTCAAAAGACGAAAAAGATCAAGCAAACTTGTACTTAATGGCCGATCATGAAGAGGATCCAAACTTCTATGTTGATGGTGTGGTAAGTACTATTATGTCGCAATATAACCTAGAACTCACACAATTCCTTAAAGACATTATTATATGTGATAAAGAACATAGGGTAAGGATTAGTGCCTTAATAGAAAAGCTTCTCAAGCAAGAGAAATGAGTAAGTGAATTGTCTATGGAAGTTGAAAATCTTAACACAGAAAAGTTAGACCTTGATGACAATATCAAGGCCTTGGAATTAGAAAATGCGATTCTCAAGGGCAATCTCTCTTCTATACATCAAGATTATATTAATCTAGAAAAAGAGAAGGTCGATCTCACTATGACGTGTAGAGATCGGAAGGCTGCACTTATTCAATTCACTCGTTCGAAAGCCAATCTCGAAAGGATGATGGGTGAACAATAATCCTCTCTTAATAAAAGTGGTATCGGTTATCACAAGAATTTTCCTAGATAAATAACTACCACTTTTGTTAAATCCAAAGGAAGGTTACATATGCCCACATGTTTCTATTGTTGCAAAAAGGGTCACGTAACATGTCCATATAGAAGAAATGTTCCCTACATCATTAGAAACACTTATCCTCTATGTCTAAGGAAACAGGTCAAGAAAATTTGGGTTCCTAAAGGTACTAGACCACCAAACATGATTGAACCTGAATATGGACCAAAATATGCCATTTGGTCTATCCGAAAAGGTTGAAGTTTGTTGTTTTGCATGCAAGAACTACTGACACATTCATGCTCAACGTGATAGTCTTTGGGTCAGATAGATTCACCACGGATACCTGCACACCATTGAGCTAGAGTAGTGGATTGTCACTCGTAGAGGCTCACCATTGGTGAAGGCAATCCTCGGCACTAGAGATGAGATGGTTGCCTTTACTGAGAAGACGACACCACTAAGGGAGATACTTGAGTTTTGCTACCAAGGGGAGAGATTCTGAGTGACCAAGGCTTATGAAATGCTTAGACCATGTGGAAAGGAGGTGAATATGTTCATAGTAGTCTAGGATCTAGGCAATATGTCCAAGCACTTCTTTATCCTATGGATGACGATCATTGACCAATTACCTACCCGAGATAGGTTAAATATCCTTTGTACTGATCCTACTTGTAGCTTGTGCATGAGCAAGAGTGAGTCTCATGACCATTGATATTTAGCTACACATATGCACGTGATGTTTGGAGGAATGCGGATTTCGGGATTCTTGGAGATATCACCACTAAATTTAAGGTATTCGCTTGGTTGACTCACACTCTTCATGGAAAGAGTTGAACTATTAGATCCAGGATATATATCAGATGTAGGATATATGCATTTTCTGCTACGGTCTTCTATCTTTAGTATTCCAAGAATGTCTTGGTGTTTGACCAAAACAAAATTGCGATATATATTCTCGTGAGATTGATTAGGACCCACATTTATAGTTTTCTACACGAGGCAGTCACTGCAAGAGCTAGAGAGAGGATTCCATCTTAGTAGTTGGTTTTTACTAAAGTTGTGTTTGACTCCATACTGTGATGTATTTTTTCAATATGTGTATTGCTGATGACTTTGTCAAATGTGGACTGACCATTGTCCTAAGTTTTGAGCACTTGTTTGTCTTATGAGTGTACTTTTCAGATTCATCAACTTTAGGGCAATATGTATGTTCAGGAGGATTGCATACTTCTCTAGAGTACTTTGTGTGTGTTGATTTGGGTCATAGATTACATGTTGTGGGCATGCACATATACTTTGTTCATTTAGTATACCTAGGCCTCAACGGGCCAAGTTATGTTGTTTTACTTTTTTCTATGAATTTACCTTTACCTAGAAAAATCCAACATCATAGATCAATGTAGTTAGGCTCATCAAACCATAAAAAAGATAAAAGTAGCGAGACATAGCTGAAATAAACTATAAAGTTTTATTAATGATTAAAATGTAGCTAATCGAGCGACCTCTACAGGTAAAAGGCGGCGGAAACTTGTGAAAAAATAGAAGAAAGAGATGTTTAACTTAATGGTTAAAGTGCCTTTATTATAGGGTTAGGGTATAGCCTAAAACCCTAGATCTTCCGTGATCGTATCTTCTAATAAGATAAGATCGAATCTAAAAGATAAAATGTCCAATTGTATGGGTTAGAAGTCCATCCCAAACAAAAGGGATAAGAGAAAAAATAATAGACGTCGAAACAAGTTGCTCAAGTGGGCTGGTTAAGCGACCTTTGGGCAAAAAGTGTTGGGCCCGTAGTGTGTTCAAGCAATTCTAACGCGTTTCTTGATGTTCTTCACTTCACTATTGGACTTCGGTCATTTCCTTCTTGACCTCGACTTTTGATCTTAGGCGGTCCTTAGTGTGAACGAGGTCATTCCACTACATGTTTATCATTTATACTCCGCAAATGCCTAAAATGCCTACAATTACATAAACAATCGATAGATCTCCAAAATACTAATAGGAAGGGAGACTGTTAAGATATGTCATTTAATCCAATAGAGGTAGGGAATGGACTAAAATAATGATGATAAAAGATACTAAATAGAGTGTTGTCATTCACCAGGGACACTTTTGAGGACTATGCAAAACCTATTTTCATTATGTAGTCTTTTTGTCTTCCAACACACATACATAATGAGTTGAATAGGATAGACTAACAATTCTATTAGAATAAAGGAGAAGGAAGTACACCTTGGATAGGGTAAGACGAAATTTGTAAACCTAAAGAGAAAGGAGGATTAGGAATTAGGAAGTCAAGTGACACTAAAACCGTCCTACAATTCAAATTTCTATAGAAGATTCTTGTAGAAACAAACAATGTGTGAGTAAGAGTTGTTTTAGAAAAATAATTAGAGAACAAAAACCTATTAGGCTACATATGTGTATATATATAAAGAAAACAAATCATGGAGATGGAAAAACTCGTAAGTCTAAAAGATATTTTCAAAAAAGTTTTACGATGACAAGTGGGGTTGAATTTGTAAAAGTCTAGACTAACGACTGGATAAAGCTAGAACCGATTATCGCAAATACCCCCATACACAAATGTTGATACTGACCTTAAGGTTTGCGACCTAATCGTAACAAACATAACACGAGACATGGACAAGAACTAAGAATCAAGGTGGGAGATACATCTCGTGAAACACCCCTAATATAAGGTGAGTATTATATAAATATTTTTCCGTATTTTTCTTATTATCCTAAATATTTTTGACAGTATTTATATCGTAAAAGATACTTTACGAGTATATATATATAGGTAGATGTTCAGGTGCGGTTTATAATTTCGGGTAGGCCGTGCGGCTGAACGTAGAGCTGACACGTGTCTTTTTTTTTCTTTTTTTTTTTCAGAAACGAATGAAATTTTTTTTGAACTACCATGTTCTAAATTCTGCACTATTCTCGTATAAACTTTGAACTATTCCCATATAATTTATGAACTATTACTTTTTAATATATTATATCAAATTATTTATAAATTAATCGTTTATATGTTATGAACTATTCAATTATAATTCATGAACTATCATTTTATAAGTTATGCACTATCCTTTATAAATTTTGCACTATGAACTATTCTATTATAATTCATGAACTATCCTTTTATAAGTTATGAACTATCCCTTAATAAGTTTTGAACTATTACTTTCACTCCTTTATAAATTTTGTACTATGAACTATTCTATTATAATTCATGAACTATTCTTTTATAAATTATGAACTATTCCTTAATAAGTTTTGAACTATTACTTTCACTCGTTTCTAAAAAAAATTTGTGGACACGTGTCAGCTCTACGTTCAGCCGCACGGCCCTACCCTAATAATGAACCGTACCTGAATAAGACCCTATATATTTATATTCATTCTTAATTATTTTTATGGAAAAGTTCGGAAAACTTTTCTGATCCAAAACATCAGTTCCGAATATTTTTTATCGAGTTTTTTTATTTTTAATTTTCTTTCTTTCCTCACCATCGGGCACCAACTAGCGCCTCTTGGTGCCGCCTGACACCAGAAGACGTTATGCCTCTTGTTGTCGTTTCCGTTACCACCTAGAGCCATCAACCTCCTTCCTCTCGGCACCCTTGACATCATATGGTGTTGTTTGGCACCATCGCCTCCTCCACCACGCCATACGGAGCCCTCTAGCACCATAGCCCCTTCTGCTCACATTTCCTGCCGCCATCGTCGCTTTGTATCCAGCACGCCCTCACCACTTGGCGCCAACTAGCACCATTGTCACTACTCCCCGAGCTCTTGTGAAGCCGCCTGACACCAACGGTTCTCCCTCTTCTAGCCGCCCATCCTACTCTCTCTTATCCCAACAACAGCTACTCCTACCCCAAGCTAGCCTTTTTCCCTACAACTCCCGACCCTAGCCTCCCTGTAATATCCGAAATTTTTATTCCGTTTAATTCTGTATCAAACCGGGTTTTGATCCGTTAATCTTTCTCTGTCGACCTAGTCGTACACACTATCTCAAATTTTATCATTTTATGTAATCTCACTTCACATAAAATGATAGAATTTTATATCCAACCGTAGTTTATATCATGACATGTCCTTGACAAAGTCCTGACGTCCTTTTGACGAGACCATGACGAGACCATGACAAGGTCATGCATGGGCTTGACAAAGCCATGACACATTGTGACAAAGCCTTGACAAAAGCCCACTCTTTCTTACCTTACCTCGGCCCATGTTCTTTGTTGGATTTTTTGTCCAGCCCTTTGCTTCTCTTTTGTTCTACACGGATCTGAACAGCCCAGGAGGCCCAGCTGAAGATGGCCCAACGAGCTCCTCTCTTGTGCGTTGGCAAGTAACGTACAACAGCCCTGAAGGAGAAGGAAACTGACGAGGCTCTCTCTTCCTTTCTCCTTGTAACGTCCGGAAATCACGCAGGGAATCACACACGTATCTCCTCTCCTTTCAGCCACGCTTTGTTTCCATCCAGAAGCACGAGAATGCTCTTCCTCTGCTGTAGCGACAGATCTCTTCCACAACCGTAGACTCCATCCATTGAACTCTACCAGCGGCCTTCAGCGTAACAGCGATCTCCAGCACAACAACAGCTTCAGCGCGGCAGTGGGCTTCGTCCCAGGATCTTCAGCGTGAAGGCTTCAGTGCAGCAGTGAGGACTCTTCTGCTCACGACCTGGAGTGACACAGAACAGCCATAGAGGAGCAGCAGTGAGGACTCTTCTTCTCACTTCCCCTTGAATCTTGGAATCGGGTAAGGTTGATACCCTTCTCATCCTTGCACTTCCGTCCATATAATTCATGCCTAACGAGTGCCTTTTATGTCTCCTAATTCTACCCAGAACAGCTATAGAGGAGCAGTAAAGATTCATGCTGTTTTCCGAGTTTTCAGGAAGTGACAAGCAGGCATTTTCGAGTCCAGTTTTTGGTATGTTAGACACCTCCTCTATTGCTGAATTTTGGATATGTTGTAGTCAGTAGTACATAGTAGATCATACTAAAATTTGGGAAGAATTGGAGCTAGGGTTTGAGAGTTATTGTGTTCCAAAGTTGACGCCTCATGTAGTTTTTATATATGTGCTGAGTGTTGAGGAAAACAGCAAGTGATGTTGTTTTGTGAGATGGTTTTGAATAAGATCTTGATCTCCATTGGGCTTGAATTTTGGATATGATATAGTTGACATATTTTTGTAGAACATATTAAAATTTGAGAGGAATCCAGCGAGTGGTTTGGGATTTATGATTTTTCAAAGATTGAGTCGTAAGCAGTTTTCTGTTGTGCTGAAATTCGGTTTTGTGAGATAGTTTTAAATATGATTTTGATCTCCTTTGCGGCTGAATTTTGGATATATTATAGATAAGATTTTATAGTAGAACATATCAAAATTTGGGATAAATCCAGCGAGTAGTTTAGGAGTTATGATTTTTCAAAGTTAAGACAGTGTGTTGTTTGTTAAGTGTTGTAACCAACTTTAGAAATTTTTGTAGAAGTGATGCTTTAACAGTTTTAAGAAATTCTTTCTCCTATGAGTAGATGGGATATCATAGAGGACCTAAGGAATTATTTCGGAAATTTTATAAATTTATTCGAGTTTTATATTTGAAGCCGAAGTTGGATCTTAATGACCTTTCGGAAAATAAGAAGAATGTGTAAATTGCCAGTGTGTAACCAAACTCATCTTTAGGAGTTAGAATATGACATTTTAGTCTCAAATAAGAGTTTAGACATAAATTATGGAATTTTTAGAAGTTTCGGGACCAAGGGTAAAATAGTCATTTTACCATAAATTAATAGTGTAATCAATTCCGTTCTATTAAGACCTACTATCTTAGAAGTCTTAGACTTCTAATCACCTAGAAAGTGTGCTGACACACTTGCCTCCTTTAACAGGCCACTGAATTCCTACTGTACAAATCGATTTGCGAATTAGAAAGTCGAGATCTGATTCAGGTAAGTCCACGGACTTACTTAGCTGGCTTCTTGCATGTGTGTCATGTGTATGAGTGGTGTTTGTTAGTTAAGATAAATAACGAAACCGGAATAGGCCGACTTTAGTATATTGTGTAATTGACCCAAATGTATGATAACGGGTCGTGACATCATCTGCCTAGGTCTTGCGAGAGTCTAGGAGGTTCCCTGCGACCAGCCCAGTCAGGTAGACGGTCAAATGCATTAGTATCATTCCGTGTTGGTAAACGGGGACAGGGGCGAGGTTTGGGAATCCCTCGTGTCACAAAATAAGTATCATTAGTAATGACATATCACCTAATTAAAGATAATAAAAAGGATTGATTGTGCACGTTGATTGTGTATGTTGTGTGTTTGTGCTTTTACCTTTATACTTATGCATAGAATGTTAGCTAACGGTTTTATACCACTTGTAGATGCCTTGCACGTTAAGACAGTTGTAGAGAGATCTGGAGGAAATGGTCAACCGGGTCCACGTACTCTTTTAGTTGGGGGCGAGGTTGTCTTATGTTCTTTATATGCATCGTTTTAGTACCGTTGCTTTGTAAGGCTGATACATATCCTTCATGTATATATTGTTTAAAGTTTTCAAATGTTTTAATACTTTTGTGCCTTATTGTAAGATCCCAGTAAAATTGTTGTCAAACTAAGGTCGCGACCCATTGTGAGGTCCTAACCAGTAGCTCCCCGAGTTTTGAGAATTTGGGGTGTTACACTCCCTACCTAGCCCATGCTACCCTCACGTGGCCTCGACCTTTTTGCACCATGCTAGCTCCTGCAACCACCTCAATGCCCGCCCAAGCTACCCTCGACCTTTGTTTTCTCCCTCACCTCTCCTCTTTTCTCCCCCGTCTTCACTCTCTTCGTCTCCCATAAAAAGCAACCCGTCACACTCTCTACATCTCATTATCTCCCAATCTCTACACTTCCATCTTCTCACTTCTTCTTCCACGCTCCCCATCAACCTACAACTCTTCCTCTAGGAATACAAGCAAGCACCGCCACTCATCCTTCATACCTTCCGTCTCTCTTACCGGAGCTCTCTTTTTTAACCTTCATCGACCTTTTAACTCTTCTTTTCCTCCTCTAGAGCCACCAACCGCAACCTCCTCGAGCTCTTTTTGCCATCGCCAAAATTTGTCACCACCTTCGGATAAGACGTCGTCGTCGCTACCATCGGGAAGCCCATGCTCTGGGCCGTCGAGGAGCACCATTGCCTTCCTTGCAGCCGCCAGCGCCATCGGAAAAATGCCAGCAAAGCCCCGCCCAGTTCTTGGTTATTTACAATCGGCCCCTATATTTAAGGTATATTACGCAAAACCACCCAAAATTTTATTTACGTTTTTGGCCTATAGTTTTGTTTTCTAACGTTTTTTCCCTCGACTGGTTATTTGCAGAAAATGACCAAAACTTTTAATTACGTAAAGGCCCAGGTTTTTTGTTTTTGCAAAAAAAAAAACACTATAATGGATGAAAAATAATTAGAAAAAGTGCCTAGAATATCGCAATATTTCATGCTAACATGATACTATATATGCTTTTACTTATGTCTCATTTATATATATACACACACACTACTTATGTATCGCCTTATTCTATGTGGAAGACTAACCCCACCACGGTGAACTGATTATGTTTTTGACGTAATTAGATACCTGATCAGTTCAGTAGCATGGAGGTTAAGGTCCCTAATGAGAGGCATGTTGGGTGAGCTTGTGGTGGTTTTGTTTCTCTAGGACTTGTTCCTAACTTCTACTTTATATCTTTTGGGTTGGATTGCGCTTCTAAACTCTGATTACCGTTGACCTTGAGTTTGACCATTATGGCTATTTTGTTATTGTGGTTTGGAACCCTTTTGTGGTTGACGTTATAAGATGTATTTTGGATTTTATAATTTCTATCGTTGGCAACTTATGCCCTTGTGATTTATTTTATATATCTTTATCTTTTATACAAGCCTTAGGGAGTCCACGTCCGAGACTCTTGGCGTTGTAAGTTGTAACGTTATATCCCATTTTGGGGCGTTACATCCCCGACAATTTATACACAAAAAAAATGTACCGGACATCAGACAACACATGGATGGTTCTCCACAAAGTCAGTTATAGATATGTTACATGAAGAAAAACCCATGAGAAACTACCATTGTATTGGATATGGAAAATTAAACATCCCAAAAATAAAGCAACTTTTGATGAAAAAAAAAGGTGTACAAAACCAAAGAGAAATTAAGAACTCAAAACATAGAAGTTCTGCTAGAATGTCTTTTGTAAACATAACCTAAAAGACTTTGAACATTTGCTAATAGAATGTCCAATAACAAAAAAAAAAAAAAAGGATGTACTATTAACTAAGGGTAATATATTCAACACAATCAATTGAAACCCTCACCAACCAAGCAACACGTTAAACTTTTTAAGAGACAACATGAATGAGGATGAGTTTAAAACAATTTTCTTTATTTAGTGGAGTTTTAACTTCTAAAAGTGATGATTTCATGTGTAAGAATAATACTAAGGAGTTTATAATTTCACACATCAAAGCATGAACGAAATCCAATAAAGAAGATGCCCAAACTGACCCTATAAAAAACTTCCCCATAGTAGGAGGAATGTTAGAAATATATAATGGGAACTACCAAATGACGATTTTGTGAAATTTAATTTCGACGCATCTAGAACGAGAAATGAAATAACCTCTTTTGGTTTCATCCTAACCATAATGCAAGAATCGTTTCACTGACTTGTGACAAACTTCCAATTATATCGGTCTTTGAAATGGAAGCACATGTCCTTTTAAAAGCGCTAATGAAACCAAGAGAACTAGGCATAGTGTCATACTGAAAGTGGAAACCGAGATGTACAACCTAACATGATCAAATGCATCATAGGTAAATGGAAACCACTATAACAGTCATAAATACTTATTGATGATATTTTATTTCTAATTGTAGTTTTTGAGGAGATCCAAATCAAATATAATTTAAGGGGAATCAATACCGTAGCCGATGTCCTTCCTGTCCTTGAATAGTTACACCTCAATCGATCGAGGAGATAATCTAGAAGGATACCCTCTAACGACCATTCTTGAGGATCAGACCTGCCGTATCACATCACCCGTCATCTTTTGTCTAAAATGACCCCTCATACCACTAGCGGAGTGTGCCATGTCGCTTACTATAAAAAACAGTTCCAACTTTATTATATAGCAAAATAAGATCGTAAATAATTTTCTCACGCTATTTCCCCTACAAATTAGATTTTACCATATATGTACTTATACTTGGCGCGCACGTTAACCGTTCCTTATTTTCCGACTCGTCAAATAATTTGACAAACGACTTGGTAGGTAATAGGTATGCAATGAAACTCCGTAACTTGTTTTTGGTCAGAAATTGGAAGCTTAATCTGAAAAGTGTCCGTTGATGAGATGACCTGAACCCGAAACCCGTCACACACATCATCTCAATTAGTTCAGCCTACGTTTGAAACATATCCTATTTGGAGGGCCCCACACAAACTAATAGTCTCTGTTAAGAATCTCGACGACGGAGGGAAAATGTTTGTAAGAGGTGAGAGGAAAAGAGGTGTTATATTTACACCCCTTATTAGTCAAAATCAATAATAATTACCCTTATTATCATTCAGTTTAGTGATTGCAATGATTACCCTTATTATCATGATTGCAACAAACGGGTGAAGAAGGTAAACATAAGGCACTATTTTGAGCATTTACAACAAACAGTAAATATGTATATTAATCTAATACTCTTATGTAATATAATCTAATAATTGTTAGTTTAGTTATACTTAAAAAATACATTAGGTTTAGAAAATCTACAAAGGTACGTATACGTCTCTAGATAATTAATGTAACTATATAAATATTGTAACGTAAAATTAATTAATAAGTTGGTTTAAGTTTATCTCATATCGATTGAATTTATTTTTTGAGACATGTCTCGGCACTATTAGTAGTATTATATATCTTCTCAAACTATAACATTATCCAAGTTATAGACGTCCCTTGAAGATCCAGTTTTGAATCCGACAATATCCACTAAATGATGATCCGAGTCCGATCAGGAAATATTTTTTGGATCACTGGATCGGATACGGATAGAAGTTTTGGGAATAAATTTGGATTGCAATTCCATTATCCATGAATGATTGGCACAATATATTTGCTAATTCGCATCAGAAGTGCGGAATTAGTGTTCAATTAATTTCGCATTTAGAGTGTGAAAGCAAAATTCAAGTTTAACTAATTCTGCACTAGGGTACGAAAGCAAAATTGAGTTTAATTCATCCCGCACTTGGTGTGCGAAGCGAAATTGGTTTAACTAATTCCGCGATTGTGGTCCAAAAGTGAAATTGAGTTTAATTCATTCCACACTTGAGGTGCGAAAGCGGAATTGAGTTTAATTAATTCCGTACTTGGTGCCCGAAAATAAAAATTGTTTTTAATCAATTCCGCACTTGGAGTTCAAAATCGAAATCCAAACAAATTTGTTTTTTTAAATGATATGATTTAATTCCACACCCGAAGTGCGGAATTGAGTAATTTTAAAAATAAAATATATAGATACATCTAAGATGTCCTTAAACTATTAAACTATTATTAATGAATGATGTTCAGAAATGTAATTTATTAGTTTTTTTTTGATAATTTGGTGCAGTATTAACGAATTAAATGTACATTAGCTGCCTCTTGATCATATTATTATGATACATTCATCAAAGCATTTCTACTTTTAGGCTGCAATAGGTGAAAACAATTGTTACTTTCTACTTTTAGGTTGCAACAGACAAGAACAATTGTTATTTTATCATAAAAACAATAAATGAGAACGTATATATATAATGCGTTTATTAAAACAACAAACTTTTGCTCGTTTATACTCAAGTTCGAACCCGACTTACCTAAATTAAACTGAGCTTAGGACTTGTGTTTATACTTGCCTTATATTATTCAAATGAACGAGCCGATGTTAAATATTTCAACTCATATAACAACCCTATAAAGGATCGACACATATAGTCGTTAGAGATGATGAACTAAACGAGCCAAATAATAAGAAAGAATTTAAAGAAATAGGCTCTTGTTTGTGGGTTTTTTTTTTGTATGCCCTTCTAATTTTCAACACTAATTTTTTTTTTTGAAACAATTTGGTTTACTTGGCTTTTTCTAGTTTTGTATTTAGTAAATGTACCCCTTGAGAGTAGAGTGTGTAGATTTTGAAAATAAATACAAAAGGTTGAGATACATTTACTTAATTAAAACATTAGGAAGCCTAGTTACTACTCTAGTTTTTCAAAAAAGCCTAGTTACCAAAACTCAGCTCCACCGAAGTCATCGACCTTCCAACCAAAGTCAGCGCCGACATGGAAGGATTCAACATACGGCGCCGAAACCCATTGTCGCCAGCATCTCGACCAAAAGGAACCAATCGGAACCGCGTGCAAGTGCTCGGAGCAATGGCAACGGTGGCGGATCGGGGAAACGATGAATGGATCTAAGCGGTTTGGTACGTTATTGTTCTCTGTCTGACAAAAAACTATTGAAAAGTTACTTCTCACGATGGCAACGTTCTTCTGGTTCCTCGCCTTCCTTTATCGTGTCTTCTCTCACCGATTAGGCTATCGTATGTGTTCGCTCCAAAAGTTGTGTGCAAGGTTTAAATTTATAACCGAGGAAATATGCTTAAACAAGGATGCGAACCCGCAGTGTACAGGTCAATTGTAGTAAACGCAAGAAATTTCAGGGATCGAACACAAGGACTTAGGCGAAACCAAGCACATAATCGGTTGTCAAGTAATGCAATTAACCAAAGCAATTAAAGCAATCAAAGATGATATAAGTCAAATAAGGGGAAAATGCGGATTCTAGGGATTAAAGCATCCAGTTGTGGTTCAAACTCAAAATCTAAGGGAAAGAACTAAAGGAAAGAACTAAAACCTCAAACTAACACACCAACCAAGGGAATAGAATCAACATTTACCGGGTAAGTCTCAGGCTAACTCTCAAGATTGGAATGGAAGCACACTCAAATCTCAATAAAGGATAAACCTTTATTACCTATCGCTTATGATATTCGGTAAACAAGCAAAGGAATCACCGGGTAAGTCTCATCCTAGGCTTGCATTGAATAAGGAAAGGATTAACAAGGATAGATAGGATTTGGCAAACTCCAACACTTAACTCGTATGGGATTCAGATAAGGTCACCTCGGTCAGACAAAATCCACCTCGGCCGGGGTGTTCATCCACTGAGCGAGGTACTCTAGGGTTAAGGTTAAAGAGTCGAGCTTTCAGGGTCCGGCTAGGGTTAAGATCATTCTATCATCGTCTTTCCCACAACTTTCAGTCAATCACCCTAGAATCGCACAAGGAAATTAGCCACTCATCATCATGAAAGCAATAATCAAATATATTAGAAGGGAATGAATAATCGAACAAGAAAACCTTAAGAACAAGGCTTCAATAACCGAATCGAACAAGTGACAAATCAGTGTTTCAAAAGTCACAAATCAACAAGACAACAAACCAAAAGTAACCTAAGGAGATCTTACAAAACTCCTTCAAAAGCTATCTTCAAACTTGATTCCTTCCTTCCTGGAACTTCAACCTTCAACTTCCTTCAAACTTCGGAGAACTACTGCTCCTTTGATCCGGAAAATCCGCGATGGCTGAATTGTGGAAAATCCAACCCTTTATATAGGAGAATTATCTTCCAAAGATAAAATATCTTAAAAAGATAATTTCCTATAAAATATATCCATATCTCCTAAAATAATATCTTCCTTCCAGAAATCCAGCAAAAAATATAAGATATCCTCCTTCCAAAAATAAAAGATCTCAGCCAAAAATAAGATCTCGCCGGCGACAAGGTGTCCGCCTCGGTCCAGCCTGTCCTGAAGATCACCTCGGTCGAGGTGGCACTGAAGAACACCTCGGTCTAGGTGACCCTGAAGAATACATCGGTCTAGGGGACCTTGAAGAACACCTCGGTCTAGGTGATCCAGTAGCCGACCTAGGTGAATTTCAGCTGCGAGTAAATCTTTCTAATCTGGTCCAAAATCAATCTCTGTCCAACTTTCATGCTTCCTGAGATCTTCTTTAAGCTCCAGAATGTAGCTCCTATGACTCCTTAGCTCCTTTAGCCCCATTTCAATCTAAAACGTACCATTTTACCTCCGATTACAACGAAACTAGGTGTAGACCTCGATTCTCGCAAAGGTAGATGAAATAACAATATAATCACATAATATACATCCAAACATGCAGATTATTGAAGATAAAACGCCTAAACAAATCCCAAAATATAGACAATAATACATGCTATCAGTATGGGTTGTTAGGGCACAACATTTGATTCCCTCCATCGCACCATCACTGCTCACGCCGAATCCACCGCCATTGCCAACGGCGATCTGAGTTCGATGACGGAGTTGAAAACCTGCGGATCTACGACTGCGGAGGACGGTGGCCGTAAGGTTTGGTTTGGCGATGCGGTGGTCCAGTGCAAACGTGGAGCATCAACCATTATTTGTACTCTTCCCTTTGTAACCTCTGTAAGTATTCGTATCTTTACGCCATTAAGGCATTAACATTAATCTAAATAAATTAATTAAAGTGATTATATTGTTTAATTAGTGATTAGATGGTTTTTGCTGGTTCTTCTGTGGTAGGCGGAGAAGGGAAAATCTAAAGAACTTCAATAAAAATAAAAATAAATCAAAATCAAAATAATAATATAGAAAAAATAAAAATAAATCAAATCTAAATAACTTCAATAAAGAATGCGACCTTACAGTTGAATATTTACATGATTGAATTTATGTAACTCGATTGAGTTTGTGTAAGTCGATTGGGTTTGTATAACTCGATTGGGCTTGTGTAAATGACGGGCTTGTGTAAATGACGGTCTTGGGTAAATGACGGACTTGTGTATTAAAATTATGTAACTGAAAATTGTGTATTAATACTGTCACGACTAGACAATACACAAGTTCAATTAACTGAAAATTGGATAAATGTTTGGTTGTTGACGCACGAAATAAGAGGCGAGTAATAATAGTCAACTGACAATGAATGAAAGAATCATGTTTAGAAACCTTCGTAAACAATATGATAACCTTGTATCTTCAACATTCATATAAAAGTATTTAATTTTTTCCTTAAAAAGTGGCACAATATATTTTCAATAATAACTAATTATATAATTAATTTAATCATTAATAATAATTAATATTAAATATTAGTAATTATTAGTCATTAATAATAATTATAATAATAACTAATACTAATTAATAATAAATTAACAAAAAAAAATGAAAGCATTGGTTCTGCGGTAAGTTTTCCCATGATTCAAACTTGTAATCATTTCCAATTTTAATGATTTGGATGTGATGTGACAATAATTCTTGAATTTGGGGTGCAAATAATTTCCCCCGAGGAAAAAAATAGACAGCCACCCTTCTCCTCTCCTCTGTGCTTCTACTTTCTCTCACTACAAACGCCGATTTTCCTTTTCCTTTTCTTTTTCCCTTTCCCGGTTCCCCGCCCACGATTACGATCCCTCCTCTTCTCTCCTTCGATCGGTCAATGCCGGTACGTTCTGATTGCTTTCCTGCTTCTCCTCAACTTCTGCTTCTCAAATCCTTGCTTTTACTCTCTTTCTTGCTTCCAATTTCGTGTTTTCTCTCTTCTCCACCGCTCTTTTGTGTGCTTCGGATAAACCCTAGAAAATTACGGTTCAACTAGGGTTTCCAGTATCTATCACTTGCTTTGATTGCTTGTTTAGTAGTCGATGACTTCACTCGAGCTCCGCTACTCAGTTCGGAGCTTAATTTTGTGAATTCCGGATTTTGCTGGACTATTTTTGGGTTTTTTGTTTAAGTTGTCAATTCCGTGTATTTTGATTTGGATTAGTTTATCCACTTCGGGAGCTATTTATCCGAATTTTGTTCATTGTTGAGGAATTTGCGGACGATCAGACTGATGTTCACTGTTACTGTTTAGTCAACTTCTCTAGTGTTGGTCGCTTCGTCGAGTTCTACTCTTTAGCATGTCTCTCACCAATGCTTACTTACTTTTTCTTTATCTGCATTGTCAATTTGTGTTTAGGTCACTTGACGAATTAATAAAAATGCCTGCTATTGGGACGGAAATAATTACTGTTACTGGACATGAGTTATTATAAGTTCACTTGAAAAAATGGTTGGAAATGCCAAGTGTGACTCAAAATTTATTAGTCCAGAGGATCTGGGCTTTCCGGGGAGCTATGCTAATGGGTCACGGGGAGCTAACCATGGGGTCAGTTTGGAAAGGCTTGGGAGCTTTCGTGAGAACAGCAATGGCCGGCCTTTCGGCTCTGGAGCTAGTATGTCCAAGGGGAAAGCAAGTGATTTGCCACCCATATCTCAGTGTTTGATGTTGGAGCCTATTACATTGAGTGATCAGAAGCACTCTCGGTCTCTTGACTTAAGAAGGGCACTCAGCTTCTCCGTTGGTACCATCTCTGAAGATAATTCTTCTGATGCTGCTCATTCTAAGCCTGTGCCGCCGCTAGCCGTTGATGATCTGAACCGTTTGAGAGGAAGTGTTCAAGATGGCAATGATAAAGCCAGGTATGCGGGGATGACTACTGTAATTAATTGCTTATTAACTTAGAAGCATGCACACCTCTTCGGAGTGCCATATCTCACTTCGGATGCTCAAAAGCTCAAGGACATTCCGGTTCAGGCAACTGAACTGTCTCGGTCACTCCGGGACGCTCACCGTGTCCGGTCAACCCATTTTTAATGTTAAAAATCAACCTTCTATTTTATAAATTAGTTATAAGAGGCAAAGTACTTAACTGATTTATATTATGTTTTATATCCATCCTCATTTCTAAAGTGAAACTTAACCTTAAAATAGTCCCTCCGGATCTCACCGCAGCCACAGTCAACATCATGGGTAGCCATGCTTCCTTGTTTGGTCTTTATGCTATCTTCCATTATATTATTGATCATATTATCTATGTGACTTAATTGTCATTTTTATCTAATGCTCTTTACAAGATCTTTGAAATATCATATAACTCAAAGTGTTGTATCCTAGCTGTATTTATGTCCTGTGTTTATTGGGATTGCTGCTTCCCAGTGTCCTCCCATTTCCATGTCCCGTGGCCCATGTCTTGTATCCGTGTCTGTGCTAGCTTCTGAATAGTATTTACCTGTTAACTGTTTCTGTCTAATACTTTTCTACTTTTCAACATCATGAACTAATGTGTCCTTTATTAATTTCAAAGTGTGAATTGCTTATTAGATGTATTGAGGTATAATGCTGAAAGTTGTTAGCATCATAATCAATTGTTGGTGTGTATATTAAATACTTTTTAGATGGAGATAAAATATGAATATTCTTTTCACTCAAACTGTGACGTCTATTGCAGAGTTAGAGTCAAAAGGTTGGATGAAAATTTGAATAAATTGACCGCATATCTAAGGAAACTGCAAATAAATGAAAGATCAAGTGATCCGAGCTTATTGAAGACAGGAGCAAAATCCCATATGAAATCTCCTGATTTAGTGACACATGTAGGGGATGACAGGGGCAAGAGTGCTCTCAACAAGCGTCCCCGTACACCATCAGCAGATATGCGGGTTTGTATACAAGGAATTCAATATTTGCTTTCCTTTTTGTCAATTTTTTCTTTAATTTTGATTGCACAGGCTCAAGTTTGATCACTATTCACTTTTTGGGTCAACAAAATGAGTGAATTATTACCTGGTGTTGTAATATCAGTTTCTTTTCTTTCAGAGGATCAATGATTGTCGGTCATTGTTTGATTCCTCTCCTTGTTCACATGAAAATTGTAAATGAGCCATAGGTTTTAATAAATCTGTAAATTAAACCGGCACAAAACTTGTACAAAATGCTTTGTCACTATCTTGCATCCTGTTGAGCTTTCATAATTAACCTCTTGAACAACCTCTCCACCTACACCAATCCCATGCCCCTTCACTATGAACGTTATTTCTTTCACTTGTTACTTTTAGTATTTATATAATGAAAACATTGGATTCTCAGTACATAGTAATTTAGGTATACATGAGATTTTTGATCCATCTTAATTGAAAAACAACTAACTTTTGAAGAAGTTACCATCTTCATGTCATTCAAGCCAGTAGACTCTCGCTGAAACTAAATACAATGCGTTAATGGCTATCATTAGGTTGGAAAGAAAAAAGACACCTAGGGTGGGAGTATTTTGTGTAAAAGAAAAAAGCTTTGGCATTTACACCTTGAAGATGACCATAGAAAATTACTAGACATTTTTTGATGTGTATCTGTGATGCAATTGTTTTCATCTAGCAATTACTTTTCATTATGCACCCACTATTCATTTCAGTTCCTGATGCATACTCTGTTGGACTGGAAACAGGTTGTAGCAAATGATAGATTAACCGAGCTATGCGGAAAATAATTTTTATTTGAACTAGCAGTCTCGGCCTTCCCCTGTTTCTTCATATTTCATCTAACTATTTTTTCCTCGGAATGGGTTAGTGTTGCCTCCCGTATTTTTCTCATGTGTAATTTTTTGTGTTTCCTTTTGCAGTTAGACGGGTGGCGTACTGGCATTCCAAGGCAGCATATGATCTTAGGGAAAGACAAGGATATCAAACAAGGTAGTTTAAATTCAGATTCTGTTGAAGAAAAGATGTGCAGATTGCCTGCTGGGGGAGAAAGCTGGGACAAAAAAATGAAAAGGAAGCGTTCTGTGAGCAATGTTTTTCCTAGACCTATTGACGGTGATGGGGAGATAAAAAGAGCAATGCATGGTAGGCTTGGTAGTGACTCCAGAGTTCCATCTTCTGGCACTCCTTCTTTGAGGTAACTTACATACTTTATATATCTAAGCTGAAATATCTATAAACGGTGAGACGTCCCAGCATTTGTTTGATTGGAAGTATATGGGAAGAAAATTACTTCTGATTTTTTTTTCAAGTATGTCCTGTGTTTTTGACTTTGCAAGCGGTTTCCAACTCTTTTCATTGATCTACGGACACTAGTGAAATCGTTGCTGGAAAATGAGATAACAGAAGTACCTAGGGGACGACCCTGTAGTTGTTTTTAGTGCCGACTTTGGATTATTTTAGGTCCTAATTGTATGTTAAACCTTTCATACCAAACAAATGGTAAATTGACTAATAGTTGATAGCACTTTGAGACGAACTTAACATTAAGCTGCAAACCACACCATTTATGCTATATGTGAAATTATGGTTGAATGTGATAAATGCACTGCCTTATTTATAAAAAGGAAAAAAAACAGAAATGTACATTGCCGAGGGCCCGAGAGCTGACCTGTCTTCATGAACTATATTTGAGATTTTTAAATGTTTGCTTTTCCAAGCTCTCTTTACTTCTTTCTTAGGACAAAATTTCAAGAAACATCTTCTGTGATAGAGCATGATGTGCAGTGTTACATATCTTTCCTGTGACTGTGTTGCATGTATCATATCAAACATTCACTCCGTCTTCTTTTTTATTTGTCATTTGAGAGGAAAATTTGTGTTCCAATTTATGTAATTTTTGACAATACCAATACAATATCTTAATTTTCTCAAGTATGTCTCCACTTATGTAATTGACAATGACAAATAAGTCAATTATGTCCCCCACTGTTTTAATTGGCAATAACAAACAAGTAAATGAATTCCAAAACAACTATTAATCTCACTAATTGCTAGTGCTGGAGAAAAAGAAAAACTCCCACCAGTATTTTTTTTATTCAATAAAGGAAATTCAAATACCAAGGGTGAGAAAATTCTGCATTGTCTTGTTTAGGCCTTTAGGGGTGCATTGGCTGAAAATGGAAAACAATAACGAGTTGGAGGGAGTGATTTGTATCTAATTTTGCAGATTGTCTTCTAATGGTGCTGTTGGCAATACCAAACCTGATGGTACTCCATCTGCCTCTGGTTCAAGTATCCGATCAACACCTAAAATTGAAATGGACAAGGTCTCTTTTTCTACGGAGCATGGAGGGATGAATAAGGATGAAATATTTCAAAAAGGCAATAATAAGTATGTCATTAACTCATCCATTATTTATTTAATGGTTGTAATAGTAATTTGAGGCTGTACATTAGCTTGACTTAATTTCCTTTATTCATTCACAGTTTTGTAATTTCATGGTTATGCACAAACTTCACCATATTAATTCAAAATTCATCCATATACGTTCTTAGGTTAAGTATGTGTGATGAAAGTCATTTGGCGAATCCATGTTTGATACCAAAGGGAAAGGCTTCACAAGCTTCTGGATCTGGACCTCCAATAACGGGTGACTCATCTCCTTTTTCTCATATGGCTAGCACACTAGAGGACTGGGAACTGCCATCAAATGTGAATAAGTTGCATTCCTTGGGAGGCATTCATAATCGTAAGCGAGCTTTTTCAAGTGAATCATCATCTCCACAAATGACTCAATGGGTTGGGCAAAGACAACAAAAAAGTTCCCGTATTAGGAGATCCAATATTATGTCTCCAACCTCCAAGAACAATGAGTCCGTTATCTCGCCTGAAAGGTGTTCAGCATCTGGGTATGTTTTAACTTCTGGTGGGTTCAATGGCTCCCTTCCTGCAAGGAATATGGCCAGTAATATCCCACAGATAAAGGTGAAGAGTGAGGATACTCCTTCTCCAGCTAGATTGTCTGAGGGTGAAGATACTGGTTCTTTTGAAGGTAGAGCAGCTGGCAGTTTTGAATCAGAGGACAGAGTTGCAAATGGATATCTGTATGTTGCCTCTCCAGGACTTCTTGCCAAGAAGAATGGATTGCTTGTTAATGAAGAGATAGGAGATGGTGTGCGCAAACAAGGGCGCGGTGGAAGGGGCCCATCTCCTGCTACAGCTAAGCCTGTGAACACAAAGCCTGGTTCTGATAAGAATGGAAGGTTTAGATCTTAAATCAGATTATCTAAAGGTACATTTGTCATTCACCTTTATAAACTTACTCATGGTTGATTTTGTTGGTACTTTATAGTAAATCAGGCCGCCCTCCACTTAAAAAGAACTCAGAACGCAAGGGATTTACGCGACTTGGTCTTGTTCCAAATGGTTATTCTCCAGATTGTACAGGTATGATGTCAATCAACTACTGGTACTCGTGTCTATTTATAATGCAAGAAATGAGAAAAAAAAGAGGTGCAATGCTTGGTTGTTTGATTTTAAAGACTTGTCTAAGTCTACAATCCAAAGTGACATGCATGCTATGCAAATTTCCTTCTATTTAGTACAGGAACCCAACTCAGTTTAGTTGTTCCCATGCTGTTTACAGAAAAAGAAGATACTAACTTGCAGAAGGGGAGTTACTCTCCTTTGCTGTTACAATATTCTGTCTTGCACTAGTTCCCTTGTTTTTCTCTAATTTGAGTCTCTCTCTTTCTCTCCCGCTCTTGGAAGTAAACATTTAGAACCTGTTCTGTTGGTATTTTATTAAATTTGGAATCCTAGTACAGTCATAGTTGTTGTCAACAATATTTAGATCTCTGTTTCCAGTTAGTAGAAGGATACGATGAGTGTGAAAACGAAGTGAATACTTGTATTTCACTTATGTCCCTGTATGGTTCCATAAGGTAGCATGTATTAGTATCTTCCGTTCTGTATATAGTATTCATCTATGATACATTTTTCTAATATATGCCCCCTTTGTTCCAGGCGAATCTGATGATGACCGAGAAGATCTTTTGGCAGCTGCACATTTCACTTGCAGTGCAAATTGTATGCGTCCACCCTCATTATGTTTTCATGCCATATCAATTTTATTTGACACCAATCTATTTGTTTTTCTAGATCTTGCCTGCTCCTCAACATTCTGGAAGAAGATGGAACCGTTATTCTCTATCACGGTTGATGACGAGTCTCATTTGATGGAAAAGGTTATAAGGAAATTAAATGGGTGATTTAAATCTGATATCTTTCTAGTGCACGCAAAGTTGTTAATTTATTCTTCCTGTTTAACTTGTTACTAGTTAAAACCATTGGCGGAGCACCAAGAAAGCGCAAGTGAAAAGTTTATTTCCGATAACGACGTAGTATGTTTTGGTCATTGTCTTACTTTTCTACGAACTAATCATTTCTAAGCAAACTTGATACATATATTTCGTTCACCGGCTTTGATACTTTTTCCTTTCCAGAAATACATCTTAAGAGAAGAGAAGCATCAGTCTAGAATCTTTCAGCCTGAAGGAGAAAAAGTTGAAATGAGTTATGGGTTTGAGCCAATTATGAGTATGGGCCTTGTCAACCAAAGTCAGCAGAGTGAGGGAGAGCATAACAGCATGCCCTCTTTACACCAAAGAGTATTGTCTGCTCTCATCACGGAAGATGAATTTGCAGAGCTTGAACAAAATAATTGTAATGGAGACACTCACAGTAGGAGCTCTAGTGTTGAAATTCCTTTTCAGGACAATCTGTTGCAGGGGGACTGTAGCTTGTTCTTGCAATCAGAGGTTGGAGTATTTGCAAGTCCACGGATTAACATGTCCATTAATTCGTCATCACAAGGTCATTACATACTGATGTCTATGGATGAAAAGCTAGAGGCTGAGCTGCAGAGCATTGGTTTACATCCAGAAACTGTGGTATGTCCAATAGGAGAAGAGGGGTTCTTCTTGCATGACCAATGTATATCTTATTAGAAATGAAACGCTGAAAGAGTAATATAGGGGAAAATAATTTAGCACCTTTGGCAGTTCAATAATCTTTATGTTTTGCTCATAGAAGCTGAGTTCATTGCCATTCTGGCTAGTCATCTTGTTCTGCTCGATTCCTATGTTTAATCTAATTTGTTTTGTTTCAATTCACACAGTCTGATTTTGCTGAAGGGGAGGATGAAGTATTTCCACAAGAGATTATACAACTGAAGAAGAAATTTTGCCAGGAGGTAAGTCAGTACTTTTAAGATCATGTAACTGGACAAATTGACAAGAAATTGTTCTGTTGGAGTTGTAATCAACTTGCTTGATAGACCCATCTGGTATCATATTTAAAAATGGCTGTAGTCACACAAATTTTCATGGTTATCTTTTATTGACAAAACCTAATCTGTTTTGTTTCAGCCTAATGCTCTCTTCGACTGCTAAACTGTTTGATATTTTTTTTAACAACCGGTTACCCTTCTGATGATATAGGCTAACAGGAAGAAATTACACTTGGAAAAAATATGGAAAGCTGTTGAAGTGGAAAAGGAGTTGAAGCAATGGTACATTATTTTTTAGCTTATGATTGCATCCTCTAATGCTCCTTGTTCTGTCAGAGAGCACTGTACTTCTGTTTCCTATCTTGTAAAGCAGCTTGCCACGAGCCCTATCACGAATGAGTCTGCATGAAATAATCAAGATGGAAACATTTTTGCTTCTAAATAGTTTTGTTTTATAAAATAATTGCCAAATGCTTTTAAAGGTATTAGTCGAACAACATTAGCTGTTTATTTAGAAAATATTAGACATTATTTTGAATCAAACTGATTTTCATAGTTGGCCCAATGTTTTTGAACTTCTAATTGTGTAACTTATCTGACAACATGGTAATTATCCTTGTTGACTCTTACCTTTATTTGATGAATCTGCAGGGAACTTGAACAGGTTGCAATGAGCAGACTTGTTGTGTTGGCTTATAGAAAATTGCAGGTGCCTTTACTGGATTTTTTTTGCTTCTGTATTAGTGTATTGTCAGTGATGAAGCAATTCTGCTCCAATAATTTCCTTTCTTTGTTTTTCGTTTCATTTTTAAGAGTGTCTGTGTTAGACAAGAGGATACTTCAAACTTACTCTCTTGTATTTCAATTACTGAATGAAATACAGATCTCACTCTCAAAGAGAAACTCTCTCTATGAGCCCTGGCTACTGCCTTCTTTCTCTCAATGATTCTCCCCCCCCACCTCTCTTCCTCTGCAATACCCCTATTAATACCCAAAACCAGCACGCAGGCTGTTACTCTAACAAACCATAAGTAATAGACTATAATACCCCTTTCTACCGACTTCTGTTATTCCACCCTGGCATACTACTCAGCTATGCCTTACCCCTTCTAGTGACCACAATAAACGGCCCACTGGGCTTGATTCTAGTGCTAACAATGCCACCCCCGATCAAACAAACCTTGTCCACAAGGTTGGAGGTGGGGAACTGCTTCTTGAACTCGTTGCAAGCCATCCATGAAGCTTCTTCTCTTGGCTTGTCTAGCCATTCCACAAGCACTTTGTGACATGCGCCAGCCTGACCGGTATGGATCACTACCTTGAGGATCTCATTAGGGATAAACTCCTCTGTTGTCATGATCAGCTCTGGAGGTAAGTCAGTTATGGGACTGTGCATTCCTATGACTTTCTTCAGCAACGAGACATGAAATACCGGGTGCACTCTAGCTGTAGGAGGAAGTTCCAGCTCATAGGCCACGGCTCCGACTCGCTTGACAATCTTAAATGGCCCAAAATAACGAGCAGCAAGCTTCTGATTAACCCTGCGGAAGATGGATTGTTGCCTATGTGGGCGGAGTTTCAGAAAAACCAGTTCACCAACTTCAAAGGACACGTCCCTCCTATGTTTGTTAGCTGCCCTTACCATCCGCTTCATGGCTCGATCCAGATTAAACTTGAGCTGCCTCAGAATTTCATCCCGGTTCCAGAATTCTTCGGCGACTGCAGCAACCACGAATTCTCCTGGTAAATGTTGTTGTATTCCAGGCGGCTTTCTGCCGTAAACCCCCTCAAAAGGAGTCATTCCTGCAGCTCCTTGATAATTGGTATTATACCAATATTCAGCCCAGTGGACCCAGCTGGCCCACAATCGAGGTTGTTCTGCAGAGAAACACCTTAAGTAAGTTTCTATGGAGCGATTTAGAACTTCAGTTTGCCCATCTGTCTCAGGGTGGTATGCGCTGCTCATGCGGAGTCTCGTGCCCTGCTTTGAGAAGAGCTCTTTCCAGAAGCTACTGAGGAATAATGGGTCACGGTCACTAACAACAGAACGTGGCACACCGTGCAGCCGAACCACTCCTCGAATGAATACATCAGCTACCATACGGGCAGTGAACGGGTGTTTGAGGAGAAGAAAGTGAGCGAATTTGGTGAGACGATCCACTACAACCAAGATGCAATCGAAGCCTTGAGATTTCGGTAACCCGCTAATGAAATCCATAGAGAGGTCCTCCCAAACCCTCTCGGGAGTAGGTAATGGTTGCAATAAGCCTGCTGGAGCTAACGTCTCATATTTCATCTTTTGACAGATCAAGCAGCTGGCTACAAATTCTTGGACAGCCCGAAACATCCCGTGCCAATACACGTTTGTTCCTATCCTTTTATACGTGCGCCATGCTCCCGCGTGTCCTCCCACCGGTGTAGCATGATACTCCTCTAGCAATTTAGGTATCCATTTAGAACTTGCTGAAATGCAAATCCGCCCTTTGTGGAACAGCTTGCCTCCTACCAACACAAATGGTTGTTTTAACACTTCACCCCGTTCTAATTTCTGAATTATCTCCTGTAATCCAGCATCTTGTGCAATCTCAGCCTTCAACTCATCCCAACATGTCACAATGGGAATTGATAATGCAGAAAGTTGGCCTTCTTCTCTGCGTGACAAGGCGTCAGCGCCTTTATTCGCCGTTCCCGGTTTATACTCGATAACCATGTCATATCCGATTAGCTTAGCAACCCAGTTTTGTTGTGCCGGAGATGTGATCGGTTGGCCTAATAGGTGCTTGAGGCTTCGGTGATCGGTTCGGACGGTGAATCTGTTGCCCAACAAATACGGTCTCCAATGTTGGACCGCTAGGACTAACGCCATTAGCTCCTTCTCGTATGCTGATCTCGATAGTACTTGCCCAGAAAACCCTTTGCTGAAATAGGCTAGGGGACGACCCCCTTGCATCATAACTGCACCCACACCCAAGCCTGAAGCATCACATTCAATGACAAATTGTTGCCTGAAATCCGGAAGGGCTAGCACCGGTGCTGAAGTCATTGCCTGCTGCAATGATGTGAAAGCCTTTTGAGCTTCTTTGTCCCAACAGAACGGACTCCGTTCCTTCTTGAGCAGATCCGTGAGCGGACGAGCTATTTGACCGTAGTTTTTGATAAACTTACGGTAATAACCGGTGAGTCCAAGGAACCCCCGAACAGCTTTAACAGATTGAGGAGTGGGCCAGGTGAGCACGCTTACCACCTTTGAAGGGTCCATGGAAACTCCTTCTGATAACACGTGCCCCAAGTATTCGATTGATGTTTTGCCAAATTCACATTTCTTGGCATTAGCTACCAAAGACTGCTCCCGTAAAACTTGCAAGACTTGCCCTAGTTGTTGCAGATGAGCCTCCGAACTGGTGCTATAAACTAGTATATCATCAAAAAATACGAGCACAAATTTCCTCAAAAATGGCCTGAAAATGTCGTTCATGGTGGCTTGGAAAGTGGCTGGAGCATTCGTTAAACCAAACGGCATCACGAGGAATTCATAGTGTCCAGTGTGGGTCCGGAAGGCTGTTTTGGGCACGTCCTCCTTGGCTACTCGGATTTGGTGATAACCTGAGCGGAGATCAATTTTGGAGAACACTCGAGCTCCTCCAAGTTCATCCAACATCTCTTGAATCACAGGAATTGGGTACTTGTCGGGAATAGTGGCTTGATTCAAGGCCCGATAGTCCACACAAAATCTCCAAGAGCCATCTTTCTTCTTAACTAGCAAAACTGGGCTAGAAAACGGACTGTGACTTGGCTGAATTATCCCGGTTTTCAGCATCTCAGCAACCAATTTTTCAATCTCGTCCTTCTGATGATGTCCATAGCGGTAAGGTCTCACGTTGACAGCCTCAACCCCGTTTTTTAGGATGATCTTATGATCCACAGAACGTTGTGGCGGCAGCTCAGTTGTGGACTTAAATACATCGGTGAACTCAGCCAATAACTTGTCTAGTCCAGCCGGGGGCTGCCCTTGAAGTGCCCCAAAGTTTCCTTCGTCCATTCGATTCTCAGTTTCCCATACCCAAGCACCAAACTCGATTTCTGACAGTTTTTGGATGGACTTGAAGGAAACTTCAGCAAATGCTAGAGTTGGATCCCCTTGTATGGTGACTTGTTGTCCTCCTTGATCAAACTCAACCGTCATATTTTCCCAATCAACAGTAGTCTTCTTCATCGAAAGCAACCAGGCATAACCTAAAACCACATCAATACCCCCTAAATCGAATGGATAACAATCCACCTCCATTGCGCAACTACTGAACTGCAGTGGAAGGTTCCGGCAAATTCCTCGAGTCTCCACCCTCTGTCCGTTGCCTAATCGCACCCCAAAGGTACTGGTTTGTTCTACCAAAAGTTCCTCCACCTCTACAATTCGTTGGTTCACGAAATTATGGCTGGCTCCACTATCAACGAGGACTACTACTTTGCGTTCACCCAAACGGGCCCGGATTTTAAGTGCGCGAGGGTTGCACACACCACCAAGAGCGTTTAAAGGCAACTCGAGCCATTGCAGATTGTGCTCAGCAGGGATGTCGTCTTCTGCGTTTTCTTCTTCAGTCAGTCGAATCCACTCTTCTCCTTCAACGGTGCCTCCTATCTCGCCGTCGAGCACTTCAACTAACTTGAAAACTTTCTCACCACATTTGTGAAGGGGTGAGTAAGGTTGCTTGCAACGGTAGCATAATCCTTTGGCTCGAAGATCGTTAAATTCTTTCTGCGGTAAGGGTTTGTAAATTTTAGGTTTTTGATTTGTGGATTGAAGTGAGCTCGTGGGAAACGATGACCCCCAACTTGTTTTGGGTCTGAAAAAGGAGGGTGAGTCTTTAGGCCCATTATCTTTCGGCCCGCTACTTCCCGATGGATTGGACTGATTGGTGTTCAGGCCCTTCCCAGTCCAACTCCTATTCACAGATCCACCGTTTTGTATGGATCGCTTCCATGGTCCCCTATCAATACCACTTTCGAAGTCGATTTTTCTTTCTGCTCGACGTGCTCCATCCATGGCGGCTAGCAATTCTTCTTCCTCAGATTTCTGCAACTCTACTCGAATCTGCGGTTTCAGTCCCGCCAGAAAATAGCCGAGAAGTTGTTCATTTCCCAATCCCACAGTATGGGCTGCACACGCTACAATTTCGTCCACAAATTCATCCACCGTGCCGATCTGTCTGAGTCCACTAAGATGCTCGAAGCGATTTGTTGCCTGCACTCCCATGAACCTCTTCACAAGCTCCTCCTTGAGCTCCTCCCAGGAAAAATTTGGGCGTTGTTGACCGATCCAACGCATCCAGTTCAGTGCAGCACCATCCATTCTTACCATGGCTACCTTTACTCGCTCAAGCGGACGAGTGGCCTGAATATCAAAATACTGCTCAGCTTTCGAAATCCAAGTAAGTGGCTCCTCACCCACGAACAATGGTAACTCCACCTTCTGAGCTACCAGTGACAGCGTCTCCACTTCATTTCTCACTTCTAGAGTTTCTCCGGTCCTCACCTCTAGGGTTTCTCTGGTCCGATTCGGTACTGGATTCTTTGAATTCGAGCCAACTTCGAACTCGGAATTCAACGGTCGCTCCTTGGAAAGTTTGGCTTCCATTTGCAAGATCAGCTTATCTTGCATCTTCTGCATCGCATCGAGCAGCTGGTCACGTACCACCATCACACTTCCTTCCAGAGCTTCCACCCTCTGGATAGCGTTGAGTCCGGTTTCCTTGATCTCTCTCTGTTCTTTGTGTATACTCTCTATTTCCCCCTCTATGGCAGAAATCCTCGAATCTAACTCTCCAGCTCTCGTCATGACTGACTTGACGAGAAAAATCTCTCAATGAAAGCACCAATTGTTAGACAAGAGGATACTTCAAACTTACTCTCTTGTATTTCAATTACTGAATGAAATACAGATCTCACTCTCAAAGAGAAACTCTCTCTATGAGCCCTGGCTACTGCCTTCTTTCTCTCAATGATTCTCCCCCCCCCACCTCTCTTCCTCTGCAATACCCCTATTAATACCCAAAACCAGCACGCAGGCTGTTACTCTAACAAACCATAAGTAATAGACTATAATACCCCTTTCTACCGACTTCTGTTATTCCACCCTGGCATACTACTCAGCTATGCCTTACCCCTTCTAGTGACCACAATAAACGGCCCACTGGGCTTGATTCTAGTGCTAACAGTCTGTTTATCTTGCACAAAATAAATAGTTCAAGTGGGCATCTACATTGAATCATGTCTGCTTTCCTACCAAAAAAATTGAATCATGTCTGTTTATTATTCAGGCAACTCGAGGGAACACTGCTGGTAAAATGGGGGTTAGCAAGGTCCCAAGGCATGTTGCTTTGGCTTTTGTAAAGAGAACCCTTGCTAGATGTCATAAGTTTGAAGATACTGGCAAAAGTTGTTTTGGTGAGCCTGCACTTCGGGATGTCACATTTGCATGTCCACCTCCGTGTAGTATTGATGGTTTAACAGACCATAACTTGCAATCTGAAGCCAAAGCACCAGGTCAGCATTATAAGATCAATACTCCAGTTGCATGATAGTTTTTGCTGGTTTAGCCTTGAATTTTGTTTAGAAGTATATGTCATTGTGGCTATTTTTTTCTCTATTGAGTACAATGCCTTTTAGTGATATTCCATTAACTAAGAAGTAGAGGAATAAGTAGGGTATAATATTATATTTGATAGTCTCCTTAAAAAGTGCAGAAAAGGCTAGAATGATTTTCACAGTTGCATGAATTTACATTCATGGTGTATATGTTATTACAATGCATATCTGCTCAAGTGGATTTGTGGTGGGATGAGATCTTTTAACTTCATTTATCTTTCTTGGCGCACTTCAGTTGAAAGTTTTTGCTCTAATAATTCCAGGAACATATTCTACTGGTGTTCGTGATAATATACCAGAAAGAAAGAAGGAAGTCCTGCTCGATTATTTTGGCAGCGGCCCTGCCTTGAAACCACCACCTCTTGAAAACACTCTAATGGGTGGTGGAGTCAAGGGGAAAAGGAGCGAGAGAGATAGAAACAAAGGTTTATCAGCTAAATCTGGCCGTCTGTCTATAACTAACTTACGGGGTGAGAGGAAGGCAAAATCAAATCCAAAGCAAAGGACAGCCCAGTTGTCAACACACCCCGTATTCCCCTCAACTAGTAGTGCACGTGAATTGGTCACTAATGGTAGCGTTCTTGAATCATCCAAGGATCCAATAGACTTGACTAACTTGCAGGAGTTAGACTCGATAGGGCTAGGTGTGGACAGCAATCAAGATCTGAGTTCTTGGTTTAATCTGGATGAGGATATTTTGCCAGAGCATGATTCTATGGGGCTTGAAATACCAATGGATGACCTGTCTGATTTGAACATGATTCTGTGAGGATGATAAGAAAGTGTACATTTGAGTAGATTTGGGCTCGGAATGATAGGTAGAGTACAGTGCTAGCAAATTCAGCCATATAATTTAATGCGTTAGGGAAAGTGGCACCTGTAATTACTTCCATTCTTTTTGGTATACTTAGGTTTAGATATCTTGAGAGCCAAAATTGTGTATGCGAGTTGAATTGGTACCCCTGTTACAGACCACAGTTGTATTGGTTGTTATAGCATAATTCGGTTTTCATTAATTCATTCAAGCATTATGACGTTAAAGCGCAGGTACTCAGAAACAGGTTGTTGCTCATATTGCAAGCGAACTCCGGTTCAGGCAACATGGACCACATACATGGTTATAGGTAAGGGACAGATACAAAGGGAATCTTCACATTTCTAAAATAGGATACCTCTGAGATAGCTACCGTCGTACATCACGCACTTACTACAAATACTAATAAATTAATGCAAATCTGCTTGAATAGTGTACCGTGGAGTTTTGAAAATAGAGTCTTGTTATCACATCAATGGGTTAGAGTCAATTTGGTATATAAGATATTGGTAAAACCGATGTTTACATCTTTGATATAAGATACTATACTGACGGTTAAAAACTTGATAAAATGAGGTTGAAATCAAGGTGGTGATCGATTGGGTGGTGGTTCAGTTGCGGGTTCAGGTGAAGATATTAAAAACCGTCACCCGACACCTTAACTTTCATAGCCATCAACAAATTCATGTCAGATGTTTGTAAGATCTTTTGATTTTCTAAAGATCACACCCTTGAACATTTTTCAGGTCCGGAGAATTTATGGAAGCCGAATGACGATCAAGTTCAATATCGATATAAAATTATTTGATTCACAAACTTAGTTTTAATGTACTGTTGTTTTGAATTTTAAGAAGACATGTAATTTTGAATTGTTAGTTTGCCACTGAGTAATTTAATTATCGAATTATCTTATTATGTTATATTTGGTTCTTTGTTTTGAAAGTCACTTAATTTTTAGGGCTGAAAAAACCGACCCACTCATCTACCCACGGTTTATGTTTTAGGGTAAAGGGATCATCGGTGGGTGATGGTTCAGTTGATAGGTTTCTTAATATGGGTCAGATGATGGAAGTGATATACCACTCATCAACGACCCATGGCCATACCTAAAATACAATATTAATATCTTACAACATCATAATAAAATTTGAACATATGAATTTCAATAGACCTTAGTTTTAAAATTTAAATCAGCTAGATGGTGGCTATTCAAGTATATCAAAATTAAATCAATAACATTTCAATTTTGATCACACATTCAAGAAAGTCTAGATCTAGAGGAAAATAGAAAAATGTGTATTTTTTTACATGGAAAAAATGAAACTAACAGAGAGATGAGAATAAGACGTTCAAACTACCGTGAAAAATGTGTAAATCACACCGTAAAGAAGGGACAAGTTTGGGAGTTTTATCTTTAGAGAAGGAGTTGCAGAAGCAACAAAGAATGTGAAGAAGAAGACAAAAAATATTCTATACCACCAATTTTTTTTGTGTATCAAAACAGGGGAACAAGTGAAATATGGGTATATCAAGATATCATATTGATACCCATGTTTTTATATACCTACCAACAAATATGAAATATTTGTAAATCGATACAAATATATGATATCCAAATATGGATAACCACGCCCTTACTCTTAATCAGTTAATTATAAGGGGTGATGATATTTACACAATTTCCTAAGTTATCAGTTACTATGAATTTGCGGATGGATATGAAAATTTTTGTTACACTCGGACTACATCCGTGCCAATTTTAATAACTCATGGTACGTTGTTGGAGCTCCACTGGAGGCCATGCGCCGAAACGGGGTCTCTCCGTTAAGGTATACCGACTCCTCTCTTCATTGCTTATGATTGGGTGAGGCGGTGAGCGGAAGTGGTTGCAAAATGTTATGGAAGCTAAGATGTAATAGGGAATGAAGAGAAAATGTGCACAATGATATCAATGACATCTTTGAGGGTGCACACGCTTCTCCCCACCTCACCGCTGGTGGCGTTAACTTTTGAGTCGTCGAGGCAGAGTTGTGGTGGGATTTGTGGGATCTGTGACATTTGTAGGTATGACAAGATTGATGACATGAATTATGACCTTAGTATAGACATGCATATAGGTAGTTTTTCCTCTTTTTTCGTATGCATAGGCATATATTCATAGCAATTAAGCATATATTTGCCTATTTTGTTCGAATAGAGATCAACACAAAGTTTTATTGCAATTGTAGGTAAACTTGCACAATTTGGAGCGGAAATGGAACATTCATGGATAAGGCATCAAGGTGGACCATAGGTGAAGCATTCTGGAGCATAAAAGGAGGGATATGATATCATAAAAGAAGATAGAAGGAAGAACTAAGAGATAACACGTCACATATACAAATCTCGGCCGAGATTGTTTATGGGTTCACCCGTGGTTTAGTGAGAACGGACCAAAACAAAAACTTCAAACCCTAGATCCTTCTATAAGATATCATGGTTGTATCAAAGGATGGGTGGACTGAATCTGACACACTCAGAACACACATTGGATACCTTGATCTCTCGAATCTACAATTTCCCGATTATTACATATATTCTTATCATTGCTTTTGTTCAATTCAGTCATCGATATTTGTAGTTGTCTTAACTAGATTGATTTGTTACTATTTGGTTTCACCACCTTCCCTGTGATCGACCCTGAAATATTTGTCTTTATTGCGATTGATTCGTACACTGCGGGTTCGCTTATTCGCTTTATTTTCGGCATAAATTTAAGACTTATTTTCTTTCATATTACACACACATCTGAGAGCAAACAAGTTTTTGGCGCCTTTGCTGGGGACTTGGTCTAGACCAAGCGGTAATTTCGGTTGTCTAGTTAGAACTTTTTGCTTTTACTATTAATCTTTTTGCTTTGAATAGTTGTTCTTGCAGGAGTTCCCATCCCTTTTAGGTTTATGCAAAAATCTCGCGTTGGTAAAGAGCTCATTCCCTAGGACCCTGAACCGGAAAGAACCATCCGACGGAGGTTAAGAGAAGCTAGTCAGAATAAGATGGCTGAAAAGACGTTCACATTGAGTTGGAAGACGCCTTGAACAAGTAAGGCTTAGAGATGAGCTCTTGAAATAGGAAAGAGCAATAACACAGGAAAACATAGATGCGATTAGAGCAGAAATGGATGAGATGCAAACCAATATGAGGCAATTACAAGGTATTGAACGGTTTAGATGTCGACCTCCCTAGCCTCACCTTAGAAGCTAGAATCATTTTTTTGTGCTTGTTAGATGTGTTGTGCCTCGGTCAAAATGCAGGGATTTGCTTACTGCTCAGTATTTTGAGTTGATGTACCACGTATTGAACGGTTTAGATGTCGACCTCCCTAGTCTCATCCTAAACCATATGCTTCACACAATAAATTCCACTAGTGACACTCTTCTCCCTTATGTCAATCTCCTCCCGAAAATCTTTAGATACTTCTCAATCGAGACTACTGAAGAGGAAACCCATATTGCTTCGGGAAAAGTCAATGAGGACTGTTTTGAGAGCATAGAAATTGAAAAGGCTCTCACCGGAGAATGGATTTTGAAGAAACAGGATGTCGGTTTATCTTCTGCAACACAAAGACTAGATGCCATGGAGTTTGGTATGGAAACCTTATGGAAAGACATGGTGGATTTTAGGTATGAAATCACTGATAAATTGAATACCTCACAGGACTTGCTGGCGATTATGCACACTAAAGTAAATCAGATGTTTCATCCGAATGCACTCACCTATACAGTTGCATGAAGCATCAAGCCTCTGCCTGAGGAAGATGTTGAGGCAACAAGGAAACAAGCTGCGGAGGTGATGCTTCAATGTTACAAAACTGTCAAAAATCGTCCCATTCGTCAACTAGTTGCTGAGGAACCAAATATTTTGACCATCGAAGAGTTTGGAGTGGTGAAGAAGTACAAGAACATCGTGGATGACCAAAGGGTAGACGAGTATCAGAAGATGATCACTCTGGATTAAGCTCATGCAAGATGGAGGCAAAAATGCTACAACGACATATGAGCAAAATGGCACAGAAATCCGAAGTGGTACCAGGAATGATTTTCAAAGTTTTGAAAATGATTTCAAGGCCTTGACATGGATTTCAAATCACCCTTGGTTTTGATTTTAAGGCCTTGAAAGCCGATTGTGGGACTGTGTTTTAAAACCCTGTTTTAAATTTTTGGAAATACTTTCGTGGGTCTGTAATAATTTTTTAAACTCCTGTAATTTAATGGTTTTTCTCCCTTGTTGAAAGACAAAGGGGGGGGATTAAATAGGTGTTGATCCGATATTTATGCATTTTGCATTCTTTCGATATTATTGCATGTATATCGCTAACATTGAATGCAAGTGCGATATTTGTTTTGTTTTCCATCAAGGGGGAGATTGATAACTCCACCTTGATTATGAATTGTCTATGTGGATGATGGAAGACTTAACATTTATGAGTGGTTTTATAAACTAAGAAATATCAATTGTATTTCTAGATTGCATGTTTTGGTTTGTGTTTGTTAAATATGTGCATGCCTTGGAAATCATTTCAACTGAAGAACGCAGTCCTTGAAACACATTACAAAGGACAAGCACGGAGGCCTTGGAAAACATTTCAAGGGACAAACGCTGAAGCCTTGAAAAGCGCTACAAAGGAAAATTCGGCTTAAGGCTTTCAAATATGATATTCGAAAATCTCAACAACCAAAGCAATGATCTCTAACAAGGATAACAAGAAGATCTTCAAATGATTTTAAAGAGAAGATCTCGGCCAGCAAAGAAGATCTTCAAACGATCTTAAAACAAGAAGATCTCGGCCACAACAAAAAAATCTCACAAAGATCTTAACCGAAGACGCAAAAGGATAAGAGAAGATCTTCCAACCGGATTCCACGCCATAAGATCTCAATCTAAGGGAAATCTTCAACCGCTATCCAAGAGAGAAGATCTAGGATCTTCAACAAACAAAGATCTTCAACGGTGATAGCATGAAATATGATGTAGTTTACATGTGCATATAGGTAGTTTTTCCGTTTCTTTTGAGTATAAGGACATGCATTCATAGCACTTATCGAGTATATTCACCTATTATCTTGGAATCGAGATTTACACAAGCCTTGTTGTGATTTTAGGTGAATTGGAGTTGAAATGGAGTAGAAAGGGAGCATTCACTGAGCATTGGTCGATGAGGAATTCATTAGGAAGCATTGGAACATCATTGGAAGAAGTATGAAGTGAAGCAAAGGTGAAAAGCATCGAAAAAGAAGAACGACGGCCAAGAATGAAGTTCCACGGCCGGGGTTTTGATAATTAATTGAATTTCACACATGGAAACAAAGGTCGAGAGTCGCCACGGGAGGAACCACGGCTGTGGTTTTGTGATGTCACTCGTGGTTTTCTTCGGAAAAGACCGTTACGTTAATTGTCACGTCAGCAAGAAAGGAAGGAGCCTTTTAACCTAATTTTATTTTATAAAAGGAGGTTGACGGCTTCATTTCGAAGGAGCGCGCTTTAGGATCACGCTTGACGTAATTGGATTCCATTTCCATACTTCGGAAATGATTGATTCACCATTGGAGGAGATTAAAGAAGTTCTTGATTCCGCTTTAGAGATTTGTGAGATTGTATAGTCTTTTGAGAACACATTTTGGGATTATATATTGTTTGATTGAGTTATTGAATCTTTGAAGATTGGTTTTGTTCATCTTTGTGTTCTTCTTGATTGAATGCCCTTCTTGATTTTCTTTCTTAATCTTGAATTGATTATGATGATGATTGTTGGCTAAAACCCCCCTTGCGATTCTAGGGTGAAGGATTGATGGTTGTGGTATAGGTGATGATAGATTGAGCCTTAACAGATCGGACCCTGAGAGTTGTGAGACGAAACCCTCGAACGAGGATTTCCACGACATGTTCTTCAGGAACCACGACTGTGGTTACCCAATATGCCCGTGGTTTCCTCTGTTTTGCATATTTCACTTTTGCCTTTATCCAAAGTTCAATATTTCTTTAATCCTACCTTTGTTAACCCTTTCTAACCTTTAGCCTTGCTTGGTTGTGGGTGTTTACGAGTTCTAGGTAATAGGGGATTCAAAACCCTCTATTAAGGTAAGGAGTGTCATAGTCTTTGCCTTCGTCTTTCTTTTCCTTGGGTTTTGGTTTGGTATGAGAGCTGAATCCTAACCTTACGGCCTCTTCTTGAGGAGACTCAACATCCGTTAAGTAGAATCCTTTGGTTGGGACAAAAAGAAGTTGGATCTTCACCGGATAACATCCTACCGAAGAATATATACCTTGCTATCCAACTCTGTCCGTACACATCATTAGATATCTTGAATTGAACACCGCAACCGGATACTTGGATCTTTAGAATCTACATTCCCATTATTCTTGCTTCTATATTCTTTATTGTGATCATTGCTTTGCTTGCTACCAAGTTGGAATACCTTTACTTCTTGTTCTCACCGATTCCCTGAGATCGACTCCGGAATATCAGCCCTTACTGTTATTGATCCGTACACTGCGGGTTCGCTATCATTAGGCTTAATTCTTGAATATAAATATAAAGCTGATTTGCGCACACACTTTTTGGAGCAAACAAGTTTTTGGCGCCGTTGCCGGGGAATTGGTCAAGATCAATCCAATGCACGGTTGTCTAGCTTGGTAGCTTCTTGCTTTGCTACTGATTGCTCTTGCTGAGTGTTCTTGTAGGATCTTTCTTTAGGTTTATGCGAAGAACACGAACCGATAAAGAAATTGTTCCTTACGATTCTAAACCGGAAAAGACTTACAAGAAGAAGTTGAGAGAGGCTAAGAAAATGGCCGCTCACAACAATCAAGAGTTGGAGGATCTTAGAGCTGAATTAGCTGCAGCTCGGGATCAGATAAGGCAACAAGAAGAAGCCTTGAGGAAAGAGAGAGATGATCAAATTGATCAAGCTACTTTACAAGAACAACTTCGAGCCGACATCGCCAATGTGGTAGCACAAGTCCAACTGGCAAATCAGGAGAGGGACGCGAATGCTAGAGTTGTGATTAATCCACCTCCACCAGCACCCGCTAACATCTTACCACCGCTAGTTTATGTGCCACTACCACCTCCACCAAGAGTAGAACTAGATGATCCGTTTGCGGGTGTTCCACAAACACTTGGGCAACGGATGGATCCGGTCCACCAAGCTCGCCGTTCGGGCGTGCATTTAGGAGATCCAGCTGATCGTGACTACGAATTTAGACCTCTAGTGATTACTATGATCTAGTAGAATCGCTTTGGAGGAATGGAGAGAGAGTCACCGCACCAACATCTTCAGAATTATGAGATCTTGATGGAAACATTGAGACCTTCAAGGTGCAAAAATAATAATTATAAGCTCCGTGTTTTCTTTTTCTCTTTGAAGGACAAAGCACTTGTGTGGTACCAATCACTTCCCACCGGTAGAGTGAACACATGGGAAGAGATGACCGCGGAGTTTCTTACCAAATTCTTTCCGCCATCAAAAACGGCGGAATTTAGAGCTAAGATCAACGCATTTGTGATGAAGAGTGGTGAAAGTATCTTCACCTCTTGGGAAATGTTCTAGGACCTCTTATTGAATTGTCCACATCACGGGATTCTAAAGATTGATTTGCTTGTGATCTACTTTAAAGGCTTGGATGCGGAAGCGCAATTCAAGCTAAAATCACTTTCAGGTGGAACTTTTATGGACAAGCCGGTAGATGAGGTGTGGGAACTTTTTGAGAAACAAACTCTTACAACTGAGAAGTACTCACATCGAGGTGAAGAAGCGGGAAGTCAAAACTCAAGAACTCCGGTGTTGAATCTCACCACCTTTAGTATCAAGGAGCTGAACACTTTGAATAGCGAAATGAAGGCCTTGAAAGACCTTTTGACAGCTCATGTGAAACAGCCCAAGGAGCAAGATGTGGGCTATGTTGGAAGAGGAAACCAACAAGGGAATAGGAACAACAATTGGAACAACAACAATAACAACCGGAACTACAACAACAGTTGGAAATCCAATCAACAAAATTCCGGTAATCCTTATTCCCATGCTGAAAATTCACTAACCCCTTCTTCTTCTTCTTCTTCCTCTATTCCCTTGGGAAGTCAGGGACAAGCTTCGTCAAGTTCGAGCCAGCCAAGAAAGGACAAGCTTGAAGCAATGACGGAAGCCTTGTTGGGGAAGATGCAAGGATTAGAGAGTTCCGTCACTTCGATTTCTAAGGCACAAAAATCCTTGGAAAATCAAGTGTTTAGTAAGGCCGGAGAAGCTCCCAGAGATCAAGGGAGACTTCCCGGAAAAACTAAAGATAACCCGAAGGGGCAAGTGATGTCGATCACGACAAGGAGTGGCGTGAAGACCACCGATCCTACACCCAAGATGAGTGATAAGGGCGAGCAGTCCGCGGAAGTCGAGGTTCCGGCTGAGAAAAAAAAGGAGAAGGTCGCCGTTTACGTTCCTCCTCCAGCCTACAAACCTCCGCTTCCATTTCCACAAAAAAGAGTGAGAGCACATCTTGATAAACACTTTGGTAAGTTCATTGAACTCATGAGCAAAGTGCATATTAACATACCTTTTATTGATGCAATTTTAGGTATGCCGGCTTATGGAAAGTTCTTGAAGAAAATCCTCTCAAATAAGAGGAAGCTAGAGGATTTTGGTGAAGTAAAGATGACTTCCGAGTCATCGGAGCTCATCAAAACGATGACGGAGAAGATGCCACCCAAACTGAGGGATCCAGGTTCATTTTTCGTTCCCATTGGAGTTGGAGAAGGCATGTACAATGCACTTTGAGTTATGTGAGAAGGTTGGTTTAGGAGAGCCTAGACCGGTAAGATAAAACTCCACATGGCCGATCGATCGACTACCGTACCCGTCAGTATATTAGAGGACATTCCCGTGAGGCTTGGTAAGTTTTACCTTCCTATAGACTTTGTGGTTTTGGACATTCCTGCAGATTATCCAACGTCAATCATTCTTGGGAGACCTTTCCTAGCAACTTCTGGTTGTCGAGTCGATTGCAAAAATGCCAAGATATCTTTCAATATTGGAGGGGAAGATGTGGAGCTTGCTTTCGAAGAAGAAGAATCAAGGGAGGCAGTGAATTCCATATCACCCAACAATCCAGCGAAAAAGGGCAAGTGAATGAGCATTGTGGAGAAAGAGCAGAAAGACTTGAAGTTTGGCCAAAACCACGGCCAAATCCAAGGTTCCACTGGCGTGGTCTGTATTAATTCCCCCATGGAAAGACAAGTCGAGAGCAGCCATGGTTGGTTCCACGACCGTGGAAGTAGCAGTGAAACCGTGGAATCCAATATTCCCGATGCCTCTTTCCCTCGTCTTAAAACATTCTTAAACACTGTTTCACCTTTTCTCCATCCCTACAAATATCTAGAGATGGTTCAAAAAGCCATACCAAGGTGACGAGTACATTGAAGAATGTACAAGCTTGTAGGAAAGGATGGAAGAAGTGGCGTAACGAACATTGAACTCCAAAGGATTTGAAAGAAGGAGACCCTGTCCTTCTCTTCAATTCCCGTCTTTGTCAATTTTCCGGTAAGTTGAAGTCTCGTTGGACCAGACCATTTTTAATTAAACAAATTTTCTCCATGGTGCAGTTGAAGTATGGGTTGAATAATGCGGAGCTTTCAAGGTCAATGGCCAATAACTAAAGAAATACATACCGGAGGTTCAAATTGAGAAGATTGCACCTATCCTCCTCACTTAAACAATGAAAAGGATTGGTCTAGCTACGGACCTTAAACAAAGCGCTTCTTGAGAGGCAACCTAAGGTATTGCTTTTTTCCCTTTTTTCTTAGATTAGATTAGATAGTTTGTTTTTGTCGTTTTCGTTGGTTCGTTCCCGGTTTTCCTTGTGTCTTTGAATGACATGAACTAGGAAATCTCTAAAAAGATGTGAGGAAGAATAGCAAAGTCAGAATTGTCAAAAAAGGACGTAAAAAGGGATTCCACGGGCATAAATAGGTTTCAACGACCGTGGTTCCCTATTTTTGGCCATGGAAACACAAGTCGAGAGGCACCACGGTTGGTTTCACGCACGTGGTTTTTTCAGGGGGCCGTGGTTTTCCAAATTTCCACGAACGTATAAAAGGCCGCCTTCACTTCAAAGTTGCACACAAAAATCCCCAAAACCACGCCCTACGCAGGGAAAATCGCCGACCCCTAACCCCAGCCTCGATCTTCTTATCCGGCAAACGATTGCGACGATTCTTCTTCCTAAATCGAAGTTCTCATCATTCTATAGAGGATTCTATGCTCAAACAGCACAAACGGACAAGAAATCAACAAGCATTTTGGATTTCTCAATCCAAAAACCTAGGTTTTTCTCTAAACTTGATCTTGGTTCGATTCTTTCGATTTTGTTGAAGATTTGCTGGAGAACTGGACGGAATTGGAAGTAGAAACAGCCTAGGACTGCTGTTGTTGAGTTTGTTGTATGTTGTTGTCGATTTTTGAAAAATCGACAGTTTCCACGAGGTGTTCTTGAGTTCCACGGGCGTGGTTTGTGAAGATCCGGCCGTGGTTTTTCTAGTTATGGACAATTTGCGTAGAAGTGGTCGTAATTTGTTCAAAAAGAGTAAGGGAGCCTCTTCCTCATCCCAACCACCACCACCACAACCCCCACAACAACAACCACCACCTCCTAGACTCCCCCGTATATTAGAAGAACAAAAAAAGGCTTACAAAACCATCCAACCTCGCATCATCGTAGCCCCTAGGTACCTTGTACTTGAGGAGCTTGAATATTTGAATGTTTTATATGATCTCAATATGATGATTGACAATGTTGGGCTTAGGGAGTTCATTGGTATTAGGGAGCATGCTTATGAAGAGCTTACCATGGAGTTTCTTAGCTCCTTTGATCATGATGCTAGGGAGAGAACAATTAAGTTCAAGATGATGAATCAGAACTTTAACTTGTCTATCAGGAGGTTAGCTCAGATTTTCGGGTTTAGTGATACCACTCATAGGACGTTTCCTAGAGCTACTAGACCTCATGCCTTTTTCCTAGGACCGAGATGCCACAGCGGCTTAAGGCCGATGAGCTGTTCATATTGTTCTGTATGGCTACCGGTACCGCTCCTGACTGTGCCACACTACTAGCTAATAGTCTGAGGAAGATCAAAAACAAATCTTAGGGGGATATTTGCGTGGGAGGTATTGTGAATCATATCGCTCGCCGTTTAGGAGTCGAATTTTCCGCTTGTGAGCTTGCTGCTGAGGCTAGGCCTCTTGGTCTTGAGCGTTTCACTCATAGGGGTATTCTGATCCCCCAACACAGAGGACCACCACATGCAGCTATGCCATGGGAGGGAAAGGGCGCGAGAGGGATTCCATGGAAGGCCGAATACTCCATCAAGAACACTTACAACTAGAAGTTGACATTTGAGGATATGCATGCTGAGATGGGAGGTCCGGATTATGAGGAGGGTGATGCCGCAACTGAGGTGGCAGGAGGACAAAGCCAGGATTACATGGACATTGGAACGGACCATTCACATAGTCGGGTGTTTGTGTCTTGCCAAAGTCGGATTGAGCGATATTCCTAACGAGTCATTGTATGTGTATTACGGTTTGAAACAACTCGAAAAATTGAGTTAATGTTGATTTTCTAGGCTTCGGTTATTGTGCACCTCTGTCTTTGATCTCAAAATGTAAAGTCGGAAAATTATGCTAAAAAAGAAGAGCAAAACTCCTATTGGTGGAAGTTGAAGTGTGCTTGAAAAGTTTGTGATTTTATTGTCCTATTTTCCGGATTTCGCACCACATATCTTATACATATCCCACCCTAACACGTTTCTTGACTTTTATTTGAAAGACCTTAAGATCTTTGAGATAGTTGTTTGGCTTTCTGATCCAAACTCGATTTTTCCCATGATTGATTTTTATTTTGCTTCAGGTTATTATGCTTGTTTTCAAGGGTGGTGGTGGTGGTGATGGTGGTGGTGGTGCATCTAGGTCCCAACCTAAACAAGGTTTCCATCAAAGCTACAATGAAGAAGCCTTCCAATACATGATTAGGCAACAAAAATTGATGGATGGGCATACAAGATGGATGGAGGAGGTTAGGGCTTAGAAGCAAAGTCAAGACCGAAGGTATGATGACCAAAGGAGAATGGGAGAGGAGCAAGTCAAAACCCTTAGTTCCATCAAGCTTGATCAAGAAAAAATTCATAAGGAGATTGGCATTATCAGATCGGGTTGGCAAAATTGGTAATATGACATGAACGAGTAGACCTCACCTAGGACAAAAACCATTGCATCTTGTAAGTTTTCTTAAACTCTAATCTCTTTATTTTGCATTGGGGACAATGCAAAATTTAAGTATTGGGTATGAGAATGCTTGCATTCATTTGTATATATGTGTTGCATGTTTGTTTGCATTTTCTTTTTCATTTTTAGTTAATTTTTCATTTTTGTGTTAGTTATATCTTGGATTTTTCCTCTTGGTGCCCTTAAGGTTTGAACTTTTTCTTTTGGTATCCACTAAGTTTCATAATTACTCTTGGTACCCTTATGCTTTTATTTATTCCTCTTTATAGCCATTCTTAATATATTACATTAAAATTCATTATAAAATAATTAAAAAAATATATAAATAAATTTAAAACTAATTATAACCTCATTACATTTTAAACTAATAAATTTATAATAAAATTATTATTTAAAATTTTTTCTAATTAAAAAAAGTAAAGTAAAATAAAGATAATTTTTATTTTTGAGCTAAAATAAATTTTTGAAAATTTTTTTAAGAGTCCAGAAGTTTTAACATATAGTAATTATTTTATGAAGTTAATTTTCTATAATTTATTTTAATTTAAAAATAATAAAAATTTTTTTAATGTGTTACTTTATTATTTTAGTAATATACTTTTCCATACTCTTAAAATAAAAATAAAAAAAAAAATTTTTAAATTTTCGATCTAATATAAATTATGTAAAATTTAAATTCAAAATAAATAAATTTAATTATATTTTTAATTCTCTAGAATCATAATAAAATTTCAAAAAATTGTTTTTTTATTTAATTTTATATATATTTTTTGAATCGAAAGTAAAAAGTTATAAAGTAAAAAAAAAAATTAATTTAAAAATAAAAAATACCTTTACTTCAAAAAAAATATATATACAAAACTATTTCTATTATAAATTTATCAATTAAATTTAATGAGGTCATAATCTATTTTAAGTTTATTTTTCTGATTTTTTATTAATTTATAATATATTAAGAATGGGCATAAAGAGGAAACAAATAGAAACTTGAGGACACCAAGAGGAAATTTGAAACTTAGTGGATACCAAGAGGAAAAGTCCCAACCTTGATGACACCAAGAGGAAAAATCCTTCTATCTTTTAATTTATAAAATCCGAAAACATTTGAAAAGGTTTTAAAATCCAAATAAATTGAATTTTTTTACAAAATTTTGCATGCTTCTTAAAATATTAAAATGATCTTAATGATGAGATTATGTTCTAGTCATAGCAATACTTTTTTACTTATTGATAAAGTGTGTGAATGAAGCATATTAGAAGCATGTTAAATAGTCATCCATGAATTGCATATGAAAGATGATTTTAGTTATGCACTTGTACTTTCTAATTGTTAATGTATGACTTAGTGAATCTTATGCTATGAAATTTGAGCTAAAGTAAACTTGCTTAGGTTCATGACAGTGTGTATTGATTATGAACTCTTAATCGCTTGGCCTAGAAAAGTTTACATTAGTTGACACTCACTTGAGTAAAAAAACTAACATGTAAGGCAAAAGGCATATCATGAAAAAATAAAGAAAAAGTCATACAAAAGCTCATCAAAGTTCAAAATTGTCAATTGGCTTTATGATGCATGGTAATTTTTTTATTTTTTTGCTTTTATGCCAATAAGGTCAAGTATTTGCACATCAAAAGATGAATTCACAAGTGAATGTAAATCATGCTAAAAGATCATGACGATTTTTATTTGTTAGGCCGAGCTCAAGAAGAAATAAATTATAAAGGACCCGATCACACTTGATTGCACTTAAACATGTGAGCCTTTAGCTATGTTTTAAACATTTGGATGAAGAATACAAGTCATATGCAATCATCATTGAAGACCTCTAAGTAGCAAGCATAAGTTGTCATTAGCTTCAGATTCTAGACTATAGTTTTTTTTTTTGTGAAAATTTAGCATATGTTCTTACTTGTTTACTTTCATGCTCATTATTTTCAAATATGTCATAAAGCCTGCCATGGCTAAAATATTATGAAAAGTGATTTATCATTTGAATCATACTCCAAAAAGATTTTATTTGTTCTTTGTTGTTTATTTTCTTTCTTTTTAAACCTTTGCATTTGGTTCTTACTTAGGGACAAGAGTTAAGTATTGGTATTTTGATACCATGTTTTTATGTTATTTTTATAGATGTCTTTTTGTGTGCTTTTCCTTAGTTTTGCATGGGACAATCATTCATCTTTTCTTATGCTTTAAAGTATCAAAGAATGTCTACTCCCCTTAAATTTGGTGTTTTTAGGTGTAACTTGGAGCACAAAAGGACCAATCTATGAAGTACTTATCACGAGTACTTATCACACTCTCATCATCATCATGGAGCTAAGAAAAGAATGAAGCAAGGAAAGCAAGGAGCAAGACAAGCAAGAAGCACAAGTACAGGACCCTCGAGTTTACAAAACATTCAAGGTAAGAAGACTTGAAAACCCAGCTAAGAACAACTCAAGTTGCAAATGTTTACATAGGTCGAGTTCACTCATGAAAACTCGAGCAAAGAAGACACAAAACTCAACCAAGAAAGACATAAAATCGGGGTAGGAAGACTTACATTCAAAATAGGTCGAGTGAGCAAAAAACTCAAGCTAAGAAGAAGAAGAAGAAGAAGAAGAAGAAGAAGAAACTCGAGCAAGGAACACTTTATAGGAGACGATTACACTTGTCTTGGGTGAAAAAGACAACTCGGGCAATGAAGCACAAAAACTCAAGAAATGAACACTTTATAGGAGAAGATTACACTTGTTCTTAGTTGAGGTTTTCAAGTCATCTTACCTTGAGTTTTTTGTAAACTCGAGGGTCCTCTTCTTGGGCTTCTTGGTTGTATTTCTCCTTGCTTTCCTTGTTTCATTACTTTCTTAGCGCCATGAAGATGATGAGGGTGTGATGAGTATTTCTTAGATTGGCTTAGATTGGTCCTTTGTTCTCCCATTTACACCTAAAACACCAAACACTAGGGGAGTAGACATTCCTTGATACTTTAAAGTATAAGCAAGATGCGAATGCCTTTTCTCAAGTAAAACTAAGGAAAAACACGCAAAAAGACATTTATAAATGTATCATAAAAACATTCTATCAAAATACACACCAACCCTAGTTCAGTCATACGAGCTATCGGACCAAGCCCGACTCGGTCAAGCATTAGCCGCCGACGAATCATACATGCATACACCCACCCTGGAGCGGGCCAACCATGCATACAACCTCCCCGTGCCATCCATCAACACTAATCTGGGCCATCCTTGCAAAGTCATCAACTAGGGCCCACAACACTTCACTATCCCGACCAAGCTTGGAAATGTACTCTTTATAAGCCCACTACGTAGGGCCCATCCTATATCTCCATGGTGATTTGACTAGCTATACGAGTCTCCCTAACCCGCCATGCAACTGAATGGTTGGGCCCACACACGCCATCTCGGACCCACCACTAACACATATTGATTGGTTCAATTCCAGTGGTTGATTTTCGGATCCTATATTATATTTTTAGCCCATAAAGACATCTTTTATTTATGAGTTAATTTTGGACTTCAACTGTTATTTCTCATTAATTATTTTGCAACATATTGAAGTCTTATAATAGGGAAGCTTAAAGATAGATTGTAAGAATCATATGTTTTAAAGATATTATTTGATTGATCTTAAAAAGATCATATCTTACTAGAAGATTGATCTGAAGTTATAATAGAAGATCGTATCTTATCCTAGATAAGATGGGATTTTACCTGGATCCTTTACTTGTGGACCACTCAACCCTATCCTATAAATAGGGGATACTCGAGCCTCTTGTAGAGAATCAAACTTTGAATTACACACATAATTGCGGTATTTTTCATTAATTATTTTGCGGTATTTACTTGTGGACCACTCAACCCTATCCTATAAATAGGGGATACTCGAGCCTCTTGTAGAGAATCAAACTTTGAATTACACACATAATTGCAGTATTTGCTAGCGAAATCCGTTTATGCTTCCGATGCGGAGTAGAGAGCGAGTGACGTCTCGTTCACCCTATAGCTTGGACTTGTTTGAGTTGTTCTGCTTGTGACGCCAAACTGGTATTTTCTCTCTTAATTCACAAGCCTCCTTTGATTGTTGATTGGTAGATATCATTCCACTAACAATTGATTGTAGTGGAAGGGTTCTACGATTGTTCTTGGTTGTGTGCTAGGGCTATGCAACCTAGAATATTCCAAGTCGTTTCTTAGGGTTCGACATGATATATCCATCCACCCATACCTATACAACCTTCTCCGAACCTTATCAACCTTTTTACAAGCTATCCCTCATTTTCTTGATCCATGTAATAAGGATAGACAAGTGTCTTTAGTGTCGAAAGATTGGGACTCACCACATGGCTAACCCCATATCATTTTTGCTCCACAAATGGTCTTGAATGTCTGAAATACGAAATAAATCGAAGTAGATACCGAAATATGGGAATGAAAGCTTTCTATACTAAAACGAGGCATAGACAAGCTATATAAATATAAAAATGCATGATTCTAAAGGTTATATGATGTTACATTTGGAACTCATTAGTAAGTTTTAAATAATCAAAGCATAAAGGAGATCACTCATGAAAATAAAACACATAAACAATATGTGTATAGGATAAAGTATACTCGCAAGGTTATGTAATTTTAAAATCACTTATCATTATCCATAAAATTGAATGGAGTAGACAAAATCACTTATCATTATCCATAAAACTGAATGGAGTAGACGAGGTTTCATGAGCGAGATCTCAAGTGTCATCAACTGAAATAGAGTGATAGAGTAATATCGAAATTTACCATAAAATGAGATAACATTAAATCACCACATCATATATATAATCTCAATTGAAAAAAAAAAATTCATAAAAGAATGTAAATCATGTTATGCAAGAAACAATTTTGCTTGACTCTCGCAATTAGCGTGGTAATGACTCAATTTCCAATCGTGTTAATCAATGTGTGAAATCCGGCCTGATCGTTCACGGCTTTGCCCTCATGGAATCTCACGCGTTGCTCCAGACCTGACCTTGTCACAGTCTTGTCACCCTGTCAAGTCCTTGTCACACTCAACTCTAGTGTCGACTCCTTTTTTGGTCTAGTAAACTTGTCTAGTGGTCATAAGATATTATTTTCAAACTCAACTGAACTATCAGTGCATCTAAAATAAGACAAAATTTACGATTTTCAATGTTGAAGTTCGTAATTTGAGACCCAACTTACTATTTTCACTAAACCAATATTTCTTACCCAAATAATTCGTTATAAAAAATGTAAAAGGACAAAAAAAAATATAATTTTGTAAAATTTAGTAATTATGAAGTTTTTTCTTATTATTAACTTGACATCCTATATATAACATACAACAATAAAATACATAGAACTTAAAGAAAGTTGGACCTCAAAGTGAGGACATAGATTTCTAGCCATTGATAGAAGAAGCAACATTTACGTATTTTATACGACAATTATTAATCTATAATGATGGTCTTCTTGTTTTAATAAAGTTGAATGAGGTTATGTGTCTTTTTATCTTCTTGGATGGTTTGACCGTAATAAATATATATATATATATATATATATATATATATATATATATATATATTCAAGTTGTGAAAGCGTTCTCCTCTCAGCTCTCGAGATCTGAACTCAAATTCACCATTAAACCAAGTGCAAAATCATCCCCTCAAATAAACCTTAAGAAAAATCATGGGGGGTCCTGGAATATCATCACTCATCTTCCTAAAATCAATAGTCTACTTCTCAATCAGCTTCTTCCTCAACACCTATGGCTTCCGACTCCTCTCAATCCCCCTCCTCTACGCATCCCTCGTCTCCTTCCTCGTCTCCATCGCCTCCCACCCCCAAATTAACCTTCCTATGCTCCTCGGCAAAAACCCTAACGGTACTTTCTCAACGTGGTCAATCATCATCTTCGCCCCTTTCCTCTTCTTCGTCCGTATCTTCTCGCTCTTGAGGAGATTCGCGCACAAGGAAGAGCCCTATACGGAGGTCTCCGAGGGTTTATTCGTCGGTGGATGGCCGTTTTCGCCTGAAACCCTCCCACCTGGTAATCCCGCCATTGTTGATTGCACCTGTGAATTGCCCAGGATACCACATTGTTTTGGGAATGCTTATATGTGTGTACCTACTTGGGATACTAGGGCTCCTAACCCTTCTGATATTGAATCTGCTGTCAAATGGGCTTGCAGGAAGAGGGCTCAGGGTATTCCTGTTTTCGTCCACTGTGCTTATGGTAATGACCAATGAGATCATTCACAACTTGCTTCTTTCTTTACTAATTTAACTTTGGATGGTGTTTCGATGATAATGTGTACATGGGTTTATCCTTGGTCTTCTAATGAGTTTGCTTCTTGCGGATTGATGGTGGTGAGTGGAATATGGTTTTTGCCCCCTGGATGTGTAGTGCAGGGCTTTGTTGCAATGCTAAGGGACATGTTGGTTGCTTTTTCTAGATGTCAGCTGATTAATACTTAATAACAGTTTTCCATCTGATCTTAGAAACTAAATGGCCTTCAGGATTAATCATGATCAAGGACCGAATCGACTTATGCTAATTGCTTGTTTAAAATAGTAGTGCAATGTTCACCTGAAGAAAGTTTTTTGTTCTTGTACTTTTGATTTGGATATTATAGCCTTTATGTTAGATTAGTGAATTGATCAAGCTTTACATCCTTAGGAGTTCATTAAACACTATTGGTTCATTAAACCTTGTTCATTCTTGGATATTTTGTTGAGAAAATGCCCTTGTCGGTTGTCATGAAATTTTCGAAGTATTCTACTTGCTTTGTTGAACCACTTGAAATCGGTAACCAAAATTCGGGTATTTAGATCTCACTCCATAGCTGAAGCTGAATGACGTCGATCAATGGCGTATCTAATCCAATTTGTGTCCAGTATTTTTTGTCTGAGAGGTGGTTTCTTGCTTTCCCAGGTCATGGAAGGAGCGTTGCAGTTATGTGCGCATTGTTGGTGGCGTTAGAGATTGTTGATGATTGGAAGAATGCGGAGAAGCTCATCAAACAAACGCGGCCTTTTATAAGGATGAATTCTCTCCATCGAGAGGCCTTGAATGAATGGTCAAAGCATCGGCTCTCTCCTCCGAAAAGGCAGGGTGAAGGGCTTGTGAGTTCTGTCATTGCATCGGAAGCTTACTGAACAAGGGCAACATTGGCAACAAATTTGTGAAAAGCCTTCATCATTTAAGCTCCTCCTGATCAGAAGGAATGCTTTCTTACATTCAAGAAACCGAAACCAAACCAATTGTTGTCTGTGAAGAGCCATATTTGTTCAGCTATTTATCCCAGGTTTCAGCTATTCAAATTTTACAAGGAGAATCAATTGTAGGTAAGAAAATGAAAAAGACTGGATTTTTTATGTAAGTTCCATCAGTTGTACCATGGTTTCTGAGGTTTCTGCAGTTATTGCAGTTATCTGGTTACAAATTACCATCTTACCTATACACTCATCTTTTTTTAGGTTGACCTTTATTTCGGAAAAATTGGTACTATCACACCAATGGTTTTGTTTTTTCTTTTTCATGAAGTATTTGATGCAAATTTCCTACCATCACAATGAAGAAATTTTCTAATGATCCAGTTTGGGCACTTTAAAGAAAATAAAAATTGCACTGGGTTTAATGAGGTTGTATTGGGTTATGTTATCTAGGTTCAAAGAAGTGTAGTTCGTTTGAAGCCCAACCTATCATAGTTAGGAAGTGATTTATATCTCAAATTACTATTTACTGAGCATGTGACCACAACCTCCAAGCTTCGTTCTACACTAAATTGAATCAACCCACAAAATGTTGTGCGAGTCGACTGACCCTACGTTAGCATCGTATTGAAAGATCTTACTTTTCTTTCGCTTCCCTATCTTTCCTTATGGATAATGTTACATGGAATATAGAGTTAGATTTCATGGATTCATTGTCTTTTAACCTAGGAGACTTAAGCCCTTATGTTAATGACGACCAAAGTGATGATTCGAGGCCGAATCCTCTCCAAGAAAAGGAGTATGATGTGGGAGCATCACCCACATACCCTACACAAGGACCATACCCTAGATAAGAACCTCTCACTAGAGCAAGGGATAAAACCATCCAAGAAGAAGCATCCTGGAGACTTGTGACCATGGCATCACATGGAAGCATCTTTTAGCCATTTTCACCCTCACCTACATTGGTTCTATTAAGACCACTCCAGTCCATGCACCTGATACTCCATCCCATGCACATGACTCTTCAGCCTTCATGCACATATGATGATCGCCCATGCCCTCCATGCATACATGATGATCTCCATGCACACTACGTGGTCTTATCTTGGAGTTGTCTTATCTTGGAGTTGGAAGAGTTATGCATATTTTATGAACATTTTATACATCCTTGATAGCTCTTGATAACTAATGATGTATTTTATGATTTTTGTAATTAGTTTTACTATTTGTTTTATCTTTTAGGAAATAAGGCTTATAACCTTATAAAAGCCTTCCTTAGTCTCTTTTTTTAGGAGATTATTTCAGTTTGAAAGTTTTTTCTTATTTTCACATTTCACGTCAAAATCAATCAAAGAGAGAACTTTTGATTGACATTGTTGGGTGTTGCTCAACTTGGTTAAATTTGCTTGTGTCAATCTGTCAAAGATTGGTGCTTCAAGTCTTCACTTGCCTCCTCCTTGGGCTTGCTTTACCATTGAAGCTTGTGTGTAAGGTTGTAGTGTGGATAGGGTTGAGGTAAGACAAGGTTACGGGTTGTGATCATCTAGATCAAGGTTCTACCTTATTGATCTTCTTAGTACTTTCTTCAATGTTTTCAGTTCAATTTTATCACCACTCACGAGTCTATTCTTCTTCTTTCCATTCAAACACCATTTTTGTCCATTTTGAGTCCTTTAAGAGTCAACTGCACTGACCGAAGGTATTTCTATGATCGTCTATACCCAATCAAAAGTAAATCCTGACTTAGCACTAAGAACAAGTATAGTGATTAAGTAAGGGTCGAACCCAAGAGAGTTAAGGTGTTTTAGATGCAATTATCGATTATAATGACAAGTGACACAAGGGGGGGGGGGGTTTGGTTGAATTGATGCACAGAAACTTATGAAAACGATAAATGCGACAATTAAGACAATAATGGATGAATCTACACTAGGTTGATTCCAAGCATGCAATTGCTACTTTGGTGCATTCCTTTTACAAGTTTTTAAGTAATCTCCCGTCTCGATCATACATATGTGTTGAGCCAACCGGCATCAACACAACTTAACTTATTAAAGTTTCATAAACCTACAAGAACAAATAACAAGTTAGCATTCAAACAAAGACGAAGGGATATAAAGAGAAGATTAAAACCGTTAAACTTATCTTTATATTTGTGTTCCTTTTCTTTAAGTAATTATAACCCGTTATTACTTAAAGTTGCTAATAGATTAAAGACCCGAACCAGGAACCTGTTAATCCTAGTTGTTTACATGCACTTTAGAACCTAAGGTGATCAATCTCAAGTAATAGTTAACATGCAATTAGACAATAGAGATCAAGGAAACACAAAGCATTACTGAATAAAAACTTATATTAAAAGAACTTACAACCAAAGTAACAAAGCAGCTTCAAACCAACCCAATGTAGCAAGGGAGTTAGCAACTCATTACAATGGAAAAACTCAAGTCTAAAATGGATTTTGTGGGAAAAAGTATATATCTCCTAACAATCAGCCATAGACTATTTATACTACAAAAGACACTTAATTAGGAGTAAATAGCCGGCCTAAAACAACCACCTTTAATGCCATAAAGGTGATGTAAACAGCCGGAGTAAAGCTTTTCTAGCGTTAAACCGCAGGGGCGGCCTTCAGGAACCGCAGGGGCGGTTTAGGCAGAATCGGTTGACCTTCTTCAGAACCGCTGGGGCGGCTACACAACTCCGATGGGGCGGATCTTTAATGCACTTCAACGTCTGACCTTTCGTCTTCCTGACGTTTCTGATGTCAAGCCGTCGGGGCGCCTTAAGGCCAACGTAGGGGCGGTGACACAGACTCTTCACCTTCCAGCTCCCAAGGCGAGGCACAGACAGGGCGCAGTGGGAGGCGCAGGGGAGCTGATCTTTGTCTCGTCAAGGCAAGTCACCGCAGGGGCGGCTGCAAGGACCCGCGGGGCGGTGGAGCAACAGAAGCTTTGCTTCTTGATCGATCTTCACTCCTAAGTGCTTATAACTCCTTCCTTAGCTTCTTTTGATCTTCTTCTTCTGGATCAAGGAGTTAGTAGCATAAACCGACACTAATGCAATGAAAAGACTCTAAAAACTACCCTAAATGATAGTGATTCCATCACCTATCAAACTCCCCCATACTTAGACCTTTTACTCGTCCCGAGTAAAACAAATGACAGCCATTAGACCCAAGGTCTCAGGAAGCAAGGGAAAGAAAGAAAAAATAATGGAAAACAAGAGAAAAACCAAGAAAGAAAGAAGGAAAAGAGAGGAAATGTGAGGAAAAGAGATACTACCATCCTTATCGCTCCAAGAGTGGCCTACCCGGACAACCTCCTTATGACTCCCCTTCTTATGTCGTCAAAACGCCGAAAGGGAAACCTACACTCGGTGTCGCTCATTTTGCCAAGGCGCCCTTTCGGGTTTTCACCTTGCCACTCTTCTTCTTTTCTCACTTAAACTCACATCCCTCAAGTTCAATTTTGCACCAACCTAAGGTTGGTCGGACTACCTTCTTTTTACCTAAACCGCCCTTTCGGGTTTTCGGTTTATCCAAGGATTTTCATGTCTTTTTTCCATTTCTCTGGCTTTTTTGTCTCTTTTTTTTACTGAATAAAAACAATGCAAAAAAAAAATGTCAAAAACAACTTAATAAACTGTACAAGCAATGATATGTCCCTCCCCCATACTTGAAGTGCACTTTGTCCTCAAAGTGAAAATGAGTCCAAGATAAATGTGAGAGAAGGGAAAGAAATGTACCCCTCACTGGGGTGGTCCGGATGGACCACCTGGACCCTCCTCTGGTGGGTAAGGGAAGTGGCGGAAGAAGTGCTCCTCGCGCTGGTAGATGTCATCAATGCTGTCCTGCTGGGCAGACATCCGGCGACCAAAAGAGGCCTCAAAACTGGCCTGCCAAGCCAGCTGCTGAGCCTCTAGCTGATACTGCTGGGCTGCCTGCTAGGCCTCCTGCCTCTGGTCGAAGTGTAAGATCATTGAGGTGGCAAAAGTGTCCTTCCAGCTTTGTTGCTGCTCCAACATAGTCCGCTGGTAATCGAACTGCCATGCCCGGTGCTGGGTCGTCATAGCCGCCATCTGAGCCTGAAGGCTTGCAAGGGCGGGGTCCTCCTCTGGTGCCGCTGTGGGCATCTCCTCATCATTTGGGATTGGCAGGTGCTCCTCCTGATGGGCCCGGCTGGAGCTGGCGGCATGCCTCTCTACAATGGCCACTAGTGGCCTCCTCGGCACGAAAGGATCTGCTGGTATGTAGAGCTCGGAGAGCTCACCTCCTAGTGGTAAAGGTCGGGGGAGGTAGGTGAGGTGGCTCCCATCTGCATGGGAGATCCAAAACAGGTTCTCCCCGTCCCGCCGGAGGAGCTTGCACCTCCTAAGCATCCCCTCAGTGTAGAGAGGAGCCGCCATCCCATCCTCTAACTCGGACAGGTCCATCACTTGTGAGGCGATCAAAGAGATCACTCCACCGCCGACAATATCCCTCGGCTCATTCCTCCTAATCCGCTTCAAAGCGGCGAGGAAGAGAGAGGGCCAATCCATCAACTTCTCGCTATGTGGAAGGCAGGAGTAGAGCAATGAGAGGCCCTTGAGAGCGACCTTATTTTCTTCTTTGTGTCCACAGAAGACACTCATGAGGATCTTTGAAATCAACCTCAAGCTGGGGTGAGTGAGTTTGTTGGAGTACTCACCCCCAGCATGGAATTCCGACCCGGTAGTTGCTCGCCAAAACTCACATAGGTCCGGGGCCGGGACTGGATCCCACCAGTTCTCAGAGGGGTTTAGAGTCATCCCAAAAGCCTCCCGTAGATCGTTGTAGTCAAGAGTGTACTTCACCTGGTTGAACTTGAAGGTGAGGCCGGTACACACGTGGTCTTCCTTCTGCATTGTGAAGGTGGAGATAAACTGTCTGCTGAGCTCCGGATATGTCAAATCACTCTTCTGGAGGAAGTCTCCTAGCCCAGCATTCGCCAAAAATATTTGCATGCTCTCTAGCATGCCCAGTTTCTCCAAAGTCGGGATATGTAGAAATCGAGTTGCATACACAACTCGATCCTTAACAATCCTATATCGGTCCTTCTCTGTTTCCGTCATCTTATATTTCCTAGGGGCTTCCATTCTTGAAAGTATTTGAAGCAAAGTATTAGCAAATGTTGAAATGAGGGAAAGAAAACGACCTTTCTGTTGTGATTTCCGCAGGGGCGGCTATGCAGGCGCAGGGGCGGTGAGGCGCAAGGGCGGATGCTTGTAGCCGCAAGTGCGGGAGAACTGGAGAAGGCGATTTTTCGAATGCTTCAAAGGTGGTGGCATCTTGGAGTGGCTCCGGTGGTGGTTTTTGGTGCAGGAGACGTTGAAGGTGCAGACGACGTTGCAATGGAAGGGAGGTGGCGTTTGATACGAGGGCAGGTGGCGCAAGGGCTTTGGAGCTGTGCGTCCTTGGTGTTGGTGGCCCAGGGGCGTCGGAGAGGGTGGTTGAGAGGTTTCTCTGAGGGCGCAGGGGCGTTCGTAGCTTTGAGAGAAAAGGTGCGAGGGAATGTGGTTGTGTTTGGTGAGGAGGGTTGGTGGGTAGTGCGTTGTAGGTATAGGCGTTTTTTCGATATCTTTTTTTTTCTTTTCTGGGTAAACCCGCAGGGGCGGGGGTTTGACACCGCAGGGACGGCGACAAGGGAGAGGGGCACGCAGGCCCAGCGCCGGGGACGGCGCTGTAATTTGTGTCAAGGGTGGCCGCCGCAGGGGCGTGGGGTTGTCACCGCGGGGGCGGTGATAGACGTGTTACAGGCGCAGGCCCAGCGCCGGGCCGGCGCTGGCCTGAGTGTCACCGCTGGGGCGGGGACTTAGAGCCGCGGGGGCGGATTTCTTGACAAAAACTCCTCTTTTTATTCCTTCGGGTTGCCTACCGAGAAGCGCCTTTGTTTTACGTCGTTGGCTCGACGTAAGATCTCTACTTCTCTGACTGTGCCTCTTCTAGTACCATCTCGTCAATCGGATCGTTCTTGACTCCTTCAAGGTAGAGCTTTAGCCTTTGTCCGTTCACCTTAAACAACTTGTGCGTTTGTGGGTCATAGAGATCCACAACCCCGTGAGGGTATACTTCGGCTACTATGAACGGCCCAGTCCACCTCGAACGCAGTTTTCCTGCAAAGAGTTTCAAACGGGATTGAAAGAGAAGCACCTTATTACCTACCTTGAAGTCCTTCCGGAGGATGTTCCGGTCATGCC